>JALAZF010000247.1:0-1200000 GCA_022829125.1 Lathyrus tuberosus
AGAGCGAAGAAAAGCCACTAACTTTTTCATGTTCCATGCATATATTCTTTTTCGTTTTCTATTTCATATACTTTTTAAGTTAATTTTCTTTTGTTGCTAGAATAATTTTGCTAGTGTTAAGACTTACATTCAAAGCAAATGTAACTAGTAATTCTTTATAAAAAATTATAAGTAAAATATAAATTCCGTTTTACCTTTCTTATTTTATTTATTATTAATATCAGTAACACTATTTAAAAATAATTAAGTTAAAATAACTAAAAAATATTTTTCTTTATTTTACATTTATTAAATATTTTAAATGTTAAATATATAAAATAATATAAATTATGTCAATAATTTATTTTTGTGATTAATTACTATGCCCTAACAGTGTAATAAAAAGTTTTATACTTTCAATTCATCACCATCATACGTTTGCATTACTTTATAAGTTGTTAAAATAAAAATCAAACTTCTCCCATCAGCCAACGTCTATAATTAATTGACAGTATACAATATTTTTACACTGGTAGTATATATCAATTAAATTCGTTTATTTTTTAGTTATCATCTACTAACTTATAAGCGAGAAATGCATTTAATTTTTGAATTATGTATTTAGACACATAAACTAACATTATTTCAATACTGTGTAATATCAAAACAGAAGAAAATTGAAGAAAGAAAAAGCAATATAAAATTTAGAAATCGTTTTGTACATATGGTTGATGTCGGCTTTTATAAAGGAAAAAAATCATTTAATTTAAATTTTTTTTTTGTCGTATTACCGCTTTGCAAATAAAGTGCAGGACCATAAATGGCTACTTTTTGCTCTGGTGCCACTAATCATCACGTAACTCCCCATCATACTTGATTTTGATTTCGCAATCTATAAGGGTTTTCATTCGTAAAGGACTTGGGTTTCAACTAGTTAGTTTTCTACACAAACGCATCTCACTATATCAACCTTATAAAGTCTCTCAAAAACAAGTACCACAAATATATTATTCTTATTTAAGACATTAAGGATATGATATAAGAGAAAGCTCATTTCAAAATAACTAACTCTTTACAAACAATACCATAGTGTTGACTTCAAGTCTAAGATTGACAATTCTCTAACTAGGATCTCCTCGTCCATACAAGAACTCCTATAGAGCTTTAGCCAAATCCTTGCAATAAGAACTTAGAAGAGATAATGACTAGTCTTTTAGTATTTTTTTAAAGATGATTTCATCTTTCTGTTATAATTTTTTTAAAAGAGAATGTTAAAATAAATTTCAATTGAGAAATTGGTTTAAATAGGGTTTTTATAAAAACATTTATTTTTTTATGCTATAGATTTTTTTGGATGATAAATTTTTTTAGGGATAAATATAATATAGGCGAGTTTCGGATTATTCCCTGTAAAAGTTTTTTTGGATTCCATTGAAATGTTAAAATTTTATATCCTTTGTCCTCTAAACGTCAAAGTTATCCACTGTAATTTTTTTTGTTTATCCTAAATTCAGTGTTCAAATTGCACGTTTAGGGAAGTAAAAAAAATTATAGGAGTGAATAAAAAAAAATTATGGAAGGGTAAATCGAAACTCGCTTATATTACAGGAGTGTTGTATATTTAACCCATTTTTTTAAAATACTTAAAATGCAAAAAATATTTTAATTAGTTACTCATAAAAAAAATGTGATTTTTATATCAGTAAAATTATTTTTATCCTTCTTATCAACGTCCTTTTATAAAAGTTGACTTAACATGTCACGTACAAGATTTTTGGTGACTTGATGTATACGTGACGATGACAATGTTGCAAATATGCTCCAAAACGTCACTTAAGATCAAGATCATACTTCATTGTAAAAAAACGCGATATATCACCAAGTTACAAATCTATTAAAAATTACATATATTCTTGTCATTTCAAAATAAAATAAAGGGTTAATGCATATTTTGCTCTCTGCCAAATTAACGATTTTTAAATATTTCTCTATAAAAAAGTTTGAATTTTCCATGGTATATGAATATTCTCCTGTTTTGACCTTTCATAAAATCCAATCATAAAAAATAGTGATATGACATAGAGGTTTTTCAAAAATCTTCAATTTGACAAAGGCAAAATAGATATTAATTCTTCAAGATAACTTTACATTTTATAGGTTATTGATGGATAAATTTCATAAGGGGATAAAACAAGGAAATTTTCGTATGATAAAGGAAATTCAACTTTTTTTACACGGAATTTTCAAAAATCGTCAATTTGACAGAAACAAAATAGATATTAATCATAAAATAAATAACACTCCCTCTAGTACTCAATATAAGAAAAAAAATATACTTTTTATATTCATTGAAAAATCAATATATTATGTGTTGGAAATTAATGGGCAATTTATGTCCATGGGTGTGTTCAAATATGATAAAGTTAAAGAGTATAAAAGTATCCTATAGACAAAAGTGGAAATTGCCTTCAAATCTGTCTGAAGGAATTTTGGTCAGTTTTTGCACTAAACATCCACCAGTGAAATTTGTCTTTAATCTGTCTGAAGAAAATTTTGGTTAGTTTTTGCACTAAACATTCACCCGTGGAAGTTATTGTTAAATTTTTCTCGGACTACTAAAAGTTTGAATTTCTAATTCAAAATATACAACACTTCGTGAATTGTTGTTTTGGAATGAACATAGGCAATGCTTGGAAACAATGCAACTTTTGGTTAAAATGTGTTGTTTCATCAAGGGCCGCAACCTTGTGAAACAACACATACATGGCGTATAAATACCTCATTCCGGAATTCAGAAAAGACATCACAAATCGAAAATCCTCTTATACAAAATTTCAGACACTCTTCGCTACATAATTGAGTTTTCGTCGGTCTTGCGCAAATTCGATATAAGGCTGAATTATTCTGGGTATTCCTGCGTTCCAACTCTAAGATATTTGAGAGTGCTTGAAATACTTTTAAGGAAAGTAATTCCGTTCACGATTCTAGCCTCGATCTATTCGGTTAATTGAATTTCTAACAGTCGTAAAAGTATTTATATGGCAATCGAGACTTCCGTTTCAAACATCAAATGATGTATTGTTGTATTGTGGGCACATTCGGAACACAAGAAGAATCGCTATTATGAATTTGAGTATGTTTTATTTTTTTTATAAAAATTCATAAAACTGTGAAAATCATAATATAAATATTCAAATATATATTTTTTTAATATCAGAGTAAAGTTATCGATATTATGATTTTTCTATAATGGTTAATTGATACAAACCATAATTTAAACTAGATATCGCTCATGTATAAATGTCATGAAAATTTTTTGAAATGTCGTAAAAATGGTTATTGTGCACAGTGGTCATTGAAAAGTGAAATTATGGTATGTGTGTATTGTATAGTCATAGCAGTATGATTTAACGTTGTATACTCACATATATGTGTGAGATTAAACGAATAGCATATATGCATATATTTAATGAAACATCAGCAAGTTTAATATATATATATAATACATCATGAACCTTTTAGAAATTATTATATTATATATTTATGGGATACATTTATTTACTATTTTTTTTAAATAATCAGTATATTAATAAGGGACCAGCAAGATCCAACCCAATACAAATAGTGGCAATGTGCTCCAATAACCACTCATATTACATGAACTAATATATACTACAATACAGAAACCACCTACTCAGACAAAGAAGAATTTGTTATCTGCCCAAAGGGAGTTTATATCACTCATAGAAGGGCACTCTCCTACACTCTTTAGTCTCCAAACTTCTCCATCTCCATGTAGTAGAAATGATAGAGTGATAAATGACATTATGATTTCCCTCTTTATTCCTGAATATAGCCATATTTCTATGTCTCCATAATTCCCAACAACCCACCAACCAAATGTAGCATAAGTCTTTGCTAATGATATGGGTATTATAGTTCTGTAATAGCATCTCAACACAATCTGTTGTCATTGGAAAATTTACACCCAGCCAGGCCTCAATGTTACACCATACTTGTCTAGAAATCCTACAAGAGATGAAAATATGAGATATATCTTCAATCTCTTGAGAACAAAATACACATTGCAATAGCTGAGGCTCCATAATAATTCCTCTCTTTCCTAAGGCTTGCCTTGTAGGAAGTCTATCAAGAATTAATCTCCACCCAAAGATTTTGACTTTAAGAGGAATCTTTGATTTCCATACCACCTCTAAAGCTTTTAGTTTATTCTGGCTAAGTTCTGCATAATCTACACTTCTGTTTAGAGATTCATAGCAAGCTTTGACACTGTACTGGTTTTGTTCACATCTGGGCCATAATACCGAGTCTTCCGCTTCTATATCCAAAACCACCTCATCTATCAGTTGAGATAATTCAACTTCCGACTCACCTAGGTTGTTACACAGATTACATTCTTCCCTATAAGATTCCACTTCCAAATATTTCCAATCTAATCTCCACACTCTTGAATTATAATATTTTGTTCTGGAGATGCAGAGAACATCTCAGGAAATTGAAACTTGAGGGCCTTCCCACCAATCCATCTTGCGTGCCAAAATAAAATCTTGTTACCTTTACCAACCCTCCAAGTTAACTCATTAAATATACCTTAAATGTTACTCGGCATGCCTATCCTCTGAATATCTTTCCACCACCCCGACCCCTGCACTAGAATTGGTCTATCATACACAGAAAAGAGATTTTGCAGAACATTGTCGTACCTGGCTTTGATGATATCATACCACCCTGCTCCTGATTCCTTGTTAAATCTCCAGAGCCATTTAGCCATCAGTGCTATATTGAACTTTGACACATCTTTAATACCCAGCCCTCCTTTATTCCTAGGTTTACATACTTGCGACCATTTCACCCAAGGAATACAACATTTATCACCTTCTCCAGCCCACAAAAATTGTCTTTGAATAGCTTTGATCTCTTTTAGAACACAAACTGGTGCAGCATAGAAAGAAAGGAAATGAATTGGCAGATTATTTATAACAGGGTTTATCAATGTGACTCGGCCACCTATTGATATCAACTTGCCCCTCCACTTGGATAAACGAGCTCTAATGGATTCAATAACTGGAGTCCAAAAAGATCTCTTCTTGTGTCTACCTCCAACCACCAGGCCTAGAAACTTAAATGGAGCTTTACCAATGTTGCAAGCCAAGAACTCAGAAACCGCTTCCAACATGTTATCCTCAATGTTCAATCCTATTATGTGACTCTTGTTATAATTAATCTTCAAACTAGAAACCACTTCAAAACCTCTCAAGATCGATTTTAAAGCCCATACATTAGACCAAGAATCATTACACATGATTAATGTGTCGTCTGCAAACTGAAGAAGATTAGGAATGTGCACATTTTCCATCTTCAAACCTTTTAGGATATTCAAACACTCAGCCCTCCTTGTCATTAGAGCCAAACCCTCAGTAACCAAAACAAATAGGAAGGGAGAAAGAGGGTCTCCCTGTTTGAGACCCCTGTGTATTTTGAAATCCTTGCATGAGCTGCCATTTACTAGAACTGACCCAAAACTGTTGCACACAATACCTTTAATCCAACTTATCCAAATTGGGCTAAAGTTCATGGCCTCCAATATTCTAATGAGATAACTCCATTTAACACAGTCATAGGCCTGTGAAAAATCAACCTTAAACATAAGACCTCTTTTCTTCTTTTTCATCATGTAATCATATACTTCATTAGCCACCAGAACTCCGTCCATAATCTGTCTACCAGGGATAAAAGCTGATTGAGAAGAGGAAATCAATTTACTAATAACTCCTCTTAATCTTCTAGCCAACAGTTTTGAAATGATTTTTTGAATACACCCAATTAGTGTTATTAGCCTGTACTCGCAAATTGACTGAGGATTGTCCTTCTTCGGTATTAGAACAAAGAATGAAGAACAGACAGATTTTGGAAGACTAGCCTTAACATGGAATTCAGCTAAATAATTAGTTATATCTCCTCCAATAATATCCCATGTTTTCTTAATAAAATTCAAGTTAAACCCATCAGGACCTGGGCTTTTGTTGCCATCACACGAATTAACTTCCTCTTTTATCTCCTCCTCAGTAAAAGGTTCTGTCAGGTACTTATTATCCTCTTCATTAAGTTTCACCAGACCATTCAAATCCATGTTGAAACTATCTTCAGCTCTGCTTTTATATTTATTCTCATAATGATCTTGAATGAATTGTTTAACTGTCTCCACTTCAGCTTCCTCCTCCAATCCTAGGTTTAAAGCTGAGATAAAGTTACCCCTCCCTCTTGAGTTTATGATCGAATGGAAGAATTTTGAATTGTTATCACCTTCTGTTAACCACCTAGTTCTTGCCTTTTGATACAGCAGACTCTCCTTCAAATGAAGATTATTCCCAACTTTGTCAGCTGCCTCACATCTCTCCTTGAGAATTGCCTCCGGTATTTCATTATCCCATTCTGCCATATCATTCTCAATCTCATTCAACCTCTCGATATCATCTTCAATTTTAAGGTCCAAAATACCAAACACGTTGTAATTCCACCATTTCAATCTCGACTTCAAGTATTTAAACTTTTGAATCAGAATACTACACGCTTCACCAGACCCTTTCCACTCTTCCCAGGTGTCTTTCACAAATTTCATAAAGTTTGGATGATCCAGCCAGGCATTGATAGTTTTAAATGGTTTAGGACCCCAATTCCAATCATTAAGAATAAGGGATGCAGGTTTGTGATCAGATATCGACCTCTTACCCACCTTTTGGAGGCAAATCTTCCATTCTTTACACAAATCTTCTGAGATCAAGAATCTATCTAATCTACTCATGCAAGATCCATTTGAATTAAACCAGGTGTATCTGTTCCCCACTGTTGGTAAGTCCAATAGCTCCATGTCCTCAATAAATGCCCCAAATTCCTCCATGTGCACAATTCGACAACCACCTTTACCCCTTCTTTCACCCCTATTTTTCACTGAGTTGAAATCTCCCCCAAGTATCCAATCCCCTTTAGGAAATTTCGCTTTAACTCTTATGAGTTCTTCCCACATCCTTCTCTTGTCACTCAATGCACATGAAGAGTAAACATTCACGATATATGTTGCCCTTTGTCTGCATATCCCAAAAACACCAAGATACCTTGCTCCAACAAAGTTAAATTCTGCCTTAAAAGAGCTTTTGTTCCAAACTGATATCAAACCACCTGATTGTCCTACTGATCCTTTAGTAGTCCAGTCAAAATCACTCCCACTCCAGATGGTTCTGACGAATATCTCCTCTATATTTTTTCTTTTTGTCTCTTGTAGCATACAAAATTCTATGTTTTCCTTTTCTATTATTTGTTTTACTCTTCCACTTTTAATTGAAGAGTTACTCCCGCGTATATTAAAAGTAAAGATATTCATGGTACCTCAATAGAATTCTCCTTCAGGTTCTGACTTCCAAGTCTATCCCTTCTTTCCAAACCTTTGATAATACCTTCATGTGCTTCCTCATCTTCATCTCCATCCAAACTCATTTCTTTCAAGATTTCCCAGACTTTCCTAGAGACAACTTTGTTTGATCTCCTGATTCTCTCATTACCCCTTGTAACATCATCATCAGATAGGGAACCACAACAAAGAATAGACCCACCAGAATATCTACTATTACTACCCTCTGATTGGCTATGGTCCATTAGATCTTCTGTGGAAACACCAGGCTTGGGTTTAAGATTCGAAACTTGGGCTGAGTGCAAAAGGGTTGAGTAATACGAAGGGGCATATGGAATTTGTATCTTCTCATATATATCAGACAAGGATTTCTTTTTCCTTAAGGTATTTTTCACTGGGCCATTACCATAATTACCCAGTAATAGTGTATTGGGCCCAACATGTTCAATTACTTGCTCTGTCTCGTTCCCAAGGCCCGATCTAGAGTAAATATTCGTAGGAACCCTATCCTCACACGCTTGACCCACACAACCTGCTAAAGGAGAAATCAAGTTGTCAATTGGTAACTTTTCAGAACCTCCTGATCCACTAATTACAATCTGAACCCTCTGATTCTCGTCTGGTGCCATCACATTAATTGATCTATCTACGTTTGAGTCTATCCCATACAACTTCTTTTCCTTGCCAGAAACAAATTTCACCTTTTTGTGCTTTTTACCTTTTCCCAATGACAGAACATCATTACACTTTTCACCCTTGGTTAGTGAAACTTCTCTATTGGTATTCTCAAGGTCTGACCACCACCTGTTATCGCCGTTTGCAGCAGAATCGTGGGCCTTTGGAACCGTGTCATCTTCAACCTTCAGATTTCCACCATTGCTAGAGAACTCAGAATCGAAATTGTTGACAGCATTATCCTCCTCGTCTAAATCGTCCTCAGTTTCTTCCACAAAAGTTTCTCCCGACTCAGAGCTTTCCTTTTCAGCATCTTTAAATAGTATTCTTTTTGGTCCATGATTGTCCTCCAACAATTTTATACAAAAGACCAACCCGTTTATTTCAATATTAATCACCTCATTCAGATTTCCTGTGTATCTTGTCTTAATAAGAATTCTAGCCAAATCAAACTTGGATTACTTCTCCGTTTCCTCATCACAACAGATAAACTCACCAATTCTACTTGAGATGTATTTGAAGAAATCATTTCTCCAAGCTTGACAAGGAACACCAAAGCATTTCACCCAAGTCAATCTTTCTTTATCTACTTCAGATTGAGACCACTGTCTTATATCTTTAAACCAGTTTGAAAGCCATTCCTCTTCTTCCTTAATCAGATTTTTGACTGCCTCATACTCTAAGTCTTCAAGTAAACACATAGTAGCTCCCATTGGTGTGGTTTTGACATGAAAAAATCCTTCTCTATTAAGGATATTTTGGATATTATATGAGGTACCAGGTTTCTTAACCACCCCCACGAAAGCATTTTCAAACCTCTTCAATCCTTCCTCTTCTATATCGAAAAGAAGTCCATTCCATTACTTCTTCAAATCCTTTTTGTAAGTACCGTGATTAGTGTTATTTTTCTGAAAGGTCCTTGTATTCCCATCACCTCCCCTCACTGTATCCGCAAATGATAAGTTCGTCTTAAAATTCCTCCACTGATCTGTCTTCCTTGTGAACCTTCTGTCTTCCGGGACAAAAGATTTGAGCTTATTATCTCCATGACTATCTCTGTTGAATCTAGGTTTGTTGACAAATATTTTCTGCCCCTTTATCATGATACTATCCAGTTGTATTCCCAACAATCTCTCGTCTTCTACCTTTCTAAAACGCGCAAAACCATACCTTTTTCCTCTGATGTCTCTCTTCGCCGGTATGAAAACCTCCATTAGCATTCCGTATTCCAAAAAAATCATGGCCATATCTTCAGCATAGTAGTTTTCTGGGAATTCTGTGAAGAAAAATGATGTTACAACATCAAGATTCTCCGAAAGTTTGCCCTTCTTCTGTGTCCAGATTGACACCTTCAACTTGTTTTGGTCCTTTCTTTTCCGGTTCAGAAACTGTCATTCCATCTTGAATCTTGAACTTTCCAACACTCACAAAAACCTCACGAAACCGATCAACAAAATCTCCAAACCACAATTGCCAAGCCCCCTTACCCTAAGGCAAGGAATTTAAGGCGAAAACAATGGCAGTACAGAAATCTAATTAATCAGTCCACAAATATTAGGAACAACTGGGGTATTACAATGTACCAGGATGCAGTAGATTGATGGTTGAACATGAAGAAGAGTTTTCTCTCCGACAACGATGGGATGTTTCTAACTAGCATGAGTTGTATCCATGTCAGAAAGTAAGTCTCAACGCAATTGAATTAATATGTTTCTTGTTTATCAATGTGCAAATATGTTTCTTAAGGGTGTGCCCAACAATGCATCAAATTGTGATAACAAATCAAATGTGAACTTCTAGATACTATGATTGGCGGAAGCAAATCAATCACATTTATTTACTATTTTTATTATGCTTATAAAAAAGGAATAGCACACCGTCACATGTTATAGTAATGCGTTTTGAAATGAAATTCGATGATAATGATAATTGTGTTGCATAACTCTAATGTTTATATTGTTTTTTTTATAAGCAATTGTATTAATAGGAGAAAAAGGGGATCTCCAACCCAATACAAAAGGATTAATTCAAAGGAAAGGAAGAAGGAAACACATAAAAAGACTACAAAAAGTTGTCATACCCCAAATTTTGACCACTAAGATTTCCCATCATTGTGCAAATCATCATCACAATATGGATGTACCATCATACCTCATCAGTCTCCCCAAAGATGGGTGAGCATCCACTACAATCAGACTTAGGGTTTCAAGCCCTCTCAGAGCTTTTAGGAAAAGGATCAATCAAGGAATGACATGATCTTCAACTTGTCTAACCTCTCAAACACCCACAATGGATCAAGAGGACTCCCACATCAAAAATCAAGCACCAGGCTGCTACATTCCAAGTGGACCAAGCCTCAAAATTGCCAGTGTCACCAAATTAGGGTTTTGGTCAACCAGGGCCTCCAGATGGAAATTTTCCTCTGGGCATGAGCAATGCTTCAAAGAATAACCCTAGGTACTCTAAGGGACCTCATGGACCCAATCATCCAGTTAATTTAGCCCCAGGGGATGCATTTACTAAAAATCAGGAATTAGGGTTTCTTGACCTAATTCACCCCTATGTTGATCTTTGGGACAAAACATGAGCCAATACCTCAAGACATGATTTGAGGGTCCCTAATAAACTATATTGATCCATTTGTAACCATGGATTGACCTAAGAAGCTTGATCAACAAGTTTCAATTTCATCAGAACCACAATTAGGGTTTCGCAGAAAAAGTCAACTGTACCTTTGACTTTTGACCCAGGCATGCTCCCAAACCTTGGGACATGATTCAATACACCCTATAACACCCATGGAACATGTCCATCAAGTTTGATTTAGGTCAAGGAAAATTCTGGTATCAGACGTGTGATGTTAAGGTGTGATGTCACAACAACACACTCTGCACAATGGACAGCAATAACAGTAAAATAACACCAAGAATTGTTGACCCAGTTCGGTTACAACCAACCTACTCTGGGGGCTACCAAGCCAGGGATGGAATTCACTACTTGTAGATATAATTTACAGACTCAACAACCCGTTGACAATCTCCTAAACTTATACTCTACTAATGACTTCCTACCAAAGAAACCACTTAGGTATGAGAACACCACTCAATCCCTTACAAACTCTCAAAGAAACCACTTTGAGTACCCTTGATCTTACTTCACAGCTTCGATCAAGCAACCACTCTCTATTGCTTCACAGCTTCTAGAGAGGACAGAAATACAACACCTATTCAAACCCTAGAATAGTGTAAATACAAGCACTCTAAACAAACTCTAGACACTAAGCCTCTAGCTCCTGATCTTCTGAATGTTTTCTGTGCCTTTTTCCTTTGGTCTTGTGCGCTTTATATAGCTCCTTGAGTTGGTCTTGGACTTGCTACAATATCTCCCAGATTTGTTATTTAAAACTGAATATTTAAAATAGATTTTCTCCTAAAATCTTTTTAAATCTTCAACCTTTTAAATCTCCTACAAATCTGCAACAGATCTCCTATGCAGCAGCAAATATCTATCCCAAGATATTCGCATCCAATGAGACAGCTTGCTCTCCACAATTCCAGCTAATACGCAACCCTAACAACATCATAGTCTGCTGTTGTTAATTCTGCAGATCTGATGTTACAACATCACCTGTGTGACATCAGACATCCAACTTCAGCAATTAATTACTTAACACATTCCAGTGTTAAGATTTCAATGTTGCAACATCAGCACCTTGACATCAACATTGAATATACTTTGTTTTACCAAAATTCCAGCCAATCCAGGAACTAACAATCTTCCCCTTTGGCTAATTTTGGCTAAAACATTCTCTGCATCTTCAGAGACTTCAGCAGCGGAATAATCTTTTGAAAGTTTGAAACTCTCATTCTCATCAGCAGCAGTTTGACACTTTACATAGTCTTCATCACTTGATCTGCTGCAGCACCATCTTCATTATTAGCAACAGCCAATTGGTGCTCCCCCTCTAAAACATGAACCAGCATCACAGCTATTCAGTAGCTCACAATGTGCAGCACTTTTCTCCCCTTTGATGTCTGCTTGGCTGCACTCTTCAATTGCCATGATATCTTCACTAGTTCAGTCAAAAACTCCCCCTTAATGCAGTATTACCACTTTTCAACTAAACACCTTTTAGCAGCATCAATTTATCTCATTAGCAGCATATGGCAATAATACTCTTGACTATCTTGGCTATTTTCTCCCCCTTTTTAGCCACAATTAGGCAAACTTCAGTTAGAAGCCCTATAGTCAGTATACCCTAGCTCTCATTGTTAGCCTTTCAGTTAGTGAACAGGCAAAACAAATCATAGAAGGAAACTAAAACATAACCAGTGCATAAAACAGCACAATATTCAAATTACAAAACCAAGCACATTAAGTGCTCAAACAAAGATATAAAATAAAGCTAACCCTACTAAAATAGAAGGCAAACATTAAAAGCTTGAATCTTCTGAGCTGAGATCATCATTATCGTCTTTATCAACAGCATCCTTCCTTGTGTTGACAGCTTCACCTTCCTTTGTTGCCGATCTCAGAGACATGACAAGTCTTTCAAATTTTTGTTTCCTTTCAGTACTAACTCTTATGACTTTATCTAACTCCTTGCAAGCCTCCTCTAGCTCTGTAATCAACCCAGTCTTGGCTGGTAACTGTTGTGATGTTGAAGCAGATGTCTTGACACTGTAAGGAACATGTTTCAACTTGTGATGGAGTGACAAGACAGGCTTCCTTTTGCAAGCAACATCTGAATGCTGTAGAATTCCAGGATGTTGAGACAAGACAATCCCACAAATGAGAGAGGGAAAAGCAATGGGCATCTTTACAGCATTTGTAGCAGCATGCTTAATAGTATGATCATAGATGTAGGAGCCATAGTAAATTCTTTGCTTTATCCCAACTGCATAAATTATCTTCCCCAATTCAATAGAAATTGTGGTCTTGTGACTAGTAGGAACCCAGTTGGCAATACCTATTCTGTGCAGAAAGGCATATTTGACACTCAACAAACTGGCTAACAGCTTTCCTTCTACGGGCCAAACATCTACCTGACCAGCAGTGATTTCTTTGCATATAACATTGTTGGAGGCTTCTAATTCCCCATAATCTTCCTTATTTCTTCCTAAGTAGGCATTGATCACCTCAGGAGAGAACCAGACACACTTACCCCTGATGGTAACTCTTTTGAAAGTTCGGCTCTTGTTGTCATTTATCGATTCAGGTATATTAACTATGAAATCTCTGAATCATAGCAATTAGTCAACCTTGACACAGTCCTTATGAGACCAGCAAGCTTAATTAGGTCTATAATTTTAGCAGACTCTAAGTCTTTTGCTACTACCTCTCTTTCCAGAGCTATCTTTCTTAGGCTCACACAACTCCACAAGGATGCACTTCTGGCACTGTGAGATGAAATGTTATCAGGCACTTGATTTGTAGCAGGGTTGATGTCTTGAGCATCACTCTCAGAATCTGACTCTTCCCTGATTCTCCTCTTCTTGCCAGACCTGGCACCTTTGCTCCATGACTTGGGAGAGTCTGTAAATGAAGTCCTTTTCTTATCATCAGATGAGTCCTCAATCTCAATAACCTCAACCTGTTCCTTCCCTTTACCCCTGTGACTTTCATTCCTAGGGGACGATGTTCTAACATCCAAGCTGACATCAGTGTTATCAGGATCTTCACCTTCAGCTTCTTGACTCAGGGCCTGTCTATGAACATTTATGTCCTCACTTTGAGAGTCGACTTGTTCAGCAGGCATTTGCCTTAAAGGGACAGAAATCCCTTTCACCCGTATCCCTTTCTCAAGGATTTTGGTGGCAAGCTGTTCCAAGTGCTTGTCTACATCAAACTTCTCCTCAACAGCTTGAGAGGATGATGACCTAGCTTCAGGTTTATTCACCGTGGTCGAGGGTTTAGGGTTACCTGACTCGGGAAGAAACCCTAGTTCGTACCTGCTCAGAGTTCTTGGAAGGGACAGACATCGTTCCTTTGTGACAGACTAGGTTTGGAGAAGAACTTTCTATTCTGTTGAGATTTAGGGAGATGAAACGTTGCAATGAGAATGCTTTGGTAAGTCTTGTATCAATATAGTAAGGCGCCTGATTTTGAATACTCTTTAAAGACCAATTACTAATTTTCTCCCTCCATACAGACTTTCCTTTTAAACAATTCACATCAGGACTCACTAACTCTGAGTTACTTTTCAGCATCCTGATGTCATAGTCTGATGTTATAACCTCAACTTGAACATCATTAGTTGAATTTCCTTCAAGAGAAATCCACTGATAGCAGTTATCCTTGGTTCTGACACCCTTCATAACAATCTGATTATGCTCATCAGAAACCACACACTCATGCTTAGTGCAGTTTACCTTGTAACCTTCATCACACAACTGGCTTATGCTGATCAAATTTGCACTTAAGCCACTGACAAACAGAACATTGTCAAGTTCAGGTCTACCATCACCTTGCACCTTCCCGACTCCTGTAACAACACCTTTTTCTCCATTGCCAAATATGACCTCATGAGAGGGACAATGACTGACTTCATCAAACATGGATCTACATCCAGACATGTGTTTGGAACACCCACTGTCAAAATACCATGTTCCTTCATTAAGCTCTCTATCAGCCATGTGAGCCAATAAGCACGTCACCTTCTCCTTAGGTACCCATTGTTTAACAACTTTGGGCCTGTACTCTCTCCATCTGTTTTGAGGTTGAGAGTATCCATGCAGCTTGTAGCAAGACTACTGCATATGTCCAAACCTTCCACAATAATAGCATCCCACCCTTTCATCTCTGAATCTTCTGCCATGATGAGATTGCTTAGGCTGCCAGCCATAATGTGGTCTCCTCCTACCATAACTGCCCTGCCATCTATTATGCTGGTATCTTCTCCCATAAGAAGGCTGAGAATGTTGTTTCCTGGATTGTCTCCCATGATGGCGTGGCTTTCTTCTTCCATAGATATGAGGAACAACATTGGTGTATCCATATCCATAACCATACGAGTTGTCCTGATGTTGAGACACCTGATGAGACATGTGTTGTTTGAACTGAGCAACTTACATGCTCTTGTGGTATTCTGGGGGCATATACTGACTAGCTCCTTGTGGCTGCTTTCTCTTCTGATATGGACCAATTTTCTTCTCAATCTTCTTAGGTTGTGAAACATCAGCTTTCTTAGGGGTAGTATCCTGCTTCTTTGGCTGATGTTGAGATGAAAGTTGCGACACTTCCTTCTTTGAACCTGAAGTGCTTTCTTCTGAAGTTCTCTTATCCTCAGCCACATAACCTATCCCAGCTTTGTCTCCAGCAGCTTTTTCTGACTGAAGAATCTTGTCAAGTGTGTCTATACCACAGCTCAGCATCCTAACAGACTTGGTCATTTGATCAAGATGAGCTCTAACTAGCACCACTTCATTTTCCAGATCAGTCTTTTCATTCTCTAACTGAGCAATTTGTTGTTTGTGGCACTTGTTTTCTTGACAAATCTCAGCACTTTTTAAACACAGCTTTTGATAGGTAGAAGCTAACTCCTCATAAGTTACTTCTCCATCACTAGAATCATCATCAGAAACCACAACTCCTGTTAAAGCTCTCACTTGCTTTGCTGACTCGCCTTCACTTTCACTATCAGAGTCAGACCAGGAAACTGTCATGCCCTTCTTCTACTTTTTCAAGAAGGTGGGACATTCTTTCTTGACATGTCCATACCCTTCACACTCAAAGCACTGAACTCCTTTATCTTGGGTAGTTTTCTCTTCATCCTTCTTGCTGGTGTCAGAAGTCATGTTCTTGACATTAGGCCTGGAGTCATTATTCATTCTCTTGAATACTTTGGTGAACTGTCTTCCCAACATCACTATGGCCTGAGATAGATCCTCCTGCGATTCAGAACTCTTTCCTTTTTCTTCTGCATCATTTGACACCAAGGCTATACTTTTTGGCTTCTTTTCTGGTTCTTCCTCATTCCCCATGGTCTTTTTCCATATGGGGAATCGACATAATTGGCATGATTGAGCCCAAGGCTTCAAACGGACATCGGTTTATCCTGGTAGCCATTGATTACTTCACCAAGTGGGTCAAAGCAGCGTTGTACGCTAATGTAACCCGAAAAGTGGTGGTCCGATTTATAAAAAATAATATCATTTGTCGTTATGGTGTTCCAAGCCAGATCATTACTGATAATGGATCCAACTTGAAAAACAAGATGATGAAAAAGTTGTGCGATGTGTTCAAAATCGAACACCATAACTCATCTCCCTACCGACCCAAGATGAACGGAGCGGTAGAAGCGGCTAACAAGAACATCAAGAATATTGTTCAAAAATGGTTGTAATCTACAAAGACTGGCACGAAATGCTGCCTTTTGCTCTTCACGGTTATCGCACATCTGTCCGTACTTCAACAGGGGCAACCCCTTTCTCTCTAGCATATGGCATGAAGGCAGTGCTCCCCATAGAAGTAGAGATCCCATCAATCCGGGTATTGATGGAAGCTAAGCTAACAGAAGCTGAATGGTGTCAAAGTCGGCACGACGAACTGAATCTGATCGAAGAAAAGCGAATAGCGGCATTATGCCACGGTCAGTTGTATCAACAAAAAATGAAGAATGCCTTCGACAAAAAGGTCCGACCTCGCGTCTTCAGGAAAGGAGACTTTGTGCTCAAAAAGATACATTCATTCCTAACTGATTCTCGGGGCAAATGGACTCCGAATTATGACGGACCTTACGTGGTCAAGAAAGCCTTCTCAGGCGGCGCCTTAAGACTTGCAACCATGGACGGAGAGGAATTTCCCTACCCCACGAATGTTGACGTAGTCAAGAAATACTTCGCCTAAATAAAAAAAAGGAGAAAAAAAAAACGTCTTGGTGGATTGAAAACCCGAAAGGGCGGTCCAGGCAAAAATTAGAGACTTAATCAAAAAATCATCCCGGTGGATTGGAAATCTCAAAGTACAATCCAGGCAAAAATTAGGGATTCATGGCAAGTAACTACGTCCAACAATGGGGCAAATCCCTCAACAACAGTCATGCCATCCATCAGAAAAACTCCAGTCAAGGTCATCTTCGACAGAAGCTCAGGATGTCCCGAATTCAAAGTTGGTAGAAGGATAACGGTCGTTATGTTTCGATGTAGCCATTTTCCCTTAAATTACCATTTTCTAAACTTTGTAAATACTCTATAGAATCACGTGTTTAGCTGATTTCCATCCTATCAATAAAATTTGAGCCCTTGTACTTTTGTTTGCAATTCTTATTTATTTTAGCTTTACAGAACGACATATTAACAATTCTTGGAATAAAACAAAAATGAATTTACTTGTCAAACTTTTTTATGCTTTTAAAATAAAGATGGCAATTTCTTTTGACTGTTGAACATCGAAAAAACATCGATCGCTTCTCCCAAAGTAATCGAACTTCAAAGTGCAGAATCGAAGTACTCCTTCTAAACCAGTGCACCTGAATGAAGGATCAGCTGTGTCAGATGCAAATATTTAATCAGACACCCCCGGCAGAGTTCTTATCTCCTAAGCCCGACCAACGTAGCTCCCCATGAGGACTACTTCTCCTAAGCAAGGCAGAATTGCTACTTCTGGACCAGTGATACTTTTCATCCCCCGTAGTGGCCGAGTATCTAGTCATGTTCATTTGTTAGTCTATATGTCGCGTCAGTTTTGTCAGCATAAACATACATACATCATGCATTATTGATTTACATTCATATTCATATTGCATCACTATCACTCTAGTCGGTCTTGTTCCCTAGTGATAAAAGTCCTTTCAATCGAGTTGTCAGTTCTTTCCTCGTCAGGAAATGAATCATCTAAACGATCTCTCCTCCAATTTATTTCTGGATTGAAGGTGGTTCTTTGACCACTTTGATAACTTGAACCTTTGAAGAGCCAGAGAGCTTTGGACAAACGTCACTCTTCACCATTGAAGATGATATCTTCGCTTTCTCGGATCAAGGAAAATCCCCAGAGAAAGCCTCTTAATCAAAGATTCGGCAATACAGCAGTTTTTCTCCGAAAAATTCGCTGACGAAAAGGTCATCAGCACCTCAAAATTGGATTACATCACATGGCATTTCTCCGAGAAGATCTCGAGAAAAGTATGGTGTAACACCTCCAAGCAGAAAACAGTCTCTCAAGAGACTCGTTTTTCCCCGGTAGATTCGACAAATGGCGTCTTCAAAACAGCGAAGTTTGTACACCTCTACAACTCAGACAGATGGGTCTCCAGCAAGTCTGACATCGAAACTTTTTCCATCAAATGGCATCTCCCCAAGAAAGTTCGGCGATAAGTTTGAGGGAAACTGCTACGAATAGCGTCCCTTGTCAAGAAAGTTTATTTACAAAAGAAACTGAGACCAGTTCCTTGGTAGGAAACCAGGATCGACGGGAAGTTTATTTCATAAACTAAGACCAGTTCCTTGGTAGGAAACTAGGATCTAGGGGAAGTTTATTTCAGAAACTAAGACCAGTTCCTTGGTAGGAAACCAGGATCGAGGGGAAGTTTATTTCAGAAACTGAGACCAGTTCCTTGGTAGGAAACTAGGATCGAGGGGAAGTTTATATCAGAAACTGAGACCAGTTCCCTGGCTGAAGACCAGGATCGAGGGGAAGCTTTTTACCTTTTCTAAGCATCATTGCTTAGCAAAAGAAGATGGATGGGCAAACTACCATTCATAACCACCATCAAAATTTCGGGTATTCTGATATTTAATCATCTTGCACCCCGAATGCCCAAATACCTTCGCCATTCACACCTTCGGGTCCAAGAAGATTAAATAGGGGCATCTGTCATACCCCAAATTTTGACCACTAAGATTCCCCATCATTGTACAAATCATCATCACAATATGGATGTACCATCATACCTCATCAGTCTCCCCAAAGATGGATGAGCATCCACTACAATCAGACTTAGGGTTTCAAACCCTCTCAGAGTTTTTAGGCAAAGGATCAATCAAGGAATGACATTATCTTAAACTGGTCTAGCCTCTAAAACATCCACAAGGGATCAAGAGGACTCCCACATCAAGAATCAAACACCAGTCTACAACATTTCAAGTGGATCAAGCCTCAAGATCGCCAGTGTCACCAAATTAGGGTTTTGGTCGACCAGGGCTTCCATATGGAAATTTTCCTATGGGCATGAGCCAATGCTTCAAAGAATAACCCTAGGTACTCTAAGGGACCTCATGGACCCAATCATCCAGTCAATTTAGCCTCAGGGGATGCATTTACTAAAAATCAGGAATTAGGGTTTCTTGACCTAATTCACCCCTATGTTGACCTTTAGGACAAAACATGAGCCAAGACCTCAAGACATGATTTGAGGGTCCCTAATAAACTACATTGATCCATTTGTAACCATGGATTGACCTAATAAGCTTGATCAACAAGTTTCAATTTCATCAGAACCACAATTAGGGTTTCGCAGAAAAAGTCAACTGTACCTTTGACTTTTGACCCATGCATGCTCCCAAATCTTGGGACATGATTCAATACACCCTATAACACCCATGGAACATGTCCATCAAGATTTATTTAGGTCAAGGACTTGATTTCATAGAGGATCACACAGTTTGGAATTCATCTGACAAAAAGTCAACTGTGCACAAAAGTCAAACTTTGACTTTCTGAGATTTTTCACAAATATGGTTCTTTGACCCCAAAATGATGTTAATGGGTGATTTGGATCATCATTCATCAAGAATAATCAAGAAAAGTGGGATAACTTGTAAAAGGGGTAACCATAAAAAACTTAGAAATTTTCTAAGTTATGGAACAAAGTGGCTAGGGTACCAACTTTGGAGGATCATATCTCCTAAACCACAAGGCCATTTTTCCCCATTCAAAGCTAGATTTGTAGCTCTTATGGCCCTCTACAAAAGCTTCAACTACACCTCATTCCAATTCATCATGGATTTTGAGTTATGGAATGATCAAAATGGCTGAAAACATGAAATGTCACTTTTTCCAACACTTAGTGAAATTTTCACTAAGTCAGAATCTGTCTTTATTTTTTTCAAAAAGTAGGGGGATTTTTCACTTGGATCCAAAAAGTATCAAGACCAACTATGATCACCCATATTTTGTATCATATGAGGGCTTTCCAAAATGGCCAAGAACTCCATGAAACTCCGCTTAAGCCATGAGATATAATCATGCCAATATGCCTTGCTGCAAACTGTCATGGCAAGGCAGATTTGTGCATTTGGCTCGATTTGCTTAAATTTTGCAAAGGGCAAGCAAATCTATCCATCTGAACACCTCAAGGGGGGACCAAGGAGGGACAAACACTGATCCACTAGCCTCCCAAGTCTTTGGAACCAAAAGTAGCATGACAAACCTAGAAATGCCTAAAAGAGGGACAAGACTCCAATTTTGGTTTGGAGCATTTAATGGATGCACCAAGGTGGCATGGACTGAGCCTTTTCCAACTCAATTCAGTCAAGGATGATCCAAGAACTAGGGAACCGGAAGCCTGTGCCCTAACCTCTAGTCAATGGCTAGAGGAGACTTGGATTCCTATTGATCAACATTGGCCAAACCTCTGCAGCAGTTGCCATTCACTATTGTAGCCAAAACAAACTTGCTCTACTATAAATAGAGCTCATTTGTGCTCAGTTTGAGTATACCAAAACCATCAAACAGATGCTTTCCTCAAAATCTCTTTCTCTTGGCAAAAATGCCTTCTTTAGCAAGGTAACTCTGGGTTTTTGAGTTAGGGAGCAATTCCATCACAACTCATGATCCAAACACATCCAATATGTCATATCTAAGTTGTCCAAACTCTCACAAGTGACCTGTAACACCAAAATCACAAAGTCCCCTCTCAAAACCTCAAAAATAGGACTTTTGTGCATTTTTCAAGCCATGTCTTGATTCATTCACTTTCCAAACTAGATAAAACCTCAAACACACTCCAAATATCATCCTTGAACTGTCCCAAATGGTTCCCCACATCTGGAACACCATTTGAGAGAGTTGCTATTTTGGCCACTTTTGCCCCTTTTGCAAGAAAGAGCTCAAACTTGTTCCTGAGGTTTCCAGCTGATTCCAACCATCCTAAAAGCTTCTAAGAGATCATTTTAGGGTGTCCAAAGCATCAAATCATTTCTGGAACAAAGCACTTGGAAGATTGCACAAAAGCTCCAAAAAGAGGTAAGCCTCACAACTTGAATTCTTTGAATCTTGCTTTCCTTTGATGTCCACTGATCATGCACATCTTATACATGTTATATGTGTTGTGTTTGCATCAATTTATCATGTAATTCACACCTGTACCAAGAGGTAGCACAAAAAATGTAAATCATGGCCTATTTTAAAACCACTATCGGGTTTTTCAATAGTAGCATGATCTGAAAAAACACCACCACCATTGGATTCCTTGTGAAATTCTAGGCAGGATAGGCCTAAATTTTGTCCCAATCCATGGAGAAATGAGAAAGTTATGGCATTCACGTTTCTGACCAAAAACCTTGCCTTGACCAGGCCAAATACAAGGCAAGCCTTGTATATTTGTGGTTGTGTTTCAATACACGGATGTATCACCACCCCAGTGGTAAGGCACACATGCTGTACACAAGAGGTTTGGGGTTCGAATCCCCCTCGCCCCAGACCCTCTTTTTGCTATTTTTTTTCCACTTTTTACTATTTTTCATATTATTTTTAATAGTTTGAAAAATTAATAACTTCCACAATTTTAATTATTTTTTATTGGTTCTTTTTGCAAAAAATCACAAAAATGTTGAAATATTTTATTCCACAAAAAAATCAAAGTTATATTATTTATTTAATATAGTTAGTATTTTTATGAATAAATTCATTTTAATTGTTTTTAAACATTTTTAAAATGAATATTCATCTTGGAAATCAAAAACCAAATGAGTTCTAAATCATCTTATGATTAAAACCAAAATTTTCAAACCTTAACCAAAAATCACAAGTAGTTTATTTAGACTTATTTGCTATTTTTGTCATTTTATTCATTTTTAAAAGGATTACTTTTAAAAGAAAATGAAATTAGGGTTTCTTTGATTTTCACCCCAACAAATCTTTTTCAAACACTCATTGGGCCTCTTGAGAGAGTGTAAGGCCCAACCCTTTGAGAATACAAAACCATTTGGGCCTCGGTCATCGTATAAGACCCACTGTGTTTTCAAACCTCGGCGCGATCGCCATTTTTCAAACAAATAACTTTGGGCCTCTCCTCGAGCTATAAGTCTCATTCCTTTTCTTAAAAACACTTTTGGGCCTCTAATAGAGTGTAAGACCCAACCCCTTTTTGAAAACCAAAATGATTTGGGCCTCAGTGTATTGTATAAGTCCCGATACCATCAAAAAGTTCGGCGCGATCGTCGCCTTTTTAACAAAAACCTTTGGGCCTCTCCTTGAGCTGTAAGCCCCATATCTTGTACAAAAATAACCTCTTTGGGCCTCTAATAGAGTGTAAGACCCAACCTATTTTTGAAACCAAAATTATTTGGGCCTCAGTCATTGTATAAGACCCACGGTGCTTTCAAAAATCTCGGCGCATTCGCCAGTTCAAAAACAAATCATCTGGGCCTACCCTCGTGTTATAAGCCCTATTTCTTTTCCTTAAACTCTTTGGGCCTCTTGAGAGAGTGTAAGACCCATCCCTTTGTACAGAAAATCTTTTGGGTCGCACATATTATATAAGTCCCACTGTACAAATTCAAACAACAGTGCAATCACTGATAAAACCATGGGCCTCTCCTCAAGCTGTAAGCCCCACAATCTTTTAAAAAATACTCTCTCCTTTGATTTTGAATATGTTGTTATCAAAACTTTATTTGTTGAACAACTAACCAAACAGCATGGAAGCTCTACAACAGGTAAGTGTTTATCCGCTTTCATTTACCGCTTTCATATGTATATAACTGTATTGTGGGGCTGTTTCACTGTAATTCTTCTTTCACAAACTTTTATATACTTGTCAAATATCCATCATGTAATACTAGTATAGCTATTTAGAGTTTTCCCCGGCAACTACGTCTAGCACTAGGTAAAGCCTTGATGGTCACTCTTAAATACAAACAAAACTAGATCCACATAGGATTCCAGATACAGTCTTCCCTCCTCTAGGGGTTAAACAATATAGAGACGTGAAAGGCAGCATTCTCGGTGAACCCTTTCTCAGACTGTCACCCTTAGACATTGTCAAGGAAACTCTAACTCCCCAGAGATGATCTTTTCTCTGTGAATGGCATCTCTTGAGTTTCTTCCAAATTCTCGGACTTTCCTGGCTTGATCTATTCTCGGTGAATAGCATGTCTTGAACTTATCGGGGTTTGGGGACCCACAGGCTTCCTAAAAGCATCCCCGCCTTCTCTTGGGCGTTGTACAAGGACCCTTCGGCTTCTTAGAAGTTCTCATGCCTTCTCTTGGGCTTCATACAAGGACCCCGACGACCTCTTAAAGGTATAAGACAAAACTTAATCATCCTTTGCTAGAGCAGTCTTTCCAGCATCAAAAAACTTCGGCCGTTGTAGGGTTGATACTCATCCCTTAATGCCCGTGCCTCCTCTTGGGCATTGTACAAAAAATAAAACTCTAGACTTGGATAGTCTAAGAGCCTTGAGTCTCAAACACATTCTCAAGTTCCCTTTCAAACATAGGCAGAAACCCAGTCTCTCTCATGAGAGTTCCCCATACTTGGACCCGCCTCCGGATCTCCAGAATCCACAGCGGTAAGGCAGCCTCCTCTTGGGCTTTGTACAATGATTCTCCCCAGCGGAGCTAACGTTTTCAGACTCTCTTGTTGAGTCACCCACTTTTAGTCTCCATCTCGGGCTTCGTACGAGATAGAAAATCACTCTCTTGTTGAGTATAAAAGACTCTCTTGTTGAGTCAACCAACTTTTAGCCTCCGTCTTGGGCTTTGTACAAGACATAGAAAATCACTTTCTTGTTGAGTATAAAAGACTCTCTTGTTGAGTCAATCACTTTTAGCCTCCGTCTTGGGCTTCATACAAGACACATATAAAACACTCTCTTGTTGAGTATAAAAGACTCTCTTGTTGGGTCAATTAACTTTCAGACTCTCTTGTTGAGTCAATTTCCTTTTAGCCTCTATCTCGGGCTTCATACGAGACAACAAAATACTCTCTTGTTGAGTATAAAAGACTCTCTTGTTGGGTCAGTCAACTCTCAGACTCTCTCGTTGAGTCAATCACCTTTTCAGACTCTCTCGTTGAGTCCATCTTCCCTTTTCGCCTCCGTCTCGGGCTTCATACGAGACACCAAATTACTCTCTTGTTGAGTATGACAGACTCTCTTGTTGAGTCAAACCCTTTTAGCCTCAAGCTTGGGCTTTGTACAAGACTGACATAACATTTTCCCCGGAAAAGTCAACTTCTAGCCTCCTCTTAGGCTTTGTATAAAGAAAACTCCGGTTGAGTCAATCAACCTTTTAACATCAAAGTTATGCCTTGCTCACAGCATACAAACATCAACAACTCCTCTTTAGAGATGACAAATTCTCTCTCAGCATAAACCCTTCAGCTTCACATCTTGGGCTTTGAACAAGATACAAATAGACCCTTCAGCTTCACATCTTGGGCTTTGAACAAGATACAAATCACCCCTTTAGCTTCAATCTTGGGCTTTGAACAAGACACCAAAACACCTTTTTCCTCCCTTAGAATAGGAGGAACTACGATCACTCTGATTTTCCTGTTTTGGGAATACGTAGGCATAAGATTGCAAAAATCTTAGCGAGCATACTAATCAAAAACCCAAAATCCTATACCTTCATACATCAATCGAAAAGCATCCGACCTAACATTCTACCAATAGCCTAGATACTGTTCTTAAGCAAATAACCCTAAAGAAGAACCCCCTCTTGATAGCATCTGTAAACCAACAGTTTTGACTATTTAATCTCAGTTTGCAAGCAGGGTTAATTAGAGACATCTATTTCCCTTCCTTAATCAGCTCAACAGGATAAAAAATGAATCGAACTGTAGTACCAAAGCGATAGTGATTCGAAACCACAAAAACCACGCTACAAAAGTCAAGGGAATTTTTCATCCACTCATAGAGGTTGCATTTAACACTACCTATCTCCAACCATCTCTAAGAAGTCAAAACAATCCTGAAAAAAATAGTTTCGATGTCGCAAACTTCGCCTCTAAATAGGATATTATTCCTAGAATTCCATATACACCATAAGGAGAAAGCCCAAATGAAACAAGACATGCCCTCCTTACTAAAATTCTCTAACGATTGAAACCAGGCCAGCAAATGCAAAGAAGGAGAAGCTGCACTGAGAGGCGGGAGACCGATCCAAGAAAAAAATTTGTCCCAAACCTTAGCAATCTTACAGCAGGAAAAGAAAAGGTGGCGATCCTCCTCAACCTCCAAAAAGCAGAAAACATAAACTTTGAGCTGAGGAGAAGAAAGCACACCTCTTCGAGCAAGATTCGCACGCGTAGGAAATCTGTTTAATAAAAGATGCCAAATGAAAACGCTAACCTTCGACGGCAAACAGGAATTCCGTAGGTAGTTGATAGCATCCTTGTTATATGCATTCAATAACATTCCTTCTGCCTTTTTATTCACAGCACCATAAAAAGATCAAACTGAGAATTCGTTTTTCATTTCTGGCAACCATAACCAAGTATCGCAGACCTGCTGCCTCAGCTTCACGGGTTGGACTAAATCCCACAAAACATTAATCGAGCGATGATCGACATCCATGATAGGATCATCCAGCCTCTCGAAGTTCCACAACCAGTTATCTTTAACCCAAGACCCCATATCAGAAATAGTGCAGTCCTTATATGGGTCTGCAGAAAACAGATCCGGAAAGACAGATTTAAGAGAGAAATCTCCACACCAAGAGCTATACCAGAACGATAAAGAATCTCCTCTTCCTACCATAGGTCTGACCAAAGAAGAAAAAGAAGTACCATCCAGCAGATTTTTCTATTTCATCAAGTCCTTCATCCACAAAGAAGTCTTAGGCGCAAAACCGTCAATATCCCCATCCAACACTCTGATCTGCAAGCTAGCGTACCTAGAGACCATAACAGTCCTCCAAATTTCGTTCCCTTTGTTAAGGAACTTCCAAAGCCACTTGACCAATAGAGCCTTGTTGAAAAGGCCGACATGCTTAATCCCGAGACCTCCATCTTCTTTAGGTTTACAAATATGATTCCACTTAACCCAGGCTATTCCGTTGTTATCTTTGAAACCTCCCTAGAGTAACCTTCTTTGACTAGCTATCATTTCCTTCACAATTTTAGACAGAGCTCTGTAAAAAGATAAGTAGTGGATCGACAAGTTTATAAGGACTCAGTTGATAAGGGTAACTCTACCACCTACCGACAAGTTTCTCCCAATCCACGTATTAAGTCTAGCTTTAAGACAGGAAATAACAGGTTTCCAAAACGAAAGTTTCCTATGATCCCTTCCTACAACTAATCCAAGAAACTTAAACAGGAGCAACCCAGATTTACAAAACAAGAACCTTTCGGCCGCAAGAAGAAATGAAGCTTCGAGCCCAACACCAAAGAGACAACTTTTCCCAAAGTTTATTTTGAGACCCGAAACCATTTCGAAATCACGAAGGATTGACTTTATTGCCCACAAGTTAGAATGCTTACCATCACAAATCAGGATAGTGTCATCCGCAAACTGAAGTAACTCTATAGAATCGATTTCATTAATGCGAAAACCAGAGAAAATATTAAGAGTCACAGCTCTCTTCACCAAGGCAGCCAAGGATTACACCACTATCGCGAACAGAAACGGGGCTAAGGGGTCCCCCTGTTTTAACCCTCTTGTGGCCTCAAAATTCTCTGTAGAGCTCCCGTTGATCAAAACTGAGATGAAACTTGAACAAACAGCCCCCTTGATCCACCTAATCCAGTTAGGGCCAAAGCTCATAGCTTCGAGAATATTGAGCAAAAATTCCTAGTCCACGTAATCATAGGCCTGCGCAAAATCTACTTTGAAGAGCAAACAATCTCTCTTGTCTCTTCTAGCCAAATTGATAACTTCATTGGCAACGAGGACTCCATCAAGAAGATTCCTGCCTGGAACAAAGGCCGTTTGCGATGAGGAGACCAACTTATTAATAACCAAGGAAAGTCTCTTGGATAACACTTTAGAGATGATTTTGGAAATGCAACCAACCGGGGAAATTGGCCTAAAATTCACAAAATCAGCAGGGTTTTCAACCTTTGGAACCAGAGCTAGGAAAGAGGATTTAAACGCTTTTGGGAGAGCTCCAGTCTTACAACAATGTTGGACACAATTGGTAATATCGTATCCCACAAAATCCCAGCCTTCTTTAATGAATTTGAAAGAAAATCCGTCCGGTCCAGGTGATTTATAACCATCACAGTGGAAAACAGCTGACCTGATTTCTTCTTGCGTGAAAATACCCTCCAGAGAATTCCTATCATCAGAACTCAGCTTGCGTAAATCTGACAGAACCATGGTAGGACGAATAGAGTCTACTTTGCTGAACTTAGACTTGAAGAACTCTACAGCTGCTTTCTTAATACGAGCATGGTCTTCTATACAACCTTCATTGGAGCCAATAGCCATAATAGAGTTCAACCTAGTCCTCTTCTTAAGAGAGGCATGAAAAAACCTCGAATTGACGTCTCCCTCCTTCAATCACTTAGACCTCGATTTCTGGAAAATATGCTTTCTTTCATACGAATATTACTCCAAAACTGCTCTTGAATCTCCACTCTTTTCTTAAGCAAGTCGTCCGAAACATTAAGATCAAGGATATCCATTTCCAGTTCTATTTCATTAAGGTTCTTGATCGTACCTGGATCAGGCAGTTTGAAGGTGGCCAACGACGTCTGGAACTGTTGCTACTTTAATGATGATGACAGACGGCCGGGGGGGGAGGTGTACTTGCAGGGCACTCCGATGCTTAATTCAGTGAGGGCACAACAAATACAGAGAAAATGAGTGAGAGTAAGAAGTTAACCCTCCTGACACTCTTAAGTGAGAGGGTATTTATAGGAGACCCCCAGCGCGTGGCCAACGGTTACTTGCAACGGGTGGGACCAGCGTGTGACCCGTTCCAAGTAACTGCTAGGGATTACGTGTAGTAATAATGACCAGCTCGCGGTCAACACCCTAGTGTAATCGTCCCTTTAATGCCATTAGTAGACGGTTACATGAAACGTATCTGTGTAGATAAGACCGTTAGTAGACTCCTCGGGGGGAGTCTACAATGTCGAGGAAATATGGTGGTCTTGGTCTGGACATGACCTAACGGAGGAGAACCATGCTTGTCGAGGACCTATGACTCAACGAGATTAGGAGTATTCTCGCGGGGAGAAGTTAATCTGTCGAGGAGATCCATTTCATTAAGGTATGATGTCTTCCTTTCTGATTCGTCCTCAGATGCTCGACAGTGTCAAGGTGCCAGGTGCCCGACATACCTTTGGCCTCGCGTATGGCTGTCATGTGTCCTTCTCTAGGACTTTATTGGGCTTCTTCAAGTTGTATGGATTGGGCCTGTTTGATTGTATGAGACCACGACCTAGTCCAGAAAAGGAGCCCCCCCTAAGTCGTTGCTTTGAGGTATCAGAGTAATGACTTGAGGGTCAATAATCGTGTCGGGTATATGCCAAGGGATGATCCGAGGAGGATATCAGCATAGTCGAAATTTCCGTGATTATCGTGACGTCGGGCATTGATATCTTGCGGGCAATTATCATGAGGCGGACACTGATAGCTTGCGGGCAACGAAGAGTTGCATCTGGTTGAAACGTTGGGGAGATGAGAAGTTCCCGACTTAATATTTCCATTTTTCCTCTTTATCTATTCTGTGTGAGGTATTTTACTTATTTTTATCTAAGTTATTTTGAAATTGCTGGATACTTGGGAGTTTGCTCGACTCTAGTGATCCTCGACTGCGAAGAGAGCTGGTCGAGTGGTCAGGGGTTGTACCTCGACCTTCAACGAAGCTAAGAGGTCGATCGAGGTCTTAGTTTCATGGCGTGAACTTCCCATCGCGAGCTGGGTGTTCTGTTTACAAGGTACGTCGACGACGGAGCTCGATAGAGTACTCCTCGTCGGGCCAAAAGTTCAACGCACACATAACGTGACTTTTGACCTTCGTTATCATATAGAGGTGTCGTGTCTGTACCATGGCACACTCCCCGTAACGGCAACTTTTGTATAGTTTCATGCAATGTTTAACTGTAATATTGTTTGAGCTTCTCAGCATTTCATGGTCGAGCAAGTCGTTCATCTCGGAGGTTTTCGAGGTAATAAGCACCTGTCCCCGTCTTTGCAATGACGCGGTAGGGGCCCTCCCAGTTTGCGGCCAGCTTTCCTTCACATGAATTTTTCTCTGTTTCTTAAATCAAGGGCAATATGGGCTGCTTCTGCTTCCTCGAACTCAATGTGTGATTGAGCTCGTTCGAGGAAACCTTTGAAGCTGCGAGGATGGTGTAATCTGACAGATTCTGCGAACTTGGAACCAACCCGTAGTCCTTTGATGATGAGATATAATTTTATACGGTCGGTCGTATGGACCTCGACCGCTTCTTTGTTGAATCTCTCTTTGTAGCTCCGGAGAGATTCTCTCTTTTCTTGGAAGATGGCCTCCAAGGAGGATATAGTTTTTGGATGTCTTCGAGAAGCTGTAAAATGCTTCCTGAATCGTTCCCTCAGAGCTTTCCATGACGCTATTGATTCAGGTGCCAGGTTTTTATACCAAGCCATGGCCCCTTTCCGAAGAGTCATAGGCAATAATCGACATTTGATAGCGCCAGAGACGTTTCTAAAGTCGAGAAGAGCCTCGAAGTTCTCGACATGGTCGTCCGGATCAGATGTTCCATCGTAAGTCCCCAAGGATAGAGGTCTCTCCAAGCCTTTAGGAATAGGAGCTTCCATTATTTGTCTGGATAGAGGAGTCTGGTAGTCATCATCATCGTTGCATCCTGGGGATACAGAAGGAGAATTATGACTACGAACATAGTGACGTCTCGGAGAGTTTTCCTTATGGCAGCCTCTTGGCTCCTCGACATCATGCTTACTCTTCTTAGTCTTCAAGGGACGAGTGGGCCCTTTTGGTGGCGGGGAGAGATGACGCTTCTGTTGATGCTCGGTCTGGTTACGCTCCAAACGTGGCCTGCGACCTCTATTTACTAAGGAGGGGCTGCGAGATTCCACTGGAGATTGTGAATGTCTGGGATAAGGAGGTGGTCGGTGTCTTCGCGGGGAAGTTCGACCACGGCCTTTTTCTAGCTTCTCGATCTATAATCTTTGGTTGAAGATCATTTGATTGGTCTGATTGATCAACGCAAACAAGGCAGCAGTGTTTGGATCTGCATTTGGTGGTGGATCCACAGGATGGTAGGTGGGCTGGAAGATTGCTTCTTGTCCATCTTGTTGAGCAGTCTCGTATTCTACCTCATCGGAAGATGGGGAGGCGGTGATTCCATCTCTGACATCATTCTCCACAACAGGCTAAAGAGCATTGTTGTCGCCATGGCTGTTACCACCAAGTTGTGTGATGACATTGTCTATAGTTTGATTTGCCGATGTGTTGGCCATTGCTGGTAGTTGAATGAGGAAAGTTTGGTTTATCGCGAGGAAAACGGGGAAACTTATGGAATTCCCACAGACGGCGCCACTGATCGTACCTGGATCAGGCAGTTTGAAGGTGGACAACGACGTCTAGAACTGTTGCTACTTTAATGATGATGACAGACGGCCGGGGGGCGGGGGGGGTGTACCTGCAGGGCACTCCGATGCTTAAGTCAGTTAGGGTACAACAAATACAGAGAAAATGAGTGAGAGTAAGAAGTTAACCATCCTGACCCTCTCAAGTGAAAGGGTATTTATAGGAGACCCACGGCGCGTGGCCAACGGTTATTTGCAACGGGTGGGACCAGCGTGTGACCCGTTCCAAGTAACTGCTAGGGCTTACGTGTAGTAATAAGGACCAGCTCGTGGTCAACACCCTAGTGTAACCGTCCCTTTAATGCCATTAGTAGACGGTTACATGAAATGTATCTGTGTAGAAAAGATCGTTAGTAGACTCCTCAGAGGGAGTCTACAATGTCGAGGAAATATGGTGGTCGTTGTCTGGACATGACCTAACGGAGAAGAACCATGCTTGTCGAGGACCTATGAGTCAACGATATTAGGAGTATTCTCGCGGGGAGAAGTTAATCTGTCGAGGTGGTCCATTTCATCAGGGTGTGATGTATTCCTTTCCGGTTCATCCTCAGATGCTCGACACTGTCAAGGTGCCAGGTGCCCGACATACCTTTGGCCTCGCGTATGGCTGTCATGTGTCCTTCTCTAGGACTTTATTGGGCTTCTTCAAGTTGTATGGATTAGGCCGTTTGGTTGTAGGAGACCACGGCCCAGTCCAGAACAGTTCTCAACACATTCATCAATCTTAAGATCCCTCTAGTCAAACACGTTGAGATTCCACCACTTCAAACGAGCCTTAAAAGCTTTGAATTTTTCTTTAAGAACGAACGAAGGAGAACCTTGGACCACAGTTGAATTCCAACAGCCCTTGGCAAAAGAAAGGAAGTCTTTATGATCTATCCAGTAGTTAAAGAACCTAAAGGGCTTAGGTCCCCAATTGAGAGAATTAGATTTAAGCCATATAGGTCGGTGATCAGAAATGTCGCGAGCTCCAATGTATTGAGCTTTGAAGTCCCAATCAACAATTAGAGAATCACTGACAAGGAATCTATCAATCTTGCTACAACTAGAGCCATTAGAGTTATACCAGGTATAAAGATTCCTCACTGATGGAAGATCGATCAGATCCAACTCTTCAATAAAGGAATTAAAATCAGCGCAATCTCTAATGGAGGGTGCCCCTCTTCCCTTTCTCTCTGCCTCCGATCTAGTAGCATTGAAATCTCCCCCTATTAACCATTTACCAGCTGGGAACTTATTTTTAATCAGTAAGAGATCCGACCATAATTTCCTCTTTTCAGCCGCTCTACAAGGGGAGTAAACATTCACCACGAATACATTAATACCCCGCCAAGATAAGTTTGTACAAAGAAAACCTATTTCACGAAAACTAGAGATGGGCAAGAAAGAATCCCTGTTCCAAATAGTGAGTAAGCCTCCTGAAAGACCCAGGGCATCACTAGCCGACCAACCAAAATTATCGTTACCCCATAACTTTTAACAAGGGACTCAGACATAATTTTGACTTTCGATTCTTGAATCAAACAAATCTCTGCTCCTTCTTTCATCAGGGTTTGTTTAATTCTTCTCCTTTTGAGAGGAATACAACACCCACGAACATTATACGATACAACAATCATAAAAACACACTAGCTACATCTTTCTTACCAGCGAACGCCTTTTTGTCTCTATCCTCCAAAGCTTTAACAGCAACTTCGAACAAATCTTCAGCACCCCTAGCTTCAATACCCAGACTATTGATATATATATATATATGATCGTACCTGGATCAGGCAGTTTGAAGATGGCCAACGACGTCTGGAACTATTGCTACTTTAATGATGATGACAGACGGCCGGGGGGGGTGTACCTGCAGGGCACTCCGATGCTTAAGTCAGTGAGGGTACAACAAATACAGAGAAAATGAGTGAGAGTAAGAATTTAACCATCCTGACCCTCTCAAATGAGAGGGTATTTATAGGAGACCCCCAGCGCGTGGCCAACGGTTATTTGCAACGGGTGAGACCAGCGTGTGACCCATTCTAAGTAACTGCTAGGGCTTACGTGTAGTAATAATGACCAGCTCGTGGTCAACACCCTAACCGTCCCTTTAATGCCATTAGTAAACGGTTACATGAAACGTATCTGTGTAGATAAGACCGTTAGTAGACTCCTCGGGGGGAGTCTACAATGTCGAGGAAATATGGTGGTCGTGGTCTGGACATGACCTAACGGAGGAGAACCATGCTTGTCGAGGACCTATGAGTCAACGAGATTAGGAGTATTCTCGCGGGGAGAAGTTAATCTGTCGAGGAGGTCCATTTCATCAGGGTGTGATGTCTTCCTTTCCGGTTCGTCCTCAGATGCTCGACACTGTCAAGGTGCCAGGTGCCCGACATACCTTTGGCCTCGCGTATGGTTGTCATGTGTCCTTCTCTAGGACTTTATTGGGCTTCTTCAAGTTGTATGAGTTGGGCATGTTTGATTGTAGGAAACCACGGCCCAGTCCAGAACAGGAGCCCCCCCAAGTCGTTGCTTTGAGGTATCAGAGTAATGACTTGAGGGTCAATAATCGTGTCGGGTAAATGCCAAGGGATGATCCGAGGAGGATATCAGCATAGTCGAAATTTCCGTGATTATCGTGACGTCGGGCATTGATATCTTGCGGGCAATTATCATGAGGCGGGCACTGATAGCTTGCGGGCAACGAAGAGTTGTATCTGGTTGAAACGTTGGGGAGATGAGAAGTTCCCGACTTAATATTTCCATTTTGCCTCTTTATATGTTCTGTGTGTGGTATTTTACTTATTTTTATCTAAGTTATTTTGAAATTGCTGGATACTTGGGAGTTTGCTCGACTCTAGTGATCCTCGACTGCGAAGAGAGCTGGTCAAGTGGTCAGGGGTTGTACCTCAACCTTCAACGAAGCTAAGAGGTCGATAGAGGTTTTAGTTTCATGGCGTGAACTTCCCATCGAGAGCTGGGTGTTCTGCTTACAAGGTACGTCGACGACGGAGCTTGATAGGGTACTCCTCGTCGGGCCAAAAGTTCAACGCACACACAACGTGACTTTTGACCTTCGTTATCATATAGAGGTGTCGTGCCTGTACCATGGCACGCTCCCCGTAACGGCAACTTTTGTATAGTTCCATGCAATGTTTAACTGTAATATTGTTTGAGCTTCTCAGCATTTCATGATCGAGCAAGTCGTTCATCTCGGAGGTTTTCGAGGCAATAAGCACATGTCCCCGTCTTTGCAATGACGCGGTAGGGGCCCTCCCAGTTTGCGGTCAGCTTTCCTTCACGTGAATTTTTCTCTGTTTCTTAAATCAAGGACAATATGGGCTGCTTCTGCTTCCTCGAACTCAATGTGTGATTGAGCTCGTTCGAGGAAACCTTCGAAGCCGCGAGGACGGTGTAATCTGACAGATTCTGCGAACTTGGAACCAACCCGCAGTCCTTTGATGATGAGATATAATTTTATATGGTCGGTCGTATGGACCTCGACCGCTTCTTTGTTGAATCTCTCTATGTAGCTCCGGAGAGATTCTCTCTTTTCTTGGAAGATGGCCTCCAAGGAGGATATAGTTTTTGGATGTCTTCGAGAAGCTGTAAAATGCTTCCTGAATCGTTCCCTCAGAGCTTTCCATGACGCTATTGATTCAGGTTCCAGGTTTTTATACCAAGCCATGGCCCCTTTCCGAAGAGTCGTAGGGAATAATCGACATTTGATAGCGCCGGAGACGTTTCTAAAGTCGAGAAGTGCCTCGAAGTTCTCGACATGGTCGTCCGGATCAGATGTTCCATCGTAAGTGCCCAAGGATGAAGGTCTCTCCAAGCCTTTAGGAATAGGAGCTTCCATTATTTGTCTGGATAGAGGAGTCCGGTAGTCATCATCATCGTTGCCTCCTGCGGATACAGAAGGAGAATTATGACCACGAACATAGTGACGTCTCGGGGAGTTTTCCTTATGGCAGCCTCTTGGCTCCTCGACATCATGCTTACTCTTCTTAGTCTTCAAGGGACGAGTGGGCCCTTTTGGTTGCGGGGAACGATGACGCTTCTGTGGATGCTCGGTCTGGTTACGCTCCAAACGTGGCCTGCGACCTCTATTTACTAGGGAGGGGCTGCGAGATTCCACTGGAGATTGTGAATGTCCGGGATAAGGAGGTGGTCGGTGTCTTCGTGGGGAAGTTCGACCACGGCCTTTTTCTAGCTTCTCGATCTATAATCTTTGGTTGAAGATCATTTGATTGGTCTGATTGATCAACGCAAACAAGGCAGCAGTGTTCGGATCTGCATTTGGTGGCGGATCCACAGGATGGTAGGTGGGCTGGAAGATTGCTTCTTGTCCATCTTGTTGAGCAGTCTCGTATTCTACGTCATCGGAAGATGGGGAGGCGGTGATTCCATCTCTGACATCATTCTCCACGACAGGCTGAAGAGCATTGTTGTCGCCATGGCTGTTACCACCAAGTTGTGTGATGACATTGTCTATAGTTTGATTCGCCGACGGGTTGGCCATTGCTGGTAGTTGAATGAGGAAAGTTTGGTTTATCGTGAGGAAAACGGGGAAACTTATGGAATTCCCACAGACGGCGCCACTGATCGTACCTGGATCAAGCAGTTTGAAGGTGGCCAACGACGTCTAGAATGGTTGCTACTTTAATGATGATGACAGACGGCCGGGGGGGGGGGGGGGGGGGGGTGTACCAGCAGGGCACTCCGATGCTTAAGTCAGTGAGGGCACAGCATAATACAGATAAAATGAGTGAGAGTAAGAAGTTAACCATCCTGGCCCTCTCAAGTGAGAGGGTATTTATAGGAGACCCACAGCGCGTGGCCAACGGTTATTTGCAACGGGTGGGACCAGCGTGTGACTCGTTCCAAGTAACTGCTAGGGCTTACGTGTAGTAATAATGACCAGCTCATGGTCAACACCCTAGTGTAACCGTCCCTTTAATGCCATTAGTAGACGGTTACATGAAACGTATATGTGTAGATAAGACTGTTAGTAGACTCCTCAGAGGGAGTCTACAATGTCGAGGAAATATGGTGTTCGTTGTCTGGACATGACCTAACGGAGGAGAACCATGCTTGTCGAGGACCTATGAGTCAACGAGATTAGGAGTATTCTCGTGGGGAGAAGTTAATCTGTCGAGGAGGTTCATTTCATCAGGGTGTGATGTCTTCCTTTCCGGTTCGTCTTCAAATGCTCGACATTGTCAAGGTGCTAGGTTCCCGACATACCTTTGGCCTCGCGTATGGCTGTCATGTGTCCTTCTCTAGGACTTTATTGGGCTTCTTCAAGTTATATAGATTGGGCCTGTTTGATTGTACGAAACCACGGCCCAGTCCAGAACAATATATATATATATATATATATATATATATATATATATGTATACGGTATAATGGAAAACCATGTTTGTAGTTCTATATGTATATAATTTTGCTACAATTATACATTTGCTTGATTTTAAATACTGGATATACATATATAGATATGCACCAGTAACATAGAAAATTGAAAATATTTATGCAATTGAAATGAAGCAAAGTAGTCATAATATTTCATAACTGAGTATTATATTTTATATGCACAGTAAACAGTTCTTTTCACATATCCATGAATATATGATTCTAAATTTTTTGATTTAATTAGCGAAGAATATGATTTTATTTGATAAAAAATTATATTATAAGACATATAAAGATCATAGGAAAATGGATAATGACTTATGTTATATAGACTTCTGAATTTAGAGTCTAATGTAACTATTGAATTCTGAGATGTGGAATTTTCTTTTTAGAACCTTATCCCGGAGGATAAAGAATTCAAAATTCCCACAAATGAAGAACCTCGTGAGGAAGGTTCTCCAAGGATTGTTAAAACATAAATCGAGAGTTCATCACTAATGAAGAATCACGTGAAGAAGATTCTATATGGATTGTTGAAAAAACAACCTGAACTTAGAATAATTAAGAAAGTCTGAATGGCTAAGGATCTAGGTCTGAACAAAATTGATGATCAATTTATTTCTTTTATCTAATGGAAGTAAATAATAAGAATTTTGTTCATAAGAATCCTATTATTATTCAAGTGGAAGATGATCCTAAGACTCATAAGAAAGCAACAACTTTAATGGACCCCTCTTGTTTAGAAGGAAGTATCATAGTATGATGGTACATTAAACACCTATCATTTTAGATTAATGGCCAATGGTTTTAGACAAAGGAAGATGTTGATTATTTCGAAACAAATGCACTAGAAGCAAGAACAACAAAAATTAGAGTTTTGTTTGCATTAACTTCCTTGCATGACCTTTAGTTCATAAAATAGATGTCAAAATAACATTCTTAAATATAGATCTCGATGAGGAGATTTAAATGGAGCAGTTAGAAGGTTATGTGCTTCCTGGTAATGAAAAATAGGGTGTGGAATGTTGGAATTAATCCAAAACCTATGGGAATTCTGACCTTATCTTGAAGAACAAGAAGGGTTCTTAGCGCAACAAAACCAAATAAAAGAAGAAAATAGGGAAAGAAAAGAAATTAGGGTTCTATGAGAATTTGGAGAAGAAGGTTGTTACCCACAAGCTGTGGGATTTTTCTCTTTCTATTCACTTGCAACTGCAAACCGTGAATTACAATGTATTGTAATGATATACAAAAATAAGGGTTACTCCCTATTTATAGATTTAGGTTTACTTGTTCTCCAAGCCAAAGCCCAAAACTATAAAAGCCCAAAATACCTATTTTGGAACTAAATCAAATCAAATATAAATCAAATCTGTGTGAAACAACTATTTCGACACACCCTTGCTTCGACACTTCTACACAAGGAATTACAATTTAACACACCACCTAATTCATTGTGTCTAAGATGTCTACATTCATCACGACTCTTAGTCTTCTGAAAACTTTGACATGCACTCCCTTCGTCATGATATCTGCAATCTGACTCTCAGTCCTGCAGTGTTCCAAGTTTATCTTCCCTTCTGCTACTTGCTCTTAAAGATAATGGAACCTCATTTCGATGTGCTTGCTTCGACCGTGTGCTATTGGATTCTTCGCCAAGTTGATAGCTGACATGCTGTCGATCTTCATGGTAATTGGTCAATGACTCTTCCCTGTAATCTCTTCGACCAAGTTCACCATCCAGGTTGCTTGACATGCACAAAGAGAAGCAGCTATATATTCTGCTTCGCATGTTGACAATGCCACTATTGGCTCCATTCTCGAACTTCAAGAAACTAATGCACCACCTAACATAAACACATATCCAGCTGTGGATTTTCTATCCTCAGCATCACTACACCAGCTAGAGTCGGTGTATCCCACTAACTTGCATTCTTTCCCTTCATCAGCTGCAGAAAACAAAATGCCGTAGTCGAGAGTCCCTTTCAGATACCTCAGTATCCTCTTCGTTGCTGCTAGGTGTGATACCTTTGGATTTTGCATGAATCTACTTACCATACCCACACTGTATGCTAAGTCAGGCCTTGTATGACAAAGGTATCTAAGTGACCCAATAAGTCTTATGTATTGGGTTGGGTCGATATCATCTTCATCTGAATCCTTCGGCAGTTGCAGTCTGGTCTCAGCTGGAGTCGAAGTTGGGTTTCAATCTTGCATCTCAAATCTCTTGAGTATTTCGCCTGCATATCTTCTTTGGTGCATCATCAAACCTCTACTAGTCTTGTAGAATTCTATGCCAAGGAAATATGAGAGATTTCCTAAATCTGACATTTCAAACTCCTCACTTAGGTCTTGTTTGAAATCTTCGATCTCCTTCTTGCAACTCCCTGTTATCAACAGGTCATCGACATAGAGGCATAGTATAAACAATTCATTATTGCTTCTCCTTACATACACTCCATACTCAGTCGTACACTTCACAAATTCCTTCTCCCTTAATAAGATTTCGATTTTCTTATTCCAAGCTCTTGGAGCTTGCTTAAGTCCATACAGGGCTTTATGCAGCCTGTACACATTTCCTTCTTCGCCTCGTTTCACATACGCAGCTGGTTGTGCGACATATAATTGTTCATCTAAGGGGACATTAAGGAACGCACACTTCACGTCCATGTGACATGTGTGCCAATTATTCATATTTGCTAGACCAACAACCAACCTGATTGTTTGGATCCTAGCAACAGGTGCAAACACTTCATCGAAGTCGATTTCTTCCTTCTGTAGAAATCCTTTCGCCATAAGTCTCGCATTGTGTCGAGTTACTTCTCCTCTAGGATTTACCTTCACTTTGTAAACCCACTTCACATCAATTTCCTTCTTGCCTTGAGGCAATTCAACAAGTAACCAGGTGTTGTTGACTTCGATGGACTCTAACTCCTCATTCATTGCTTTCACCCATTTCGAATCTTTCAATACCTCAGCTGCATTGACTGGTTCGACATCTGCATAGAAAGCATAATGTACCAGCTCACCTTCTTCATCAACCACATCATCTGATGTAATCACACATTCTTGCAACCTTGCAGGCATGTGTCTTGTTCGTCGAGGTCTGTTTGGACCTGCTTCATCTATGACTGGTTCCTGTCGAACTTCTCTTTCGACTTTAGTGGCTGGTTCTTCACAAGAGATTCTCATTGAATCCTTCTTGGCATTCTCAGTCCAATCTCATTCTTAAGCTCATCTATGATCACGTCCCCGCTGATCACTACCTGCTCTTCACTGGGTCGAACAGTTTGTAATCTCCGGTCAAATGATATCCTATCATGATCATCTGATTTGACTTGTCATCAAGCTTCATTCTCAACTGATCTGGCATATGTCTATGTGCTATAGATCCAAACACCTTCAAGTGACTGAGGCTAGGCTTGACACCAGACCAACATTCTTCTGGTGTGATTCCTTCAAGCTTCTTCATCGGACATCTGTTCAAAATATATGTTGTTGTAGAAACTGCTTCTCCCCATTATTCTTTGGGTAGATGTTTTCCATTTAACATATTTCTCACCATGTTCATGATGGTTCTGTTCTTCCTTTCTGCAATTTCATTTTGTTGTGGCATGTAGGGTGGCACCACCTCATGCACAATCCCTTCCTTTTCACATAATGCATCGAACTTCTTCGAAACATACTCTCCACCACCATCAGTCCTCAGAATTTTCAACTTTCGACCACTCTGTCTTTCTACCATAGATTTGAATATGGAAAATACCTCGATCACATCACTTTTCTTCTTGATGAGGTAAGTCCATAACTTTCGACCATAATCATCTATGAACGTGACAAAGTATCTGTTGCCACCAATCGAATCCACCTGGATTGAACCACATACATCAAAGTATATGACTTCCAGAATTGCCTTCGACTTCATTCCCGCATCCTTGCTGAAGCTATTCTTGTGTTGTTTCGACTGAACACACTCTTCACAGACTTCACTTGGAATGTCAATTTCTGGTAATCTTGAAACCATATTTCTTCTCTTTAGCTCTCTGATGTCATTGAAGTTGAGATGGCCTAGTCGAAAATGCCATAACCACTCAACTCTACTAGCTGCAGGTTCTAGGCACTTGTGCTACATCACATTGAGTTCAATCTTGAAGGTCCTACTCTGAGACATTTGAGCCTTCAAGATTAACCTACCACCTGCGTCAAGGAGTCTCATCATCTTGTCTTCGACAACTACCTTGTAGTTCTTTTCGACCAGCTGCCCTATACTGAGCAAATTACTCTTCATGCCTGGTATGTACAACACATTGGAAATTGTTGACCTCTTGCCATCTTTCCTCATAATCAGAACATCACCAACACCTTCAGCTGCTAGAGTGTTGTCATTTGCAAACTTCACCGTGTTCTTCGATGAGGGCTTCATGTTGATAAACCAATATTTCCTTCTAGTCATGTGTGATGAGCATCCTGAGTCCAAGTGCCACTGATCTTGGAATCTTTCTTCATCTCTTGTTGTGACCATCAGCAACATCTCTTCTTCTTCATGTTTCGCCATCTTTGCATCAGTTCCTTGATTTTTCTTCTTTTCTTGACAGTCACTAAAATAGTGGTCATACTTCTGACAATTGAAACACTGAATGTGACTTTTGTCATATTTTCGACCACCACCTCTTCCTCTACCTGCAGCACCACCTCTTTGGTTGCCTTGATTCCAGGGCTTTTTCTGATTCAACTAATTTCCTCCTCTACCTTTGTTGCCATTCCCGCTTCCTTTGTATTTTCTTTCCATTTCTGATTGCACCTGCAAAGCCATATCACTCTTCGGCTTTCCTGCAGCTCTTTCAGCCATCCTTTGTTCATGAGAATCAAGCGTCCCTTGAAGCGCTTCCTTCGTCAATACTGACAAGTCTTTCGACTCTTCTATGGCTACTACTATGTGATCGAACTTTGGAGCCAACGACCTCAAGATCTTTGTAACAACTGATCTTGATGTCAACACCTCTCCACATACCTTGATTTGATTCACCAGCTTTGTAACTCTGATGAAGAAATCTGCTATACTTTCATTGTCTTCCATCTGAAGCAACTTTTAGGTTCTCTTGTGAGTTTGTAACCTCACCTCTTTCACCTTCTCTGTGCCTCCAAACGACTATTCAAGAATCTCCCATGCTTCCTTTGCTAACTCTACATCACTAACCTTTTCAAATTTATCTAGATCAACACACTGATGGATTATAAAGAGGGCTTTATAATCTTTCTTCTTCAACTCTTTGTGTGCAACCTTTTCTTGATCTGTCGCGTTCTCCACAAGCGCTGTTACTCCTTCCTTCACAAGATCCCAAAGATCTTGATAACAGAAAACCACCTTAATCTGCTTGCACCAATTCTCATAATCGTCTTTCTTGAGAATTGTAAGGCTCGCCATAAAGTTCCCGTTTGAGTGATTCATCGCCATCATGATTTTCCTTCCTTGAATCGCAACCGGAGCTCTAGATACCAGATGCTGGAATTAACCCAAAACCTATGGGAATTCCTACCCTATCTTGATGAACAAGAAGGGTTCTTTGCGCAGCAATACCACAGAAAAGAAGAAAATAGAGAAAGAAAAGAAATTAGGGTTCTAAGAGAATTTGGAGATGAAGGTTGTTACCCACAAACTGTGGGATTTTTCTATTTCTATTCACTTGTAACTGCAAACCGTGAATTATAATGTATTGTAATGATATACAAAAATAAGGGTTACTCCCTATTTATAGATTTAGGTTTACTTATTCTCCAAGCCAAAGCCCAAAACTATAAAAGCCTAAAATACCTATTTTGGAACTAAATCAAATCAAATCTAAATCAAATCTAAATCAAATCCGTGTGAAACAATTGTTTCGGCACACCCTTGCTTCGACACTTCGATACAAGGAATTACAATTTAACATGGAAGCTTGTTAAATTCTTGTATGGATTAAAACAAGCACTGAAACAATGACATCAAAAGTTTGGCTTTGTCGTTGCAAGATCCACTAATTAATGGGGAGACACACAACTTAGTGGGATATTTTTCAATCATTATCAAAACAGAAATTCAAATATTTTGTCATCATCAAAAGGGAGAGATTGTGAGGAATACATCTTATATCTAGTTCAATTTTGTTGAAAACAAATATTATCAAAGACAAGGATCAAAATTATCATACACATCAATGATGAAGTCGATCAAGAAGGTTTAACATAGAAATTCAAGTGAAGATTTGAGACAAGAGAACATAAAAAAGGTACTCATTGCAATTCATACTATATTACTTTAAATTGCTCAGAAATTCATCTCTCATTTCATCTAAAATCCTTCTTGCATCATCATGCATGATTATCTAAAAACCTTCTTTATCTGATTCTTGTTACAAGTGTTTGTACACAAAGTTGTGTGAGAATATTGTGATATTCATTTGTCTCCATGTTGACTATATGCTTGATCATTATCAATGAGATTAATGAAACCTTAGAAACTAAGAGGTTTCTAACTTCCACATTCAAGATGAATGATCTTAGACTAGTTGACACACTTTTGGGGATCAAAGTAAAGCAAAATAGTGGGGGTTATGAACTTAGTCAAACAATCTATGTTGAGAAAGTGATTGATAAGTTCAAACACCTACGCTTTAAGGAAGTGACCACCCTATTTGATTCTAGTGTCAACCTTCAAAAGAATGATGCATGAGTTGTGGCTCAATTGAAATATGCAAGTGCATGCAATGTACTAGACCCGACATAGCATTTGCAAGTAGTAAAATGAGTAGATTTTACTAACAATCCAAATGGTGAGCACTGGAAGGTCATCATTAGAATTTTTGGCTATCTTATGAAAACTAAAAATCTTGGTCTCCATTATGGTAGGTTTCCTACCATATTAGAAGGACATATCGATGCAAGTTGGTTATCGAGTGTTGAATATCATAAATCTGCATTTGGGTAGATATTTACACTAGCCTGGAGTGTAATTTCTCAGAAGAGCAAGAAACAAATGTGGATCACTCTCTCAACCATAGAATCAGAGTTCGAGACTCTTCCTTTCGCTAGTGAAGAAGATAAATGGTTGAAAGACCTTCTGTTGGAAGTTTTATTGGCAAAAAACAATGTTTCAAAGGTGTTGATACATTGTGGTAGTCAAGCCACTTTACCTAGAACATACAAAAAGTGTATAACAGAAAGTCTAAGTAAGCAAGACTTAAACATTCTTTCGTGAAAACTTTTATATTAAGGGTATAACCATTTCATTCATATAAAAATGAGCTATAATTTGGCTGATCCATTTACTAAGCCATTGGCCAGAGACTTAGTAAAAACAACCTCGAGAAGCATGGGGTTGAAACTCCTTGAGTAAGAGTTCCGACAGAGGTGGCAACCCAATCTTATGTTAACGGAACATTAGCCTCAAGATTCAATGGGTAACAACAAGTCGTTGATTTGGATGTTTGGCGAGAAATGTAGGCAAAGAACCCTTAAAGAATGTGTGTGAGGTAACGCCGGTCTATTCACATGGATTAATGGTCTAAAAGAACTGATACCTAACATTCCGATTAGACTTTGCATTGTCTTTACTAAGGTTAAGTTTTAAATCGAAAGATACCAAATTGTACTAACTTTCTTTATACTTCATTTTCTGGAATTAAACTTATTACTATTAGAACAAGTGAGGGGTTATTGGAAATTAATGGACAATTAATGCCCATGGGTGTGTTCAAATATGACAAAGTTAAAGATGATAAAAGTGACCCATAGACAAAAGTGGAAATTGCCTTCAAATCTGTCTGAAGGAATTTTGGTCAGTTTTTGCACTAAACATCCACCAGTGGAATTTGCCTTTAATCTGTCCAAAGGAAAATTTGGTCAGTTTTTGCAATAAACATCCACTAGTGGAAGTTATCGTTAAATTTGTCTCGGGCTACTGAAAGTTTGAATTTCTAATTCAAAATATACAACACTTCTAGAAGTGTTTCTTTGGAATGAACATAGGCAATGCTTAGAAACAATGCAACATTTGGTTAAAAGGCGTTGTTTCATCAAGGGTCGCAATCTTGTGAAACAACACATACATGGCCTATAAATACCTCATTCAGGAATTCAGAAAAGACATCACAAACCAAAAATCTTCTTGTACAAAATTTCAGACACTCTTCGCTATATAATCGAGTTTTCGTCGGTCTTGCGCAAATTCGATATAAGGCTGAATTATCCTGGGTATTCCTGCGTTCCAATTCTAAGACATTTGAGACTGCTTGAAATACTTTTAAATAAAGTAATTCCTTTCACGATTCTAACCTCGATCCATTCGGTTAATTAAATTTCTAACATTATGATTATATATAGTTCAGATTAATTGACTATTTGATAAATAAATAAATAAAATTAATTTTTTATTATATTAATGTCACTGAAGATTATGATGACAATAATAATAATAATAATAATAATAATAATAATAATAATAATAATAATAATAATGGTAATGTTAATTTGTGTCCAAATGGCGCATGTTAAGAAATCTATAAATAAAAAAATTGTATTGGAAAAAGTATTACTCCCTTCATCCCAAAATAAGTGTCATAATTGACACTTTCACATAAATTAAAAATATATAATAAATAAATAAAAAGTAATAGTTTTACCAAATTGTCTTTATTTGTTATTGATGTGAAAAAATAGTAAATTATGCATATTAATTAGAGAGTATAATTGAAAGATAAAAACTTAAATTACATTGAAAACAGGGTCGTGCAAGATGCAAGGCAAATTACGCATTAGCCTAAGACCCAAAATAAATATTTTTAGGCCCCAAACAAAATACTTATTGATCATACCTGGATCAGAAAGTATGATAGTGGTCAGCAACGTCGTGAGGTCTTCAACTCCGGTGATGATGATACGGCCGGGGGGTGTACCTGCAAGATACTCTGATGCCAAAATCAGGTAACGGGAGTAAGCAAGTACATAATATAGGTGTGAGAGTAAGAATGAACATAACCTGACCCTCTCAAATGAAAGGGTATTTATTGAATGCCCCCAGCGCGTTGCCAACGGTCTCCTGCACTGGGCTGGATTGCTAGGCCCAATCCAGGTGACTGCCAGGGCTTACGTGGCGTAGGGAAGACCAACACGTGGTCTTCGTCCTGGGGTAACTGTCCCGAGATCTTCGAAAGGTGGGCAGACCGATTCCTTCGAAAGTGGGAGGTTACAAGGTGACGTGTCCTCGCAGCGAGGAGAACGTGGGGGACGAGGAGAGAGGTGTTCTCCTCGACTCAAGGACTATCCTCGACAGTGTCAGTCTAATGCGTGCCCGACGAGGAGGAGGTTTGGACGTGCCCGACACTGGGTAACTGTGGACCTTATTGGGTCGTACCAGTATTGGGTTGGGCCTGCCCGACGGATGGGTAGGCGTTGGCCCAGTCCGGAACAGGATCCCCCCAAGTCGTTGCTCTGAAGTGTCGGAGTAATGACTTAAGGATCAGCCCCTATGTAGAGGACGTAGCAAACGTGCTCGAAGCACCGGGATGAAGGTACTCGTTTATTGCGTGCAGGTAATCCTTTGTCTGGGATACGCGTTAAACGGGGAAGTGTCCCCGTGTCAATGGGCACAAAGCAATCCAAAGACCAGGAGCGAGGGATGATAGACAGGCAGGAATCTTGAAGTCTGCTCGAAGTATGGCATTACCGTTGGACGGCGTTGCGGGGAGATGAGGAGTTGTGAATTCGAGGACCGAAGCAGATGAAATGACTAGCGTGGGAACCCGTGAGCCACCTCTCACGCGTCATCATTACCTAGGGCGGCTAGGCTAGGATTAGAGCACTTGAGTGCCTAGAGGCGCCTCGAGTCCCGTGAGGGCCTTATAAATAAGGGCCAGCCCGCGTCATTTGCACGTTTCCTTTCTCTCTACTCAGATTCTCTCTCTTCTTTTCCCTGCTTTAGCCACCATACACCGCCGCACCGGACTTCATCAGCAGCCATTTTCAAGTAAGTTTCTTGACCTTTTTCTTTCCATTTGTGTTTTGTGCGGTGGTCCTCTGGTGAACTGATGAAGTTCCTGGAGAGATCACGGAGTTTCCAACGATAACGACGGAACTTTTCTTGGTTTTTTGACGAATCTCGCGGGGATATGGATCGGATGTCCTGGGGATTAGAAGAAGGTCCTGAGGACGGGGGAAGAATTTCTCGGGGACATAGGACGAAGCTGTCGGGGACCTGAGGGTGGCCCCAGGGACTCCGCCTGGCATCCTGGGGATGTTGGGTGAACGGGAAGGATGCGCGTCCCTGAGCGAAGGGATGTCGCCCGCGAAGTTCCCCGTTCCCTTTCTTTGCCTTTTCACTTGATCAGCGGTGGAGGGGTGAATTTGATCTGAATTGTCGAATTCACCAGTTCCTTCTGCTTTTCAGGTAAATGGAAGTCGTGGCCGTGGGATCTATAGATATTGACGACCAACCTGACTCCCCGATGGCGCCGATCACCAGTGTTGAGGGACGGCCACCCGAGGACTGGGCTAGCGAGGAACCTTTGACTACGGCCTCCCAGTTCGTCGATGGCAACGAGGACGATATCTTCTCCACAGTCGAGCATCGCCTGGAGGGTTCCTCGAAGACCTGGATGGTGTATAGACCTCTGGAGCACCACCGCATCTGCTCGACATACAGGGGAATGAGATTTCCCTTGTACGAGTTTATGTTCGACGAGGCGGGGTGGCTCCTGCCCTTTAGTGATTTCCAGTGCGAGGTGTTTATTTGGCTGCGCCTGGCACCGTCGCAACTCCACCCAAACTCTCTGGCCTTTATTTGTGCCTTTGAGCTCGTCAGCAAGTACCTCAGCATCGGGGCGGCCATACCATTGTTCTTCTGTATATTCCATTTGCAGAGGCAGGCGACTGATGGCAGACATGGTTGGGTGTCCTTCAAGCAGGTGAGCAGATTGTTCTCAACCTACATGGACTCTGTTCGCCACTACAAGAGCCGGTACTACATCGTGAAGCCCAACTCGTTCGAGGCCATAGAGTCGGTGTACAGGCGGGTCTACAAGGAAGTGGATGGGCAGCAAGAAGAGGTCCTCGAAGCGAGGTTTCCTCTATTCTGGACGGAGGAACACTTCAAGAAGAGCACGGATAATTATACATATAGTCCTGGTCGACAGTGCGAAGGGGATCGTCTGGCCCATGAGGAGATAGTCAAATTCGTCGCCGGTTTCTCCCCTGCTAAGCTCGTGACGCCGGACGGGAAATTTATCCTTGGCAACGATGGGAAAGCCTTGGAGAAACCACGGTTGATTAATACGAGGGCCCTCCTCAAGACGTTTTGTGACAAGGACGCCCTCAAGCTGCTAGGTGGTGTATGCATCCTCGCCTTGATCTTTCCTTGCATTCTGGTTTTAGGCTTACTGACATCTTTCTTTTTTCTTTTGCAGAGACCATGTTGAGCGCGGAGGAGCGTATCAAGAAGCTGGTGGCCACCAGAAATTCGAAGAAGAGTGGAAAGGGTCATGTCGAGTAGATCCGATCACAGCACCCAAGCCCCACTCCCGCGACCGGGGATTCTTCCTGCTCTCCCCAGGGTAGCCAATCTCCCAGTACTCAAGGGTCCCCGAAAAGACAGTGACTCGAGGGGCAAGTGCATGTCGACCTGACGGACCCTGACAGCCCCCCTAAGGAGAAGTTTGTGCTCTCGCCTTATCACTCGAGGCCCAATTTCTTCTTGGAGACTAGTTCCCTGTGCATCGATGCGTCCGAGATCCAGGCCATCCTATGCGCTGGTCAGGTTGCGAGGAGGAAAACTCTGCTTGAAGACATATCTGCTTTGATGTGAGTCTGCTCTGATGCCCTGGTCCTGAATGATGATACATGCCCTGTAGCTGAGCTGACCAGGCTGCAAGAGAGGTTCAGGTCTGTTGCAGCTGAGATGGAGAAGATGGGCAAGGACCTGACCGACTGTAAAAATCAGAACAAAGCCCAGGTCGAGCTTCAGGGGAAGTTGGAGGAGAAGCTGAAGAAGGCCGACGAGGAGATGAAGGGTATCTTGGCGAGGGTTTCCGAGCTAGAGGAAGTTGTTCATCCTGCTGAGGAGGAAACCGAGGAAGACAGGTTGTTAACGTCTCAGGCAGGGCTGATCGCGAAGCTCAGACAGACCGAGCAGGATGTCCTCGTGTCGTCCGACGTGGGTTTCAACAATGCCGTGCAGCAACTTTAGATTGTGAATCCCGACCTCGTCACCGAAGGGACTGTCCCCGACTATGAGGTGGTCGAGGGTCAGATCGTGCAGCTGATGCAGGAGGAGGAGGTTGACAGAGGGGCTACGAAGAATGAGCAGCCAGAGGGGAACACAGTCGACTAGGTTTCCACTTGTTCATTATGCTTGGCCTGCGAACCATTTTTCTTGTAATGACTTTTTGTGTTTGTTCTGTTTGGCCTGCGTGCCGTGAATTTTGTACTTTCCCGGCCTGCGTGCCAGGGGCCTTAAGACATATTTCTAATGTTTGCACAATGGGATTTTGCCCGACTTAATGCTTTGGATTTGTTTATCTGTGTGTGTGGGATGCTTGTATGCTTGATATAATATTGTTTTGGTCTAAGTGATTTAGTAGTTTGGGAGTTTGCTCGACTTTGTTGATCCTCGACTGTGTGGGGAACTGGTTGAGTGGCCGGAGGTGTATTCCAACCTTCAATGAGGCTAAGAGCTCTGTCGAGGTCTTAGCTTTGTGGCGTGAACATCCCATCGCGAGCTGGGCATTCTGCCTGATTGGTACAATGACGACGGAGCTCAGTCGAGGTATCCTCGTTGGATCAAGGGTCCTCGCGCACACACAACGCGGCATTTGATCATCGTGTTTCGTATAGGGGAGTCACGCTTGTACCTTAGTACGTCCCTGTAATCGCGACGTAGCTGTGTCACGGGAAATGTTTAACTGTAGTATTGTTTAAGCTTCTCAGCGTTACATGGTCGAGCAAGTTCTTCCCCGTGTAGATTTTCGAGGTAGTAGGCTCTTGTCCCCGTTTTCGCGCGAACGCGGTACGGGCCCTCCCAGTTTGCGGCGAGCTTGCGTTCCCGTGAATCTTTCTGGTTCCTTCGTAGGACGAGGGTGCCTACTTGAAAATTGCGTTTAATAACTTTGTTGTTATAACATAGAGTTATTTTCTATTTAAGTGAGGCTTCTTGGAGGGATGCGCCCGTCCATATCTCCTCGACAAAGTTGAGTTTTTCCCTTAGGGCCTCACTGTTCGCGCCCTCGTCGAGGGGGGACTCTGTCCTCCTTGAGGGTTCCCTAATTTCCATGGGGATCACTGCTTTTGTTCCGTAGGTCAAACAGAAGGGGGTCTCCCCGGCCGTTGAATGTGGGGTTGTTCGGTAGGCCCAGAGGACATTGTGTAGTTCCTCGACCCACCTGTTCTTGGCGTCACCTAGTCGGCGTTTCAATCCTCGCAGGATTACCCTATTTGCCGCTTCAGCTTGCCCATTCGTTTGAGGGTGCTCGAACGACGTGAAATGCTGCTTCGTGCCCAGCTTGGTGACGAAGTCTTGAAAGTTCTTGTCGGTGAACTGCGTTCCGTTGTCAGCGACAATTGCTTGGGGCACGCCGAACTGGGCGAGGATGCTCCTCTTGTAGAAACGTAGTATGCTATGGGCCGTGATCTTGGCCAAGGCTTCCGCCTCGACCCACTTCGTGAAATAATCTACACCGACGATCAGGTACTTGTTTTGGTACGACCCCACGACGAAGGGCCCGAGGATATCCATTCCCCACCACGTAAATGGACATGGGGACGACAGTGTTTTGAGTTCGTTTGGAGGGGCAAGGTGCATGTCCCTATGCCGTTGGCATCTGTCGCACTTCTTGATGTGCTCCTTGGCGTCCTGTTGCATGATGGGCCAGTAGTACCCTACTTGTAATGCCTTACGGGCTAAGGACCACCCACCGAGGTGTTATGCATTGTTCCCCTCGTGGATTTCTTGGAGTACACCGGGGACTTTCGTCTCTTCGATGCACCTGAGGAGGGGGATAGAGAAGCCACGACGGTATAGTTTATCCTCGACTATCATGTATGAGCATGCTCGTCACTTAACGACCCCAACTTCCTTGGGATCATCGGGCAGCTTTCCAGTGGTGAGGTACTCGTATACCGGGTTCATCCAGCAATTTCTGTCCCCGATGGCGTTCAAGTCCGTCGCAGGAACAGGTTTGTCAATGCTCGGTCGAGAAAGCACTTCTTGTATGACGGACTTGTTCCCGCCTTTCTTCTTTGTGCTCGCCAGTTTGGACAAGACATCTGCTCGGGTGTTATGCTCGCGCGGGATGTGGGTTACCTCCGCGGAGGTGAAGTTTTTCATCTTTTCCTTCACCAGGGTCAAGTACTCAATGAGGCTGTCGTTCTTGGCTTGGTACTCTCCCCATACCTGAGAGGCTACGAGCTGAGAGTCGGTGAAAATTTTGACCTCCTTGGCGCCGAGGTCTTCAGCCAACCACAGTCCGGTGAGGAAAGCCTCGTACTCAGCTTGGTTGTTCGACGTCGGGAAGGACAATTTAAGGGAGACTTTGATCAGGAGCCCTTCCTCGTTTTCAAGGATGATGCCCGCCCCGCTACCTTTCATTCTGGATGCCCCGTCGACGTAGATCGTCCACTTCTGGGATACGTTGGTCGAAGGTTCCGGGACGGTCATTTCTGCCACGAAGTCGGCCAGTACCTGAGCCTTCAGGGCCTTTCTTCCCCCATATTTGATGTCGAACTCAGCGAGTTCGAGTGACCACCTAAGCATTCTTCCTACCATGTCTGGTCGGCCGAGGAGCTGCCAGATGGGCTGCTCGGTCCTTACCACGATCGTGTGGGCCAGGAAGTAATGGCGCAGCCTCCTGGCCACAGTGACGAGGACCAGGGAAACTTTCTCGATCTTCTGATACCTGAGCTCAAGTCCCTGAAGGGCCTTGCTGGTGAAATAAATTATTTTCTTCCCGTCGGGGGTTTCCCGGATGAGAACGACGCTGACTGCTTCGCTCGTGATGGCGAGGTACAAGAACAACGTCTCCCCATTTTCTGGTTGTGAGAGAACCGGGGGTTGTGATAGGACCTGTTTAAGGTGGAGGAGCGCTTGCTCGCACTCCTTGGTACATTTGAATGTTGCTTTCTGTCGTAGAAGTTTGAAAAATGGGAGTGCGTACTGTGCAGATTTGGCGACGAAGCGGGAAAGTGCGGTTAACATCCTGTTTAGCGATTGTATCGACTTCTTCAAGTTCGGAGTTGGGATATCAGAGAAAGCCCTACACTTGTCGGGATTCGCCTCGATGCCTCGCTCTGTGAGACAGAAACCGAGGAACTTTTCCGCACGAACGCCGAGGGTGCATTTGTCGGGGTTGAACCTCATCCTGCATCTCCTCCCCGTGTTGAAGACTTTCTTGAGCTGAGTGGCGTGGTCGAGTTCTTCTGTGGATTTGACGATCATGTCATCCAAGTAGACCTCGAGCATATCGTTGATCTCATCTCAAAAAACTTTGTTCATCATTCGTTGGTAGGTCGCGTCGGCGTTCTTCAGGACGAATGGCATTACATTGTAGTAGTAATTGCCCGACTCGGTCATGAAGGCAATATGCTGCTTGTCGGCCTTAGCCATGGGGATTTGGTTGTACCCCGAGTAGGCGTCCATGAAGGACAGTAGTTTGAAACCTTCACAATTATCGACCAGCTGGTCGATGTTAGGCAAAGGATAAGAGTCTTTCGGGCATGCCTGGTTATGGTCGGTATAGTCAACGCACATCCTCCATTTTCCATTATTCTTCTTGACAAGTACAATGTTGGACAGCCAGGTTGTGTACCTGGCCTCTGAAATAAAATTCGCCTCTAGGAGGTCTTTTACAGCTTTTTCAGCAGCCTCCGCTTTTTCGGGAGACTGCCTACGCCTACGTTGAACTATGGCCCTAGCGGCCGGATCTACGGTAAGCTGATGGCAGACCACCTCTGGGTCGAGGCCAAGCATCTCGGAGGCGCTCCATGTGAACAGATCAGTGTTCTCCTGGAGACATGCCTTCAGCTACTTTTTCGCTAGGTCGGGGAGTCCGGTGCCAATCTTCACGCTCCAGTCTGAATCGTCTCCGAGGGCGACGAGCTCGAAGTCTCCGTCTGGGACGGGTGCGTTGGGTGGGGAGGCTACCCGTTGCTTTCCGCTTTGAGGTCGTGGTCAGTTGCTCCACCTTCTTCTTGCTCGCCAGGGAACCTGCTGTCGAGGTCGACTGCGTTGACGCACCGAAGTGGCTTCCGAACTGCGTCCAGGGATGGCTTTATTCCGGTTTTGGGCTTGGTGCTGATGGAACCCAGGCCTTTGGTCGCGGCTTCGAAGCATCTCCTGGCCGCTTTAATGTCCCTGTGCATGGTGACGACCCGGCCCCTGGCCGTGTAGTACTTCATCTTCAGATGGACTGTCGATGGTACCGCTGTGAGTTTGGTCAGAGTGGTCCTCCCTAGGATGCAGTTGTAGAGGGATGGACATTCGACCACCAAGAAGCAGGTCTTGACTTGTCGGGCGGTATCCTCGTCCCCGAAAGTGACCATCAGTTCAACATAACCCCATGGTCTGGTGGTGGTGCCGTTGAACCCTTGTAGATCCGAGCCCACGTAAGGGGTCAAATGCTTCTCGTCGAGCTGGAGGGTCTTGAAGAGGTGGGCGTACATGATGTCCACCGAGCTTCCCTGGTCGACCAGGATCCTGCGGACGTCAAAATTAGCCATCTGTGCCCAGATCAAGAGGGGAATAGTGGTGTTGGGCGCTCCCCTGGCAGCTCCCCGAGGTAGAAAGTGATGGGGCTTGAATTCCCTCGCACCTCGAGAGTGGTGGTCTTCGCCGAAGTCACGGACTCCAGTTCATCAAACTTCCACTTGATCGACCCGACGAACACCTTCTCAAAACCTTCGCCGGATATGACCATCGCCTTGGGAAAGCTCTCCCACGTGCTGCGGGTAGTGACGAGGTCTTCGTGGGGGAAGTTCGCCCACATGCTGCGAACAGCCTCTTGGTTCTCGATTCCCTCGGGGACGAAGAAGTCCTCAGGTCGAGTGACGCTGAGGGCGACCTGCAGTCGGTTCTCCTCAGGAGCAGGTGTTGTTTCCTCGACGCTTTGGGCTTCCCGGGCATTGGGACAAGGAGCGTCGTTCCTTTTGGCGTACTTCTTTAGGAGCCTTTCCTTGATCAGGGTCTCTATTGCGTCCTTGAGGTGGACACAATCTTCTGTGACGTGTCCATCGCTCCGATGGAACCTGCAGTACTTGGACCTGTCGGTGTTTGGTTTGGGGGCTGTCGGCTTGGGAAAGCGGACACCCCCTTTATGAAAATCCGAGTTAGCGCACTCGTTGAGAATTCGCTGGCGGGGAGCGTTGAGTGGAGTGTACTCTGTGAACCGGCCAGCTGGTCTTCTCGATTCGCGAGAGTCTCGGGGACGGCCTTCGTGTCTTCTCTCACCCCCACACCGAGGGGGAGGAGAGCCTTCGTCTCTTTGGACGCGGGAACCATCCTGACATCTTGAGTCGAGGGTGATTTGGGCTGCCTTCGACTCTTCGAACTCGATGTATGATTGTGCTCGGTGGAGGAGGTCTTCCAAGTTGCGAGGTCTGTGCATGCCCACAGACTTGGTGAACTCGGTCCCGATGCGTAGTCCTCGAATGATCAGGAGCTTCTTCAAGTCGTCGGACGTATGGACCTCGACAGCCTCTCGGTTGAATCTCTCAATGTAGTCTCTGAGAGATTCCTTCTTCCCCTAGAAGATGTCTTCCAGCGAGGCCTCTGTCTTCGAGTTTCGGCGAGAAGCAGTAAAGTGTTTGGTGAAACATCCCTTCAATTGCTTCCAGGACGTGATAGATTTAGGTGCAAGGTTTTTATACCAAATCATGGCACCTTTCCTGAGGGTGGTCGGGAAGAGCCTGCACTTAATGGTTCCCCGGACATTCCTATAGTCGAGCATGGCTTCGAAGCTCTCGACATGATCGTCAGGATCAGCTGTGCCGTCGTAGGCCCCCAGCGGTGGAGGCTTCTCCATGCCCATGGGGATAGGGGTGTCCATAATCTCCCTAGACAGAGGGTTCCTCTGGCCGTCCTCATCACTTCTGACTGGCGACCGTGATGGGAAGTGATGACCTCGACCAGGTCTATGTCGCCGAGGAGAGTTTCTGGAGCGGTTCTTCACCTTTTTGCCTTCAGCCTTGCTCCTCTTCTTGGTCGGGGAGCACCTTGGCTCCTGCGGAGGAGGGGAGCATGGCGCTTCTGTGTGACCACAGGCTGGGGTCGCTCCAAGCGTGGTCGGCGGCCCTCACGCTGCGGGGAGGAGCTGCGAGCACTACGCCAAAATTGCTTTTTGGCAGTACAACATAAACAACGCTTTTGATCAAAAGCGCTGCTATATGTTTTTAAAAAAACACGCTGAAAAAAGCGCTGCCTAAAGGCCTACTTTAGATAGCGCTTCCGAAAAGCGCTGTTAAAAGCCATACAAATGTGACACTTTAGAAAGCGCTTTCAGGAAAGTGCTGCTAAAGGCATACTTTAGAAAGCGCTTTTAAAAAGCGCTGCTAAAGGCCTTACGTAGGTCACACATTAGAAAGCGCTTTCTGAAAGCGCTGCTATAGGCAATTAAAAAGAAAGCGCTTTTATAGAAAAAGCGTTGCTAAAGTTAATACATACGAAAGCGCTTTCCAAAAGCGCTGTCTTATGTTATTATTTCATAAATATATATTAAAAAACTTTTCATTGTTTCAGAAGCCCTAATCATTTCTTTTCTTTCTCCCTCTCTCTCGCGACTTCTCCCTCCGCCGTTTCTCCCCCTCTCTCGCGACTCCTCCCTCCACACTGTTCGTCTTCTCTGACCGGCGTTCCTTTGTCCGTCTTCTCTGTTCGGCACTGTTCATCTGTTCGTATCTCCATCTTCTCCGACCGGCACTGTTCATCGTCTTTTCTTGAGGGTTTGTTCTTGAGCATCTTGTTTTGTTTTTGTTTTGTTTTTGTTTTGTTTTTGTTTTGTTTTTAGTTTGAATGTGTTAGTTTGAATGTAGTTTGACTGACCCCCCTTTCCTCTAGAAAAGGCAGGCAAAAACAGGTTAGTTTGAATGTTGTTTGAATTTGATTTTGAAATTGTTGTTGTAGATTAGTTTTGATATTGAAATTGTTGTTATAGATATTAGTTTTAACAAAACAAGTTTCAATGACATAGGAAGTGTCGTAGAGTGGGCGGTGGTGTCTTTCCAAGGGTGATTTCACGTCTTTCAACGTCCTACTTCTTGAAGGCGACGCAGGACTTGTTCTTTATATATTTATGGCCATCTTGCTCTTTTGTATACGACCTGCGCAATACTTTAACATGAACACTTCCTCAAAAAACTCCGCGGCCAAGAAGGTGACCGAGAAAATGAAGAAGGACGGTCCAAATGTTGCAATATCTACTGCATCATCAATTGGAGCAACCTTGTCCGGGAAGAAATCTGTGACAAAGATGAAATCCCTCACAAAAGACCGCGCTCCGAAACGTGATTTTGGTGCAGATGTTGATGGGGACTGGGATGAAGACTGGTTCAATTTTCTTCATTCAGGAGGCTGGAGAGAGAGCGATTAGCTTCTAGAGGGGAAGTAGTATTTTGTTGTTGTTTTGATTGTCCCGTTATATGGTTGTTTTGTGGTTGTTATTTTGTTGTTTTTTATTGTCTCTTTTTAATTGTATTGTACAATGTTTTAGTTCATCTAAGGCATTTTATATAATATGTCGTTTTTCCTCCTGCAAGGAATTACCCTTTTATGTACCAAGCGTTATTTTTTTGCCTTTTTGTTTTCTGAGACTTCATATTAGCTCAATCACTCAGACGTACACAAGAAGCCCCACTTTAGAAAGCATAAAAGGCCAGAAAAAATGCTGCTAAAGGCCTACTTTAGACAGCGCTTTTCTAGAAAAGCGCTGCTAAAGGCCTACTTTAGAAAGCGTTTTTCTAGGAAAAGCACTGCTAAAGGCCTACATAAGGCAGCGCTTTTGCATAAAACAAAAACACTGTCTTTACCTATAGCAGCGCCACCTTAGGCAGCACTTTTAAGCGCTGTTAAAAGCCAAAAATAGCGCTGTCTTTTCCCTTCTGTGGCATAGTGGAGAGTCCATCCGAGGATTCCTTCGCGGGGAAGGGGAACGATCCGGAGATGGCGGGTGACGATGTCTTCGCGGGGAAGAGCGTCGTGGCCGCCCTCTCTCAAGCACTTCAATCCTGAGATTCTACTAGGTAATCAACTGATTGGTTTGGTTGACCAAAGCGAACAGGGCCACTGTGCCCGGATCGGCGTTTGGTGGTGCAGCGATTGGCTAATAGACAATCGGCGGGTGGTCATGTTGAACGGCGTCATACGCCGCGTCGTCTGATAAGGGGGGGTCAGTCTTCCCGTCCCTTACGTCGCCTTCTTCAACATGGACGACCACAGTGTTCTCGCAGTGGTTGCCGTTGTCGAAGTGGGCAAAAGTGGCTTCCGGAGTCTGGTTGTCGGGCTGAGTGCTGGCTATGGTTGTTAGGAAAGTTGAGGTTGCTTTGGTTTAACGATGAGGAAAATGGGGAAGCAAGTGTTACCACAGACGGCGCCACTGATCATACCTGGATCAGAAAGTATGGCAGTGGCCAGCAACGTCGTGAGGTCTTCAACTCCGGTGATGATGATACGACTGAGGGGGTGTACCTGCAAGGTACTCTGATGCCAAAGTCATGTAACGGGAGTAAGCAAGTACAGAATATAGGTGTGAGAGTAAGAATGAATGTAACCTGACCCTCTCAAATGAGAGGGTATTTATAGAATGCCCCCATCGCGGGGCCAACGGTCTCCTACACTGGGCTGGATTGCCAGGCCCAATCCAGGTGACTGCTAGGGCTTATGTGGCGTAGGGAAGACCAACACGTGGTCTTCGCCCTGGGGTAACGGCCCCGAGATCTTCGAAAGGTGGGCAGACCAATTCCTTCAGAAGTAGGAGGTTACAAGGTGACGTGTCCTCGCGGGGAGGAGAACATGGGGGTCGAGGAGAGAGGTGCTCTCCTCGACTCAAGGACTATGCTCGACAGTGTCAGTCCAATGTGTGCCCGACGAGGAGGAGGTTTGGACGTGCCCGACACAGGGTAACTATGGACCTTATTGGGTCGTACCAGTATTGGGTTGGGGCTGCCCGACGGATGGGCAGGCGTTGGCCCAGTCCGGAACACTTATTAATACTAACTATCAACAAATTTTAACCGATTAAAATTAAATAATTTAGAATCTCTCTCTTCCCTAAAAATTAGTCAATCAATATCATCTTTTTTAAAATTAATCAATATCATAATTAATGTCATTTAAAGTATTTTATTTATCCCAAAAAAAAAATTCCTATTAACCCATCACAATTTCCTAACTAACGTCTCTCACTCTCCAGACTCCATTCTTCACGTTTTTTTTCATCTGCTCATCTTCTGTTCATAAAAAAAATTCTTCTTCTCCTTCCCTTGAAACCTATTGTCTATTGATCAAATTTTGTCTTTGCGGCTCAACCTCTCTGAATTTGACATCATCTGGATTCTGAACGCCTATAAACCGCATACATCCTGACGTTCATCTCTGTCCGTTTCCAAATCCAAGTTCTATTGTTCTGTTCATCGATTATCCTTTTCTCTATTTATTTTAGAGTTTAGTTTATTTTGATTTCTTTAGCATTTAGTTTATTTTTTTATTTTGATTATTTACAAAAGAAAATGTTAATAAAAAGTATGAATCTGGTTATGAAAAATTGAAGAAAAAACGAAAGTTTGAAAAACAAATTGAATCTCAACGTGGCGGTCTTGATAAATTTGTTATTGTTCATAAAAAAGACGCAGAAGCAAGTTTAATAGGTGAAAATGTGATAGAACAACCACCGTTAGATAATACTGACAACGAGGAAAATGTTATAGAACAATCATCTATAGATAATACTGACAACGGTGTAGAATAACACCTAGAGATTAAAATACTAGTAATGGGATCACACATTCACCTGAAGAATCTTTTCGTATCGAGTATTTTTTATATATATTAGATTAATCAATTAATTCTATAGAGACAAGATTTGAATAATTTTTACAATATGAGACTATTTTTAGTTTTTTATTTGATTGCAAAAAAATTAAAGCTTCAGATGAGGATGAATTGAAAAAATATTGTAATAATCTGGAAAAGTTTTTAAGGTTTAATGAATACTCTGATATTGACGTTTTTGATTTATTTTCAGAATTGAAAGTACTAAGAGAATTTTAAGAGAAGAAACTAGAACTTTAGAGAATTTTAAGAGAATTGATTTATTTTCAGAATTGAAAGTAATAATATGAGGTATTGAGTTATATTAAAACTTTAGATTCTTTTCCAAATGTTTACATTGCATATAGAAATTTATTGACAATCCCTGTAACAGTTGCTACTGCTAAAAGTGAAGTGTTAGAATTTCTTGATTATAAAACTTTGATAAATGATTTTGCAGTAAAAAAGATAGAAGATTAATATAAAAATTTATTTTTATATAATATACTAAGTCTCTTTAAAATTCTTATAAAAAAAGGCCCCTTTAATATTTTCGCCTAAGGGCCCCAAAATGTCTGTAAACGGCCCTTATTGAAAATTGAAAATAACACTAATTTTAGAACAAATAATGTTTACAATATGATATTTATTTTGTGATAGAAGAAGTAGAAGAATTAATTTTAAGCTTTTAATAAAATAAATAGATAATTTTTAGAAAAACATATCTATATTTAGTTATGGGTTAAATATGTTTATACTCCTCATAAATATTTCAATTTCGTTTTTAGTCTCTCAATTTCGTTTTGGTCCCTCTTGTAACATAGCGACAGAATTAACGACAGTTTTTAACTTAGTGACTGAATCAACGACAGTTTTAACGACGGTTTTAGTATTAGGGATAAAAAAAGTGTGGGGGGATTTTAGGAAGACCATTCTTTGAAGAAAATATTTTAAAAGACTAAAAACGAAATTTGAGATATTTAGGAAGATCACAAACATATTTAACCTTTATTTATTAAGCTGTATCATAGGAGCACGAGTTAGCGTTATTCGAATAATAATAATAATAATAATAATAATAATAATAATAATAATAATAATAATAATAATAATAATAATAGTAATAGTAATAGTAATTGTAATAATAATAATAATAATAATAGTAATAATAGTAATAATAATAGTGATAATAATAATAATAATAATAATAATAATAATAATAATAATAATAATAATAATAATAATAATAATAATAATAATAATAATAATAATAATAATAGAACGTAGCAGAAGAAGAAAGATAATTGAGCAAACTCACATACCTAAAGGTGGTTACTCTCCGGAGTTCTCTCCTTTGATTTTTCATGTTGATTTATGTTGTTCTTCACATATTTGTTGCTTTTTCGCTTCCAATTGTTATAAAATGTTCGTAACTATGAAGAATAATTGATTTGGGGATTTAGGGTTTCGGTTGGGATAAGGGCGATCTGTGTTTCTTTTGGCTTGTTTGATGAGTTTGAGGCTAGATGTATCGCCCCGACTTATTTTATTTAATTTTTCTGTAATTTAATTATGTGATAATTTTGTTTGTGTGGTGTTATTGGTGTGTTGATCTTCTCTTGGTGTGGGGTAGTGGTTTTAAGAATAGACTTTAACGTGTTGTAGGGGTGTGTGAGCAATTGCGTAGAGCTTGGTGGTGTGGTGAGTAAAACTAATTAGATCATATTAGTTAATGATTATTTAACTATTTAATATTAGGTGGATATTGATTTAATTAAATAATTGATAAAATTATTATTAATTTTAGTTGGATTAAATAATAATAATAATAATAATAATAATAATAATAATAATAACAATAATAATAATATTATTATAATAAGAAAAAGGAGGATTAGAGTAACGGAAGTTGTCAGATACGTGAAAACAAGAGAAAATGAGAAGGAAGGCTAGGGAAAAAGGGAAGAGAATAATCGATTGTAGAGGTAGAAGAAGATTTGCAAGAACTCTAAGGTAAGGGTGGGGTTCTAATTATCTAAGGGTCAACATGATGATGGTGGGTAGATTAGGTATGTGCTTGCGTTGTATTTTTCTTCTCTCAATACCATGATCATTGTTGCAAACTTGTAATTGTTGGATTGAATGGAATTGCTTGATGAACCATGTGTAGTATGTTGATGTTGTGACTAATGTTGAAATGACTGATTGTTATAATTGTTGTTGTTGGAATCATGTAATTTATTGAATCATATAATGTGGTTATTGTGCGGTTATCGTTGTTGTGAGTCAGAGTCGGAACGCAAAGTTATGAGTATTTTTATGGAAAGAGTCGAAGTTTTGAGGTTTAGAAAAGTGATATTTCGGGGTAAAAATATGCGTTAATCGAATGGTATGAAACATGGGGTTTTGGGTTGAATTAAAAGTGATTATGGTTTTGAAAAGTAGCGGAAAAGTGCTTCTACTGCAGGTGTAATCGATTACCTGGTTTAGGGTAACCGATTACACTGAGAAATAGAGGCGAGGGATATCTGGTTACCAGGGGTGTAACCGGTTACCTCATTTGGAGTAACCGGTTACACTGGGACCATTTTTGAAAAATCTTTGAAAATTCAAAACTTTAGTTTCGAAAGTCCGATTCGGATGTCGTTCGAAGCTCGGGAAGCTGACATGACGAACTCTATTCAAAAATTGGTTTTTGTACCAGAGGTTGTATATTTTGTTGTGTGTTAGTGCAAAAAGCATTGTGATGCTTATGTTGTGATGTGGCATATTCATAAATGCGTTGTGGTTGATTGATATATCGTTGTGTTGCTATTGTTGAACTGTTGTAACACATAAGTAGTTCGACAATCACCATCCACACCTTTGATTTCGATCTTGTACCTACACAAAAATAAAGTAGGGAATAATGCAATATTTATTATAAAATTCTATTTTATGTGATATGATATAGGTTTATGTAAAAGATTAGCTCAAAATTCAATCATAGTCCAATGTTTGCGTTGTTTCCGTTTCATGGAAAATCTGCGGTAAAAATTTATATTTGATCTTACCGGATCAGAAAAGAGATCAGTAGCCAGCAACACATCGTGAGCTCCTAGTTCGCCGGTGGTGGAGAAGAGGAGGGGGTGTACCTGCAAGGCACTCTGATGCTTAAGTAAGTTTTAGCAAGAGAGAAAGCAATTACAGAAAGTGTAGGAAATTAGAATACTTGACCCTCTTGTGAAAGAGGGTATTTATAATGAGCCCCCAACGCTGGGTCAGCGGTTATCTGCATTAGGTTGGATTAATAGGCCCAATACGAATAACTTCCAGGATCTACATGGCGTAGGGAAGACCAGCACGTGGTCTTCGTCCTGGGTCAACTGCCCCATGAACTTAGGAAGGTGGAGGAACTATTTTTCGGACGCGGGTAGTTGGTTGAGGACGTGTCCCCGCGTGGGAGGCACGTGGAGACCGTGGGGAAGATGTGTGAGTGCTCCCCGTGCTAGTTGACAGGTTGGGCCCTCCCTGACCAGGAGCTGGGTTGGGTCGTGCCCAACTGTGGGACAACCTCTGACCCAGTCCAGAATAGGAGCCCTTTAAGTCGTTGCTCCGAAGCAGAGGAGTAATGACTTAAGAGTCAATTCTTATGTCGAGGAGGGGCGAAGGCACTTGCCTGGGGGAGCATCACTCGTGCTCGAGGCACTGAGCTCGCGGGGATTTACGCATGACTAGACGTAGAAGTCATTAGTCACGCTCGACAGTGGGGTCGACGACAGGGTCGATCAGGCATTCATCCAGAGGACAGGTGCTCGTGGGAGGCCTGTCCTGTCACACGTAGTCATGGCTCTTTTCCAACTTCTCCTGAGGAAGTGTTCTCGGCATTGCAAGGGCCGGGTATCGTGCTTGACGTACTGGACAATGTGACAGAAGCGAAAGGAGCGGACACATCATTTCCTCGAGTCGTGCGATGGGGCTTGGAGGGACACGAGTGGTGTCTTCTTGGGCCATATGTCAGGAGTAATAAATGCCTATGACCGCTATGAGTAGAGGTGCTTGAGTGCCTATGTGATGATTCGCTTCCCATGCTAGAGGATATAAATAGGGGTAAGACTGATTCATTGCACGCTCATCCCATTCAAGCTCATGAATCCCTCAAAGTTTCTCGAGGTTTCCTCTGCTCTTCTAACATCCATTCGCTGCCGTTGTCACTGTCATCTCCTTGCTCCGTCGTCCTAATCTCCAGATTATTCTCCGTATAAGTAAGTCCCCTGTCTTTCTCTAGAGTTTATGTGTTTTCAGGCGTTTTATGAATTTTCCAGGGAATTTATTGAGTCTCCAATGAAGTTTCTGACAACTTTTTCGGGGAGCCCATGAAGTTCCCGGCGAACTCATGAAGTTCCCAGCGGAATCATGAAGTTTCCGATGAAGATTTCGGGGACCTTGTGAAGATTCTGGGTAAATGCATGAAGTTTCCGATGAAGGTCTTGGGGACCTCATAAGGATTTAGCTTCCTCGCTGGGTTCGACGTTGGGGAAACCTTTTTTCCCCGCAGACGCGTGAGTACCAAGAGGAAGTCTCTCATCGAGGAGACTTCCTACGCTTGATTCTGGTGGGGCACTTAAGTGTTGAGGAACCTTTCCCCCACGGAGAGGGGGTTTCTTGTTCTGTGTCGAGGAGAATTTCCTCACTACCATGCGCTTGTCGGTAAGGGCTTTGGTTGAGAACATGTGTCTAGCATTTCCTCTCCCTTTCACTTGATTTGCGGTGGAAGGGTGGATTTGATCTTATCGTCGAATTCACTATTTCCTTCTGCTTTTCAGGTTAAATAGATCCCAAGCCCGAGGATGTAGTCATGGTCGAAGTAGACGCCGTCGACGTAGAAGACATTGATGGGGATGTCGAAGACAACTTGGCTGATGCGAACGTTGACTCCCCCTCTGTGTAGGTCGGGCTGGAACCCTTGGCCACTGCTTCGCATTTCAACACCGATGACTCAGATGCTTTTGCCACTATCAAGAAATGGGATGAAGGAACACCTGCAAACTGGCGGGTTTACAAGCCCAGGGAAACGGACTGGATTTGCTTGTCATACTTGGGGAAGCACTTACCAATGTATGAGTTTGCTTTTCGGGAAGCGGGGCTTTGCCTGCCCTTCAGCAATTTTCAAATAGGGGTCTTCCAATGGTTGGACGTGGCGCCCTCGCAGCTTCATTCTAACGCAATCGCGTTTATGCGGGCATTCGAGATTGTATGCCAATATCTCCAAGTCGGCGCTATGCTCCCGCTGTTTTCCCCCTCTTCTAGCTGCAGCGGCAGACTCATCGAGGACGACACAACTGGGTATCCTTAAAACAACAGAGGAAGTTGTTCAAAGCGTATCTGGACTCTGTCTGGTTCTTTAAGGACAAATATTTTGTCGTGAAGCCTATTACTCACGCTGCAATCGATTCCCTGTTCGAGCGCGTGGAGAAGCTCATCGACGAGCGGAGAAAGGAGCCCCTGGAAGTAAAGTTCCCCCTCGAGTGGCAGGACGTCCGATTTAAAAGAGGGACGGAGAGCTATATCACGAATCCCCACGATTTAGGCGAGGATGATAGGCTCTCCTACGACAAGATAGTGGGCTTCGTCGACAGCTTCACTCCCTCTAAGTGTGTGACCAAGGACGGGAGCTTTGTCCGGGATGACAATAAGGAAATTACCCTCGAGGCCCGTTTGATCAACACCAAGGCGCTCCTCGAGTGCAGTTCTGACGAGGAGGCCTTGAGGCTCTTAGGTAGTGAGCGTTTTTGTTTGTTTGCCTGCTTGTTTTTATTTGTTATATTGACTCGCTACTTTCTTTGTAGCAGGTCAGATGTCGAACCTCCAAGAACGCATGTTGAAGTTCGCGTCGAACAAAAGTTGGAAGAAGGCTCCTAAGGGCCGTGTTGCTTAAGTCCAGTAGATGGAGAGGGTTGACCAGCATCCCGGGGGTTCCACCTCCTTTCCCCAAGGGAGTCACTCTCCCGTTTCTCAAGAACATCCAGGAAAGAGGTCGCGTTTAGAGGAGTCCGGGCCTATCAAACTCACTGAGGGCGTTCTCAGAGAGAGGTTTGTGCTGCCTCTTTGCCATCGTACCCGGGAACACTTCGCCGCAGAAAACTCTCTAATCATGCCCGAAGCAGAGGCCAAAGCGATTCTGGGGGTCGACCAGGCGACCAGGAGGAAGACTCTGTCTGAGGATGCGGCTGCTGTGATGAGGGTCCTTGAGACGGCCTTGGCTTTCAATGATGGGACCCATCCTCTCGCTAAGGTGAAGCAGTTGAAGGCGGAGATCATGACCCTCGAGGCAGAGAAACTTAAGATGGAGAATGACTTCGTGGACTACCGGGAGAGGTATAAGATCCAAATCAACCTTTATTGAGAGATGGAGGAGACAGATAAAAAGGTGGCCGAGGTCGACGAGGAGAAGAAATGGCTCTAGGCGAGGATCACTAAGTTGGAGGCAGCCTCAAGGCACGTCAAGGATGAAAATGATGAGGAGAGGCTCTTGGTAACCTGGGGTGATTTCGTTTCCCGGATCCAGGAGCTCGAGCAGGACTGTCTGGGTACCCTAGAGCTAGGTTTTAATAACGCGGTGGAGTAGCTCCAAGTCGTTAATCCTGAGCTTTAACTTGTCTGATGGGATAGCACTTTTCCACCAGGTGGTCGCTTCAGCTGTGTTTAGTAGAGGAGATGATCAGGCCAAAGAGGAGATCCAACCCAAGGAGGAAACTGATGTTTAGTTTGCTTAGTTTGGCCTGCGTGCCGTATTTTGTAATTTGATTCTGCCTGGCCTGCACATCGTGGCGTTTAATATTTGAACAATGGGCTTTGCCCGTCATTTGTAATATAATATTTCTCTTAATGCTAGCCTTTTTTTGCATTTGGTGTGTGCTATTTGTTGGGTATTTATTTTCCCCGTTTGCGTGTATGCAATATCGTTTTTTCTTGTTCTTGTTAAGCAATTGGGGCCTTTTTTGACTTAATTGATCCTCGACTGTGCCGAGAACTGGTCGAGTGACCGGAGTTGGGTTCCGACCGTCGACGAAGCTAAGATCTTGGTCGAGATCTTTGCTTCGTGGCGTGAACTTCCCTTCACGAGCTGGCGTTCTGCCTAATTGGTACGACAATGGTGGAGCTCAGTTGAGGTGTCCCCGTTGGATCAGGAGTCTGCTCGCACACACAAGAGCGGACTCTTGTCTTTTTGTTTCAAGTTTGGAAGCCGCGCTTGTACCCTAGCGCGCTCTTGTGGTCGGAATGTACTTCGTTGTGGTCAAACCAAGTACGTCGGGGGAAGTGTTTAACTGTAATATTGTTTGAGCTTTTCAGCGCTCCATGGTCGAGCAAGTTCATCCCCGTGTAGGTTTTCGAGGTAGTAGGCCCCGTTTTCCGTTTTCGCATGACACGATAGAGGCCTTCCCAGTTCGCAGTGAGTTTGCCCTTGCGCGAGGCTTTTTGGTTTTTCCACGGGACTAGGCTGCATACTTGGAATTCACGTTTAATGACTTTGTTGTCATGTCGCACAGTTATATTTTGTTTGTGTGAGGCTTTCCAGAGGGCTGCCCCCGATTAGATTTCTTCAACCAGGTCGAGCTCCTCCCTCGATGCCTCGTCGTTCATCTCCTCGTCAAGGGGAGATTTGATCTGCCTAGAGGTTCTCTTATTTCTAACAGAATAACTGCCTCAATTTTGTATGTTAGTCGGAATGGGGTCTCCCCAGTGGTCGAATGTGGGGTCGTCCTGTAGGCCCAGAGCACGTTGTGTAGTTCCTCGACCCACCTTTTTTTGGCTTCACCCAGTCTTTGTTTTAGGCCTTGTAGGATCACTCTGTTCACGGCTTCAGCCTGTCCGTTTGTCTGCGGGTGCTTGACAGACGTGAAATGTTTCTTTTTGCCCAACTTGGTAACGAAGTCCTGGAAGTTTTTGTCGGTGAACTGTATCTCGTTGTCGGTGACGATTGCTTGGGGTACGCCGAACCGGGCAAGTATGTTCCTTTTGTAGAAGCAGAGTATGTTATGTGTCGTGGTTTTGGCTAGGGCCTCAGCCTCTATACACTTCATGAAGTAGTCGATGGCGTCTATCAAGTATTTGTTCTGGTACGACCCTATGGTGAAAGGCCTGAGGATATCCATCCCCCACCAAGCAAAAGGCCACGGGGACGGGAGCGTTTTGAGCTCGTTAGGAGGTGTCAGGTGCATGTCCTCGTGGCGTTAGCACTTGTCGCACTTCTTAACGTGCTCCTTCGCATCCTGCTATATGGTGGGCCAATATTATCCTGCTCGTAGAGCATTACGGACGAGGGATCCTCCACCGAGGTGTTGTGTGTTGATCCCTTAGTGGATTTCCTGAAGTATATGGGGGACCATGGACTCTTCAACACACTTGAGGAGGGGGGTGGATAATCCCGGCATTTACAACTTGTCTTTGACTAAGACCTAAGAGTTATCTCGGCATCTGACTACGCTAGCCTCATTAGAGTCATTGGGCAGTTCCCCCGTGCTGAGGTACGTGTATTCCAGGGTCATCCAGCATTTGATGTCGCCGATGGCGTTTACGTCGACGGTCAAGGTGGGTTTCTTGATGCTTGGTCAAGAAAGTACCTCTTGGATGATGGATTTGTTTCCGCCCTTCTTCTTTCTGCTTGCGAGCTTTGACGGGATGTCTGCCCTGGTATTGTGTTCGCAGGGAACATGCTTCACCTTCGCGGAGTCGAACTTTTTAATCATCTCTTCCACCAAGGCTAAGTACTCGACGAGGTTGTCCCTGTCGTTTTTGGCCTGGTACTCTCCCCATACCTGAGAGGCGACGAGCTGGGAGTCGGTAAATATCTTCACCTCCTTCGCACCAAGGTCTTCGGCTAGGCGCAACCCGGTGAGGAAGGCCTCGTACTCGACTTGATTGTTTAACGTCGGAAAGGATAAAGCGAGGGAGACCTCAACCAAGATGCCTTCATTCTCAAGATGATGCCCGCTCCACTTCATGTCGAACTGGATGCCCCGTCGACATAGATTGTCCACTTGCAGGCTCCATCGGTCGGGGAGATTGGTGTTGTTATTTTTGCGACGAAGTCGGATAGCACTTGAGCTTTGAGGGCCTTCTTGCTCTCGTACTGGACGTCGAACTCAGAGAGATCGAGCGACCGTTAAAGCATCCTACCCTCCATGTCGGGGCAGCCGGGCAGCTGTTTTAAGGGCTGGTCCGTCCTAACCACGGTCGTGTGGGCCAAGATGTAGTGTCGCAGTCTAAGTCCAAGGATTCAAGAATAGCATTGAAGTCCAAGGTCTAGGAGCAAAACTCCATGTCCATTGCAAAGGATAGTAAGCATAGTCCAAGATTAGAAGCACAAGTTTTTTAGAGGTTTTGGCCTTTATTAATGTTTTTGGTCTAAGTGGACAAAGAGAAAAAGGCATAAGCATAAACATGTGTCCAACGGACAAAGGAAAAATTGCGGAAGCATAAACATATGTCCAACGGACAAAGGAAACATATGCGGAAGCATAAACATGTGTCCAACGGACAAAGGAAAAATTGCATAAAAGTAAAAGAGAGATAGGGAGCGAGAAGGAATTGTAAAGAAGTTAGAAGTTAGTAATTAGTTGTTAGTTGTTAGAGTAAATGATCAATAATGATTGAATAGTGTACTTAGGTCAAGGTTAATGAAGACTTGTTAGAAGATTGATAGAATCAAAGCCTCTACAACAACAAGCTTAATAGATTTTGAACCTAATACAAAAAAATCAATCAACATAGAGTTGTTTTCCGATACGGGACATAATGTTGCACTATGTTAAGCAATCGCCGAGTAATTTATGGAGTAATTACCCTACAATGAGGCCGGTCAATAGCTCTTTGTGCTAATGCTTGCTAGATGAACAATATGTAGATCGTCATCCGAAAGGAATACCGCCCAAAAAGAAAAGAAAGTAACGATCTCGTCTTGATCAAAATTCGACAACGGAATTCTATGATCCATAAGACTTTCATCGATCAAAAGAAAAGAGAAATAGATGAAGAGAAAGCCAAATTAAACCGCACAATTATGTGATCTAAGGCTAAGAACAAAAGGAAAGGGAAGAAATGGAAAAGGAACCAAAAGCATCCCCAAAAACAAAGCAAAATATGCATTCTGTTTCGAAGTAACCGATTACTCACCAGACGTTAACTGGTTACTTAGTTCAAAATAAACACAGTTTTTCAAAATTAACACAGAGTAACCGGTTACTCACCAGACGTTAACCGGTTACTCTGCACCAGAATGCAGAAAATTGTGAAAAATTCAGCATGATCCACTTTCAAAACTTTTTGCAAACACCTTATAATCATGGAACTGAAATTGCATAAAATTTAAAGTAAAATAACAGTAAAAACCAGCAATTAAATACAATTACAAGATCCAAAGGATCAAGTAACAAAGATCTCCAAAGATCTACATTATGGAAGATGAAGATGAAGCTTCAACAATGGTGAAAGATGAATTACCACTTCAAATCTGAAAATTCCTTCAAATTGCTCCAAGATCCAAACACCAAAGCCTTGATCTATGAGAATTGATGAAGAAAACAAGCTTGGATGAAGGTTTAGCTCAAAGTTCAACAAGATTCAATGTGAATTCTTGTTAACTTTCAAAAGAAGAAAAGTGAGCTTTAAGTGAATTTTGTGGTTGGGGAGAGAATTTGCAAGAGGTTTGTTAGCTATCAAAAGCTTCAAGAGAAATTTTAGCAAGGTGAATTTGGCTCTCAAAAGCTTGTAGAATGAATTAAATGAGGGTTCTATTTATAGAGTTTAGGCTTGGAAAAATTTGGTGGTTTGGAATTTGGTTTGGAAATGAAAATTAGGCTTGGAATTTGAATTTGAAGGGAAATTCATAAAATAGTGGTGATTAGTGAAGATGTATGGTAGGAAATGATCAAAGTGATGTAGGTGAATTAAAATGAGATGGTCTAGAATATTCCAAATGTGATCAAGGGCTGATATTGGTGCAAAATTGCTGAATTTGAATTTGCTGAATTTTTTTTTCAAATTTTCACGAGGGTAACCAGTTACTCACCATAGGGTAACGGGTTACTCAGTGCAAAATTTGTGAAAAATGAGCATTTTGTTGCACTGTTGTGGTTCCGGCTCGATTCTTTTGCTTGTAAAAAAAGGCATGGAAATAAACACATGAACCTTGGAATTCCTTGAATAATAATCAATTAAAACTTGGGGAATCCTTGACCAGATAAATTTGACATGATTGCGGATCAACTTTGACTTTTCTCAGATAAAATTCATTCGAGCTGTAGGACTGTTATTTTGGCATTTTTAACCTGTTCTTCCCCTGAAAATGTCAATAAAGAGAAAACAAAATATTTTTGGGTTTTGATTAAGGTAGGTAAGATATAAACAAATAAAGCAATAAAGTGATTAAGAAACACACAGATGCTTGGTAAACCCTGCAAGGCATAAACCCAAAGATGAGTGGGATAAGGGAACCAATGCGTGATCTTGTTTGTGGTAAAATGCAAAATGAGATGTGAATGATATGTGGAATCTTAGGGGTCAAAATTAGGGTCTTACAGCTGCCCCTATTTAAGTCTCTTCTATCGGGAGATATGAAGATACTTAAATACAAAAAGATATATTTTTTAGCCCTAAGATACCACAAGATGATATGAATGCAAATGATAAAACACACTCTGCGGGGAAACTTGAAACAAGAGATTGATTGAGAAGACGCGAAAAGACACACCGGGGGACACAAGTTATTTATGGAGATCTGTCAAGGTGACAAGAAGTATCCATCAATAGTTGGAAAGAGAGGGACAAGACCCTGGGAAGCCAAGTAGTGACATCCAAGAATAACATTGGATAGAAACTACAAACGAGACAAAAGTATGCCAAAAGATGTCTAAGAATGGCATTGGACGGCAACAAGAAAGTTTCTGGTAAAAACAACAGCGTCATCCAAGAATAGCATTGGATGGAGGTGAAAAACACTCTATTGGGGATAAGATATCCAAGAATAGCATTGGATGGGGCAACAACAAGCATCAGAGACATCCAAGAATGGCATTGGATATAAACAAAAATCCATTTGAAAACTTCACTAGGGATATCCAAGAGTGGCATTGAATGGCAAGGTTAAACGTCAGAGGTATCCAAGAATAGCATTGGACTTAGCTGGGGAAAAGGTGTCCAAGAATGGCATTGGACAGAAGAATCTCAACATCCAAGAATGGCATTGGATGAAGTGAGATAAGTTCTGGAAAATATATCATAAGTATCCAAGAATGGCATTGGAAAAAAAGAGTTCATGATATCCAAGACTGACATTGAATAAAGTGAGCAGGGACTTTCAGGAATGGCACTGAAAGGTAAAGGTAAATCACTACATTCAAGAATGACATTGAATGATAGTGAGAAAGAGCTTTCAGGAATGGCACTGAAAGGTAAAGGTAAATCACTTCATTCAAGAATGGCATTGAATGATAGTGAGAAAGAGCTTTCAGGAATGGCACTGAAAGGTAAAGGTAAATCACTTTATTCAGGAATGGAATTGAATGATAGTGAGAAAGACATCCAGGAATAGCACTAAATGGTAAAGGTAAATCACTACATTCAAGAATGGCATTGAATGATAGTGAGAAAGAGCTTTCAGGAATGGCACTAAAAGGTAAAGGTAAATCACTTCATTCAAGAATGGCATTGAATGATAGTGAGAAAGAGCTTTCAGGAATGGCATTGAAAGGTAAAGGTAAATCACTTCATTCAAGAATGGCATTGAATGATAGTGAGAAAGAGCTTTCAGAAATGGCACTGAAAGGTAAAGGTAAATCACTTCATTCAAGAATGGCATTGAATGATAATGAGAAAGACATCTAGGAATGGCACTGAATGCAAAGGAGAAAACTCAATCAGGAATGACACTGAATGAACAGATAAAACTTTCAGGAATGGCACTGAAAGATATCCAAGCAAATCTATAAGGGATTATAGAAGAGAGAAAAGACTTCCAGGAATAGCACTTCGAGAAACAAGAGGAACAAGGTATCCAGGAATGGCACTGGAGATCAAAAGAGACAGACATCCAGGAATGGCACTGGAGTGAGAGAATACAAAGATCCAACAATAGCACTGGAATGAAAGAAGGCAAACATTTAACAACAGGACAAGATGCACAGGGAAACGACAACATCCAAGAATGGTACTGGAAAGAAAGGAAATAAACAAGACATCCAGGAATAACACTGGGTGAAAAGACAGGCAAAAGTTTTGGTAGGTGCCAAGTAAGTTGGACTTTGACCACAAGGTAAGATGTTGAAAGCAACAGGACCTCGGGGAAATGCATATGAGCATGAAACACACTTCGAGCTATGAAAATCTTTCTATGTATGATATGTGAATGATTTATGTATGCAATGCAGATGATAGAGACAACCGAGATAGACTCTTTTGTGAGGGAAGAAAGGGGACTCTGATTCCTCAACACAGGGAACACTGCCCACTCTGCTTGGAGAGAAAATGTTGAACACATCTCTATCACACTTATTAATTGTATCGGGCTGATGGTCTTTTGAGGAAAGACATCTTGAGGATTCTTGAAGAAGACTGCCCCAGATTGACTGATAAGGATAAACTGATCATAGCTTCAGTTTGACTGCTGCAGGGGAAGAATGAACTGATCATGGCTCAATTCTTGAAATGAATGTTGAGAATAAACTGATCATGGCTTCAGTTTGACTATTGTTGGGAATGAACTGATCATGGCTTCAGTTCTTGAAATACTTGTTGAGAAGGCTAAACTTAGTATGGGTCTTGAAAGAGATCTTCTGGCTAACCAATTTTGAGAATAACTTGTACTGAGCAACAAATCGTGAACTAATTCACAACAGGATCTGGAAGTAATGCCCCTGATAGGATCATTGACCAAGTTTCTCAACTGTTTGAAAATTCTTGATGAGGAAATTTTTCCTGCAAATAGGATTATTCAAACAAACATGGTAATTTTAATGCAAAGCTCATACAATTTTTTGAAATAAAAAATCATTTTTGGAATGATATTATTGATGTAAAGCAAATGAATTAGTTGTCAAAACACGGTGGTTTAGACATTCAAAATGAAAGAGAAAGTAAAGGTATGACATCAAAGCAAATGATTGGCAACAAACTTAGGCGTCAATTTATGCAACCTTGATGTAGTATGCTTTCAAAAGAAACCTGGCTTCAATTAGGTCTTTTGAAGGTTGTAACATAGTCTGGTTCACGGTTTTTGAAACAAATGATATAGGCTCAAAGTTTATTTGTACCCAACCCATTCTTCGTGATGACCTTCAGTCCTATGCTCAGTTAATTCAAACTATGCATTCAGGTTCCAAGTAATTTTGGAATTGCAACATTGTTATGATGATGGTTCAAGGACCAAAGGATTTTTGAGATGGCAATCACTATTTCTTACAATGTTTTGTTGTTTTTGATGAGGACCTCAGTCAACTCATTTTGTTTTTGAGGATTTTGGCAACCTCTTGATTTTTTTGTTATCCCTAACTTTTGCCTGAACTGTGTCATTTGAGCTTATAGTCAGCGAGATGTCCCAATTTTGCCTAAGTCTTCTTCATAGATTTTGACTTAGCGGGCTTTTCATTTGATTTTTTTCATCTTTTTTTTTTGAAAGATAGTGACTGCCTGGCTTAATGATTACGGTGAACCATCATTGGGTTTTGACTTGAAACACATCTTCGACACTTCTTTGATGCGTGCGAAGGAAAGCTTGTGATTGCAACCTTTATTGAAAGGTGTCTTTAATGATTCACTTGAATTTTAATACACAGCCAAATCAACTGAGAACTACCCCTCCCCAGGTTAAGATTGCGGGTTTTTTCGTACAAAAAGAAACTCCACCTTCTAGGCTCAAAAGGGTTGACAAAGGATTAACTTCCTTATTTCTCCAGTGTTTGGGAGTTGAAATAATGCCTGTATATCATCAGCCAAGTTTTAAATTGAAAGCATACAGTTTAGCAATTTTAGGTATTTCGTTTTCATCATCCTCCCTCCAATCTTTGCATAAGCAAAAGCTTGCTAAAGAAAGTGAACAGGAGATATATATTTTGTGAAAAAGAAAGCATAAAGATGCACACAGTGGATATAAATGAATTGAATCAAACATTACAACGCTCATTTCATTGAAATTACCATGAAAGTACAAATAAAGTTCGAAAGCAAACAAATAATACAATCAAGGAAAAATGCAAACAGAAAGAAACAAGGCCTAGTGACTAATCAGCAACAAGGATGAGTTGTCCTGTCTGAAACACTGGCTTTAGGAGATGATCCGTCTGAACTGACTCAAACGTCACTTGGCATGCTCTGGCAAAGGATTGTTGACAACATTTGGATTATCATCAAGAAAAGTCAGAATCTTTGAGTTCACCAATTCTTGTACTCTAGCTTTCAATGCATAGCAGCCTTCCAAGTTATGGCCTGCCCCACCTCGATGGAACTTACAGTGAAGATCAGCCTTATAGCCGACTGGGAGAGGATTTGGAGGAGGAGGTAGATCCCTCGTTGTAATCAAACCTTTCTGAACAATACATGGATACAACTCAGTGTAAGATATCGGGATAGGATCAAAGTTAACCCTATTCTGATTCTGATTTTGTTTAACAGTCTGATGAGGAGCTTGAACTGGTTGAGCATTGACAACAGGAGCAACTGCAGCTACATATTGTTGTTGCCTACGACGAGGTTTACCTTCAACTGAAACAGCATGGGTATCACCATCCTTTTTCTTTTGAAAATTCCCAACATACTTTTTAGCACCACTAAAGGCTTCAGCATTATCAATCTTTCCTTTCTTGATACCTTCTTCTAGTCTTTCTCCAATAGTGACTAGGTCAGCAAAACCAGATGATACACTGCCTATCATCTTTTCCCAAAAGAGTGGCTGAAGAGTGTCCATGAACAATCCAGTCAATTCTTTTTCAGCCAAGGGTGGCTCCACTTGAGCAGCTAGCTCTCTCCAGCGCTAAGCGTACTCCTTAAAGGATTATTTTTCTTTTTGAGACATATTTTGCAATTGACGGCGCTCAGGTGTCATGTCCAGATTGTACTTATATTGCTTTAAGAAAGCATCACCCAAGTCCTTCCAGCTTTGAATACGGTTCTTATCAAGTCACATATACCATTTCATTGAAGCCCCACTCAAGCTGTCTTGGAAACAGTGAATGAGCAATTTGTCATTTTTGGCATGAGCAGCCATCTTGCGGCAGTACATCACTAAGTGGGTTCTGGGACTGGTGTGCCCCTTGTATTTCTCAAAATCAGGAGTTTTGAATTTTGCAGGTATAACCAAGTCTGAAACCAAGCACATGTCCATTGCGGCAGCATTAAAGACATTACTTCCTTCCACGGCTCTTATCCTTTTTTCTAGAGTTTGCCATTACTCTCTGACTTCTTCAATGTATCCAGGTTCTCCCCGACTTTCAGATTGTGGACCAGCAGCATGGTACACGAAGGGATTCTCAAGAATAACTTGAGCAACAGAATGCACAATAGGCTGAGGTCCAGTGAACAATGGAGCTGAAGATACTGGCGAGACAAACACATGAGTAGTTGCAAAGGGTGGCGAGTAATTCGGAGGTAACCCAAATTCTGGCCAAGTAGAAGCTGGTTGCTGAGTCAGTTGAGGGTCAACAGCAGTAGTTGAAGTTTCAACAATCACAGTCCTCTGAGGTGGTTCACCTCTAGCAATCAAAACTTGCAGCATTTCTGTGAGCTTGGTCATGCCGGCCTTTAACTCATCAATTTCCATTCTGACCTCGGCATTGTGTTGTTCTTGGTTTTCCATTCTCAATCTGACAGCAGCTCTAGTTTCGTAGTTGTGTTGAGGAAACAGCTTGACGGTGAACAGATAACTGGAGAAGGAGACAGTTGAAATAAGTTTCTGAGACAACTCGGAAGAATGCATATGTAAGCTCATGGATGCAAGAGTGCATGGATGCAACAACTACAAACAAGATCACGCAAAGCACACGGGTTCAAAGGTTCGAGTCACGAGCATGGAGTCAAGGGTAAGAACCAACCCACATAGTTATGTACTAAGGGTATAACACCTGCCGAACAAGGTTCTAAAGAAGTTCCCAAAGTCTACAACCCGTCTTTCGGATATTATCGATTTCCCAACTGCTTGGTAGTCAATAATATTCTCAAGAGAGTCTGGTCTGAGTGTGGTATCGCGTAACAACTGATTCAAGTTTGCACCCGAATAGCCACCGCACCACGTCCTAATAAGGCCAAGTTGGGTTAAAGGATTCTAAAGTTTTTAGCTTCGGGTCCTCGGATCAAGAAGCATAACGGGTTTGCCATTTCTGGTCTGCCATTACTACCTCTTGGGTGGAGTTTTCGTGTATACTAAGTCTGGCCAAATGCCACACAAGTCACACTACTTTCTACCCTAGTCTTAGGTGTACACTCAAGCCTGTGTATTGGGCTTATCTCACCACACAGAAGAATTCCCAAATAGAACAAGCAAGTAACAAGCAAATCAGACGAAAAGTAGTAAATAAATCAAAGTAGGCTAAACCCCTCAAGGGATGGACCAGCAAGAGGTCAATCTCTCCCCAGCAGAGTCGCCACTTTTCTGTAGCGGCAAAATCGTGATTGTAAGCTATTGATTAACTTAACTCGAAAAGAAAGAGTCGCCACCGCACTTTTATTTTATCCAAAAGGTAAGGAAAAAGAGCGAACAAAACCTACACAAGCTCTAAACAAGAAAAAGTGAAGAGAAACCGGGTAAGGGGGTTGGTTACACAATGGGAAGGTGTTAGCACCCAAAACGTCTATAGTACTCTATAGGAGCCCTTTGAAATATCTACCGCTTTTGGTCTGAAAATGTTTGTTTGAAAATTGATTGAGGAGATGAGAAGAGAAATTGTTTTTAAGATTTTTGTGTTTGGAGAGACTTGTCGCCTCATGCATATGTACCCACGATGTGCAATGTAGGATCAAAACCCCGTAGTTCATCGTACAAAGAATGAAATTGTTTGTTTTGGTTGATTTTAAATGTAAAGACAAGTCGTCATTTCTAAGCGAATAACTCCGCTTAAAGAAATGAATCATGTCTAAACTTATGAAAAAGTTTTAAAAGAGAAAGTGCACGAGGGCACAAAAGGAGTTTGAATGAGTTTGATGTTTTTTAAAGTCTTTTGAAAAACGTGTCAATATGCTTATGTAGTTTAGCATTTGTTAAGAAATGAAAAGAAAAGAGTAAAATCACTTGACAAAGTCAAGGTTTAATTATGAAAGAGGTGAAAGTTTGAAATCAAGAAGATTTTGAAAAAGAGAGAAAGTTTTGAAAATTGAAGAATGGGTGGAGAAGAAGTGACTATCCTAAAGCATAAAGTAAAAGCTAAGGATAAGAAACATCTAACCACAAAAGTAAGCTCCATAGTCTTCGAACCTTAATTCCAAAGCAAAGGGAGAAAGGTCCTAATTCTAAGTCCAAGGTTCCAAGAATTGCATTGGATGTCCAAGTTCTAAGTCCAACGATTCAAGAATAGCATTGAAGTCCAAGGTCTAGGTGCAAAACTCCATGTCCATTGCAAAGGATAGTAATCATAGTCCAAGATTAGAAGCATAAGTTTTTTAGAGGTTTTGGCCTTTATTAATGTTTTTGGTCCAAGTGGACAAAGAGAAAAAGGCATAAGCATAAACATGTGTCCAACAGACAAAGGAAAAATTGCGGAAGCATAAACATATGTCCAACGGACAAAGGAAAAATATGCGGAAGCATAAACATGTGTCCAACAGACAAAGGAAAAATTGTATAAAAGTAAAAGAGAGATAGAGAGCGAGAAGGAAGTGTAAAGAAGTTAGAAGTTAGTAATTAGTTGTTAGTTGTTAGAGTAAATGATCAATAATGATTGAAAAGTGTACTTAGGTCAAGGTTAATGAAGACTTGTTAGAAGGTTGATAGAATCAAAGCCTCTACAACAACAAGCTTCATAGATTTTGAACCTAACACCAAAAAATAATCAACATTGAGTTGTTTTCCGATACAAGACATAATGTTGCGCTATGTTAAGCAATCGCCGAGTAATTTACGGAGTAATTACCCTACAATGAGGCTGGTCAATAGCACTTTGTGCTAATGCATACAAGATGAACGATATGTAGATCGTCATCCGAAAGCAATACCACACAAAAAGAAAAGAAAGTAACGATCTCGTCTTGATCAAAATTCGACAACGGAATTCTATGATCCATAAGACTTTCATCGATCAAAAGAAAAGAGAAATAGATGAAGAGAAAGCCAAATTAAACCACACAATTATGTGATCTAAGGCAAAGAACAAAAGGAAAGGGAAGAAATGGAAAAGGAACCAAAAGCAGCCCCAAAAACAAAGCAAAATATGCATTCTGTGTCGAAGTAACTGGTTACTCACCAGACGTTAACCGGTTACTTAGTTCAAAATAAACACAGTTTTTCAAAATTAACACAGAGTAACCGGTTACTCACCAGACATTAACTGGTTACTCTGCACCAGAATGCAGAAAATTGTGCAAAATTCAACATGATCCACTTTCAAAACTTTTTGAAAACACCTTATGATCATGGAACTGAAATTGCATGAAATTTAAAGTAAAATAACAGTAAAAACCAGCAATTAAACACAATTACAAGATCCAAAGGATGAAGTAACAAAGATCTCCAAAGATCTACATTATGGAAGATGAAGATGGAGCTTCAACAATGGTGAAAGATGAATTACCACTTCAAATATGAAAATTCCTTCAAATTGCTCCAAGATCCAAACACCAAAGCCTTGATCTATGAGAATTGATGAAGAAAACAAGCTTGGATGAAGGTTTAGCTCAAAGTTGAACAAGATTCAATGTGAATTCTTGTTAACTTTCAAAAGAAGAAAAGTGAGCTTTGAGTGAATTTTGTGGTTGGGAAGAGAATTTGCAAGAGGTTTGTTGGCTATCAAAAGCTTCAAGAAAAATTTTAGCAAGGTGAATTTGGCTCTCAAAAGCTTGTAGAATGAATGAAATAAGGGTTCAATTTATAGAGTTTTGGCTTGGAAAAATTTGGTGGTTTAGAATTTGGTTTGGAAATGAAAATTAGGCTTGGAATTTGAATTTGGAGGGAAATTCATAAAAGAGTGGTGATTAGTGAAGGTGTATGGTAGGAAATGATCAAAGTGATGTAGGGGAATTAAAATAAGATGGTCTAGAATATTCCAAATGTGATCAAGGGCTGATATTGGTGCAAAATTGCTGAATTTGAATTTGCTGAATTTTTTTTCAAATTTTCACGAGGGTAACCGGTTACTCACCACAGGGTAACCGGTTACTCAATACAAAATTTGTGAAAAATGAGCATTTTGTTGCACTGTTGTGGTTCCGGCTCGATTCTTTTGCTTGTCAAAGAAGGCATGGAAATAAACACATGAACCTTGGAATTCCTTGAATAATAATCAATTAAAACTTGGGGAATCCTTGACCAGATAAATTTGACATGATTGCGGATCAACTTTGACTTTTCTCAGATAAAATTCATTCGTGCTGTGGGACTGTTATTTTGGAATTTTTAACCTGTTCTTCCCCTGAAAATGTCAATAAGGAGAAAACAAAATATTTTTGGGTTTAGATTAAGGTTAGTAAGATATAAACAAATAAAGCAATAAAGTGAATAAGAAACACACAGATGCTCGGTAAACCCTGCAAGGCATAAACCCAAAGATGAGAGGAATAAGGAAACCAATGCGTGATCTTGTTTGTGGTAAAATGCAAAATGAGATGTAATGATATGTGGAATCTTAGGGGTCAAAAATTAGGGTCTTACAGTCGTCCTCGTCGCTTCTGATTAGTGATTGCGACGGGGAAGGGTCGTACCGAGGGCTCCTGTCGTGGCGTGGAGAGCTCCTCGGTCTACTCTTTGATTTCTCCGCCTGCCCGTCAACTTTGTTTCTCTTAGGAGCCGGGGAGCGTCGCTCTTTCTGATGAGGAGTACGGTCACGCTTCTGGGTGGCCACGAGCTGGTGCATTTCCAGTTGCAGACGACGTCCAGGTTGCAAAGGCGAGAGGCTCTAAGAATCGTCTCGTTGAAGTCTCCGCGGGGGAGGGGGAGGACGGGTCTTTCGTCGTCGCGGGGACAGACTACGAGAAACCAGGCACCGATGTCTCCCCGGGGGAGAGCACAATTGTCGTTCTTTTTCAAATATCCTGATCCGCTCGTTCTGTTGGAAAATCATCAGGTTCGTCTAGTTGATCGCCACGAACAAGGCCACCGTGGTCGGGTCGGCATTGGGCGGCACAAGAATTGGTTGAAAAACAGTTGGACTTTCAAAACGTTGAGCGGCGTTGAAGGTCGCATCATCGGTGGAGGGAGAGGTTGTGCGCCCGTCCCTGGGGTCACCCTCCTCGACGGGGACATCCACGTTGGGATCTTGGTCGTCGCCGTTGGTGAAGATGGTGAAAGCAGTCTCATGGACGTTATCGTCAACGCGTAAGTTGGCCATGATCGATGGAAGTTGAGATATGCTTTGGCGCTTTGATTTTTGAGGAAGAAAGAATGGGGAAGCAAGAGTTTCCAACAGACGGCGCCACTGATCTTACCGGATCAGAAAAGGGATCAGAAGCCAGCAGTCAAACAAAATAGACAAAAACAATTGAGAAGTAAACCCTAAAAAATATATTTATGAAATACACAACTAAATAAGGAGAGAAAGAGGGAGAAGAAAAAGATGAATGAGTGAGAAGAAGGAGACGTGAGTATGGTGAAGATAGGAGCAACATGCATAGAAATGTGATGGGATGTTGAGTTGACAATGTGTTTGGTTACATATATAACTAAATTCAGACAAACCAAATGATGCAAATGGTAAAGGTAACATTTGGCAAAGTAGTTGATTCAAAAGAAAATTCATTGCATAGTACCAAAAATTATTAGTTTACATCCAATCATGTGGTGCTATTGAAAAAAGTATTAAATGGACTAGCATTAGGCTTCGAGGATGATATTGTAGTGGACTTTTGGGCTAACACCTTCTTAAGTTCTGGAGTGTACCTACTGCATATGTTAAGCTTTGTTTAGGAGTGTTTGTTATTTCTGTCTCGTTTCTTTTGCAGTGGGCAATAGGCTCATTTGCTTCAATCTTGTTAGGGAAATGTTTTTACTGAATGGTGTATGAACTGTTGTATTATTTGGACATCTCTTATGCCTATCTTAATGGAATTTCCTTTATTTTTCCTTTCAAAATAAAATTGGACAACATTTACCCCAAACTTAATGAGGTGGCAAAAAACTAAGAAAAGGGCAAATCAAGATTTTCTAATGAATCTTCTTATATTATAGATAAACAATTTTTTCACATATATCATTAGCAAAATATATACTAATATTACTACGAATTTCTATCTCTATTCAATGTTACTACTTATTCAATTGATTTTTTCCCAAGTTTTGTTGTTACTTACTAATTTCTATTTTATTACTTTTTCATTTGTTGATTCTATTTAAAATCGGTGAGCAAATGTGCGTATTACACCAGAACCCGTGTATCTGCGAAAGTTAATTACTAGTTTGTCCAAAAAAAGGTGGTTAAAGGACCACATCAACATGCGATGTTCTGATAAAATTGTATTGAGAGAGACAGAGAGAGCACTACTATGAAAAAACCATTTAACAACGGTTGGAAATGACATATAATGACGCGGGCGAAGGCGTTGTTATGTAGAGTGTTGTTGTATATGCGGTACGTACAATGACGATCCTGGGACCATTGTTGTATTCCAGAAAGCGCGCACCATTTCACAACGGTTAGATTACACAACCGTTGTGATATAACTAAAGGTGATCTGGTTCGATTCTCAGCAACAACATTTTTTATTTATATTATTCTGGTCAGCGTTTGACATACAACTACGGTTAGTGTAATACCCCGTATTTTTAATTGCTCTAGATAATATTAGTTGTGATCAACTGGGTTCCGGTGTACTCTGAGGAATTATCTGCAAAGATAATTAGAGTAACTGTTGAGCTCAGAGCAAATCCAATTAATATTATCTGACTCTGAGGTTTTAATTATTTGAGCTATAGAGACTATTTGGACATTTAGTAGTGTTACTAATTAATGATATTTCTCTATATCATTTCATTTCCACCCTTTTTCCAAACATAGTAACATTTGAGAGAGAGAAGTTAGAGAGAAGGAAGAGGAAAGTAAAGAAAAGAAGAAAACCTAGAAGAGGAGAAAGATCAAGAATCATCATCTCTTCTTCATCAATCATCTCCACATCTTCTTCATCATCCAACTCTAAGGTGGGTTCCAGTTAGAAGCTTTAAGTTCTTGGTGTTAAAGATTATTAGAGCTTAAGTTAGAATTGAAAAAAAAATGCTTAATCTTACCAAAATCATGTTTTCAACGGATGAAATTCGATATAAATTGCGTAGTGTAATCGTATTATGCATGTGAGCAATTGATAATACTTGTTTTGATGTTTGGAAATGATCTGGTTTGGGAAGGGTGAATTTTGAAGCTTATGGAACCCTAAAAACGTAGCTCCATAATTCTATTTCTGGTACGCACTGCCGGGCGGCGTTTTGAGCGTCGGGCGACGCAGACTTGCGCCACTGCTCCGCCGGGCGGAAGTCAAGGGGCGCAGCATGTTTTGATTCTGGAATTTCTGGTTTTTGAGTTAGGACTTGCGCCACTGCTTCGCTGGGCGAAACAGCAGGCGCAGAGGGCTCCGCCAGGCGAAGCCTTGACCGCAGGGCACTCCTGGGAGTTTTTTCAAATAATTTTCTTTTCTTTTAAAAATCCATAACTTTTGATTCGTATACCCGATTTAAGTGTTCTTTATTTCGATGGAAAGCTGTAAGAATATTCTATATAATGGGAGTGAAAAATATAGGTTTTGTTGCCCAATTAAATAATCGGAGGAAACCCAAAAGTGGTATATCTTATGTTTGAATTATCACATGTAATTCTATTGTGCAATTGTAATATGCTTTGCCTATCTTATTGTTATTAAACTTGATTGTGAGAGTATACATGCTAAAAATATGAAATAGGAAGAGTGAGGAAACCTTACTAAGAAATTACATTAGAACCTAGTATTATGGCTAGGAGATTTATAGATATTCTAATGTTAACGCTCGCGCAAGAAAGGCCGAAGCGTGTAACCAGATACCGAATGGTATAGAAAGGAATAAAACACTATTATGGAACATGTGTACTATGTTAAGTATAGAGAAAAGGAAAATGAGGCCTAAAGGCATATGTGGCCTAGTTTGTTGAATACAATTATGGTTGTATGTGAAATCACGAAATCGTAACCATTCCCCTTTTATGTGCCGTCCATGAGTAACGAGCTCCTCTGGAACGAATGCACTATTACTTGGTAGGTTTGATTCCCAATGTTATAGTATGAATGGAACCTATATGGTAAAGAGACTTGTGACGGTGTACGGACCATGTGAAGTGGCGACTTAAGGCGATAATATGTCCCTTAGCTCCAAATCCATCTCGTATGCCAAGTAATTACGAGGATCCATGACTCGCTCCGACTTTTAGACGTAGAAGCGGATGGGAAGAAGGGATGCCTTGATAAGGTTATCGATAGTGATAAATAATTAGATTTAACGGACTCTTAACATGTTTCCATATAGTGTGAGATTATGAGATTGTGAACTCGAAGTCATTTCCTTTCCCTTGGACTTGAGTTAGGATTTGTTTAGAACCTTGTAAAGCCGAGAGAATCCATAAGATAGGGAACTCTCTAAGATTTAATATCTCACCCCATGTTGTTGATTATATTACAGGTACCACAGGTTCCGCGAAGGGTAAGGATAAAGTCGTTTGATTTTCCTTACTTTCCTTGGCTTTTTGGGATGGCAAGACTTCCGCTTTGGAGTTTTATTTTTGAGATCATTGTATTGATCTAGTTCTTAGTGTATTGGGACATCTTCTATATATTATGCCGTAGACTTTTAGTACTTTGTATTTTGGGCATGTAATATATACAATGTGTTAACTAGGAACTTATGGTATTTCAGTACCAAAACTTGGATTCATGTATAATATATGTGCTTTGATGTATGTTGTTATATATGGGTGTTACAGTTACGTTTTATAACCGCTGTCAAAATATATTGTTTTAAATATAAAAATTCTTTGCTTATCAAATTCTTCCTATATTTTATCCTGTCAAAATAGCTTCTGTTTACATCAAACACAATATGTGCATCAAACACAATTCTTCCTATATTTTATCCTTATAAATGAATCAGAGAATTTACATCAAAAGCTAACAGCTAACATCGTTTAAATCAAATACAATACGTGCATCAAAAGCCAATATTATTGATTTCATTATGTGCATCAAACACAATATCCTGTACATCAAACACAATATGTGCATCAAAAGCAAAATTTATTGTTCACATTATGTGCATCAAAAGCAAAAATTATTGTTCACATTTTGTGAATCAAAAGCCAAAAATATGTGCATCAAAAAATATGCTGAGGAATGTTGTTGATATATCAAACAGTAGGAGGACCCTTAAGCGCATTGTGGATATACGCCCACCGTTTACGAAGATCTACAAAGTCCTCAACGGGGAATGAGGTTTCGTCGTTAAACATCTACATAAGAAAGAGCAAAAAAAATTGAATATCATGCATGATAATAATTCAATAGTTAACTTATATATTAATATATGTAAACATTTTATGACATATATACCTTATCCCATGAATCAACAGTGCTGGCAAGGACAATGTTTAACATGTGTCTCATGACATAATACCCACACTCGTAACTCTCGGGTTGTTTCCTAGTCTACAAATTACATGAATATCCTAACATGAATATAACCACACATGAATGTAAATGAAAGAAACAGGTAATCTGACCACTTACTTTAGGAGCAATCCATGTGGGCTTTTTTCTAACATTCCTCATTATATTAACTTGCTCCACAAGACTGTACATTGAAAATTGAATTAAACATATTACATGATAAACTAATTACAATTAATGTCAAAGAAAATGATATTAAACATAAACACTTACGTTAGAATAATATAGAATATATAAATAAATTACAACAATACTATTATTTTTTACTAAAACAAAACTAAATATAGAATATATAAATAAATTACAACAATACTAACTGTCATACCCCAAATTTTGACCACTAAGATTTCCCATCATTGTGAAAATCATCATCACAATATGGAGGAACCATCATACCTCATCAATCTTCTCAAGGATTGTTGAGCATTCACTACAATCAAAATTAGGGTTTCAAGCCCTCTCTGAGTGCTTAGACAAAGGGTCAATCAAGGAATGACATGATCTTCAACTTGTCTAAACTCTCAAACATCCACAATGGATCAAAAGGACTCCCACTTCAAGGATTAAGCACAAGGTTGCTCCCTTCTAGGTGGATCAAGTCTCAAGATCGACAGTGTCACCAAATTAGGGTTTTGATCGACCAGGGCCTCCAGATGGAAAATTTTCATCTGGGCACAAGCCAATGATCCAAAACATAACCTAATGTACTTCATGAAACCTCATGGCCCCAATTATCAAGTCAATTTTGCCTCAGGGGATGCATTCATCAAAAATCAGGAATTAGTGTTTCTTGACCTAATTCACCCCTAAGTTGACTTTTAGGACAAATCATGAGCCAAGACCTCAAGAGAGGGTTTGAGGGTCTCTAATGAAGTATATTGATCCATTTGGAACAATGTATTAATCCAAGAAGCTTGAGCAACAAGTCTCAATTTCATCTGCACCACAGTTAGGGTTTTAAGGGAAAAGTCAACTGTAACTTTGACTTTTGACCAGGACATGTTCCCAAACCCTAAGACATGCCTCAATATACCCTATGACACCCATGGAACATGTCCATCAAGTTTTATTTAGGTCAAGGACATGATTTCCTGAAGAATTGCACAGTTTGGAATTCATCTGATAAAAAGTCAACTGTGCACAAAAGTCAACTTTAACTTTTTGAGATTTTTCACCAAAATGGATTTTTAACCCTAAAATGATGTTAATGTATGATTTGAATCATCATTCATCAAGAAAAATCAAGAAAAGTTGGATAACTTGTAAAAGAGGTAACCATAAAAACTTAGAAAATTTTCTAAGTTAAAAATAAAGTGACAAGGGTACCAACTTTGGAGGATCATAACTCCTTAACCACAAAGCCATTTTTTCTCATCCAAATATGGATTTGTAGCCCTCATTGCCCTCTACAAAAACTTCAACTATACCTAAGTCCAATTCATTAAGGATTTCGAGTTACGGAGTGATCAAAATGGCTGAAAAATGAAAATGTCACTTTTCCAACACTTAGTGAAATTTTCACTAAGTCCAAATCTGTCTTCATTTTTTTCCAAATGTAGGGGGATTTTTTCACTTGGATTCAAAAGAGAACAAAACCAAACATGTTCAAACAGTTGTTGTATCATGTAAGGGCTTTCCAAAATGGCCAAGAACATTGACAAATTCCATTTGGGCTATGAGTTATGACATTGTCAAATTGCCTTGTTGAAATTTGTCAAGGCAAGGCAGAATTTGCATTTTTGCTCGATTTGCCAAAATCAGCCAAATCCAAATGCTCCTATCCACTTTGACACATCAGAGGATTGAATCTAAAGGGGACAATCACTGAGCCAAGCCTCCAAAGTCTTTGGAACAAGAAATAACATGTTGAACCTAGAATGGCCAAAATAGGGACAAGACTCCAAATTTGGATTGGAGCATTCAATGAAAGCATCAAGGTGGCATGGACTGAGCCATTTTCATTTGAATTCAGTCAAGACTTATCCAAGACCAAGGGAACCACAGCCCTGTGCCCTAACCTCTAGTCAATGGCTAGAGGAGACTTGGATTTCCATTGGCCAACATTGAACAAACACCTGATGCAGTTGCCATTCACTGTGGATCCCAAAACAAACTTGCTCTACTATAAATAGAGCTCAATTGTGATTAGTTTAAGTACACCAAAGGCCTACAACACTTGCCTTTCTCAAAATCTCTTTCTCTTGGCAAAAATGCCTTTCTTAGCAAGTAAGCTATCGAGTTTTGAGTTAGAGGGCAATTCCACTCAAACCAATCACTCACACACCTCACATACATCATCTATGAGCTGATCAAACACTTAAACAACAACTAGAACACTGATTTCTCAGAAATACCAGTCAATTGCTCAAGGTTTTAACCAAAGTGCAGTTGAGATGCCATGAAATGATCCAGCCAATTTCAATCAAGTCCAAGCATTCAAACACACTCCATAGGGTGTAGGGAAGCTATTCAGATCATCACCACTCATCTGTAACACCTCCAAATCAAAAATCACATTGCACTTGCTGTCACGGCCAAGAGGTAAGCACATACTTGGTCATCTCTCAATCTATGCATATTTCCTTGCACAATAATTTGGCCATATGTTCATAATCATGCATAGAATGTTTCCCCTCAATTAATTGCATTGTTTGAATCGTGTATCAAAAATCCTAGCCTTCATACAGAAATTAGGGTTCTTGAGGATTTTTCGTGATTTCTTGTTATATGTTTAATTTAAATGAAATTAATGGACATAGACATGATCGTGAGGTTGAGACGTGCATAATGATATGTGGATTACATGATATGATTAAGTATTCAGTGAGATTAGAGAGAAAATGCAAATCTGGGAATCTCAGAACACGCGCATGTTCTTCAGCTTGTTCTTGGCGCCATTTCTTTCAAATTCAAATATTTGAATTTTGTGATTTTATTTAATTGATTCAAAAGTTAAATTCTCTCTGAGTTTTAATGATTTTGAGTTGATTCTTTTTTTAATAATTCACAAAAATGTTAAAATATTTTATTTTATAAAAAAATCCCAAAAATATTATTAATTTTGTATAATTGATATTTTTGCAAAGAATTAATATTTTAATTGTTTTTGACATTTTAAATATTTTTTCCACATGGATTTTGCAACTTTTAATGCTTTCTAATTATTTTGTAGGTCAATACTTAATTTTTGGAGCATTAATCCAAGATCACAATTTGTTTTTCATATGTAAAACAATTTTGATCATTTTTATTGAATTTTTATTCAATTAAATACATTTTTGAAAACAAATTAGGGTTTTTGGATTAATTCAACCCTCATAAATCATTTTCAAAACATTTTGGGCCTCTAATAGAGTGTAAGACCCAATCCTTTTTTGACCAAACCATTTTTGGGCCTCAGATATTGTATAAGTCCTGATACCGTAAAAAACAAACGGCGCGACCGTCACCTTTTGAAAAATAACCTTTTGGGCCTCTCCTCGAGCTATAAGACCCATTTAAAACTTTTTGGGCCTCTAATAGAGTGTATTACCCAACCCCCTTTTAACCAAAACATTTTGGGCCTCACTTATTGTATAAGCCCCTCTGCGTTAAAAGAAAACCTCGGCGTGATCGCCATTTTAAACGGAAAAATCAATTGGGCCTACCCTCGTGTTATAAGCCCCCACTCTTTTTCTTTAAACTTTTTGGGCCTCTTGAGAGAGTGTAAGACCCATCCCCTTGTACAGAAAACCTTTTTGGGCCTCAGTCACTTGTATAAGTCCCTCTGTACAAATTCAAACAGTGCGCTCACTGATAAAAACCTGGGCCTCTCCTTGAGCTGTAAGCCCCAAATCTTTCTTTTTCAAATCCCTTTCTCCTTTGACTTTGAATATACTGTTGTTTTCAATCTTTCTTTGTTGAACAACTAACCAAACAGCATGGAAGCTCTACAACCGAGTAAGTGGTTATTGCTTTCATTTACCGCTTTCATATACATATAACTGTATTGTGGGCTGTTTCACTGTAAGTCTTCTTTCATAAACTCATATCAACTGTGTAATAATAGTATAGATATTTAGAGTTTCCCCGACAACTACGTCTAGAACTAGGTGACGCCGTTTCGTTTATTCATAGAAATAGACAACTAGATCCCCAATAGGATCACCAGATATAGTCTTCTCTTCGGCTGTCCTCATTAGGAATTATCAAGAATCTCTATTCCCAGAGATGAATGTATTCTCCGTGAATGGCATCTTTGAGTTTCTTCCGAATTCTCGAACTTTCCTGACTTGATCTATTCCTTGTGAATAGCTTGCCTTGAATTTCTCAGGGTTTGGGGACCCACGGGCTTCTTAAAAGCATCGGCCTCCTCTTGGGCATCATACAAGGACCCACAGGCTTCCTAAAAGCAACCCCACCTCCTCTTGGGCTTAGTACAAGGACCCTGCGACTTCTTAGAAGTATTCACAGCCTCCTCTTAGGCTTCGTATAATGATCTCTTCCTCCGGGAATGATAGCCTCCTCTTGGGCTTCGTACAAGGACCGATCGGCTTCTTAAAAGTCTCCAGCCTCCTCTTGGGCTTCATACAAATTGTCCCGACGGACTCCTAGAGGTATAGGAACAGAACTTAGTCATCTACATAGAACAGTTCTTTCAAAAAGTCTATTACTATTTCTTAAAGCATAGTACGAGAGATAAAACTCTAGACTTGGACAGTCTAATCTCCTTGAGTCTCAAAGACATTCTCAAGCACCCTTCGTTAAATAGGAAGGAAACCCGTAGATTCAGACAGTCTCAATACCCTTCGGATTTCCCGCTTCCTTAAAGAACAGGAATAACCCGGACCCTTGAATCAAATCCATGAGTACAGTGTTGCTCATATAAGAACTGATTTTCTCTTTAAAATTGATATACTGGACCTGTCACTTAACTGAACAGTCGCCATAGCCTCCTCTTGGGCTTTATACAATGATGCTCCCCAGCAGAGTCAAACAACGTTTAACCTCTCTCTCGGGCTTTGTACGAGACACATAAGAGACTCCCTCGTTGAGTCAATCACCTCTTTCGCCTCCATCTCGGGCTTTATACGATATACAAAAAGGTTCATATTGAGCCAAACAAATGTTAGCCTTCATCTCGGGCTTTATACGAGATACCAAAAGACTCCATCGTCGGGTCAAAAACCTTTCAGCCTCTCTCTTGGGCTTTGTACGAGACACATTATAGCCCCTCTTAGACTTTGTATAAGAAAACCACTGGCTAATCCAATCAACCTTTTAGCATCAAAGTTGTGCCTCGTTCATAGTACACAAACATCAACAACTCCTTCCCTTTCATCTAATCGCTGTAAGCGGAAAGCCTCTGGATCATCTACATCCATGTCAATGTCCCTCTTTTAGCATGAGAAATTCCTAAGGAAATATGGCATTACTCTACACCGAGTTAAAGTCTTCTCCTTTAGGTTGGAAACCCCCTGTAAAGGAAATTATGGCATTACTAGGATCCGCGTATCCCGGTTAAAGTAATCCTCCTTTATAGTCAGTCACCAAACAGTTGTGACAAAACAGACCTCTTTAGAGATGACAAATTCTCTTTAAAGACAAAACCTTTAGCTTTACATCTTGGGTTTTGAACAAGATACAAACTACCTTTCGCTTCACGTCTTGGGATTTGAACAAGACACCAAAAACAACCATTTTCTCCCATAGAATAGGAGGAACTACGAACGCTCTGATTTCCCTGTTTCGGTAAGCGAGAATACGTAGGCATAAGATTGAAAGAAAAATCTTAGCGAGCACACTAAACAAAAACCCAAAATCCCATACTCTCATGTACCTATCAAAAGCATCAGTCCTAACATCCTAATCCTTGTTCCCCGCTATAAAGTCCTAGAAAGAGAAAAGAAATCGTATTGGCGAAAATACAAATAACCTGTACAAAGGCCCCCCCCACATTGATAGCATTCGTAACCTAACAGACCGTTGTTTAAACTCAGTATGCAAAGCAGGGTTAATTGGAGACATCTATTTCCCTTCCTTCATCAGCTTTAATAGGATAAAAAATGAATCGACCTGTAGTAAACTCAACCGCAGTGAGAGCGACCAGCGCTTAAGAACCGCGTCTAAAATCGCTCGCTACAGAAAAAATGGCGCCCACCGTGGGGATTGTCTTTCTTTTTCCTTCTTCCTTTTCATCTCTTGTGTGAATACCACAGATTGGGGCTTCCGCCGGGGAACCCAATTTCTGTCAGGAACTTAGGATTCATAGCTTTAAAGGTCTAGGATGTTTAGGACAAATATATATACTGCTTTTCCTAATTGCTATACGTGTTTATTTTTCTGCTAATGGGAATGCGTGTGATGCCGCATGTGGAAAGATTGAGTATACACTTAAGATAAGTGATGACGACGAGGTCGACCATCAACCTCAGTGGAGGCTGACCAATGCAACCCATTCTCTCACCTAGACAATGGGCCGATTGTTAAGACTGAGAAGCTGAGGAGCCAAACCCTTTTGTAGTGTGGAAGCTATCGGAAATAGTTGTCATGCGATACTACCCTTATTTGAGGCTGGTGATCTATTCTCGGTGAATGGCACTTACTCTAAGACTGCTCTACAACTCGCTGGCGATCCGCTTGTTGTTTTGCTTTCCTGGGAGGAGCTGATGATAATGAGTACAGGTACAAAAATCACCCTAGTGTAAACCTTTGGGGATGGGTAGAGCCTTGACTTCATGACAACGACCCTTTGACCCCATGTTTTTTCTATGTTTTTGTGTGCTGCATTCATGCATTCATTTAAAAAACATTAAAACATTCAAAAAATTTCTCTTCTAGTCTCTCTGTTTTTCAAATTAAACTGAGACTGTGATTGCAAATATCAGAGAAAATGATTGCACTAATGGATTTCGGTAGAAGGAGAACTCATAGTTATACCTTCAAGGTTCCAAAGCTAGAGGATTTAAGAAGGTTAGCAAGGATGATCATTAACCAGGAGGCCTTCAGAGCCAAGCACGGAGGTTTGCTACCACTATTAAGAGTCCATGTGATTGAGGGAATCATGGATGCGCTCGTTCAATTCTACGATCCGGTTTATCATTGTTTCACATTCCCGGATTACCAGCTCGCACCAACGCTGGAGGAGTATTCTCATCTGACTGATCTACACCTTACTGATCGAGCTCCATTTTCTGGACTGGAAGAAATTCCAAAGAATCAGACCGTTGCAAGAGCAATTCATTTGGACGAGTCTGAGGTCAGGACTCACCTAACCACTAAGGGTGGCATCCAAGGTTTTCCAGCCCAGTTCTTGACAAAGAAAGCCCTGTATTTTGCCAGTATAGGGAACGTGACTGCTTTTGAAAGCATCTTTGTCTTGCTCACCTACGGGTTATTTTTGTTTCCCAACATCAATAACTTTGTAGATATCAACTCCATTAAGGTTTTTCTCATTGGAAATCCTGTGCCGACTTTGCTCGCAGATGCGTATCATTCTGTACACTTGGGAAATTTATACAGCGGAGGGGAGATCACATCCTATGTACCTCTGCTTTACAAATGGTTTATCTCTCACTTGCCCAAGTCTGTTGCTTTTTGGGATTGTAAGAGTGCCTTACGTTGGTCGCAGAAGATCATGTCTCTTACCAACTTTGATATAGATTGGTGTAATAGGATTTATGATGGAATCAGGATCATTGACCGTTGTGGAAACTTCCTCAACGTACCCCTTATAGGAACTAAGGGAAGAATCAACTATCATCCAGTTCTCGTTCATCGTCAATTTGGATACCCGATGAGACACGTCCCACGGGGTGTTCATCTGGAAGGTCTTTTCTTCAAGGAAGGAGAAAATGACAGAGCTCTAAAGACAGAAATAGTGCACGCTTGGAAGCATGTTCATAAGAAAGGACGAGAGTGTCTGGGAAAACTGGACTGTGTCTCGGTGGAGCCCTATCTCCATTGGGTACAAACTAGAGCTCTCAAGCTAAAGATGCCTTATCCTCGTTACGGAATTCTTCCGCCAAAGGAATCTGTCATGTATTTCATGACGAAAACTTAAAAGCTTCAGGTTACTCTCAACAAAATTCAAAAGGAGAGAAGGTCTTGGAAGAACAAGTACCGCACCCTCGACTTCGAGTGCATCAAAATACAGCAATTACTAAAAGAGAAAGATGCTCTGATTGAAATTTTGGAGCAACATGCTGTAGAGAATCAAGATGACCAAAGGAATTTGCTCGCTCCTTTCACCTGGCAAAGGAATGACAACCCGACAACGGCCCAAGAGCCCCGGTCAAAGAAGAGGAAAATACCAGAGTCGGCACCCGATTTCTCTTCAGAGAGGACTCTGGGCCCATTAGCTTAGGTTTCTATTTCTGCACCTTGTAATCTACTGTATTTCCATTTCTGCAATCCTTTGAATTCAATAAAACGGGGTTTCCCCACTGTTTGATATTTGCAATCTAATTGTCGAAGTTTATTTTGATTAAACCAAAAAAAATAATTAATATAATCATTGCATTCATCATTCTCACATCGCGTATTCTTCTTCCCTACGAATCTCACGTTTGTGTCTCAGTTCTAGAGTCAAACTGTCTCATTCGTATAATACTCGGGCCAATCGTCAGAAAAAGATGGATGATCTTGAGGAAGAAAACATAAAGTTGAAAGAAGAGATCGATGCTCTAAGAGAGGATATGAGAAAGCTTCGTAACGACATGCAAGCCAAGGCAGAAGCTCAGCTACAACGAACTGTGATCTCAGAGATCACCTCAACGCCCATAGTGGAGAAGTATGATCCTAGGTATCAAATGCCGAAAGATCGTCCTTGGGGCATGCCAGTTAACTATATCCCGGAAGGATATGTTCCGCCGATCACTGAAGATCAGAGAATCACAACAGAAGCCGCTGGGCCTGAAGGTTACAAACTTTGGGAAAGTGAAGATGCCAGGGGCATACTAAAGACTCCTGAAGGTTACAAACTTCGAGAAACGCCAAGACTCACTACCGTAGTCACGGTACCACCCCCTGTGGTGCACACTGTCCCGGAAGGACAGATTCCACAGATACCTTCTGGTAAATAGGAAACTATGTTTGACAGAATGGAGGAATTCCAGGAGCAGTTCTTGGAAATACAGAAGGAACTGCAAGCCATTCGCGGTCAGGATCTATTTGGAAAGGACGCCGCAGATCTCTGCTTGGTCCCAAATGTGAAAGTCCCGCACAAATTTCAAGTGCCCGACTTTGAAAAGTACAAGGGTAACTCTTGCCCTCAGAGCCATCTGGTGATGTACGCTCGGCGGATGTCATCTCAGACAGAGAATCAGGACCTACTGATTCACTACTTCCAGGATAGTTTAACCGGTGCCGCACTCAAATGGTACATGGGTTTAAACTGTGCCACGATCAGTACATTCAGAGATCTTGGCACTGCCTTCGTCCAACAATTCAAATACAATTTGGACATGGCACCCGACAGAGATCAACTCAAATCGATGTTGCAAAAGGACAAGGAGACCTTTAAGGAGTATGCTCAAAGGTGGCGTGAAATTGCCGCTCAAATTTGTCCACCTCTTGAGGAAAAAGAGATGACAAAGATCTTCTTAAAGACCTTAAGCTCATTTTACTATGACCGAATGGTTGCCAGTGCACCCAGTGATTTAACCGAGATGGTGGGCATGGGCGTACGTCTTGAGGAAGCCGTCCGAGAAGGACGTTTGGTAAAAGACACTGGATCGACGAGCGGTACTAAAAAATACGGTAGTGCTCTCCCTAAGAAAAAAGAGCAAGATATTGGGAATATCTCTCTCGGAAAGCAAAGGCGACGTTATCAACCGGTAGCAGCTGTGAGTCCTGCTATCAACCCTGCGTCTATTCATACGTATCAACCTCAGGTTTCGCAGAGCCAACCTGATCAGCAAAGGACACAACAGCCTCTTCAGTAGGCTCATCCTCCATACAACAACAACCGTACAACACGGCCACCAGGATTTGATCCTATACCCGTATCGTACGCAGAGCTGTTTCCATTACTACTGGCTAAGGGGCAAATTCAGACTAAATCTCCTCTTACAGTACCGAAAAATCCAGCTTTTTGGTTTAAGGTGAATCAAACTTGCCCTTATCATCAAGGAGGTTTAGGGCATAACATAGAGACTTGTCTCAATTTCAAGTCCGACGTGCAAAATCTTGTTAGGAGCGGGGTCTTATCCTTCAAGGATACAAATCCTAATGTTCTTACGAACCCGCTGCCTCAACATGAGAAGGCTGCAGTCAATTTGATAGAAGGAGAGACTAACGATGTCTATCAAATTCACGATGTACTCTTGTTGAAAACCAATCTGGTCAAGATGCATTGTAGACAGAGAGGATATGGCCATGTGCCACCTCATAATTATCACCAGTGTGATATCTGCTCTAAAGACAATCAGGGATGTTCTGTGGTGCAAGCAGCTCTACAGGAACAGATGGATCTCGGATGGATCCAAGAGCACCGAGTTCGTGGAGTTAACATGGTCTACACGAATTCTAACGTCATTCAGAACCACGATATCCGTGCAATGAATGCCAACTTGGTGGCGATGCACTCAAGGCAAAGCCAGTATCATAATCTGCCGTGGCACGATTACAGTTCCTGTCTGATTTGCTCGGTAAACAAACAGGGATGCTCTTTCATACAAGAGGCCCTCCAGCGTCAGATGGATCTTGGATGGATCCAAGACTACCATGATAGGAATTCCTATCAGATTAACATGGTTCAGATCATCGATATTCGCGTGATGAATACCAACCTGGTAGAGTTACATGCTGAACAGGTCCGACTCGGATTCCTAATATCACACGATTATCAAAGCTGTAAAGAGGGTTACAAAAATGATCGAGGTTGTACCCTTGTCCAGGAGGCACTTCAGCACTTTTTAAATCACTGGTGGATGCCAATTTATATGGATGAAGATACTCAGTAGATTAGTATCAGTAATAGGAATCCTACTCGACGTCAGAGTCAGGATGTCCGATCTATGGAAGCTAACCTAGTGAGGTTACATTATATTCAAAGTGGGCGTGGCCAGGTGCCACCACACAATTATGACTGTTGTAGCGTCTGTTCGGAAAGTAACCAAGGGTGTTACCTTGTGAGAGCAGCTCTTCAGGGTCAGGTAGATCGTGGAGAGATTCGCCCATATCCGGGTTCTGGACCCATCAACTGGACGCCGAACTACCTTGCCGATCAAGTTGAGGATGTTGTCACGATCTCTAGTCATCACAGGACCAGGGATGTTTTTGCCATTATCCCTCTACTTGACGAATCTAAAGTTCCCAACTGGGAATGGATCGAGATTACTTATGATGGTCAGAAAAATCAGAAGGCTCCTGTAGTCATTTATCTACCGGGACCAACACCGTATGAATCAACTAAGGTTATCCCTTACAAATACGGTGCAACGACAATTGAAAATGGAAAGGAAATTCCATTACCCTCCGTCGTGAATATTGCAGACATCAGTCGTGTAACACGGAGTGGTCGAATCTTCAACCGAGGGGTTGGGGAAGCTAACAAGGAAAAGGAACTTCAGACAGAAGCTCCCGATCCACCAGTCGGTCAATCCAGTAATCCCGACCTTTCAAAAAACAATGATGAGATGTTGAAGCTCATCTAAAGGAGTGAATACAACATTGTTGATCAACTGTTACAGACTCCTTCAAAGATCTCGGTATTATCACTGTTACTCAGTTCAGAAGCACACAGGGAGGCTCTACAGAAAGTCTTGGAGCAAGACTTTGTGGAACAGGATGTAACAATCAGACAGTTCAATAGTATTGTCTCTAACATCACTTCCTGCAACAATTTGGGATTTAGTGATGAGGAATTACCTGAAGAGGGTCGCCGTTATAACATGGCGCTCAATATCACAGTTAACTGCCAGGACGATGCTTTAGCCAGCGTACTGGTAGACACAGGGTCAGCCCTGAATGTTATGCCGAAGTCCACTTTGATGCAATTATCATTCAAAGGCCCTCCGATGAGAGTCAGCGAGGTCGTCGTCAAAGCGTTCGACGGATCCAGAAAATAGTTATCAGCGAAGTTGATCTTCCCATAACTATTGGTCCTCACACTTTCCAAGTCACTTTCCAGGTCATGGACATCCGGGCAACATACAGTTGTTTATTAGGAAGACCTTGGATACATCAGGTTGGAGCGGTTACGTCAACCCTCCACCAAAAGCTAAAGTTCGTCAAAAACGATCAACTTGCCACGGTTTGTGGGGAACAAGCCTTGCTTGTGAGCAACTTATCATCGTCTGCTGGTGTAGAACCCGAGGAGGTTATTGGAACTCATTTCCAAGCACTGTCGGTGAGCAAGGACGATCAGTTCAGAGGAGGAACCTCAATTTCCTCATACAAAGATGCTATTAAAGCGGTCGAGAGTACCGCTACAATAGGATGGGGACAACTTGTCATTCCTATTGACAATAAAACAAAGAAGGGTCTTGGTTTTTCTGCAACCTATACCCAGACAGCTGCCAGCGATGGAAGTCTTCATCCCATTCAGAACTTCTTCCATAGTGGAGGTTTTCTTCACCCAGTCCCTCAAGCAGTCCATGCTATAAATGAGGAAGATCCCTCTGACACAGAGAAAGAGTGGAAGTCTTATCTTAATGAGGACGGTTATATGTCTCAGGACGAAACGCAAACTCCTTTTTGCTTTTCTACAGAGAGTTCGAGATTTATACCCAGGTCAGACATCGAAATGATATACGGGGATTGTGATCCGGAAGGATGTCTTGCTCCGCCAAATTCATTAGAGGAAGACACTCCGATGAAAGACAATTTTGACTACACCTACTATGGCCCAATGGATGGTCTGCCAATGTGGCAACCTTATCCAGGAGATTAGGGGCAAGAAAGTCAGCCGAACAATGAAAATCAGCTGACCGTCATTGAACAGAATACCTGTGTCCCCACCATGTCATGGGATCAACACTCAGGTCATTCAGAAACTACTCAACATGAAGATGAATTCGCAACGTTTGCGGGACTTGAATTCATCAACTATGCTTTTCCCGAGGTCAACGTCATCGAGAGGGATGACTCCTCCAGTTCCAAAGAAGCTTGGGATACCTTGGGACAACCGAGTGGAAAATACGACTATATGGTCAAGTACACTGCTCCCGAAAGCTCTCGTATTAGGTTCGAAGATATCCAGCCTACTGGATGGGGAGATACAGCTGAGAGCACAAATGCTATGCAAAATGCAATAGAGGAATTCTCCTACGATAATTCTGCCTGGGAGACAGATTCCAATGATCCCGCTCCACCAGAAATCAGCGTCATTTCTGAAGACAAATCAAGGAAGGTACCAGACTTTGTGATTCACCGAGGAGTTCACCGCCAATGGGTTGCTGTCGATGTTCCAAAGATCGTTCATCAGTCAAAGTAATTTTCGTCTTTTAACCTTTCACCCTGCCCAGGTGAAACGAATGTTTTGATAGGGCTCGCTTTCTGTGAATTTCCCTCTTCGCTTTGCCCAAAGCGACAGAGTTTTATTTTATAGGGCTGTAGTTTCAAGAATCGACTTGTTCATTAATAAAATAACGTCGTCCTGTAATTTCCGCATTAATTGCTATTTTCTCTTTTTGTTTTTCAGAAAATGGTAATCCTAAAAAACAATTCAAATAAAAACAAGCAGTAAAATAAATACACTGCACACACTTTCATTTTCTCTATCTCTTCTAAACACAAATCATCACGTCATGCAGATTGCTTGTTTTAAACCCCGTTGAAACATACGATCCGATGCCTTCTCCCAACTTTGAGTTCTCGGTATTCGAGGCTGAAGAAGAAAATGACAACGAAATTCCAGAAGAGATCTCTCGACTACTCAGACAAGAGGAAAGGTCCATTGAACCTCACAAAGTACCGTTGGAAACGGTAAACTTGGGTTCAGAAAAAGAGAGAAAAGAAATCAGGATTAGGGCACTGCTCAGTCCAACTGCCCGAGAGAGTTTGATAAAGCTTCTCAAATAATTCCCCGATGTATTCGCTTGGTCCTATCAGGATATGCCAGGGTTGGATACCAGAATCGTGGAACATCACTTACCATTGAGATCGGAATGTCCGCCAGTAAAGCAAAGGTTGAGACGCACTCATCCGGACATGGCCATCAAAATCAAAGAGGAGGTGCAGAAACAGATTGACGCGGGTTTCCTCGCCACATCTAAATATCCTCAATGGTTAGCCAACATCGTACCCGTTCCCAAAAAGGACGGAAAGGTCAGAATGTGTGTCGATTACAGGGATCTGAACAAGGCTAGTCCAAAGGATGACTTTCCTTTACCACACATTGACATGCTGGTAGACAGTACAGCAAAGTTCAAAGTCTTCTCCTTCATGGATGGATTCGCGGGCTATAACCAGATCAAAATGGCGCCGAAAGACATGGAGAAAACTTCGTTCATTACCCCATGGGGCACCTTTTGTTACAAGGTAATGCCGTTCGGTTTGAAGAACGCTGGGGCAACCTATCAAAGGGCCATGACTACTCTGTTTCATGAAAGATTGTGATGAACCGTTACCTAGTGAAGGGCCAGAACCAGGTTCCCAATGGGGACTTATCTTTGACGGAGCAGTTAATCATTATGGAAACGGAATTGGGGCAATAATTGTTACCCCTCAAGGTACCCACATTCCTTTCATCGCCAAACTTACGTTCAAATGTACAAACAACGAGGCAGAATACGAAGCTTGTATTATGGGTCTCGAGGAAGCGATTGATTTAAGGATCAAAAACTTGGACGTATACGGCGACTCAGCTCTGGTTATCAATCAGATTAAAGGAGATTGGAACACATACCAATCAGGGTTGATTCCTTACAAATACTATGCAAGAAGGTTGTTACCCTTCTTTAACAGAGTCGAGTTTCATCACATCCCTCGTGAGGAGAATCACATGGCTGATGCATTAGCCACTCTCTCTTCCATGATTAGTGTAGGTCAATGGAACAACTTACCTAAGATCGACATAATGCGCCTTGAACGGCCCGCTTACGTCTTCACAATTGAAGCAGTCATAGACGACAAACCTTGGTATCACGATATCAAATGCTTCCTTCAGAAACAAGAGTACCCACCTGGGGCATCCAGGAAAGATAGAAAAACCCTCATAAGATTGGCTGGAAACTTCTTCCTGAACGGTGACACTCTCTATAAGAGAAATTTTGACATGGTCTTGCTCCGATGCGTCGACAGACCAGAAGCAGACATGCTTATGAAAGAAATTCATGAAGGATCCTTTGGCACTCATGCCAACGGACACACAATGGCGAGAAAAATTCTCAGAGCAGGGTACTATTGGTTGACCATGGAATTCGACTGCTATAAGTACATGAGGAGGTGTCATAAGTGTCAGATATACTCCGACAAAATTCATGTACCGCCATCGCATCTCAAAGTTCTTTCTTCCCCATGGCCTTTTTCCATATGGGGAATCGACATGATTGGCATGATTGAGCCGAAGGCTTCAAACGGACATCGGTTCATCCTAGTAGTCATTGACTACTTCACCAAGTGGGTCGAAGCAGCGTCGTACGCCAATGTAACCCAACAAGTGGTGGTCCGATTTATCAAAAACAATATCATCTGCCGTTATGGTGTTCCGAGCCAGATCATTACAGATAATGGATCTAACTTGAACAATAAGATGATGAAAGAGTTGTGCGCAAAGTTCAAGATCAAACACCATAACTCATCTCCCTACCGACCCAAGACGAACGGAGCGGTAAAAGCGGCTAACAAGAACATCAAGAGGATCATTCCAAAGATGGTTGTAACCTATAAAGATTGGCACGAGATGCTACCCTTTGCTCTTCACGGTTATCGTACATCTGTCCTCACTTCAACAAGGGCAACCCTTTTCTCTCTAGTGTATGGCATGGAAGTAGTGCTCCCCATAGAAGTAGAGATCCCGTCAATCCGAGTATTGATGGAAGCTAAGCTCACCGAAGCTGAATGGTGTCAAAGCCGACACGACGAATTAAACCTGATCGAAGAGAAGCGAATCACGACACTATGCCACGGTCAGTTGTATCAACAGAGAATGAAGAGGGCGTTTGACAAAAAGGTCCGACCTCGCGTTTTCAGGAAAGGAGACCTCGTGCTCAAGAAGATACAATCGTTTCTCACTGATTCTCGGGGCAAATGGACCCCAAATTACGATGGCCCCTATGTGGTCACGAAAGCTTTCTCAGGCGGCGCCTTGAGATTTGCAACCATGGACGGAGAGGAGTTTGCCTACCCCACAAATGTTGATGTAGTCAAGAAATACTTCGCCTAAAAAAAACGTCTCGGTGGATTGAAAACCCGAAAGGGTGGTCCAGGCAAAAGTTAGAGACATAAAAAGAAAAAATCCATCCCGGTGGATTGGAAACATCAAAGTACAATCCAGGCAAAATTAGGGATAATGGCAAGTAACTATGTTCAACAGAGGCAAGTCCCTCAGCAGCAGCAGTTACACCATCCATCGGAGGAAAACTCCAATCAAGGTCATCTTCGACAGAAGCTCAGGATGCCCCGAATTCAAAGTTGGTAGAAGGATAGTGGTCGTTATGTTTCAACGTAGCCCTTTTCCCTGTAAATTACCATTTTCTAACTTTGTAATTACTCTTTGGAATCACGCGTTTGGCTGATCTCCATCTTATCAATAAAATTTGAGCCTTTGTGCTTTTGTTTGTAATTCTTTCTTGTTTTAGCTTTACAGAATGATGTTGTTAACATGATTAACATGATTCTTGAAATAAAACAAAAATGAATTTACTTGTTAAAACTTTTTCTGCTTTTAAATTAAAGACGACAATTTCTTTTGACTGTTGAACATCAGAAGAACATCGGTCGCTTCTCCAGAAGTAATCGAACCTCAAAGTGCAGAATCAAAGTACTCCTTCTAACCCAGTACGCCTGAATGAAGGATCAACTGTGTCAGAGACCTTGTTTTGTCTGACACGCCTCGGCCGAGTTCTCATCTCCTAAGCCAGATCAACATAGCTCCCAACAGGGACTATCTCTCCTAAGCAAGGTGGGATTACTATTCTGAACCAACGATGCTCCTTCGCCCCGCGATGGCCGAGTATCCAGTCATGTTCATCTTTTAGTTTGTGTGTCGCGTCAGTTTTGTCAGCATATACATACATACATCATGCATTATTGATTTGCATTCACATTTCATATTGCATCACTATCACTCTAGTCGGTCTTATCCCCTAGTGATAACAGTCATCTCAATCGAGTCGTCGATTCTTTCCTCGTCAGGAAGTGTCGCGTTTGAACAATCTCTCCTCCAGTTTATTTCTGGAAGGAAGTTGGTTCTCGACCACTTTGGTAACTTGAACCTCTGAAAAGCCAGAGAAAACGTTCAACAAACATCACTCTTCGCCATTGAAGATGATATCCTTGCTTTCCCGGATTAATGAAAATCCACAAAGAAAGCCTCGTAATCAGAGATTCGGCAGCACACCAGTTTTGCTCCGAAAAGATCGCTGATGAAAAGGTCATCGGCACCTCAAAATTGGACCCCATCATATGGCGTTTCTCTGGGAAGATCCCGAGAAAAGTATGATGTAAGATCCCAAACGAATGCAGTCTCTCAAGGGACTCGCTTTCCCCAGTAGAGATAAATGGCGTCTCCAACAAAGAAGTTTGTGCAACTCCACAACTCAGACGACTGGGTTCCCCAGCAACTCTGACATCAAAATTGTTTCCATCAAATGGCATTTCCCCAGGAAAATTCGGCGAGAAGTTTGAGGAAAACTGCTACGAATAGCGTCCCTTGTCAGTAGAGTTTATTGACAAAAGAAACTAAGACCAGTTCCTTGGTAGGAAACCAGGATCGAGGGGAGGTTTATCCCAAAAGAAAACTGAGACCAGTTCCTTGGCTGAAGACCAGGACCGAGGGGAAGTTTACCTTTTCTAAGCATCATTGCTTAGCTAAAGAAGATGAATGCGTGAGCTACCATTCATAACCACCATCAAAATTTCGGGTATTCCGATATTTAATCCTCTTGTACCCCGAATGCCCGAATACCTTCGTCATTCACACCTTCGGGTCCAAGAAGATTAAATAGGGGCATCTGTCATACCCCAAATTTTGAACACTAAGATTTCCCATCATTGTGAAAATCATCATCACAATATGGAGGAACCATCATACCTCATCAATCTCCTCAAGGATTGTTGAGCATTCACTACAATCAAAATTAGGGTTTCAAGCCCTCTCTGAGTGCTTAGACAAAGGGTCAATCAAGGAATGACATGATCTTCAACTTGTCTAAACTCTCAAACATTCACAATGGATCAAAAGGACTCCCACTTCAAGGATTAAGCACAAAGTTGCTCCCTTCTAGGTGGATCAAGTCTCAAGATCGACAGTGTCACCAAATTAGGGTTTTGGTCGACCAGGGCCTCCAGATGGAAAATTTTCATCTGGGCACAAGCTAATGATCCAAAACATAACCTAATGTACTTCATGAAACCTCATGGACCCAATTATCAAGTCAATTTTGCCTCAGGGGATGCATTCATCAAAAATCAGGAATTAGGGTTTCTTGACCTAATTCACCCCTAAGTTGACTTTTGGGACAAATCATGAGCCAAGACCTCAAGAGAGGGTTTGAGGGTCTCTAATGAAGTATATTGATCCATTTGGAACAATGGATTAATCCAAGAAGCTTGAGTAACAAGTCTCAATTTCATCTGCACCACAGTTAGGGTTTTAAGGGAAAAGTCAACTGTAACTTTGACTTTTGACCAGGACATGATCCCAAACCCTAGGACATGCCTCAATATACCCTATGACACCCATGGAACATGTCCATCAAGTTTGATTTAGGTCAAGGACATGATTTCCTGAAGAATTGCACAGTTTGGAATTCATTTGATAAAAAGTCAACTATGCACAAAAGTCAACTTTGACTTTTTGAGATTTTTCACCAAAATGGATTTTTAACCCTAAAATGATGTTAATGTATGATTTGAATCATCATTCATCAAGAAAAATCAAGAAAAGTTGGATAACTTGTAAAAGGTGTAACCATAAAAACTTAGAAAATTTTCTATGTTAAAAATAAAGTGACAAGGGTACCAACTTTGGAGGATCATAACTCCTAAACCACAAAGCCATTTTTCCTCATCCAAATATGGATTTGTAGCCCTCATTACCCTCTACAAAAACTTCAACTAGACCTAAGTCCAATTCATTAAGGATTTTGAGTAATGGAGTGATCAAAATGGCTGAAAAATGAAAATGTCACTTTTTCCAACACTTAGTGAAATTTTCACCAAGTCTAAATCTGTCTTCATTTTTTTCCAAATGTAGGGGGATTTTTCACTTGGATTCAAAAGATATCAAAACCAAACATGTTCAAACAGTTGTTGTATCATGTAAGGGCTTTCCAAAATGGCCAAGAACATTGCCAAATTCCATTTGGGCTATGAGTTATGACATTGTCAAATTGCCTTGTTGAAATCTGTCAAGGCAAGGCATAATTTGCATTTTTGCTCGATTTGCCAAAATCAGCCAAATCCAAATGCTCCTATCCACTTGGACACATCAGAGGATTGAATCTAAAGGGGACAATCACTGAGCCAAGCCTCCAAAGTCTTTGGAACAAGAAATAACATGTTGAACCTAAAATGGCCAAAATAGGGACAAGACTCCAAATTTGGATTGGAGCATTCAATGGAAGCATCAAGGTGGCATGGACTGAGCCATTTTCATTTGAATTCAGTCAAGACTTATCCAAGACCAAGGGAACCACAGCCCTGTGCCCTAACCTCTAGTCAATGGCTAGAGGAGACTTGGATTTCCATTGGCCAACATTGAACAAACACCTGCTGCAGTTGCCATTCACTGTGGATCCCAAAACAAACTTGCTCTACTATAAATAGAGCTCAATTATGATCAGTTTAAGTACACCAAAGGCCTACAACACTTGCCTTTCTCAAAATCTCTTTCTCTTGGCTAAAATGCCTTTCTTAGCAAGGTAGCTTTCAGGTTTTGAGCTAGAGGCCAATTCCACTCAAACCAATCACTCACACACCTCACATACATCACATATGAGCTGATCAAACACTTAAACAACAACTGGAACACTGATTTCTCAGAATCACCAGTCAATTGCTCAAGGTTTTAACCAAAGTGCAGTTGAGATGCCATGAAATGATCCAGCCAATTTTAATCAAGTCCAAGCATTCAAACACACTCCATAGGGTGTAGGGAAGCTGTTCAGATCATCACCACTCATCTGTAACACCTCCAAATCAAAAATCACATTGCACTTGCTGTCACGGCCTAGAGGTAAGCACATACTTGGTCATCTCTCAATCTATGCATATTTCCTCGCACAATAATTTGGCCATATGTTCATAATCATGCATAGAATGTTTCCCCTCAATTAATTGCATTGTTTGAATCGTGTATAAAAAATCCTATCCTTCATGCAGAAATTAGGGTTCTTGAGGATTTTTCGTGATTTCTTGTTATATGTTTAATTTAAATGAAATTAATGGACATAGACATGATCGTGAGGTTGAGACGTGCATAATGATATGTGGATTACATGATATGATTAAGTATTCAGTGAGATTAGAGAGAAAATGCAAATTTGGGAATCTCAGAACACGCGCGTGTTCTTCAGCTTGTTCTTGGCGCCATTTCTTTCAAATTCAAATATTTGAATTTTGTGATTTTATTTAATTGATTCAAAAATTAATTTCTCTTTGAGTTTTAATGATTTTGAGTTGATTCTTTTTTTAATAATTCACAAAAATGTTAAAATATTTTATTTTATCAAAAAATCCCAAAAATATTATTTATTTTGTATAATTGATATTTTTACAAAGAATTAATATTTTCATTGTTTTTGACATTTTAAATATTTTTTCCACATGGATTTTGCAACTTTTAATGCTTTCTAATTATTTTGTAGGTCAATACTTAATTTTTGAAGCATTAATCCAAGATCACAATTTGTTTTTCATATGTAAAACAATTTTGATCATTTTAATTGAATTTTTATTCAATTAAATACATTTTTGAAAACAAATTAGGGTTTTTGGATTAATTCAACCCTCATAAATAATTTTCAAAACATTTTGGGCCTCTAATAGAGTGTAAGACCCAATCCTTTTTTTACCAAACCATTTTTGGGCCTCAGATATTGTATAAGTCCCGATACCGTCAAAAACAAACGGCGCGACCGTCGCCTTTTGAAAAATAACCTTTTGGGCCTCTCCTCGAGCTATAAGACCCATTTAAAACTTTTTGGGCCTCTAATAGTGTGTAAGACCCAACCCCCTTTTTACCAAAACATTTTGGGCCTCACTTATTGTATAAGCCCCTCTGCGTTAAAAGAAAACCTCGGCGCGATCGCCATTTTAAACGGAAAAATCAATTGGGCCTACCCTCGTGTTATAAGCCCCCACTCTTTTTCTTTAAACTTTTTGGGCCTCTTGAGAGAGTGTAAGACCCATCCCCTTGTACAGAAAACCTTTTTGGGCCTCAGTCACTTGTATAAGTCCCTCTGTACAAATTCAAACAGTGTGCTCACTGATAAAAACCTGGGCCTCTCCTTGAGCTGTAACCCCAAAATATTTCTTTTTCAAAGCCCTTTCTCCTTTGACTTTGAATATACTGTTGTTTTCAATCTTTCTTTGTTGAACAACTAACCAAACAGCATGGAAGCTCTACAACCGAGTAAGTGGTTATTGCTTTCATTTACCGCTTTCATATACATATAACTGTATTGTGGGGCTGTTTCACTGTAAGTCTTCTTTCATAAACTCATATCAACTGTGTAATAATAGTATAGATATTTAGAGTTTCCCCCGCAACTACGTCTAGAACTAGGTGACGCCGTTTCGTTTATTCATAGAAATAGACAACTAGATCCCCAATAGGATCACCAGATACAGTCTTCTCTTCGGCTGTCCTCATTAGGAATTGTCAAGAAACTCTATTCCCAGAGATGAATGTATTCTCCGTGAATGGCATCTTTGAGTTTCTTCCGAATTCTCGAACTTTCCTGACTTGATCTATTCCTTGTGAATAGCTTGCCTTGAATTTCTCTAGGTTTGGGGACCCACGGGCTTCTTAAAAGCATCGGCCTCCTCTTGGGAATCATACAAGGACCCACAGGCTTCCTAAAAGCAACCCCGCCTCCTCTTGGGCTTAGTACAAGGACCCTACGGCTTCTTAGAAGTATTCACAGCCTCCTCTTAGGCTTCGTATAATGATCTCTTCCTCCGGGAATGATAGCCTCCTCTTGGGCTTCGTACGAGGACCGATCGGCTTCTTAAAAGTCTCCAGCCTCCTCTTGGGCTTCATACAATTTGTCCCGACGGCCTCCTAGAGGTATAGGAACAAAACTTAGTCATCTACATAGAACAATCCTTTCAAAGAGTCTATTACTGTTTCTCAAAGATAGTACGAGAGATAAAACTCTAGACTTGGACAGTCTAATCTCCTTGAGTCTCAAAGACATTCTCAAGCACCCTTCGTTAAATAGGAAGGAAACCCGTAGACTCGGACAGTCTCAATACCCTTCGGATTTCCCGCTTCCTTAAAGAATAGGAATAACCCGGACCCTTGAATCAAATCCATGAGTACAGTGTTGCTCATATAAGAACTGATTTTCTCTTTAAAATCGGTATACTGGACCTGTCACTTAACTGAACAGTCGCCATAGCCTCCTCTTGGGCTTTGTACAATGATGCTCCCCAGCGGAGTCAAACAACGTTTAGCCTCTCTCTCGGGCTTTGTACGAGACACATAAGAGACTCCCTCGTTGAGTCAATCACCTCTTTCGCCTCCATCTCGTGCTTTATACGAGATACAAAAAGGTTCATATTGAGCCAAACAAATGTTAGCCTTCATCTCGGGCTTTATACGAGATACCAAAAGACTCCATCGTCGGGTCAAAAACCTTTCAGCCTCTCTCTCGGGCTTTGTACGAGACACATAATAGCCCCCTCTTAGGCTTTGTATAAGAAAACCACTGGTTAATCCAATCAACCTTTTAGCATCAAAGTTGTGCCTCGTTCACAGTACACAAACATTAATAACTCCTTCCCTTTCATCTAATCGTTGTAAGCAGCAAGCCTCTAGATCATCTACATCCATGCCAATGTCCCTCTTTTAACATGAGAAATTCCTAAGGAAAGATGGCATTACTCTACACCGAGTTAAAGTCATCTCCTTAAGGTTGGAAACCCCCTGTAAAGGAAATTATGGCATTACTAGGATCCGCGTATCCCGGTTAAAGTAATCCTCCTATATAGTCAGTCACCCAATAGTTGTGACAAAACAGACCTCTTTAGAGATGACAAATTCTCTTTAAAGACAAAACCTTTAGCTTCACATCTTGGGCTTTGAACAAGATACAAACTACCTTTCGCTTCACGTCTTGGGCTTTGAACAAGACACCAAAAACAACCATTTCCTCCCATAGAATAGGAGGAACTACGAACACTCTGATTTCCCTGTTTCGGTAAGCGGGAATACGTAGGCATAAGATTGAAAGAAAAATCTTAGCGAGCACACTAAACAAAAACCCAAAATCCCATACTCTCATGTATCTATCAAAAGCATCAGTCCTAACATCCTAATCCTTGTTCCCCGCTATAAAGTCCTAGAAAGAGAAAAGAAATCGTATTGGCGAAAATACAAATAACCAGTACAAAGGCCCCCCCACATTGATAGCATTCGTAACCTAACAGACCGCTGTTTAAACTCAGTATGCAAAGCAGGGTTAATTGGAGACATCTATTTCCCTTCCTTCATCAGCTTTAATAGGATAAAAAATGAATCGACCTGTAGTAAACTCAACCGCAGTGAGAGCGACCAGCGCTTAAGAACCGCGTCCAAAATCGCTCGCTACACTAACCTACAGAGGAATGGTGCAAGGTAAAATTCTTTTCCTCCGTCATTTAGCCGTTCTTTCAAGTACCTTTCTATGATATTTTTTTCATTCTACGCCCAACAAATAAAACTTGGCTCCAAGATTCCATAAGTACTTGATTTATTTAACTCTATACAAACACGGTGAATGTACCTAAACGGTCTAAGCACTACTACATATTTGATCTATAATAGCACATATTTAATAGCGTTTATATGTAAAATGCTATTAAATATATTATCCTAAAACTTATAATAGCGTTTTTATCACGGGCGCTATTATAAGTTATAATAGATTAAAAGTTATGTAAATGTATAATAGCGCTTTTAGCATAAAAGCTATTATAAGTTATAATATATTAAATTTGTCTAGATGTATAATAGCGCTTTTATTATAAACGCTGTAATAGATTAAAAAAATACAAAACTAGTGTGGTCCTTTATTAGCGCTTTGCGAAAAGCGCTATCTTATATAATAATAAATTAAACAAAAAATAATAATTTTTGTATGCCCACCAGATTCGAACAGGAGACCTCAGGTTCAAAGGCTTAAAACTTTAATGCGTGCCTATAATAGCGCTAAAACAAAAGTGCTATCTTTGATAGAGAGAATTAAAAACATAAAAAGTAGCTTTTCGCTGCTAAGAAGATTCGAACACACGACATTGGAGCTAAAAAAACATATCCATCCGCTGACCTATTTAATAAATTCATCAAAGTAATTGAAACTTAATATTATATTACAAGAATAATGCTATTACTGGAAAAAACAATTGAATAAAACCCATATTCCTTCTGTCAAAATATCTCATGTTCTTCATTTTGTTTTCTGAAAAATATTTCCGCTTGCGTAAACTCAGTGAAATCATAGGGCAAACTTCGATTTTCTTCTTTCAATTCCAAATTTACTCCCATCAAAACCTTAATATATTGCGTGTCAACTCCGCCGAACCTTAAAAATCATCGACTTGCTTTGTTGTGTCATCTCCTTTAAACCCTAAAACGCCTCTATTTATTGTGTGACCTGCTCTTAGTCCTTCTTCAAACAATCACGACAACAATAATCACGAAGTAGCTTCTTGTAGCTCCATTTGCATCCTAAATTGCTTTCTGCAAAGGGGATTCGACATTTCGAAGTCGGCATTTTTGCTTTAACCTCAACGTTATTGAAATCGACAGTTCAGCAAAAGGGATTCTTTCACTTCACATCTCTCTGTCTCTCTTCAAAGCTCTGGAATCAACATTTTGAAGAAAACCACAGGTATTTCTTCAACGATTAAGAATTGATAATTTTTTTTCATATAATTGATATGATTGGTTAGATATAATTGATATGAATGGTTAGATGTTCGATTAAATGCCTCATAGAAACAAGATGTTAATTATTTAAACCGACTTTGATCTTGTTTCATTGATGCATCTTGATAAAGAGAATTCGGGTTGCTAGCAGCGGAGCGGAGTCGTATGGAGTAAAAAATTCACTGATCCATGAAGCAGAGTTGTTGGTTTGACGTAGAATCTGTATCTTGTTCAGAACAGGGCCCCTCTTACAGTAAGTTTTTCATAAATTTTTATTGCTCTTTGTTTGAGATGTTTAATCCCCTGAAGTAGAAATTATCTCTTTTTTACTCATCTTCTCAATACCATTCAATGTCGCTACATTTATGCATATCCCCTGTCTAATTATTTTGAGGTTAGATTGTTGTATAGCGCATAGTCAACAATTGTGGCCTAAACTCTACAGTGTTAAAAAACTATAGGACAGTGTCTGAACAAGTGTGTGGCATAAAGATTCAAATATGCTAAATGTTTTTCTCCATGTTCCTTATTTAAGAGTAATAATAATGATACTACTACATAATCAAGTGGAAACTTTAAGACACCTTTAGATTACTCACATATTACAATATATTGCATCTGATATCTTAGAATTTAGAATAACGTATGAGATATTTATAATCTATTTTCAGCTTATGTTCATATATGATTAGCTATGTTTAATGAAATTTTAGTGAATATAACAAAGTATTACAACTCATTAATCATTTACTGAACGTTAAATACGATTTGAAGTCATTAACTACGACTTTCAACCTCTAATCTTTGTGAGAAATTCACTCAAGAGGTATTGTATTTTGGTTAACCGGTTCAAAAGACTCCCGAGTTGCTACGTTTTGTGTCCTTGTCGAACCTGTTTTGAAAATATTGCATTTAGGATGTGTGAACTGAACAATGCTACTATCAATATTTTCATTACTGCTATGGCCATTCAATCTCATGATAAGGCTATATATCCAATGCATATGGTAAGATGTTTGTCTGTAAGTAGTTACATGTGAATGGGCTCGTATAACATGTTCTCAATTCACATTGGCAGTGACTTATCATAACTCAAAAGGGTTTTCCATTTCTCTGGCTCTTTTGTCTGTCCATTGGAAATAGCTTTAATTGAAGCTAGACCCACCCAAAGGCGTTTGTCCACGTACCAGCATACGTTGAAACTATCTAGACAATTTAGATGAAATAATTAACAGCTAAAATTCAAATACGTTGGAATACTTTTGTGAAGGGTTGTGAGTATGTGAGAGGATACTTAATCATAGACTAAAATACAATACTGATACTTTTATGAATTCATTCTTTTTTTATAGCTTGACAAAGTATTAGACAATATCATATAGCAATACCAAATAAATGTATGCACTACAATTGGTGTTCCCCACTTTTACACACACGTTGGTCTAGTTTCAAATGAAGCTCTAATTTATGACATAGAGGCCCAATGGTTAAATATATCTACATGCATAATCTGATCATAGATGAGATGGAATATTACTAGTCAGGGCAAATAATTGAATTTGAAACTAGCTGAGTTAACCATATGAATACTTTATTAAGGCTATAATGTAAGTGTATTATATCTTACTACATCTTCTCTTTTCCATTTCAGGAGTTTTGGTAAAATCACTTAAATATTCCGACCTTTATCTTTTCAGTCAAAAATTGTAGTGCGCGACTTCTTACAAATTAGTAAGTTCTCAATTCCGTATCATGCTTGTGTTTGAAATGAATTAAAACATTACTTTTAAAACTATTGGATATCATGAAAATTTGTGTAAGATTCTTTTTCTAATAATTTCTTGTGATTTATTGATTTTCATCTTTTGTGTAAGACTCTCATCTTTTATAGGATTAATTCATAATTATTCATGTTCATAATCTATTGGGATGGAATTTAGTAATTATTTTAATAGTTAATTCCTTTCATAAGTCCATGGTGAAATAGTTTACCATAAATGATGGAATGCATGGTTTATGTTGTCTTTACTAGAATTTTTCATGATTTCAACCATTAAGAGTGAAACAAGAAGTATTTGTTGACTCCATTTATTTACTTCGTCAAACAATAAATAATGTTTATGCATAAATTCTGTACATTGAATTTTATATCCCATGTCATTTTGTCTTTTATGATTGCACACTGTGATATTCACAAAATTTTGGACAAGCCTCTAGAAAATTATTTTTAAACGAATTCATTAATATAATCATTATCAATTCATCAACATACTCATTGAATTAAAAATATAAATGAAAATGATTTTGTGACTTGTTGATAGAGTTGGTAGAATAAACATTAGTGTGAAAAGAGGTAAGACTGTTGCAGGCAATGTTTTTAGTATTTTGAAACCTCCTTTATATTTTGCTAAAATCAAATTGTAGTATGGATATGTGTAGAATCAATTTTCCTTGTTTACCATAATCATTTATTGCACGCGAACTCATATCGCTAAAACAATTTCTTTTTGAACTAAAATTTTGTGAGTTTACTTTTGGCAAGCGAGATCTTCTCCATTTTCATTGTATTTACCTTATCATTCAGATTATGCCCCAAACATTTTATATATGCTTTACGCTTAGATTTGGATTTTTTATTGGGTCATTATTTGTTCTAAAAGGGTCTTTTGTTTTCAAGTGTATAAATTAACTACACATTCATTGTGTATATGTTTCTTCAGTTAGTTAATTTGAATTCCTATGATTTGATTGCATGTTTTAAGAATAGTGATACATAGACACCAATTTATTGGATACACTTATTTAACACTTGTATTCATATAAAACCATTTCCCGTACACATATTTAACACTCGTATTCATATTAAACCCATTTTCTCTCATCACAATGGTAAATGGCAGACCATTGGTGGAATTCCATCAATCTCACAATGCTCTGCTGAGGATTTTTTGCTGTCTTAGTAGTATTTAAATTTTTTTGGCTACATGATTTATGTTACATTAGTGATTTTGGTTTTGATAATTGATCATGCCCATGATTTAAATCCTATATGTATGGCAAGAGTTTTTGATTATTGGCTTATGTTGATGGGTGAGGTATCCTGGTATTAAATCCACATGGTCAACTGGACTATGATGTTTTTGTTGTTTTGTGCAAAAGATATTCTAGCTTCTTCAAAGTCATCCCAACTGCATCCTCTTAGTAGGTGGAAATGAACAAGTTCCCCCATATAATATAAATGATGCATTTTTAATCTTTGTTAATTGAATTTTGTGCTTGATTTGCATTTTTTATGCTTTTATAGTCTCAACCACGACTTTTTAACTTAATACGATATATACGCCTTTTAGAAGATTCAGAGAGGAGGTGCTAAAATACATGACATTGCACCACCCCAATTAGACGCATATTCAAAAAGGAGTTGAATCTTTCTTATTTGAATTGCTTATTTATGTGTTGTTACTATTATTGGTTATTTTTCGTGGGCTTTTTTTTAAGTGGTTGGATAGCTATAATGAAATTATATTGGATTGTAGTTTGAAATTCAAAAGTTGTACTTATATTATGATGTTATTCTTAAGATATTTTCTTTTTGATGCAGGTTGATAGTTTACTTCAATGAAGTTTCATCATCAATTACCATTGAGAATATCAGAAAAGAACATTAATTTGTATTGTTTATAATTCATTTTTTTACCAATAATTTTGTTTATCATGTGTTATATGTAATATTGCTGATATTCGCATTTTGTTAAAAATATGTTGTTTTTTTTAGAAAAAAAAAGGGTGTTTAATAGGCTTTTCTTGAAATTGCTAATAAAATTAGGTTTTACAATAGCACTTTTTTAAAAAATGCTATTAAATAATGTTCCTTTAATAGCGTTTTGTATAAAAATGCTATTAAATCATCATAAAGAAATGTAGAGAAAAACTAGGCTATGATAGCAGTTTTTGAAAAATGCTATTAAAAGTTATACTTTTAATAGTGCTTAAAAAGCGCTATTATAGGTAGCAAACATACAATAGCGGCAGCTTTAATAGCGTTTAAAAGCGCTATTAAAGACTAAAAAAAGCGCTATTAAATGCTGTTTTTCGCGTAGTGAAGAAAATGAATAAATTAAAGGAGAAAATACAAAAAATTATAATGTTCTATAATGACATGTATATTCGACTATATACTTACGTGCACCAAACTTGAAAAATCGCTATGTCAAGCCACTTAAATCCTGCGAGAAAATCCCTTACATCTTCAGGAGTGTAATACATTACATCCAATTTCGGGCAATGTTCTAGTGGGAGAGGTTACGCAAGGTTTGTTGTTGCAATGGACAAGTATAAATTGGTTATTTCATTTGGATTAGGGTCCAATATCCCATTGCGGTTATCTAAAGAGGGGGAGGGGCTGTACAATTACTTCCTTTTGTAGAAGCGCGATTTACAACACTTCTACTTGGAGTTTGATCATCACCAACACGTTGATCTTCATTTATTCGTTGTTCGAGGTTTTCACTTAATCTCTACATCATAACATTCAATTAGAACATAAAACAAAAATAAGCACAATATATATCATACATTTTTTATAAAACACTAACATCTCAAGTAAAGCACATACCGAATATAACTCTCTTATAAATTTTCCACGTCTTTCTCCCTTTTTTCCCTCTCCTCTTCAAACATCCACCTTTGTTCTTCCAATTGCTTCTCAACATTCTCAAGCTTTTGTCGTTGAGCAAGAAATTCAGCGGTTTCGGTGCTTCTTCTTTGAGATCCAAAGTATGACCTCAAGCCGACACCTTCTCCAACACCATGGACACGACCTCCATGCTCAGCTGTTCCGATAGCTTCCACTAATATGTCATGTCGTGCTTCCGGAACAAATGTACCTTCATGGGCCACCACAACCAAATTATCCTACACAACATGAGCAACTTACATAAGCAAACGCATTTAAATAACATAAGCAAAACAAAACATATACTTACAATTTTCTCAGCAACTACTCTTGAAACCTCAGGGGTGTACTCTCCATTAGGTCTTAATCGAGCCCTCTTCCATTTCTCATGTCTTGACGGTGGAGATGGGATGTCACCATCTCCTCCTTCTTGTTGTTTTTCCTGCATGATCATCTTCTTAAGTTTCCTGTAACCCCCACGAGACAATCTATGGGGGTACATGTTTTTCGCCTTGTTTTGAATTCCTACTTCGCTTTTAGCCTGTTATTAACATAGTGAAAAATGTGTATGATTAGTATCTATAACTCATTAGCATAACATTATAGGTTACATAAGACTAGTACTAACCTTGAATTTCTCAGAACGGCGTTTCTTCGCAAACTTGTGCCACACCTTCTTCGATAAAAAACTATACCGAATCCATGGACGTTGAAGACCGCTCTTAGGCTTCGTAATGTAGTCAGCCGTGAGTCGTGACTTAAATCCCCTCCAACGAACACCGGCATAAGTTATCCACTTTCTTTTCAATTTTGGGTCATCGGTAAACTCAAAATTTAACTACATTAAATCAATATATAAGTATGAATTAGAAACTATAGGTAGTGATATCAAATATATGAAAATTATAGTATGTAATACCCTAAGGTCTGTCCATATGCTGTCTTTGACATTAACATCCACTTCTCTCCAATCATCTATCAGTATACTCACTTTGCTACGTGCAAGGAACTCAACATAACTCTTAAAAGTAGAGTAATGTGGACAATCCACTAATCTGTAGTGCGAATCAAACTCGATCGGAATTTTTACACCTGATGAGTTGCGCACTGGTGTGAATTGGGGCATCATTGTGACACCTCTTTGTGATCTTTTCATTTGAGTATCAGTCGTTTGAGTTGTATTCGCAGAACACTCAATCGTTTGAGCATCTTCGCTGCTTCCTGATGTAGAACTCGACAAGGTCGACATCTATGTTCAAAAACAACAACAACAACAACATGAACAACAAGAACATAAACAACAACAACAACAACAACAACAATAACAACAACAACATGAACAACAACAACAACAACAACAACAACAACATGAACAACAAGAACATGAACAACAAGAACATAAACAACAACAACAACATGAACAACAAGAACATAAACAACAATAACATGAACAACAATGGCAAATGAGTTTACTGTAAATGCATGGGGAAAATATTTTACGTACCCTAAACGTGATGACTAAGTAAACGATGTTGGTGTTGGTGTTGTTGTTGTCTTCCTTCCTTACGACAACGACGGTGTTGTTGTTGTCTTCCTTCTCAACGGTGACGAGGATGACGACTGTGTTGGTTGGTGCGTAATCTTCTTTCCGTAACGATCGTGACGATGATGACAAAAATGACAACAACACGGTGAAGAATGGATACTGATGATGCAAGCTTTGCTTGAAATTGTGTATTGTTTCACAGTATTGAACGTTAGGGTTTAGGGTTGAAATCATATATCGTTTTGTCTAGTTTCTATTTTCAATGGAAAAAAGGATACTGAAGAGACAATGAAACTAGCTAGCTTGGAGTATATTGAAAAGCTACTACGACGGTCAACACCATAAACCGTAATGATATATTACTTTTATAATGAAATTTCATATTAAAGCGCCAGAGTTATATTTAGAATTAAAAATTAAAAAAACATACAAAATATATCACAACGGTGTAAATAAACAACCGTAGTCATAACTTTTAATTTTTTTATTTAAAAGTAAATAAAAAAAAAGGTGCGCCTTAACATAAAAGGAATAATATATATGATGACGCTGAGGTTCGAACACATGAAAGCTTGATAGTATCACCACGGTTGGATTATCAACCGCTGTTATATAAAGATAATTTTTATTCAAAAAACAAATAAAATACAACTGCGCCTTAATTTAGATATGTCACAACGGTGTAGGAATGAACCGTTGTGACCATGACGTCGTTGTTTACGCGTTTTGTAGTAGTAGTAGAGAGAGAGAGAGAGAGAGAGAGAGAGAGAGAGAGAGAGAGAGAGAGAGAGAGAGAGAGAGAAACTTTTTCATGTTCCATGCATATATTGTTTTTCTTTTTCTATTTCATATACTTTATAAGTTAATTTTCTTTTGTTACTAGAATAATTATGCTAGTGTCTTAGCAAATGTAACTATTAATTCTTTACAAAATAATTATAAGTAAAATATAAATTCCGTTTTACCTTTCTTGTTTTATTTATTATTAATATCAGTAACACTATTTAAAAATAATTAAGTTAAAATAACTAAAAAATATTTTTCTTTATTTTACATTTATTAAATATTTTAAATGTTAAATATATAAAATAATATAAATTATGTCAATAATTTATTTTTGCGATTAATTGCTATGCACTAACAGTGTAATAAGAAGTTTTATATTTTCAATTTATCACCATCATACGTTTGCATTACTTTATAAGTTGTTAAAATAAAAATCAAACTTCTCCCATCAGCCAACGTCTATAATTAATTGACAGTATACAATATTTTTACACGGGTAGTATATTTTAATTAAATTCGTTTATTTTTTTAGTTATCATCTACTAACGTATAAGCGAGAAATGCATTTAATTTTTTATTTATGTATTTAGACACATAAACTAACATTATTTCAATACTGTGTAATATCAAAACAGAAGAAAATTGAAGAAAGAAAAAGCAATATAAAATTTAGAAATCGTTTTGTACATATGGTTGATGTCGGCTTTTATAAAGGAAAAAAATCATTTAATTTAAATTAATTTTTTTGTCGTATTACCGCTTTGCAAATAAAGTGCAGGACCATAAATGGCTACTTTTTGCTCTGGTGCCACTAATCATCACGTAACTCCCCATCATACTTGATTTTGATTTCGCAATCTATAAGGGTTTTCATTCGTAAAGGACTTGGGTTTCAACTAGTTAGTTTTCTACACAAACTCATCTTACTATATCAACCTTATAAAGTCTCCCAAAAACAAGTACCACAAATATATTATTCTTATTTAAGACATTAAGGATATGATATAAGAGAAAGCTCATTTCAAAATAACTAACTCTTTACAAACAAATTTAATACCCTTTTTGGTCCTCTAACTATAGGCTTAGGTCCAATTTGATCCTCTTTCTTTTAAAAGTTTCAAATTAGTCCCTTACATTATTAAATAGGTACATAGTGATTCTTTCCGTTAAATAAAGGCAAACGGTGTTAAATTTGATGATGTGTAATCTGAGTTGGATGGTTGGTTTGCACGGTCAGCATCTCCTTCTTTCGTGATTCTGATACTATTATAAATCCACCCCCAATTGCGAACCCTAGGTCACAAATCCCCCAAAATTAATCAAATTGAAACGAAAATCGTCTTCCAATCATGAGTTCTGGGCGCGGATCGTCTTCATCTTCAAGAACCCGCATCGATTCGCAAGTGTATACTAGCTTTGGGAAAGTTATGTGTGGTTGTGGAGACGTTGCTGTACTTCGCAAGGCAAGAACCGTCCAAAATTACGGAAAGCTTTTCTGAGGTTGTCAACATTTTAAGGTAATCTTGTATCCCAACACATTCCTTTCAATTGCGTACATCTTCACTCTTCTGAATGCACTGAATTTTTGTTCAAGGACACACGAATGCTGTGTGTGGTTTTTTTGAATGGTTCTATGATGATTCTAGAGATGACAAGGAGGAAAGCTTGAGGAATCTGCAATGGAAGATTGAAATGCAATTTAAAGTGACGGAAGAAGCCAAAAAAAGAGTTGGCAGAGGCAAAAAAATGGTGGAAGTTTGAGGCTCAACAATTTGCAGCCAGATGAAGCTTTGAAGAACACAAGCAAATGGAAGATGATCTAGAAGTGCTTGTGCTATATTGTGTTATTTGTTTTAGTAGTTAAGTTGTTGTGAATGTTGGGACAATATTTTCTTGGTTTGTTGTAGTTTCTACTTTATTGTAAAAGTTATTGACACAAACATGTCTTTGTCAGTACTAATGTTCCAAGTTTATTATTAATGCAAAAGTTTGGTGTTATTGCCATATTGTAGTGTTATTGCAAAAGTTTACATTTAGTGCAAATAGAAAGTTTAGTGTTATTGCAAAAGTTTACATTTTGTGCAAACAGAAAGTTTGGTGTTATTCTTAACATAAAGTATACCAAAATTTGTGTAATTTGATAACAGAAAGCCTTATTAACATAAAGTATACCAAAATTTGTGTAATTTGATAACAGAAAGCCACAAATTTATAATTCTTCTGTGCACCATAATTTGATAACAGAAAGCCACAAAATTTGTGTAATTTGGTAACAGAAAGTATACCAAAATATGATAACAGTTTGGTAATATAATAAAAGATTTGTACACCATAATTTGTACACCATAATTTGTATAATTTGTATACACCATAACAATTTGGTAATATAATAACCATAAATCTTAGATTCATAACATATGTAGTACATAAAATAGGTAGCATTAACTCTTAGATTCATAGCATATGCAGTTCACAAAATAGGTAGCATTACACAAAGTATCAGTAGCATTACACAAATGCTTAGTACACAAAATGCCTAGTACACAAAATAGGAACCCTTGTTCATAAGTACTTAGAAGTTTTGACAGAAGACAGGATTACACAAAACAACATAAACTACAGACTCTAAGAGGATTTCTTTAGAATGTTCCTTTTAGTTGGAGTGGTCCTCCTAGTGGTAGGACCCACTGCATTCTGTGATGCACTCAATCTGGTGGTGGGTCCTCTTGAAACCTGTGTTGGTTTCCTAAAAGGCAACTTGTGCCTAGCTTGTGTTGCAGTCCTCTTCTGAGTTGTCTGAGATGCCTGAGAAACTTTTGATGAATGTTGTATTGCACTGGCCTGAGTAGCCTGAGAAACTTGTGATGCCTGTTTTGTTGCACTGGCCTGTGATGCCTGTTGTGTTGTAGTGGCCTGAGTAACTTGTGAAACCTATGATGCCTGTTGTGTTGTAGTGGCCTGAGTAGCTTGTGGTGGCTGAGTCCTCTTACACGTTGATTTGTTGTGTCCAGGTTGCCTGCACTTAGTGCACCTCACTATCATACCAGCTTTCCTGATTTTCCTATCTGACCCATCAATCTCTCCCTGCTCACGATTCCTCCTCTTCTTTGGTCTTCCAGGCATTTTCTTGAATTTGAGTGGCTGAACATCAGGGTACTCTGTTCTGATCCATAGATTTGTACCATTCAGAGGAAAAATTATAGGTTCATACACCTTAATATACCTAGCCTTCTTGTAATAGTCTGGGACAAAGTCATCAACAGCAAGACCTCTACTCTTCATTGAGGAAATTGCATGGACACATGGTAGACCTGTCAGCTGCCACTTTCTGCAAGAACTACCCTGTTCCTTTAAGTTGACAGAGTACATGTCACCCTGATTCTCAATATGTCTCACCTCAAAAATATACTCAGATGACATCCTATAAAAATACAAAATTAAGTCATATAAGAGAGAGCTTGCTATCAAATATACTCAGATGACATTCTATTACCTATCAAAACAATGTAAAATTACCTGACTATCCAATAATTTGTGTAGCTACTTGTTTTCTCCACATTCTTCTTTATGTTTGGTAACACACGCCCATCACTTAAATTAGAGAACTTCAACCTATTTGCTACCCATTTTTCCATTATATATCCCCTTATTTATTCTAACATTGTTACCAATGGTTTTGCCCTTGCTTCCATAATCACACTGTTGAACGCCTCTGACATATTATTTAGGACAGGATAAGACTTGGAGGTGGTCCTAAAATAGGACTTGCTCCAAAATATTGGTGGTGTTTGCATCATGTGCTTGTAGGCCTCTTCATGTATCTGCCTCATACCTCTCATCTCCCTTTCCCATGCTTGTGGATAAGTTTCCCTAACTTCTTTCAAAATGATCTCCTTCAACGTTTTTCTTGGAAATTTCTTCCTTAAATTGTTGTATAAGTGTCTCACACAAAACCTCTGTTCAACATTGGGTAGTAATTCATCCATAGCAGGAAGAAGACCCTGCAAATGCATATAACAAATAAAGGTTCAAAAATACATTTATTAATCATAAAAATAAAATCAAACTTAAATTAATGTAATAAATAAAGTGGTACCTTTTGCTGATCAGAAATGAATGTATAGGTTCTACATTCTTCCCTTCCACCTAAATCATCAATGAGTAGTTTCAAAAACCAAGTCCGACTGTCTTTAGGTTCGCCTTCCACCACAACAAAAGCAATAAGCAACATTTGATCATTAGGATCTGTTCCAATTGCAGCTAAAATCTGGCCACCACATAGGCCCTTTAAGAAGCATCCATCAAGACCAATAATTGGCTTACACATCTTGAAACTCTTCTTGCAAGCAGCATAGCAAATATATAACCTCTTAAAATAAGGTCTTGTATCCTCAATACCCTCTTGAACTGGTGTGACATTTATCTTGACAGTGGAACCGGGATTTATCCTTAAAATTTCATGACAGTAGTCATATATCCTAGTGTAATCTCCTAAAAAAGATCCATCAACCATATCCCTAGCTGCAAATCTGGCCCTAATTTCCTTTGTCTTGTTAACACCTACATTCCATTTCTTAAAAGCCTTTTCCTTTATATCCTTTAGCTTCAGCTTAGGATTATTTTTCAATGAATTTTGTAACCTTTTGCTAAGCCATTTTGTACTCATCATCTTTACATTATAGTCTCTAGGACAATTATGTGTGTCAACTAATTTTCTAAGTTACCATGTCTCCTCATCAGGCAGCTTTCCACAATAAGCCTCCCACTGACAGCCTTCTTTACACACCACCTTCACTCTTTTTTTTTTATCATTTTTTAAAAACTTTAGACCTCTACCATTCTGAACAGCATATGTTTGAATAGCTTTCTTAAAATCACTTTTTGTCTTAAAATAGGTTCCCAACTCCCATTTATAGTTAGACAAGTCTTTCATAGCCTTGAAAATGGGATGCTTCTTTTTCCTCGGTTCTTCACCATCCTCACTATCACATCCACAGTCTAGCTGTTCACTATCATATACAACTCCATTCTCCTCTCCACTATCTGCTTCCCCTTTCTTTTTCTTCATTTTACTACTTCCTTCATGTTTTTCATCATACTCCACCATGTTGGCAACATGTTCTTCATCATAATCCAAACTAACATCAGAATCACTAAAAGCAACCTCCAAAGCACTATCATAGTTATATGATGAATCCTCATTGTCATCAGTGCTTGTGTCAATCCCATCATTCACCTGACCATCAATCCCATCAGCATTCATATTCCTATGTCCCTCTTTGTTTACACCCTCACTAGCATTCATTTTCTCAACACCCTCATCAACATCAACTACATTCAAAGCCTCACCAGAATTCACACCCTCACCAGCATTCACATCCTCACCAGCATTCACACCCTCACAAGCATTCAAACCATCACCAACATTGACACCCTCACCAGCATTGACACCCTCATCAGCATTCAAACCCTCACCAGCATTGTTTACATCCTTAAGGACTTGATCAACAAGTTCTGCAACAATGTCATACTGTTCTGGATTTACCACATTCAAAGGTTCTTCATTTACTGGGTCCTCCTCCATGTTTATAGGTTGTTCATCTAAAGAAACATCAACATACTCAGGTTAGGATAATGGGTGTTCAATGTAAATGTCGACTTTCAGGTGTACCCTACATAGGTCAGCTATCTCTAACGCACCTTTATCATCACTAAGTACATTAATCCCAAATGTTGGATCCTTGTAATAGATATTGTCTACCTCAGTATACCCTATGTCTTTCAAAACACCTTTCAACTCAAAATACGACCACCTATCAACGTCTACCTGTAATTCATTACATTTACACCCCACATAATTCGTTTTTTCAGAATCAACAAACTCCCCACTATGATGAATGTTGAGAGTAATCAGTTCTTCAATTTCAACCTAATATCATAAACAACTGCAAGTTTTACAAAATGAATATAAAAAAACCTAGTTTTCAAAAGGGGGCCACGAACCCTAGAGTACATAAATCACAATTCATAGAAACAAAATTAACAGAGAGGAATTGGATACTAACCAAGATAATGATTCGTCTTCGTCTTCGTCTTCCATCGTCTGGGATGCTTCGTCTTCGTCTTTGTAACACCCCAAAATTTGCCTTGTTGTTTTTAGATAACTGGCTTATGTTTCTTTTCATTTCTTGCATTTGCATTGTGCATAACATTTGGTTTTTAGCATGGGATCAAGGTACTTGGTCCATATTCTCAAGTCTCAATCTTCAAGGTGGTTCATGGAGTTTATTATATCTTCATAAGATCAAAATTGGCAAGAGATTTCAGAGGGATCACACTCTCCTAGCTTGGTTTCTTAAATTAAGGTTTTGGAGATTCTGAGATTTAACCCTCAAATGAGCAAGCTATTTGATTGTTTATCATCTCCAAATGGCACATATCATCATTGGTGGACATGACACACATCATATTCAGAGGAATTTGAATTTGGAGGATGGGCTATTTCCTCCTAACCAGAGGGTACCAAAGCTAGGGTTTGCCATAAAATCAGTTTATTTCTGATTTTTTAGGCAAGACTTGATCCCATGGTTTTCCTTATGTCCTCAAGTGTCTAGGGATGGAAGATTGCCCATCAATTTGTTTCAGAAGGTTTTCAATTGATCAAAAATTTCAAAATCAGGAGAATTGGGAATAAAGTCAACTGTGCAGTGAAAAAGTCAACTCCTGATTTTTTAAGGTCAACATCATGATTTTCAAGTCCAATATGGTCTATGGACAAGATTTGATCAAGAAATGTTCAAGGATTCATGAAAAATAAAAAATGTGAAGAAGTTGCTATTTTTGGAAATTTAGGTTTTTAGGAAGTTGCCATTTTGGGAAAGTTTCAGCATGAATTCAGCCATCTTCCAAGCCAATTTTCATCATGATACGAGTTTCATTTCAATTTTCTTCAAACATGAAAGTTGTAGAGCTTTCTCCAAGCTTTCCAACCATGTAAAGTTGGTCTCATTTGGATTATGTTTGAGAGAGTTATGATGTTTTGAAGATGGAGGTTTTAAGTTGTAAAAACTTGAAAACTTAGAATTTTTTCTAAGTTATTCTTGGACAGTTTGGTGTACTCAAGTTCATGCTCACTTTTGGATGACTTCCAGGCCTTGGATTGAGAAACTTCCAACATGAAAAGTGTAGAGGTCAATCCCCTCTTTTCAAAGAATCCAAATTTATCTCATTCGGATTAGAATTCTCCAAGTTATGAATGTTCAAAGATGGTGTCATCAAATGATCAAATTGTGTTCATGACCTAGTTTGTTCTCATTTCATTTTGGCAGTAGTGAGTACTTGTCTTCATGGCTGATTTTCACCACCATCTAAGCTTTATTCCAAGTCTATTTTCAACATGATTTCAACATGAAGCTCGTTACATTGTCTCCTTGCTTGAAGTTGAACTTGATTCCTCTTCATTTGGACTATGTTTCACTAAGTTATGAATGATAAAAAAGGATGTCATCAAAGTGTCCAAATTGCACACGGGACGTGGAGCTTTTAAGCATGTCCACCCAGCTCCATGGACATGATTGCCATGCCATTTATCACACGATTCCAAGGCATATCTCATGAGGTGAGTAACTTGAAAATTATTCCATGTCTTTGATACTTTTTGGTGATGTTAAATACAAGTTATTTGGAGTCATAACCATTAAAATATTCTCATTCAAAGTGGACCCCATACAATTGCACAACACTTCATGTCATGGTGTTATGGCATGTTTTGATCTGAATTTGGCAGCATGCTTCATGACCTCACATGTTCACACGCATAACATTAACTTTCTTTGCCTAATGAGACTAAGCCAAACCATGCATGCCATGCACACATCATGGGGATGTTTTGCCATAAATAGAAAATGAGAATTCTACAAATATCATCTCACATCCTCTCTCACGTGCCTGACCTCTCTCCACAACATACTCACATTCTTTTCACGCCCAAAAATCACTACCAACACTCCATAACACCACTACCCGTACCTCACACTCTTGAATTTCCTTTTTGGCAAGATTTTCGAACCAAACATTCCACTCCATCTTCAGGCCCATTTAACAAAGCAACCCACCATATAAAGTCATCACAAACCCTAGAATGAGGGGGGATTCTATTTCACACGAAAACCATATCAGAAAAGCTCACACTCTTTTATTTTTCCTCTGATTCGCATCACTCATTTGCACAGCCACTTCCTTCTATTTTTGATTGATTCTGCATCCCTGGAGTGTGATCTTGCTTCTGTACGCATTTTTTGGCAACTGGAACCCTTGTTCTAGTTGGTTCAGCATCTCCATCTTCATCATCTAACCAAGTTTTTGTTGTGAGAAATTGAAGACGATTCCAAGCAAGCAAGGCCTCGATCTACTCTTCCCAAGCTCAGAGGAGTTGATCTGCATCTTTTACCAACCTCATCGCAAGGTTTGAAGGACCAACGGAGTCGCTCCGTTAGGTAACTTTTCTTGATTCACACCTGCCATAATACACGTCCATTTCGCTTGTTGTGAGCTCCTCTGAAGTCCTACCAAGTTGTAGGCAATGTTTGGGATGTGTATGAACTTGTTTGTTAAGGTTTCAGTTTGAGTATGTTTACTTGTGAGCTTCGATTTTCTATGTTTTATTCGTTTTAAATGATTTTGGATGGTGGATTTGGCATCCACATGAAAAATACTTCAAAATGGTGTAAGGTTGTGTTTGTTTTGGTACCGTTTACAGTCGTCGCCGGTGAGCCTTGCCGGGGAAGACGACCGGAGCTAGGGCTCCGGCGTCTGAGGTGTTTGGTGAGGTGGCATTTTGACCTTGGTCCTTGCACGCGTGGACGGGCTTGACTTTGAGATGGATTAATGAAACGCAGCGTTTCACTTGTGCTGAGTTTATGTGTTTTTTTTGTTTCTCAATGATATTGGGCCTAGTTTTCTTTTGATTTTCGCACCTCCTTAATTCTTGGCCCAAGCGCATTTTGGTTGGCTCCATGTGTTGTTAAGAATTGCTGATACACCCCTGGCTTCATTTCATTTCATTGTTATTTTCTATTTTGCATACCATTTCATAATTATTTTTTAAAAATACTTGCATATACTAAAAAACTCCAAAAAAAATTCATCATGCATATTCACTCTTAAAATTATTTTTTCATATTTTATTTTATTATTTTTGCATTTAATTTGCATTAAATATTAATTTTCCAAAGTATTTTTTCTCATTTGCATTTCATATTGCATACTTCATGTTGCATTTTTTATTTCTCTCATTTGGAAAGTGATTTGATCCTGATTCTTTTTGGGTTGTGTTCTTAACATGTTGAGGTATGTTTGAGATTTTTGGATTGATTTTTAGGTCCTTTTTGGATGACTTTTGATGTGTTGCTTTGAGCATGATTATATGAAATCCTATTGATGCTTTGACCTAATTGTTGATTGACTTTAGTTCTGATTCATTGCTTGTGGATTTGATATGTCAATTATACATGTTTGAGATGCTTGAATACTGAATGACATAATTTTTGAGGCATGCTTGTTATTTCTTTGAAGCATGAACTTTAACTTGCCCAACTTGTGAATGTATGCTTCATGTTTGGTTTGCTTGATCATGAAGGCACTTGTGCCATAATTTGGGATCTTGTTTGAGAATTGATAGCATGTTAATTAACCTCTGGTTGTGATATTTGGATCTCATCTTTGCATGTTTGATGTTTGCCTTGCACCTTAAGTCACTTGTTTCACAAGAATGAATCATGTTTCACTTCACATCACTTCTTCTTCTTTGCTTCTTAATTGATTGTGAAAGTGTTTGTATGACTTGAATGATGTTTGAAGATCTTGTTTAGGCACATATTTAGGATTGTGTCACTTCTGGACTTGGTTTACTTTGTGGAATTTTGACTTGGTTGCTTTACATGATCACTTCTTTTCATCTCACTCCTTCTTTAATGACTTGAATGATACTTGATTGACTTCTCCCTTTTCTTTTTGACTAATTGTGCATGATTAATATTAGAGGTCAGTAGAACCATTAGGTTCTGAACTTAATGTTTGACTTACCTTAGAACTTGTTTCTTTATTGCCTTATGCTTATTTGAGTTTCATTTTGTCATATGTGAATACTTCTAACACTTTCAGGGGCAAATGGTAAGTTGTTTGAGTGTGGATATGCTTCCACATTTTACTTTCTTCCTTTATCTTTTAACTTTCATACTTGTGTTTGAAGTGAGCTTAGGCCACTTGTGTTTCACTTCTCTTTCTCCTCCTTCTCTTTCACTCTTTGCATCCCTCGAGTCTCAAGACTTGTTTAAGTCTTGGATTCTCTCCTTTTAGAGCTACCTAGTCCAACTTAATTTTTGATTAAGCTTGGAGTAGGATTAACATTAGTTTAGATAGTCGTCTCTCCTAAACCTCACTAACCATAGGACATCCATGCATGATAACATTAGGACTCTTAGTTCCCCTTTAGAGTTTCCTTTGTGTCGTCTCTCTTCTCATCTCAAAACTTCTTCAAGGCACGTAATAAAAGTTAACGTGTATTGCGCTTGAGCCTTCTATGTGGGAAGTGGGGAGTGAGGGGCTTCCTCTCATTCTTCTAGGATACCTAGTGTTTGTCCTGTTGGGGACGATGCGCGAAAGTATTCGTTCCTGTATTTAAGACTTGGGTTCAATGCAAGTTACGATGCGACTTAAAAGACACTTCTGTCTAAAAAACACCAATCAAATTCAAATCTTTTTATCCTTCGAGATTGTTGGGTTCCAAACTTCATTTTCAGAAAAGAGCTCGTCGCTCACGTAAAAAACACTTACCCATCCGTGGTCGTACCCACGAACTACGTCAGCTCTGATTCCTCTCTCTCGTCCGATTGAGGATACGTAGGCACAAGACAGCGATTGTCTTGGCGAGCAACCTTCCCCCACAGTTCCCGTCCGAACTACGTTGACTCTGACTTTCCCATTGCACTGAGGGAGTACGTAGGCCTAGGACAACGATACTGTCCTATCGAGTCACTTCTTTTTTCTTTTCTTCTTCGTTTCTCCGTTCTTTCCGTTCTCGTTTCTTCGCCGATCCAGTAGCAGTGAAGTTCCAGATGACGACACCCTTTGATGCAGACAGCAAGCGTGGATCCCGTCCAGTACGATGGACGTGTTGGGTGCTAACACCTTCCCTTCGCGTAACCGACTCCCGTACCCGTTCTCTTGGTCGTGAGACCATGCTCTTTCCCTCCTTTCAGGTTTATGCAGTGTTTCCTTTCCCTCTCTTGGGATAAATACACTTTGCTGGCGACTCTGTGTTCTTTTGCGCCACTCTCGCGTTTGTACCGTTGGATGCGAATCTTTCGGGAGCGACAGTCTTCTACCTCAATTGTCTGCTTCGTGTTCTCTTCTAGGGTTCATGCACTTGTAAAATGGAAATGGAAATAACTTAGAAAATTTTCCCACATCCTCAACATTGAAAAATAAAAACCGTGCCACATCCCCATTCACTAACATACACATAAGCATAGTCATTCCACGTCATCAACCTTTTAAGTGATTTTCTAACTTTTCTAACGGTAAGGACAATGTGTACCTATTTAATAATGTAAGGGATCAATTTAGAACTTTTAAAAGAAAGAGGACCAAATTGGACCCGGGCCTATAGTTAGAGGACCAAAAAGGGACCAATTTGAAACTTTTAAAAGAAAGAGGACCAAAAAGAGGACCAAAATTGGACCATAGTGTTGACTTCAAGTCTAAGATTGACAATTCTCTAACTAGGATCTCCTCGTCCATACAAGAACTCCTATAGAGCTTATCCAAATCCTTGCAATAAGAACTTATTCTTAAAATTTTAGTTTATTTCTTTCTTTCTTTTTTTAACCTTGTAATAAAAAATTAGAAGAGATAATGACTAGTCTTTTAGTATTTTTTTTAAAGATGATTTCATCTTTCTGTTATAATTATTTTTAAAAGAGAATTTGTTAAAATAAATTTCAATTGAGAAATTGGTTTAAATAGGGTTTTTATAAAAAAAAAATTATTTTTTATGCTATAAATTTTTATGGATGATAAATTTTTTTAGGGTTAAATATAATATAGGCGAGTTTCGGATTATTCCCTGTAAAAGTTTTTTTGGATCCCATTGAAATGTTAAAATTTTATGTCCTTTGCCCACTAAATGTCAAAGTTACCCACTGTAACTTTTTTTGGTTTACCCTAAATTCAGTGTTCAAATTGCACGTTTAGGGGAATAAAAAAAATTATAGGAGTGAATAAAAAAAATATTATAGAAGAGTAAATCGAAACTCGCTTATATTGCAGGGGTGTTGTATATTTAACCCAGTTTTTTAAAAATACCTAAAATGCAAAAAATATTTTAATTAGTTACTCATAAAAAATATGTGATTTTTATATCGTTAAAATTATTTGTATCCTTCTTATCAACGTCCTTTTATAAAAGTTGACTTAACATGTCACGTACAAAATTTTTGGTGACCTGCTGCTATATACGTGATGATGACAATGTTGCAAATATGCTGCAAAACGTCACTTAAGATCAAGATCATACTTCATTGTAAAAAAGCGCGATATATTATGAAGTTACAAATCTATTAAAAATTACATATAATCTTGTCATTTCAAAATAAAATAAAGGGTTAATGCATATTTTGCTCTCTGCCAAATTAACGATTTTTAAATATTTCTCTATAAAAAAGTTTGAATTTTCCATGGTATATGAATATTCTCCTGTTTTGATCTTTCATAAAAGCCAATCATAAAAAATAGTGATATGACAGAGAGGTTTTTCAAAAATCGTCAATTTGACAAGGCAAAATAGATATTAATTCTTCAAGATAACTTTACATTTTATAGGTTATTGATGGATAAATTTCATAAGGGGACAAAACAGGGGAATTTTCGTATGACAAAGGAAATTCAACTTTTTTTACTCGGCATTTTCAAAAATTGTCAATTTGACAGAAGCAAAATAGATATTAATCATAAAATAAATAACACTCCCTCTAGTACTTAATATAAGAAAAAAATATACTTTTTATATTCATTGAAAAATCAATATATTATGTGTTGGAAATTAAAGGACAATTAATGTCCATGGGTGTGTTCAAATATGACAAAGTTAAAGAGGATAAAAGTGCCCCATAGACAAAAGTTGAAATTGCCTTCAAATCTGTCTGAAGGAATTTTGGTCAGTTTTTGCACTAAACATCCACCAGTGAAATTTGTCTTTAATCTGTCTGAAGGAAATTTTGGTCAGTTTTTGCACTAAACATCCACCAGTGGAAGTTATTGTTAAAATTTTCTGGGGCTAGTAAAAGTTTGAATTTCTAATTCAAAATATACAACACTTCGTGAAGCTTTGTTTTGGAATGAACATAGGCAATGCTTGGAAACAATGCAACTTTTAGTTAAAATGTGTTGTTTCATCAAGGGCCGCAACCTTGTGAAACAACACATACATGGCGTATAAATATCTCATTCCAGAATTCAGAAAAGACATCACAAATCGAAAATCCTATTATACAAAATTCCAGACACTTTTCGCTACATAATCGAGTTTTCGTCGGTCTTGCGCAAATTCAACATAAGGCTGAATTATTCTGGGTAGTCCTGCGTTCTAACTCTAAGACATTTGAGAGTGCTTGAAATTCTTTTAAGGAAAGTGATTTCGATCACGATTCTAACCTCGATCCATTCGGTTGATTAAATTTCTTACAGGCTTAAAAGTATTTATAATGGCAATCGAAACTTCCGTTTCAAACATCAAATAATGAATTGTTGTACTGTGGACACATTCGGAACACAAGAAGAATCACTATTATGAATTCGAGTATGTTTTATTTTATTTTTTTTATAGAAATTCATAAAACTATGAAAATCGTAATATAAATATTCAAATATATTTTTTTGTTAATATCAGAGTAAAGTTATCAATATTATGATTTTTCTATAATGGTTAATTGATACGAACCATAGTTTAAACTGGATGTCGCTCATGTATAAATGTCATGAAAAAATTTTGAAATGCCGTAAAAATGGTAACCGTGCACAGTGGTCATTGAAAAGTGACCATGTTTATATAAATAATTATACACTTGCTTGATTTTGCTACAATTATATAATGGAAAACCATGTTTCTAGTTCAATGTGTATATAATTTTGCTACAAGTATACACTTGCTTGATTTTAAATACTAGATATACATATATAGATATGCACCAGTAACATAGAAAATTGAAAATATTTGTGCAATTGAAATGAAGCAAAGTAGTCATAATATTACATAACTGAGTATTATATTTTATATGCACAATAAACAATTATTTTCACATGTCCATGAGTATATGATTCTAAATTTTGTGATTTAATTAGCAAAGAATATGCTTTTATTTGATAAAAAATTATATTATAAGACATATAAAGATCATAGGAAAATGGATCCTAACTTATATAGACTTCTGAATTTAGAGTCTAATGTAACTATTGAATTCTGAGATGTGGAATTTTCTTTTTAGAACCTTATCACGGAGGATAAAGAATTCAAAATTCCTACAAATGAAGAACCTTGTGAGAAAGGCTCTCCAAGCAGGGCCGGCCCAATTAGTTCGGAGGCCCTGTTTAAATTTTAAAAGTGGCCTAAATTTAAAAAATATGTAATTTTAATAATTAAAAATGATACACAAAAGATAAAATTATATATTGCTGATATCTCTGTCGACGTCGTCGTAAACCGGTGCGGCGGTGGTGCGGCAGTGGTGTGATGTTTTGTTATAGTGGTGTGGCGTTTCATTACAAATTTACAGTAAGAGATGCAATATTTTGTTACGGTGTTGCAGCGTTTTTGTTTCACGAGAAAAAAATTTCAGAATTTTTTTTTGTTTTTCTTGTTTCACGTTTTCTAGAAAAAAAAATTTCAGAATTTTTTTTTGTTTTTCTTGTTTCACGTTTTCTAGAAGAGAAAGAAGAAGAAGAGAAACCGTTTTATTTTTCAATATTTAATGTTCTATTATTTTTTATATTCAATAATAATAATAATAAATATGGGGCCCTTGGAATTGTGAGGCCCAGTGCAAGAGCACCTCCTGCACATGAAGAGGGCCGGGCCTGTCTCCAAGGATTGTTAAAACACAAATCGAGAGTTCGTCACTAATGAAGAATCACGTGAAGAAGATTCTTTATGGATTGTTGAAAAAACAACCCGAACTTAGAATAAGTAAGAAAGTCTGAATGGCTAAGGATCTAGGACTGAACAAAATATATAATCAATTTATTTCTTTTATTTAATGGAAGGAAATAATAAGAATTTTGTTCGTAAGATTCCTATTATTATTCAAGTGGAAGATGATCCTAAGACTCATAAGAAAGCGACAACTTTAATGGACTCCTCTTGTTTAGAAGGAAATATTATAGTGTGATGGTACATTAAACACCTATCATTTTAGATTAATGGCCAATGGTTTTAGACAAGGAAGATGTTGATTATTTAGAAACAAATGCACTAGAAGCAAGCACAACGAAAATTAGTGTTTTGTTTATATTAACTTCCCTGCATGGCCTTTAGTTCATAAAATGGATGTCAAAATAGCATTCTTAAATTTAGATCTCGATGAGGAGATTTAAATGGAGCAGTTAGAAGGTTATGTGCTTCCTGGTAATGAAAAAGAAGGTGTGGAAGCTTGTCAAATTCTTGTATGGATTAAAACAAGCACTGAAACAATGACATCAAAAGTTTGGGTTTGTCGTTGCAAGATCCACTAATTAATGGGGAGACACACAACTTAGGGGGAGATTTTTCAATCATTATCAAAACAGAAATTCAAATATTTTGTCAACACTAAAAGGGAGAGATCATGAGGAATACATCTTATATCTAGTTCAATTTTGTTGAAGACAAAGATTATCAAAGACAAGGTTCAAAAGTGTCATGCACATCAATGATGAAGTCGATCAAGAAGGTTTAACATAGAAATTCAAGTGAAGATTTGAGACAAGAAAACATAAAAAAGGTACTAATTGCAATTCATACTATATTACTTTAAATTGCTCAGAATTCCATCTCTCATTTCATCTAAATTCCTTCTTGCATCATCATGCATGATTATCTAAAAACCTTCTTTATCTGATTCTTGTTACAAGTGTTTGTACGCAAAGTTGTGTGAGAATATTGTGATATTCATTTGTCTCCATGTTGACTATATGATTGATCATTATCAACGAGATTAATGAAACTTTATAAACAAAGAGGTTTCTAACTTTCACATTCAAGTTGAATGATCTTGTACTAGTTGACACACTTTTGAGGATCTAAGTAAAGCAAAATAGTGGGGGTTATGAACTTAGTCAAACAATCTATGTTGAGAAAATGCTTGATAAGTTCAAACACCTACGCTTTAAGGAAGTGACCACCCTATTTGTTTCTATTGTCAACCTTCAAAAGAATGATGGAAGAGTTGTGGCTCAATTGATATATGCAAGTGCATGCAATGTACTAGACCCGACATAGCATTTGCAAGTAGTAAAATGAGTAGATTTTACTAGCAATCCAAATGGTGAGCACTGGAAGGTCATCATTAGAATTTTTGGCTATCTTATGAAAACCAAGAATCTTGGTCTCCATTATGGTATATTTCCTACCATATTAGAAGGACATATCGACGCAAGTTGGATATCGAGTGTTGAATATCATAAATCTGCATTTGGGTAGATATTTACACTAGCCTGGAGTGCAATTTCTCAGAAGAGCAAGAAACAAATGTGGATCACTCTCTCAACCATAGAATTAGAGTTTGAGGCTCTTGCTTTCGCTAGTGAAGAAGATAAATGGTTGAAAGACCTTCTGTTGGAAGTTCCATTGGCAAAAGACAATGTTTCAAAGGTGTTGATACATTGTGGTAGTCAAGTCACTTTACCTAGAACATACAAAAAGTGTATCACAGAAAGTTTAAGCAAGCAGGACTTAAACATTCTTTCGTGAATTTTTTTTTATTAAGGGTATAACCATTTCATTCATATAAAAATAAGCTATAATTTGGCTGATCCATTTACTATGCCGCTGGCCAGAGACTTAGTAAAAATAACCCAAGAGGCATGGGGTTGAAACTCCTTGAGTAAGAGTTTCGATAGCGGCGAAAACCCAATCTTTTGTTAATGGAAGATTAGCCTCAAGATTCTATGGGTAACAACAAGTCGTTGATTTGGATGTTTGTCAAACATTTCGTGATAATATTGACCTTTAAACTGAGGGTTGAGTTTTTATTTAAACTCTTAATGAAGTTTAATACCAAGGGTACGCGTCTCATGGAAAAGGATACAATATGAACTTCACCTATGTGAATTTCGAGATGGTGCCGTCTCAAAGTGAGAGTTGGAGTTTCTCCCACAAAAAATTCATGAAACAGGAAAGCATATGGCCATAAATAAGTGCTAGGAGAGAAATGTAGGCGAAGAAATCTTAAAGAATGTGTGTGAGATAACGCCGGTCCATTCACATGGATTAATAGTTTATAAGCACTTCTACCTAACATTCCAATTAGACTTTGAGTTGTCTTTACTAAGGTTAAGTTTTAAATCGAAAGATACCTAATTGTACTAACTTTCTCTATACTTCATTTTCTGGAATTAAACTTGTCACTATTAGAACAAGTGGGGGATTATTGGAAATTAATGGTCAATTAATGCCCATGGGTGTGTTCAAATATGACAAAGTTAATGAGGATAAAAGGGCCCCATAGACAAAAGTGGAAATTGCCTTGAAATCTGTCTGAAGGAATTTTGGTCAGTTTTTGCACTAAACATCCACCAGTGGAATTTGCCTTTAATCTGTCTGAAGGAAAATTTGGTCAGTTTTTGCACTAAACATCCACTAATGGAAGTTATCGTTAAATTTGTCTCGGGCTACTGAAAGTTTGAATTTCTAATTCAAAATATACAACACTTCTAAAAGTGTTGCTTTGGAATAAGCATAAGCACTGCTTAGAAACAATGCAACTTTTAGTTAAAAGGCATTGTTTCATCAAGGGTCGCAATCTTGTGAAACAACACATACATGGCCTATAAATACCTCATTCCGGAATTCAGAAAAGACATCACAAACCGAAAATCCTCTTGTACAAAATTCCTGACACTCTTCGCTACATAATCGAGTGTTCGTTGGTCTTGTGCAAATTCGATATAAGGCTGAATTGTCCTGGGTATTCCTTCGTTCCAACTCTAAGACATTTGAGAGTTCTTGAAATACTTTTAAAGAAAGTTATTTCGTTCACGATTCTAACCTTGATCCATTCGGTTAATTAAATTTCTAACATTATGATTATATATAGTTCAGATTAATTGATTATTTGGCAAATAAATAAATAAAATTAATTTTTAATTATATTAAAGTCATTGAAGATTATAATAATAATAATAATAATAATAATAATAATAATAATAATAATAATAATAATAATGCTAATTTGTGTCCAAATGACGCATGTTAAAAAATCTATAAATAAAAAAATTGTATTGGATAAAGTATTACTCCCTTCATCCCAAAATAAGTGTCATAGTTGACACTTTCACATAAATAAAAAAAATATAATAAATAAATAAATAATAAATTTTTTACCAAATTGTCTTTATTTGTTATTGATGTGAAAAAATAGTAAATTATGAATATTAATTAGAGAGTATAATTAAAAGATAAAAACTTAAATTACATTGAAAACAGGGTCGTGCAAGATGCAAGGCAAATTAGACATTAGCCGAAGACCCAAAAAAATATTTTTAGGCCCCAAACAAAATACTTATTAATACTAACTGTCAACAAATTTTAACTGATTAAAACAAAATAATTTAAAATCTCTCTCTTCCCTAAAAATTAGTCAATCAATATGATTTTTTTTAAAATTAATCAATATCATAATTAATGTCATTTAAAGTATTTTATTTATCCCAAAAAAAGTAAATCCCTATTAACCCATCCCAATTTCCTAACTAATGTCTCTCACTCTCCGGACTCCATTCTTCACGTTTTTTTTCATCTGCTCATCTTTTGTTCATAAAAAAAAATTCTTCTTCTCCTTCCCTTGAAACCTATTGTCTATTGATCAAATTTTGTCTTTGCGGCTCAACCTCTCTGAATTTGACATCGTCTGGATTCTGAACGCCTATAAACTGCATACATCCCGACGTTCATCTCTATCCGTTTCCAATTCCAAGTTCTATTGTTCTGTTAATGGATTATCATTTTCTCTATTTATTTTAGAGTTTAGTTTATTTTGATTTCTTTAACACTTAGTTAATTTTTTTTTTTTTTATTATTTACAAAAGAAAATGTCAAATAGAAAGTATGAATCTGGTTATGAAAAATTGAAGAAAAAACGAAAGTTTGAAAAACTAATTGAATCTCAACGTGGCGGTCTTGATAAATTTGTTATTGTTCATAAAAAGGATGCATAATCAAGTTTAATAGGTGAAAATTTAATAGGTGAAAATGTGATAGAAAAACCACCGTTAGATAATATTGACAATGAGAAAAATATTATAGAACAACCACCTATAGATAATACTGACAACGGTGTAGAACAACACCTAGAGATTAAAATACTAGTAATGAGATCACACATTCACCTGAAGAGACAAGATTTGAACAATTTTTACATTAGAACTTTAGAGAATTTTAAGAGAATTGATTTATTTTCAGAATTGAAAGTAATAATATGAGGTATTGAATTATATTAAAACTTTAGATTCTTTTCCAAATGTTTACATTGCATATAGAATTTTATTGACTATCCCTGTAACGTGAAGTGTTAGAATTGATTCATTATAAAACTCTGATAAATGATTTTGCAGTTAAAAAAGGTAGAAGATTAATATAAAAATTGATTTGAAAATTGAAAATAACACTAATTTTAGAACAAATAATTTTTACAATATGATATTTATTTTGTGATAGAAGAAGTAGAAGAATTAATTTTAAGCTTTTAATAAAAATCCATAGATAATTTTTAGAAAAATATATCTATATTTAGTTATGGGTTAAATATGTTTATACTCATAAATATTTCAATTTCATTTTTAGTCTCTCAAAATATTTCCTTCAAAGAATGGCTCTCATAAAATTTTTAATCCACATTTTTGGTCCCTCTTGAAACTTAGCGACAGTTTTTACAACTTAGCGACATAATTAACTACGGATTTTAACTTAGCGACTGAATCAACGACAATTTTAAAGACGGTTTTAACGACGGTTTTAGTATTAGGGATAAAAAGTGTGGGGGGAATATTAGGATGACCATTCTTTGAAGAAAATATTTAAAAGACTAAAAACGAAATTTGAGATATTTAGGAGGATCACAAACATATTTAACCTTTAGTTATTAAGTTGTATCGTAGGAGCATGAGTTAGCATTATTCGAATAATAATAATAATAATAATAATAATAATAATAATAATAATAATAATAATAATAATAATAGTAATAACAATAGTAATAGTAATAGTAATAGTAATAGTAGTAATAGTAATACCAATGATAATAATAGTAATAAAAATAGTAATAATAGTAATAATAATAGTAAGAATAATAATAGTCATTATAATAATAATAATAATAATAATAATAATAATAATAATAATAATAAGGGTTAATTATGTTTTTGGTCCCTATAAATATCTCACTTTTCATTTTTAGTCCCTATAAAAAAAATAGTATATTTTGGTACCTACAAAATTTTCATGCAAGTAGTTTTAGTCCTTGCTATTTTCTAAAACTTTGAAAACTATTTAATTACCCCTAAACTTTTAAATTATTGAATAATTTTTTTCACAGTGTTTAGATTACTATAAAATGTTTCTTTACCAAATTATATAATTTTTTAAAATGAGAAGAATTAAATATAAATTTTTAAATTTCAAAACATAATGATAAAAGTAATGAAAATCTCGACTTGTAAATCAAATTTTGAGTCTTTTTGTTTCGAAGAACTTTTTATAACGTTTTAAATATATCTGCCAAATAATCATTCAAAAATACACATTGGTTTAACGGTAAGGACGTAAACTGCGTGCATAATTATTTTGTAGGGACCAAAACACGCTATTTTTTTAATAGGGATCAAAAAATAAATGTGGTAATTTTATAAGGACTAAAAATATATTTAACTCTAATAATAATAATAATGATAATAAAAATAATAATAGAACGTAGCAGAAGAAGAAAGATAGTTGAGCAAACTCACATACCTGAAGGTGGTTACTCTCCGGAGTTCTCTCCTTTGATTTTTCATGTTGATTTATGCATTTCTTCACATATTTGTTGCTTTTTCGCTTCCAATTGTTATAAAATGTTTGTAACTGTGAATAATAATTGATTTGGGGATTTAGGGTTTCGGTTGGTGTAATACCCCATAATTTATAAACGCTCTGGATAATATTAGTTGGGACCAGTTGAGATCCATTGTGGTCTGAGTATTTATCTGATAAGATAATTAGAGCTACTGTTAAACTCAGAGCTGATCAGATTAATATTATCTAACTCTAAGGTTTTATTAATTGGTGCATTTGAGCTAATTTGGACATTTAGTAGTGTTACTAATTTTGAGTATTTTTCCTATATCATTTCTTTTCTCTCATTTTTCCAAACATAGAAACTTTAGAGAAGAGAAGGAAAGAAAGGGAAAGAAAATGAAAGGAAAGGAAGGGAAAAAGAGGGGAAAAGTCTAAGAGCTCAAGATCATCAACCATCATCAACTCTTCACCATTTCATCTCAGCTTCTTCATCATGATCTTCTAATCCAGGTGGGTTCTAGTTAGAGACTTTAGTGTAGAATTTCTTGAGGTTTTAGAGTTAGGGTGGATTTTGAGAAAAATGAGTATTTTTGCAAAATCAAAGAATCTAACGGTTGAATTGTGTTATAAATTGAGTAGTATGATCAATATATGTGTGGAATCATTTGTTGATAATTGTGATATAGTGTGATTATGTTTTGAATGAGTTTGAGATGGAAGAGTATCCTTTAAAACCAGAATTTTTGCCTCTGAGTCCAGAGTAACCGGTTAACGTGCCGTGGTTAATCGGTTACCCTTTGAAAAATTGGGGTTCTGCGCAGTTTGGAACTAAGTAACCGGTTAACGTGTGGTGGTTAACCGGTTACCACTGTTTGTTTTATAAAAATATTTTCTAAAATTCATATCTTTTGACTCGGGTGTCCGATTTAAACATTCTTTATATCGATATGAAGCTATGAAAGAGTTCTATGCTATGGAATGTGAAAATATCATTTATGAGATGGATTTTGTCGATTATGGGAATTAATAGGAATTACGTGAATTATGTAAAACAGAATTTTTGAAATTTTAAAAGCTTCAAGAGGTGAGTTAGTGAGGAACCCTTAGTCCAATAGAATGACTTAGAGAATTGTGCGGCAATGCTTACATCGATACTAGACGGGTATCTTTGTTAAGTGGTTGTTAGAGGGGGACCGTATTTCCTCCGGTTTGTCTGTGTTCCTTAATAAATATTAGTGACCCGTGTTTAATCCTCTGGTGTAGGATGGTCGGGGAAAGTATTTATTAAGTGTGTGTTCCGTAATAAATATTTGTGACCCGTGTTTAATCCTTTGGTGTGGGATGGTCGGGGAAAGTATTTTTTAGGTTTGTGTTCCTTAATAAATATTAGTGACCCGTGTTTAATCCTCTGGTGTAGGATGGTCGGGGAAAGTATTTATTAAGTAGGTACCGTGACCCATGTTTAATCTCTTTGAAGAGGGATGGTCGGGGAAACTACATTTGTAAGTGACCGTGACCCGTGTTTAATCTCTTTGAAGAGGGATGGTCGGGAAAAGTTACTTAGTGGTTGGTATTAGTGACCCGTGTCGAGATCCTTTGGTGTGGGATGGCCGGGGAAAGTACCAATTATAGATAACCGTGACCCGTGTTTAATCTCCTTGAGCGGGATGGCTGGGGAAAGTTATTTACGTTAAGGATCCGTGACCCGTGTTTAATCTCCTTGAGCGGGATGGCCGGGGAAAGATTCCTTAACTAGTTGTCGTTTTGTGTATTATTGCGATGGTTTCTCTAGTCAGAAATGGTTGAACTCAAGGTCTAGTTCCTTTTCCCCCGACTTGAGTTAGGTTTTGGTTAGAAACTTGTAAAGCTGAGAGAATCTATAAGATAGAGAACTCACTGAGATTTGATGTATCTCACCCCACTATTGTTGAATATTTCAGGTACTTCAGGTTCCGCAAAGGGTAAGGATAAAGCTGTGTAATTATCCTTACTTGGTTGTTGGCTTAGCTTCCGTTGTGGAGTTTTTGAGATCGTTGTCGATCTAGTTCTTAGTATTTATCTTTGGAACATCTTGTATATATATTTATGCCATAGTTTTTTTGTATTAGTCTTTTTGGGCATGTATATGTATAATGTGTTTACTAGGGACTTATTGGTATTTCAGTACCAAACGTGGAATTCATGTATAATATGTGCCTTTGTTGTATGTATTTATATATGGGTGGTACAATTGGTATCAAAGAAGGTCGTATCCTTGACCTAGCCATTAAATAGAATAAGTGTTTCTTTCCGTTTCATATGCGTTGTGTCGCCATTGGTCTTAAGTGTTATATTTATGGTATTGAACTTGATCAACTTAATCCTATCTGTATGACTTTTACGAACATGGCTGACGGGCGCAGAAACAACCGTGGTAGGCCCAGAACTACTCCAGCTGGGACGAATCCGCCAGGTGGCGATGAGAATGCTCCTTTGTATCAGTTTATGCAACAGATGCAACGACAACAGAATGAGTTTATGCATCAAATGATACAACATATGAATGGAGGTCTTCATCCTCAGGTGGTTGTTCCAGAAGCTGCAGGTGGGACTTTTCGGGATTTCTTCCACATGAATCCTCTGGAATTTCATGGCGGGTTAGATCCTGTGAAGGCTCACGAATGGATAGCCGATATGGAATGAATTTTCTTGATAGTGCACTGTAGTGAAGAGAATAAGGTGGTTTTTTCTTCGCATTCGTTAAAGGGTCCTGCCATGAGGTGGTGGGAAGGTGCTTCGGCTCTTATGACTATTCAGGGTGTGCCCAAGGTCTGGGAACGATTCAAGGCAAATTTTATGGAGAAATATTTTCCTAGCTCCTTGAGGACCCAGAAAGAGTTTGATTTTCAACAGTTAAGACAGGGTAGTATGACTGAGGCTAGTTATGCTAAAAAGTTTGAGGACATGGCTGCTTATTCTAGGCAGGCTATGTATGCTCCAGATGAACGGTGGAAAATAGATCGGTTTCTTTTTGGACTAAAAGCCGAAATCTCTCACAGTGTGTCTCAGAGAGAGTTCACCACTCATGCTGAAGTTCTAAGGCAATGCTATGTGGCCGAGCATAGTTTGAAGAAAGTCCAAGCTGAAAGTGTCGTAAGTAGGGGGATTTCGAGTGATCGTGGGAGATCCAGTCAACAGTTTGGGCCTAGATCACAAGCTTTCAAGGGAAAGCAGGTTGCTAGACCTAATGTTATTCCTCTGTGTAGAGTGTGCAACCAACGACATTTTGGGAAATGTGTCGATGGGGGTCTTAGGTGTTTTAATTGTAATGGATTGGGTCATGTGGCTAGAAATTGTACTCAGAATAGAAACCAAGTGCAAGGAAGGAATACCGGAAGGGTTTATACCTTGGATGCGAGGAAGAAGAAAAGTGATAACTCTTTGATTGCGGGTACGTGTTTTGTAAATGGGCATCCTTGTTTTGTTTTATTTGATTGTGGGGCAACATATTCTTTTATATTAATGCGATGTGTGAAGCGACTTGGGTTGCAAGCTATTCCTTTATCTCCTCCTATGGTGGTTACTACCGCCATGGATGAAATGGTTGAGACACCGCTGATGTGCGAAAACTGTGTTTTATCTGTGGATGGTAGACTTTTTCATATTGGCCTTATTTGCTTACCGCTTAAGAAAGTTGATGTCATTTTGGGGATGGATTGGCTTTCTGCTAATTCGGTGTTTATTGGGTGTGAGGAAAAGCTAATCATCATTCCATCTGCAGAGGCTACCCCGAGGGATGTGTTAACAACTATTTTAGAAGGTACAATGGGAATGATAAATTTCTTGTTTGAGGAGGAAAAATATGTTTTACTGGTTCTTACTAAGGAGGGGAGTAGCGACCAGCAAGTGCTGAGTATTCTTATAGTTTGTGAGTTTCCCGAAGTTTTTCCTGAGGACGTTACTTCTCTTCCTCCGGAGAGAGAAGTTGAGTTCTCTATTGACCTGGTACCGGGAACGGCTCCTATATCCGTTTCTCCTTATCGAATGACACCACTTGAATTAAGAGAACTAAAGGACCAATTGGAAGACTTAATGGCTAAGCATTTTGTTAGATCTAGCATTTCACCATGGGGAGCTCCAGTGTTGTTGGTAAAGAAGAAAGATGGTGGAATGCGGTTGTGTATTGATTACCGTAAGTTGAATAAAGTCACCATTAAGAACAAGTACCCTTTACCCAGGATAGATGACATGTTAGATCAATTGAAAGGAGCTTGTGTGTTCTCGAAGATTGATTTGCGGTCAGGTTATCATCAGATTCGAGTGAAGAGTTCTGATGTGCCTAAGACTGCATTCAGAACTCGTTACGGCCATTACGAGTTCTTAGTGATGCCTTTCGGTGTGACTAATGCTCCAGCTGTTTTTATAGACTACATGAACTGTATATTTCAAGCTTACTTGGACCAATTTGTCGTAATCTTTATTGACGACATTCTTATTTATTCTCGTACTCCACAAGAGCACGGAGAACATCTGAGGATTGTCTTATCGGTACTACAAGAGAAGAAACTTTTTGCTAAGCAAGTGTGAGTTTTGGATGTCAGAAGTTAATTTTCTTGGCCATGTTATATCTCAAGGTGGTGTGGCGGTAGATCCGTCGAAGATAGAAGCAATGATTAATTGGGAGAGACCGAGGAATGCTTCGGAAGTTAGAAGTTTCTTGGGATTGGCAGGTTATTATAGAAGGTTCATCAAAGGTTTTTCTCAATTGGCCCTACCAATGATGAAACTTACTCGAAAAGATTGTGCTTATGAGTGGGATTCGGGTTGTAAACAAAGCTTTATGAAATTGAAGGAAAGTTTGACGACTGCTCCTGTGTTAATCATTCCTGATCCTAGCAACTCTTATGAAGTGTTTTGCGATGCTTCTAAGATGGGATTATGAGGTGTTATGATGCAAGGCGGTCAAGTGGTAGCTTATGCTTCTCGACAATTGAAAGTTCATGCGAAGAATTATCCAACTCATGATTTGGAGCTAGCAGCGGTTGTGTTTGCACTGAAGGTGTGGCGTCATTATTTGTATGGTGTACGTTTTGAAATGTTCAGTGACCATAAAAGTTTGAAGTATTTATTTGGCCAAAAGGAGTTGAATATGCGACAAAGAAGGTGGATGGAGTACTTAAAGGATTATGACTTAGAATTGAAGTATCATCCAGGAAAAGCAAATAAGTAGCGGATGCATTAAGTCGGAAAATGGTTCATAGTGCCGAATTAATGATATTGGAGTGTGCTTTGTTGAGAAAGTTTAGAGATCTTAATCTTCAGTTTATGTGGACTCCAAATGGTGTAATTATGGGAAATTTGAATGTCAATTCTACTCTAAGATTTGAGATTCAACAAGTACAAGTTTTAGAGGAGAAGTTTCAAGAGATGTTACTTCAACCGGGTTTTACACGAGCAGCGGATGGAATTGTCCTGTTTAACCAAAGGATTTGTGTTCCGAATGACTCGGTATTAAAAAGAAAGATTTTAGACGAAGCCCATAAAGGTACTTTTACGATACATCCTGGTTCTTCGAAGATGTATCAAGACTTAAAGAAGGACTATTGGTGGTCCGGAATGAAAAAGGACATTGCGGTGTATGTGTCAGAATGTGTGGTGTGTCAATAGGTGAAGATTGAACACCAAAGACCGGGCGGTCTATTGCAACCTTTAGAGATTCCAGTTTGGAAGTGGGATAGTATTTCTATGGATTTTGCAGTAGGTTTACCCCGTACACAGGGTGGTTATGATTCTATTTGGGTGATTATGGATCGACTAACGAAATCTGCGCATTTCTTAGCCGTGAAGACTACTTACAAGGCAAGTCATCTTGCAAGGTTGTTTATTGCTGAAATTATGAGATTGCATGGTATTCCCTCTAGCATTGTGTCCGATAGAGATCCAAAGTTTACTTCAAGGTTTTGGAAGGTTTTTCAACAAGTTATGGGTACGAGGTTGCATTTGAGTACGTCTAATCATCCTCAGACGGATGGTCAGACTGAACGAACAATACAGACGATGGAGGATATGTTAAGAGCTTGTGTGCTAGAAAGTAGAGGAAATTGGAAGGAACTTCTACCGTTAATTGAGTTTTCTTATAACAATAGTTACCATGCGAGCATCGGTATGGCTCCTTACGAAGCTTTGTATGGGAGGAAATGTAGAACACCTTTGTGTTAGGCAGAAGTGGGTGACGATAGAATTTTGGGACCCGAAATTATTCAGGAGACTATGGAAAAGATTTGAATGATCCGTGAGAAAGTTAAACAAGCACAAGATTGTCAAAAGAGTTATGCGGACAATCGTAGGAGACCATTAGAATTTGAGGAAGGTGATCATGTATTTTTGAAAGTTACTCTGAGATTGAGATTGAGAGGACCATTTAAGTCACGCAAGTTAAGTCCGAGATACGTGGGACCATATCAGATCTTGGAAAGGATTGGTGAAGTCGCTTACAGATTAGCCTTACCACCCTCTCTATCAGAGATGCATGACGTCTTTCATGTATCTCAGCTCCGAAAGTTTATTCCTGATCCTCTTCAGCCAATTCTACCAGAATCAGTGGAAATAGAAGCAGACTTGACTTTTGAACCTCAACTGAGCCGTATTGTGGGAATAGAAACAAAGGTATTAAGGAACAAAGACATTCCTCTTGTTAAGGTGCAATGGGATGTGACGCATCCGGGTGATGCTACTTGGGAATTAGAATCGGAGATGCGGGACGCTTATCCTCATCTGTTCAGGTAATCTTTTAAATTCGAGGACGAATTTTTATTTAAGGAGGGGAGGATGTAATACCCCATAAATTATAAACGCTCTGGATAATATTAGTTGGGACCAGTTGAGATCCAGTGTGCTCTGAGTATTTATATGATAAGATAATTAGAGCTACTGTTAAACTCATAGCTGATCAGATTAATATTATCTAACTCTAAGGTTTTATTAATTGGTGCATTTGAGCTAATTTGGACATTTAGTAGTGTTACTAATTTTGAGTATTTTTCCTATATCATTTCTTTTCTCTTATTTTTCCAAACATAGAAACTTTTGAGAAGAGAAGGAAAGAAAGGGAAAGAAAAGGAAAGGAAAGGAAGGGAAAATGAGGAGAAAAGTCCAAGAGCTCAAGATCATCAACCATCATCAACTCTTCACCATTTCATCTCAGCTTCTTCATCATGATCTTCTAATCCAGGTGGGTTCTAGTTAGAGACTTTAGTGTAGAATTTCTTGAGGTTTTAGAGTTAGGTTGGATTTTGAGAAAAATGAGTATTTTTGCAAAATCAAAGAATCTAACGGTTGAATTGTGTTATAAATTGAGTAGTATGATCAATATATGCGTGGAATCATCTGTTGATAATTGTGATATAGTGTGATTATGTTTTGAATGAGTTTGAGATGGAAGAGTATCATTTAAAACCAGAATTTTTGCCTCTGAGTCCAGAGTAACCGGTTAACGTGTGGTGGTTAACCGGTTACCCTTTGAAAAATTGGGGTTCTGTGCAGTTTGGAACTAATTAACCGGTTAACGTGTGGTGGTTAACCGGTTACCACTGTTTGTTTTATAAAAATATTTTCTAAAATTCATATCTTTTGACTCGGGTGTCCAATTTAAACAATCTTTATATCGATATGAAGCTATGAAAGAGTTCTATGCTATGGAATGTGAAAATATCATTTATGAGATGGATTTTGTCGATTATGGGAATTAATCGGAATTACGTGAATTATGTAAAACGGAACTTTTGAAATTTTAAAAGCTTCAAGAGGTGAGTTAGTGAGGAACCCTTAGTCCAATAGAATGACTTAGAGAATTGTGCGGCAATGCTTACATCGATACTAGAAGGGTATCTTTGTTAAGTGATTGTTATAGGGGGGCCGTATTTCCTCCGGTTTGTTCGTGTTCCTTAATAAATATTAGTGACCCGTGTTTAATCCTTTGGTATGGGATGGTCGGGGAAAGTATTTATTAGGTTTGTGTTCCTTAATAAATATTATTGACCCGTGTTTAATCCTCTGGTGTAGGATGGCCGGGGAAAGTATTTATTAAGTAGGCACCGTGACCCGTGTTTAATCTCTTTGAAGAGGGATGGTCGGGGAAAGTACATTTGTAAGTGACCGTGACCCGTGTTTAATCTCTTTGAAGAGGGATGGCCGGGGAAAGTACCAATTGTAGATAACCGTGACCCGTGTTTAATCTCCTTGAGCGGGATGGCTGGGGAAAGTTATTTACGTTAAGGATCCGTGACCCGTGTTTAATCTCCTTGAGCGGGATGGCCGGGGAAAGATTCCTTAACTAGTTGTCGTTTTGTGTATTATTGCGATGGTTTCTCTAGTAAAAAATGGTTGAACTCAAGGTCTAGTTCCTTTTCCCCCGACTTGAGTTAGGTTTTGGTTCGAACCTTGTAAAGCCAAGAGAATCCATAAGATAGAGAACTCACTGAGCTTTGATGTATCTCACCCCACTATTGTTGAATATTTCAGGCACTTCAGGTTCCGCAAAGGGTAAGGATAAAGCTGTGTGATTATCGTTACTTGGTTGTTGGCTTAGCTTCCGTTGTGGAGTTTTTGAGATCGTTGTCGATCTAGTTCTTAGTATTTATCTTTGGAACATCTTGTATATATATTTATGCCATAGTTTTTTCGTATTAGTCTTTTTAGGCATGTATATGTATAATGTGTTTACTAGGGACTTATTGGTATTTCAGTACCAAACGTGGAATTCATGTATAATATGTGCCTTTGTTGTATGTATTTATATATGGGTGTTACAGTTGGGATAAGGGCGATCTGTGTTTGTTTTGGCTTGTTTGATGAGTTGGATGCTAGATGTAACGCCCCGACTTATTTTATTTAATTTTTCTGTAATTTAATTATGTGATAATTGTGTTTGTGTGGTGTTATTGGTGTGTTGATCTGCTCTTGGTGTGGGGTAGTGGTTTTAAGAATAGACTTTAAGGTGTTGTAGGGGTGTGTGAACAATTGCGTAGGACTTGGTGGTGTGGTGAGTAAAATTTAATATTAGGTGGATATTTATTTAATTAAATAATTGATGAAAATTATTATTAATTTTAGTTGGATTAAATAGTAATAATAATAATAATAATATTATTATTATTATTATTATGAGAAAAAGGAGGATCAGAGGAAGGGAAGTTGTTAGATACGTGAAAACAAGAGAAAGTGAGAAGGAAGGCTAAGGAAAAAGGGAAAAGAATAATCGATTGTAGAGGTAGAAGAAGATTTGCAAGAACTCTAAGGTAAGGGTAGGTTTCTAATTATCTAAGTGTTAACATGATGATGGTGGGTAAATTAGGTATGCGCTTACGTTGTATTTTTCTTTTCTCAATACCATGATCATTGTTGCAAACTTGTAATTGTTCGATTTAATATAATTGCTTGATGAACCATGTGTAGTATGTTGATGTTGTGACTAATGTTGAAATGGCTGATTGTTGTAATTGTTGTTGTTGGAATCATGTAATTTATTGAATCATATTATGTGGTTATTGTGTGGTTAACGTTGTTGTGAGTCAGAGTCGGAACGCAAAATTATGAGTATTTTTATGAAAAGAGTCGAAGTTTTGAGGTTTAGAAAAGTGATTTTTTGGGGTAAAAATATGCGTTAATCGAATGGTATGAAACATGGGGTTTAGGGTTGAATTAAAAGTGATTCTGGTTTTGAAAAGTAGCGGAAAAGTGCTTCTACTGCAGGTGTAATCGATTACCTGGTTTACGGTAACCGATTTCATTGAGAAATAGAGGTGAGGGATATCTAGTTACAAGATGTGTAGCCGGTTACCTCATTTGGAGTAATCGGTTACACTGGGACCATTTTTGAAAAATCTTTGAAAGTTCATAACTTTAGTTTCAAAAGTTCGATTCGGATGCCGTTCGAAGCATCGGGAAGCTGACATGACGAATTCTATTCAGAAATTGGTTTTTGTACTAGAGATTGTATATATTGTTGTGTGTTAGTGCAAAAAGAATTGTGATGCTTATGTTGTGATGTGGCATATTCATTAATGCGTTGTGGTTGATTGATATATCATTGTGTTGTTATTGTTGAACTATTGTAACACATAAGTAGTTCGACAATCACCATCCACAACTTTAATTTTGATCATGTACCTACACAAAAATAAAGTAGGGAATAATGCAATATTTATTATAAAATTCAGTTTACATGATAAATGTTAGGGTTAAATAAGTTTTTGTTCCTTCGAAATATTACGAATTTCGTTTTTAGTCCTTTAAAAAAATCTCTTCAAATAATGGTGCCTCCAAAATTTTCCATTCATACAATTGGTCCCTGGCGTTAAATGCCATTAACAGATTGATGTGGCAAGTCGCGTGAAACTTTTTTAATGACTTTGCATACACATGGCAATGCCAACATGGCAAAAGTGATAATGTGGATGCCACATGGCAATTTATTCCATTTTTTATACTTTTTTTATTCATTAGAATTATATCGACGGAAAGACTGTCGCTAATATGAACATCATGCATAAACCCAGAATTTATAGCCAATACTTAGCTAATTTAAACACGTCATTCTTATGACATAAAATCTGTTCTTTTTTTCATGATTTTTTGCATAAAATGTTATAACCTTATAAGGATCTCTTAAACAAAAATTAATATTTTTACTAGAGATGAATTAAATATGATTTTTTTAAATACCGATTTTCAATGAAACACAAACATTGACATATGATTCAATTTTGAGATGCTATTTTGCAGAAACCTATTTACTAATACATAAAATGGATGTGCAAAGTTTCATGCCATTCCGAATAAGTCTCGATTTATTTAGATATTTTGACCGAAACACATATATACGTGTTTCGATCGAAAAATCAAAATAAATCATGTCTTATTCGGAATGTGAAGATCCTTTTAATGTGTTATTATATAGGTCTAAAAAAATATTAGCTTAAAATTCAATCATATGTCAACATTTGCGTTGTTCCCGTTTCATAGAAAATCGACGCTTAAAAAAATCATATTTAATTTATATCATGTCAAAAAAAATTCAACTTTTTGTGAGAGAGATCATTTAATATGATAAACATTCATACCAAAAATCATGAAAAATAAAACGAAATCTAGGTCATAATAATGGTTTTCGCCTTTAGAATATATATATATATATATATATATATATATATATATATATATATATATATATATATATATATATATATATATATATATATATATATATATATATATATATATATATATATATATGTGTGTGTGTGTGTGTGTGTGTGTGTGTGTGTGTGTGTGTGTGTGTGTGTGTGTGTGTGTGTTTTGATCGAAAAATCAAAATAAATTGAGACTTATTTAGAATTTCATGAAACATTCCAGATCTATTTCATGTATTATGAGATAGGTCTCTAGAAAGTATTAGATCTAAATTCAATCATATGTTAGCGTTTGCATTGTTCCCGTTTCATAGAAAATCAGCGCTTAAAAAAAATTCATATTTAATTTTTCTCATGTAAAAAAAATTTCAATATTTCTATAAGAGATCGTTATAATGTGATAAACAATCATGAAAAAAATCATTAAAAAAAGAAGTCTAGGTCATAATAATGATTTTCGCCTCTAAAAAAATACATTTATGTGTTTCTATCGAAAAATCAAAATAAATCGATACTAAGTCGGAATTCCATGAAACTTTGCAGATCTATTTTATGTGATATGATATAGGTTTATGTAAAATATTAGCTCAAAATTCAATCATAGTCCAATGTTTACGTTGTTTCCGTTTCATGGAAAATCGGCGTTAAAAATTTTTTATTTGATCTTACCGGATCAGAAAAGAGATCAGTAGCCAGCAAGACATCGTGAGTTCCTAGTTCGCCGGTGGTGGAGAAGAGGAGGGGGTGTACCTGCAAGGCACTCTGATGCTAAAGTAAGTTTCAGCAAGAGAGAAAGCAATTACATAAAGTGTAGGAAATTAGAATACTTGACCTTCTTGTGAAAGAGGGTATTTATAATGTGCCCCCAACGATGGCCCAACGGTTATCTGCATTGGGTTAGATTGTTAGGCCCAATACGAATAACTGTCAGGATCTACGTGGCGTAGGGAAGACCAGCACGTGGTCTTCGTCCTGGGTCAACTTCCCCGTGAACTTCGGAAGGTGGAGGAACTATTTTTTCAGACGTGGGTAGTTGGTTGAGGAAGTGTACCCGCGTGGGAGGCACTTGGAGATCGTTGGAAAGACGCGTGAGCGCTCTCCGTGCTAGTTGACGGGTTGGCCCCTCCCTAACGAGGAGCTGCGTTAGGTCGTGCCCAACTATGGGACAACCTCTAACCAATCCAGAACAGGAGCCCCCTAAGTCATTGCTCAGAAGGAGAGGAGTAATGACTTAAGAGTCAATTCTTGTGTCGAGGAGGGGCGCAGGGACTTGCCCGGGGGAGCATCGTTCGTGCTCGAGGCACTGAGCTCGCGAGGCTATGCGCGTGACTAGACACAGGAGCCATTAGTCGCGCTCGACAGCAGGGTCGACGGCAGGGTCAATCAGGCGTTTATCCAGAGGACAGGTGCTCGCGGGAAGGCTCGTCCCATCACACGTAGTCATGGCACTTTTCCAACTTCTCACGAGGAAGTGTTCTCAGCAGTGCAAGGGTCGAGCATCATGCTTGATGTACTGGACAATGTGACAGAAGCGAAAGGAGCGGACACATTATTTCCTCGAGTTGTGCGATGGGGCTTGAAGGGACACGCGTGTCTTCTTGGGCCACATGTCAGGAGTAATAAATGCCTATGACGGCTATGAGTTGGGGTGCTTGAGTGCCTAAAATAGGGGGAAGACTGATTCATTGCACGCTCATCCCATTCAAGCTCATGAATCCCTCAAAGTTTCTTGAGGTTTCCTCTTCTCTCCTAACGTACATTCGTTGTCGTTGTCGCAATCAGCTCCTTGCTCCGTCGTCCTAATCTCCATATTATTCTCCGTATAAGTAAGTCCCTTATCTTTCTTTAGAGTTTATGTGTTTTCAGGCGTTTTATGAATTTCCAGGGAATTTATTGAGTCTCCAATGAAGTTTCTGGCAACTTTTCTGGGGAGCCCATGAAGTTCCCGGAGAACTCATGAAGTTCCCGGCGGAATCATGAAGTTTTCGATGAATATTCCAGGAACTTCATGAAGATTCTGGGGAGATGCATGAAGTTTCCGATGAAGGTCTCGGGGACCTCATAAGGCTTTAGCATCCTCGCTGGGTTTGACGTCGGGGAAACCTTTTTCCTCGCAGACGCGTGAGTACCAAGAGAAAGTCTCTCGTCGAGGAGACTTCCTATGCTTGATTCTGGTGGGGAACTTAAATGTTGAGTAATATTTCCTCCGCAGAGAGGGGGTTTTGTGTTCTATGTCAAGGAGAATTTCCTCACGACCATGCACTTTTCGGCAAGGGTTTCGGTCGAGGATGTGTGTCTAACATTTCCTCTCCCTTTCACTTGATTTGTGGTGGAAGGGTGGATTTGATCTTATCATCGAATTCACTATTTCCTTGTACTTTTCAGGTTAAATGGATCCCAAGCCCGAGGATGCAGTCATGGTCAAAGTAGAGGTCGTTGATGTAGAAGACATTGATGGGGATGTCGAAGATAAAAGGAAGTGTTTTGGCTGACCATTTGGCACAAGCCAATTGATGATTATCAACCTATGAGGTTTGATTTTCCTGATGAGGATGTGATGTATTTAAAGGTTAAAGATTGTGAAGAACCATTACCTGATGCAGGGCCTGAGCCTGGATCCCGTTGGGGTTTGATTTTTGATGGAGCTGTTAATGAGTATGGCAATGGTATTAGGGCAATAATTATTACTCCTCATGGTTCTCATATTCCTTTCACTGCGAGGTTGATGTTCACTTGCACAAATAACGCGGCGGGATATGGAGCGTGTATTATGGGCTTGGAAGAAGCAATTGATCTAAGGATCAAGATTCTTGATGTATACGGAGATTCATCCCAGGTGGTTAATCAGATTAAAGGGGAATGGGATACACGTCAACCTGATTTAATTCCTTATCGTGATTATGCAAGCAGGTTGTCAACTTTCTTCAATAAGGTTGAGTTTCACCATATACCCAGAGTAGAGAATCGAATGGAAGATGCATTAGCGACTATATCCTCCATGATTGCAGTGAATCGGTGGAATGATGTGCTTAAAATCAATGTTATGTGTCTTGATAGACCAACTTATGTGTTTGCGGTCGAAGAGGTTGTTGATGATAAACCGTGGTATTATGATATTTGTTGTACCCCAAATTGTACCCCTTAGATGTCATAACATCTTGCATTGACATTTAGGTTCGATCATATATGCATTGTTAACTAACCACTTCACTTTGTTAGTTTGTCTCTTTTGTGAAAAGTCATGACTTATACAAAGGAGAGGGCAAAGTCTCCTAAGCCAAGCTCTCATTTGAATCAAGGAATTTATCTGTTCAAACAGACAATTAAGGCTCCAAAAGCAATCATGTGAGCTCACCTACATCTTAGAGGTCTTACTCTGTAATACCCCGTAAATTATTTACTCTAGATAATATTCGTTTGATCAGCTGGGTTCCAGTTTACTCTGAGAATTTATTGGATAAAATAATTAGAGTAAACTGATGAGCTCAGAGCAGATCAAATTAATATTTTTCTGACTCTGAGGTTTTAACTTTTGGTGTTATAGAGACTTTTGAACATTTAGTAGTGTTACTATTTAAGTGAGTTTCCCTATATCATTCATTTTCCCTTTTTCTCTTCATTTGGAACAAAGATAGAAAATAGAAAGAAAGAAGAAGTAGAGAGAAGGAAGAGGAAAGGAAAGAAAGGAGAAGAAAAACCTAGAAGAGAGAAAGATCAAGATCATCATCCATTCTTCATCAAATCATCTCATCTTCTTCATCATCATCTTCTAACCAAGGTGGGTTCTAGATAGATGCTTTAGTGTAAAATTTCTTGAGTTTTAGAGTTAGGTTTGATATTGTGAGAAAATGAATAATCTTGCTAAAATCATGAATCTAACGGTTGAAAATCGATATAAATGAGGTAGTATGATCATATTATGCTTATGAACATTGTTGGTGATTATTTGCGCTGGTTGGAATTAATTTGGGTTGAAAAGTTGGGTTTGAAACCCTTGAAACCATGTAAAATCGCAGCTGAGTACTGCTGTTCTGGTGCAGAGCACCGGGCGACGCAAAGCGAACGCCCCTGTTTCGCCGGGCGATGCCCAAGAGGCGCAGCAGGGCACACTCCTATAACTTTGAGTTTTTGAAGAGGGACTTACGCCCCTGCTTCGCCGGGTTAAGTAGAGGCGAAGGGTGCAGCGCCGGGCGAAGCCTGGAGCGCCGGGCGCTCCTGGGACTTTTTCAAATGTTCCCATTTCCTTTTAAATTCCATAACTTGTGATCCACCTATCCGATTCTAGTGTTCTTGATACCGATAGAAAGCTGTGAGAATAACTTATCTGATAAAGGTGAAAATGTCGGTTTTATTGCCTGATTAAATAATCTGAGGAAACCCGAAAGTGGGGTAATTATAATGAATTATTATATGTGTTTCCATTGTGCAATGATAATATACCTTGTTTATCCTATTGCTGATTAAACATGATTGTGAGTGAATATGTATGTTAAAATGAAAATGGAATAGGTAGAGTGAGGAATATTACCATGAAACTATATTGAAACCTGGTAACGGCTAGGAAATTGTTGAATAACATAACGACGACGCTCGTGCAAGAGAGGCCGAGGCGTGCGTCTATTACCGAATGGTATGGAATAATTACACTAGTATGGATCATGTTTTATTGTGTTTATTTGAGAAAAGACAAAAGAGGTCTTAAGGCAAATGTGGCCTTGTGATTGTCGAATACAATCGCGTTGTGTTTATGATCACGTAATCGTAACCATTTCATTTGAGATGCAGTTTCATGAGTCTCGAGCTCCTCTGAAACGTATGCATAATTACTTGGCAGGTTTGATTCCAGCGTGTAGTACGAATGAAGCCTATATGGTAAAGAGACTTACGATGGTTAACAGGCCATGAGAAGTGACGGTTCACGGTTAATAGGCCGATGATCCTGAATCTATTTCGTATGACAAGTAACTACAAGGATCCATGACTCGGGTCGACTTCTAGACGTAGAAGCGGACGGGAAAAGGGGATGCCTTGGTACAGGTTATTAATTAGTGATATTGTGAGTTAACAAGACTCATGAACATGGATCCATATAGTGTGTGTGAGTACTCAAAGTCTTTCCCTTTCCCCTTTTGACTTGAGTTAGGTGTGAGAGAACCTTGTAAAACTGAGAGGACCTATAAGATAGGGAACTCACTGAGATTTGATGTATCTCACCCCACGTTGATTATATTACAGGTACTACAGGTTCGGCGAAGGGTAAAGATAAGGTTGTTTGACTTTCCTTACTATCTTAGCATTTGGGATGGCAAGGCTTCTGTTGTGGAGTTTTTGAGATCGTTGTGGAACTAGTTCTGAGTATTTATCTTTGGAACATCTTGTATATGTATTATGCCATAGTATTTGTATTAAGTGAATTTTTCTGGGCATGTATATTACAATGTGTTTACTAGGGACTTGTACATTTCAGTACCAAACGTGGTATTCATGTATAATATATGCTTTGATGTATGAATTGATATATGGGCGTTACAGTTGGTATCAGAGCAGGTCGTATCCTCGACCTAGCCATGAAATAGTATAAGTATTTCTTTCCGTTTCATATGCGTTGGGTCTTACGTGTTATATTTATGGTATTGAGCCTGATCAACTTAATCCTATCTGTATGACATTTAGGAACATGGACGACGGGCGCAGAAACAACCGTGGTAGACCCAGAACCACTCCGGTAGGGACTAATTCGCCAGGCGGCGAGGAAAATGTTCCATGGCCTCAGTTTCTGCAGCAGATGCAACAACAACAGAATCAGTTCATGCCACAAATGGTACAACAAATGGTTGGGGGTCTGCATACTCCAGTGGTTGTTCCAGAAGCTACAGGTGGAAGCTTTAGGGATTTCATCACTACTACAAAATGGCCAAACAACAACCCCAGGTTTACAACGACATCCTATACACCGTTCTTATACTACGTATTGGATGCGCGCGCATTATTTTATTTAGAAATCTCAAGGGTATAATAACGGTTTTTATGAAAACCGTGGTGATACAATCTAGCTATCATGGGTTCGAACCTCATCGCCCTCAAATAGTTTATCCCTTTGATGTAAATGCTCCCTTTTTAAGTTTTATTAATATTTAACTAAAAAATAATATAGATATCACGACGGATATTTCTCAAAACCGTTGTTACAAATTGAAGCTTCTTTTTATGTATTTTAAACACCAAGTATATATATCAATTTATCCATTGAAACAACCCTAACACCAACGCCGTTACCATTGTCGGGAAGAAGACAACAACAACAACAAAGTGTTCTACTTTAAGGTGTTGCAATGTCACATTTGAAGACAAAATCATCCAAAGGTGTTTCTACATCTTGTTCCAGTGTAAAATCTCGATCTGGAAATTTTTGTGGTTGTGATGGTCGTATGGTTTCATATCAATGCAAGAAGGGACAAAATAAAGGAAGGCTTTTTTGGAGATGTCCATTTTGGAGGAGCGATGGAACATGTAATTTGTTCATATGGGATGAAGACGTGGGAGAAAGAGATGGAAATGACGATGAGAGCATTATGAAGTCAAAGTTGGAAGCTATGGGCTATCTGAAGGTTATGTATGAGGATTTAAAGAAAAAGAACAAGAATTTGAAGAACAAACTGAAATCAGAGATATTTTCTGGAAATATCAAGATGTTATGTTTTTTTGTCTCCTTTATGTTTAATATTTACTTTGTTATGAAATGTAATAGTTGAATTAGGGTTCGAATTACATTGTTGATGTTTAAACTGCAGATGCATTGTGAATTACATTATTGATGTTTAAACTGCAGATGAATTAAGTTAGAAGTTAAGGCGCACCTTTTCTTTTTCATTTATTTTAAAATTCATAAATAAAAGGGTTATCACTACGGTTCTTCTGGTTAACTGTAGTGACATATTTATAATAAATAAATACCTATGTATATGGTTTTTATTTATTTTAAAATTCACAGATAAAAGGGTTATCACTACGGTTATTCTGGTAAACCGTAGTGATATATTTATAATAAATAAATACATATCTATACGGTTGTTATTGTTAACCGTTGTGAAATAGTTTACCCATATATAAGCGAAATAACTTTCACTTAATAGACAGTAACGCCGTTGCCTTCAAAGTGAAACTCTAGAACCCATTTTTTCTCTTCGTTTTCACCATTAGCCATGAATCTTGTGCTTCATACATTAAGGTATTCTTCTTCTTCCATCTATTTTTAGATATTTCCCATTATCTCGTTTGTTGCATGTTGTTTTTGTTGATTGTTCTCATTTTTTCATATTCGTTTTCACTACCTTAACAAAGACCATACTTTGGAAACTTCACAATGTTTGTGTTGCTATGGAAAAATGTATAAGAAGCATGAAGCTATGATGGAAACTTCATCCACCTTGTACTTTTTTTTCATAGCATCACGAACAAGATGTTAGTAAATGAAGAAACAACAGTGTAAGCAAACTTTATCTAGTTTTAGAAGCAATGAAAAGAAGTATAAGAAGTATAAAGCTTTTGTGTAAGCTTCTTCCTCCTTATATTTCTTTTTCACGGCTTCCCAAACTAGTTCAACATCATAATTGATTCCTGTTCCGTGATTAGTTTCATTAAAAGGTGCGTTATTCATGTTCCTCTCTTTACTCATCACTGGATTATGGTTTTAGGGTTTGTTTTCAACTGAGGATGCTCATTTTTAAAGTTTGCTTTGTTTCCTTTCAGGTTAAGGGGATGATACAGGGTGATGATGCTGGTGGAAGAAAGCGTATTATATCAGTTTATAATTTCTGGATCTGGTATAGAATGTTGTTTGAGTTTATCATATTCTATTTACATTGTTTGTTTAACTAACCCTCACTTAAAGTTTGCTGGTGGTAGCAAGCGTATTATATGAGTTTATAATATCTGGATCTAGTATAGAATTTTGTTTGAGTTTATTATATTCTATGTAGATTGTTTGTTTCACTAACCCTCACTTAAAATACATTCAGTTAATTTGACATAGATACTTATAATCTGCAAATTAAGTTGTATTTGAAAACCAACTTAAACAAACCAATGTTGTTTTCTGATTGCATACCTCTCATCATTTATCTCACGTTCTTTTATATATAGATTATGGTATAATGATCTAGCTCCTTAGATGCATCGCCATCTTTCAATATAGTTAAATCAAAGATGAGGCAAATTATCCAATGTCTTGTTATGGAAATTTAACTATAATCGAAGATAGCGATATATCGAAGGAGTCAGATCAATAAACCACAATATATGTAAAAGAGCGTGAAATGCACGATGAGACGAATGCAATCAGAAAACAACATTGGTTTGTTTAAGTTGGTTTTCAAGAACAGTTTAATTTGCAGATTATAGACATCTTCATCAAATTTAATCCATGTATATTTATTTAGTGAGGTGTTTGGAAAACAAGCAATCTACATTTAATATAATAAACTTAGGGTACTTACAACAACGGTTATATATTGTAACCGATATCATAAGTAATTTATGTTTTATATAAATTCGCTACTGATGGGTTTCGAACCCAGAACCTAAGTGTATGTATCGCAACGGTTTATTATCATAACCGTTGTGATATATGGCACGCGTCCTGCCTTTCAACAACGGTTTCCAGACCGTTGTAGAAACAGCGAACTTACAACGACAATCTACATAACAACGCCTTCGCCCGCATCATTATATGTCATTCCCAACCGTTGTTAAATGGGTTTTCGTAGTAGTGCATCCGTATGAATCCTCCGGAATTTCTGGGAGGTTTGGATCTGTAACACCCCATTTTAATTTATTTAATCGTCGTGTGTTATTTTATTTGTTTGGCCTGTTTAGGGTGTGTAGTTGAGTGCGGAGGTGTAGTGTCCTTAACGGATTGGGATCAATAGAGCAACTGGAGAACTCTGAAGAGATCTATTATTAAATGAAAGAGACAGATCAATAATTATTAGTCCAAGAGAGTATTTTAAGGTAACTCTAATAATTGATCAATTGTGTTGAGATGACAAAATATCAATTGGAGGTATTTTACCCTGTTGGATTATATTATATAATAAGTATTATATATATATATATATATATATATATATATATATATATATATATATATATATTAGAAAAGAAAGAAAAAAGATAGAAGAAGAAGGAGAAGGAAAAGAGAGAAGAGGAGGAAGAGGAAAATTGAAGAAAATCGCCGTTTCAATCGCGATTAATCGGGTAAGGGTGAGAAGTTTCAATTATATCTCGATTGTATATGTATATGCATGTGTTTGTTTGGTTGGATTTTGGGTGAAATGTTAGAGTTTTAACGTTTGTTAGAGTTGGTAAATTGAGTGGAAATCATGAGTTAAGGCTCCTAATTGTTGATACATGATAGTTATAGGTTGCTTAGCATTTACTTTGCAGTATGGTGATGTTTAGATGAGATTTGGAGTGAAATTGAGTGAAACCCGTAGCAGAAATTATGCAGGAAATTCTGGGTGTTTCGTTGCCCATACGCGTAATGGGCATGGCAATACGCGTATTGGGTAGGGTAATACGCGTATGGCAAGGGCGAACTGTAGGAGTTACGCGTATGGAATCCATTTTACACGACCCTCTGCTGAACCGCGTAATGGTACGCGTAAGGGGCAAGGCATTACGCGTAAGGAGGTAGGCATTACGCGTAATGGATTTAATATGGAATCAAGATGGAATTTTTGAGAGAAATCAGTCTCTGCTCATACGCGTAACACTTTGGACAATACGCGTATGGAGGGCGAGCGAGCTGGGCAATACGCGTATGGGTTTGGGCAATACGCGTATGACCAGCGAGAGTGCAGAATTTTGCTGTTCGCGATTTCTTTCCCGATTTCGCGTTCGACGCGGTTCCTTTTTGGTCTGAGAGGTTGAGGTAGGTGTCAGAACTTGTTGAACCTTGGATTGGTAGTGGGAATAATTAAAAATTGAATTTAGGTAGATTAATTAGATAATTAACTAATTAAGGTCTCGTGAGGTATTTCCCTTAATTGTGTGTATTACGAGGAATAATTTGACAGTTGTAGTAATACTAGTGTGATCAGGAGGATCGTGTAAATGTATAACTGATTGTTATGTGTGTGCTTTATGCATAAATCTTGTTATGAATGTGTTATGTTGAATTGATTGGACAGGTTTGGTAATACTATTGTGTATTACGGTGAGTGTATATCTCATGGGTGATCAAGGGGACCGTGAAGAGGTATAGTTATTATTGTACTTATGTTTTGTGCATCTTTTGTATCGTGCATTTCATGATGTGTCTGGTGGAGACAACTAGGTGGGAATCCATGATGGGTGCCTAGTATTGTCCGGACTCCAATGTGGAGTTATTTTGGAGATAAATCATTGCTCAGTGGGAGTGTATGCGATTTATCCGGACTCCAATGTGGAGTTGTTTTGGAGACAAATAATTGCTCAGTGGGAGTGTATGTGATTTATCCGGATTCTTTTATGAATCGGGTTCAATTGAATGAACCATGTTGTGTGGTATCACTTGCATTGTATCGTGTCATTGAGTTGCATTGCATTATTATGTTGGTTGTTCAGTATCATCGTGAGCCCAGTGGGGAGTATAGCGATGTATCTATGTTTCCTGTGGGAATTGGTGGGTTCTTGAAGGACCACTCTTGATGTGTTATTTATATGTCATATCTATGAATATGAATATATGTTGTGTTTTGGTGTGATACATATATGTCATGTCTGTGAAAATGAATATATGTGATGTGTTGGTGTGTTTGTATATATATATATATGTCATAACTTGTGTATATGAATATATGATACCGTTGTATGCTATATGTGTTAGCATGTGGGGTGTGTGTGAGTTGAAGAATATATGTGAATTATCTTATTACATATTATTATGCAAATCTTGATTTATGTTGTTATTTCTCACCCTTCTACTGGAATATGCTTTTATGGCATAATGCAAATTAGCCGTTGTAGAGGCGTGGAGGCAAGTGGAAGAGGTAGATCTTCATTTTGCCTAGATCGTTGGTGTCTGCTCTGATACGTAACACGAGAGTCGGGGGAAAACGTTTTGTTATTTATGTTTATATATGTGAATATATATATATATATATATATATATATATATATATATATATATATATATATATATATATATTTTGGATAACTGGTAGGTATATTTTGATGTTATGAAACAACTTATTTTATAAAACGAGTCAATTATGGATCGTTCCGCTTTATTCCATAATTGAACTTCCCTTTTGTTGGAAAAAGTTTCTTGTTATTATTTACTCCATTTTGTGTTATGTATCAAAGTGATGAGCAGGTGAATGATGTTTTTCTCAAATGTGGCATCCTTATTTCTGTCGAAAATTTTTTATTCACTCTGATTTATTTATGCATTATTTATAAGCTAGATGGGAATTGGGGTGTTACAATTGGTATCAGAGCAGGTCGGTCCGTCCGGCCAAGTTATTTAGTTGGTGTGGCATGACAGTTGAATACCGTCGATGCTGTTTATTCCTTAGTACGTGATATGTGTGTGAAACACTGTCAGTGCTTTTTGGTTTCTAATCTTTGTCTTCAGGATTAAGAATGAGTTAAGTGGGGGAGAAGTTGGTGCTTCTCCAAGTTGCTTCAGTGGTGGAGCGTTGGTTGCAAGATTATACGTGTTGTTTGGACAGTGTTGTTTCCGATTTCGGAGGGAATGCGGAGGTATGGTTTATGTCGACTAAAGATTTGTGCCTTAGGTAGTTTTGTGCACAAGATGGAAGAAATGCTATTATGGTCTAGTAAAGACTGTCTATGCCCCATCATGATTGTCGGCTGTCTATTGACAAATTGAGGAACTGATCACCCTTAATCTCTTGTTGGTAGTAGACGGAATTATGTTGGATGGAATAGGCGTGTCTTTTCGGCTTTGATAGTGTGTGTAATGAATTGTTGGGAGTTAAGAAAATGATTATGGATTGTTTTGATGAGTCGATGAAGATTCTTATATCAGAAGATGAGGTGGATTAGAGGCTTTGGTATGTTGGTCAAGTCGGGATGTCTCTGAGGGAGAATGATCGGGTATTATTGATGGTTGCTCCTCAGAGAGTAGAAAGTGAACTTAAATTGGACGAAGGTGAATAGTTACGGTTTATTTCTACTAAGTAAGTAGAGAAACTCTTAGAAGATGAGACTAAGATGTTTGTGATAATAGTGTTTTGGAATTGACAGGAAAGCCACAATGAAGGGCTTCCAGTGGTGTGTGATTTCCAAATGTGTTTCCGGATGGAATAACAAGCAAGATGGGTGTAATGGTATTAAGGCTATGGAAAGCAAAACTTAGAGTTTTGATGAGTGTTGAGAGTTCTTTTTGGTTGATGGTTGATACCTGGTGGCATTTGTGGAGTTTGGATTGTCCATAGAATGAAATTGTGTATGGATTACTGTTAGTTGAATAAGGTAACGATTGCGAATAAGTGTCCACTTTCAAGAATAGATGATTGGAATGGTTTGGTTGAGTTTAATTGGAATTACAATTGTTTGGAACGTTTGATAAAAGTGGTGAATTTGTGTGAGTTGAGGCTTGGATCGGTTTCATGTGACAGGTTATGTTTGTTATCATCGGAATAAGTTGTTATTTACTTGATTAAGCTTGTATGTGACTCTGGACAAGTTGGATGAGGTTTGGTTTGGTTGGGCATTACAATGTTCAGTAATGTGGTTCAGTGTTAGTAATGCGTCTGGAATGGTTGTGGAGTATATGAATCGTATCTTCCATATTTAATTGGATAAGTTCATAGTGGTGTTCATCGGGGATATTCTGATCTATTATAAAATCAGAAGGAGAGTATGTAGGGTGTTTGAGAATCGAGTTGCAAGCGTTGACAAGAAAGGAATTTTTATGCTAAATTATTCAAGTGAGAATTTTGGTTGAAAAGGTTAGTTTTCTTGGATATGTTATTTCCGATGAGGGTATTGTTATGAATCCATCGGAAGTAGATGCAGTTCTACAAGGAGAGGCTCCGAAGTCAGTTAAGGTGATTAGAGACTTTTTGGACTTTAGTTGGTTATTACCGGAGGTTGTGGAAGGCTTTTCTAAGTTAGCATTTTCGTTACTTCAGTTGACTTGCAAAGGGTAAGTCGTTTGCCTTGGATGTTCATTGTGAGAAAGGTTTGAGAGGGCTAAAGTAGACTTTGTCTACGGCTCCAGTTTCGATTCTGTGTGATCCTAATAAACCGGTTGTGAGGTATTAGGATGCGTTTATGATGAGTTTGGTCATTGTGTTGATGCAAGATGGTAAATTCGTGGTTGATGCTTTACGACAATAGAGGATTCATGATTTCAAGATGGCGACAGTTACTTTTGTGTTGAGAATTTGGAGGTATTATTTTTATGGTTTTGAGTTTGAGGTGTTTAGTAAATCAAAATAGTGAATACCTGTTGGGTCGGGAATAAGAGAGTATGAGACAATGAGGATGGTTAGAATTCCTGAATGAGTTATGAATTTAGCTGGGATTATCCTATGGGTGAAGTTAATGTCGTGCCTGATGAGTTAAGTCGAAAGTTTCTATACCTGTCTGTTTTGAGGGTCAGGGGATTAGAATTATTTGAGCAGTTCAGAGACTTGTGTCTGGTGTGTGAGATAACACAGTAGAGTGTGAAGTTGGGTATATTAGAAATGGACTATGATTTTTCTGGTGAATACTAAAGAGAGTCAGAAGTTGGATATGAAATTAGTAGATTTGATTGTTGCGATTAATCAGAGTGCGCATCGAAAGCGTGATGTAGCACATTTTGTTTATGCGAGTGTGACTTGTAAGAGTTCATAGGTTGAACACTGGAAACATGTAGGAATGATGAGACCATTGGACGTTTCAGAATGGAAGTGTTAGGCAAAAGGTTTAAATATTATTCATGGCCTACTATATGTTCGATTGGTGAATCATAGCATTGTGTAATAATATGGTGTGGTAAGGATGTTGGTATTATGGTTAGGTAGAGGTTGTTGAAGCGATGTTGTGTCGTGGAATTTTATGTTCTTGTTTTGTTGTTGCCTCGTTTCCATCGTGATGGTTCGAGTGCGAGTAGCTAATTCCTATGTGGGGAATTAGGGGAGGGTTACATATGGTGAGGGTAACAATCTGGTTGTGTTCGGGTTCTAGAGTGAACCTATGTGTTCGTAACTTGAGTATTCTTTGAGTCGTGAGTTAATCGTCAAATGCAGTATATGGGCATTGCATCTTGTTGTTGTTGTTGTTGCTGTTAGCAAGGTGGCTCGTCAGTTTGTGTTATTCGTGGTGTGCCTAGTGTTGGCATGATAGTTGGTTAGTCAGATGCGAGAGTTGTATCCGGAGTTGTTCGTCTCAACTACATTTTCGAGGATGAAAATATTTTAAGTGGGGGAGAGTTGAAACACCCCATTTTAATTTATTTAATCGTCGTATGTTATTTTATTTGTTTGGCCTGTTTAGGGTGTGTAGTTGAGCGCGGAGGTGTAGTGTCCTTAACGGATTGGGATCAATAGAGCAACTGGAGAAATCTGAAGAGATCTATTATTAAACGAAAGAGACAGATCAATAATTATTAGTCCAAGAGAGTATTTTAAGGTAACTCTAATAATTGATCAATTGTGTTGAGATGACAAAATATCAATTGGAGGTATTTTACCCTGTTGGATTATATTATATAATGAGTATTATATATATATATATATATATATATATATATATATATATATATATATATATATATATATATATATATATATATATATATATATATATATATTAGAAAAGAAAGAAAAAAGATAGAAGAAGAAGGAGAAGGAAAAGAGAGAAGAGGAGGAAGAGGAAAATTGAAGAAAATCTCCGTTTCAATCGCGATTAATCGGGTAAGGGTGAGAAGTTTCAATTATATATCGATTGTATATGTATATGCATGTGTTTGTTTGGTTGGATTTTGGGTGAAATGTTAGAGTTTTAACGTTTGTTAGAGTTGGTAAATTGAGTGGAAATCATGAGTTAAGGTTCCTAATTTTTGATACATGATAGTTATAAGTTGCTTAGCATTTACTTTGCAGTATGGTGATGTTTAGATGAGATTTCGAGTGAAATTGAGTGAAACCCGTAGCAGAAATTATGCAGGAAATTTTGGGTGTTTCGCTGCCCATACGCGTAATGGGCATGGCAATACGCGTATTGGGTAGGGCAATACGCGTATGGCAAGGGCGAACTGTAGGCGTTACGCGTATAGAATCCATTTTACACGGACCTCTACTGAACCGCGTAATGGTACGCGTAAGGGGCAATGTATTACGCGTAAGGAGGTAGGCATTATGCGTAATGGATTTAATATGGAATCAAGATGGAATTTTTTAGATAAATCAGTCTCTGCTCATACGCGTAACACTTTGGGCAATACGCGTATGGAGGGCGAGCGAGCTGGGCAATACGCGTATGGGTTTGGGCAATACGCGTAAGACCAGCGAGAGTGCAGTATTTTACCGTTCGTGATTTCTTTCCCGATTTCGCGTCCGACGCCGTTCCTTTTTGGTTTGAGAGGTTGAGGTAGGTGTCAGAACTTGTTAAACCTTGGATTGGTAGTGGGAATAATTAAAAATTAAATTTAGGTGTATTAATTAGATAATTAACTAATTAAGCCCTCGTGAGGTATTTCCCTTAATTGTGTGTATTACGAGGAATAATTTGACAGTTGTAGTAATACTAGTGTGATCAGGAGGATCGTGTAAATGTATAACTGATTGTTATGCGTGTGTTTTGTGTGTAATTCTTGTTATGAATGTGTTATGTTGAATTGATTGGACAGGTTTGGTAATACTATTGTGTATTACGGTGAGTGTGTATCTCACATGTGATCAAGGGGATCGTGAAGAGGTATAGTTATTATTATACTTATGTTTTGTGCATCTTTTGTGTTGTGCATTTCATGATGTGTCTGGTGGAGACAGCTAGGTGGGAATCCATGATGGGTGCCTAGAATTGTCCGGACTCTAATGTGGAGTTGTTTTGGAGATAAATCATTGCTCAGTGGGAGTGTATGTGATTTATCCGGACTCCAATGTGGAGTTGTTTTGGAGACAAATCATTGCTCAGTGGGAGTGTATGTGATTTGTCCAGACTCCGATGTGGAGTTGTATGGAGATAAATCACTGCTCAGTGGGAGTGTATGTGATTTATCCGGATTCTTTTATGAATCGAGTTCAATTGAATGAACCATGTTGTGTGGTACCACTTGCATTGTATCGTGTCATTGAGTTGCATTGCATTATTATGTTGGTTGTTCAGTATCATCGTGAGCCCAGTGGGGAGTATAGCGATGTATCTATGTTTCCTGCGGGAGTTGGTGGGTTCTTGAAGGACCACTCTTGATGTGTTATTTATACGTCATATCTATGAATATGAATATATGTTGTGTTTTGGTGTGAGACATATATGTCATGTCTGTGAAAATGAATACATGTGATGTGTTGGTGTGTTTGTATATATATATATATATATATATATATATATATATATATATATATATATATATATATATATATATATATATATGTCATAACTTGTGTATATGAATATATGATATCGTTGTATGCTATATGTGTTAGCATGTGGGGTGTGGGTGAGTTGAAGAATATATGTGAATTATCTTATTACATATTATTATGCAAATCTTGATTTATGTTGTTATTTCTCACCCTTCTGCTGGAATATGCTTTTATGGCATAGTGCAGATTAGCCGCTGTAAAGGCGTGGAGGCAAGTGGAAGAGGTAGATCTTCATTTTGCCTAGATCGTTGGTGTCTGCTCTGATACGTAACACGAGAGTCAGGGGAAAACGTTTTGTTATTTATGTTTATATATATATATATATATATATATATATGTATGTATATTTTGGATAACTTGTAGGTATATTTTGATGTTATGAAACAACTTATTTTATAAAACGAGTCAATTATGGATCGTTCCGCTTTATTCCATAATTGAACTTCCCTTTTGTTGGAAAAAGTTTCTTGTTATTATTTACTCCATTATGTGTTATGTATCAAAGTGATGAGCAGGTGAATGATGTTTTTCTCAAATGTGGCATCCTTATTTCTGTCAAAAAAAATTTATTCACTCTGATTTAATTATGCATTATTTATAAGCTAGATGGGAATTGGGGTGTTACAGGATCCGGTAAAGGCTCACGAGTGGATAGCCGGCATGGAGAGAATTTTCTTAATAGTCCAGTGTAGTGAGGAAACTAAGGTGGTTTTCTCTTCTCACTTGTTGAAGGGTCATGCCATGAGGTGGTGGGAGAGTGCCTCAGCCTTGATGACTGTTCAAGAGGTACCAAAAATATGGGAGCAGTTCAAGATTAATTTTATGGAGAAGTATTTCCCAAGTTCCTTAAGGTCTCAGAAGGAATTCGAGTTTCAACAGTTGAGACAGGGTAACTTGACTGTGGCAGCTTATGCGGAGAGGTTTGAGGGCTGAAATTTCACATAGCGTGTCTCAGAGGGAGTTCACTAGCTATGCCGAATTGTTAAGGCAATGCTACGTGGCAGAACATCGCTTGAAGAAAGTGCAAGCGGAAGGAGAATTGAGTAGGTTAAATCAAGGCGATCGTGGAAGATCAAATCAACAATTTAGACCGAGACAACAAGCCTTTAAAGGGAAACAAGTTCAGAGTTCCAGGACTAGTGTGCCTCCGGTATGTCGTACTTGTGGTAAGAATCATCATGGTAGGTGCAGTTTCGGAGGAATAAAGTGTTATCAGTGTAATAAGGTAGGCCATATGGCAAGGGATTGTCCTCAGAATAGGAATCAAGCGCAAGAAAAGAATATCGGTCGGGTATATACCTTGGATGCGAGGAAAGCGAAGGGTGACAACTCTTTGATTGCTGGTATGTGTTTCGTTAATGGACATCCTTGTTTTGTGTTATTTGATTGTGGAGCAACACACTCTTTTGTATCGGTGTAATGTGTGAAGCGACTTGGGTTGTAAGCTATTCCGTTGTCTCCACCCATGGTGGTTACTACTGCCATGGATGAGATAGTTGAAACACCTTTAATGTGTGAAAATTGTGTTTTATCTGTGGATGGTAGAGTTTTTCAGATTGATCTGATTTGTTTGCCGCTAAAGAAAGTGGATGTTGTGTTGGGAATGGATTGGCTTTCTGCTAATTCGATATTTATCGGTTGTGAGGAAAAGCTAATCATTATTCCATCCGTTGAGGCTACTCCGAAGGATGTGTTAACTAATATTTTAGAAGGTACAGTTGGAATGATAAATTTCTTGTTTGAGAAGGAAAAATCTGTTCTTTTGGTTCTCACTTAAGAGGAGAGTAACAACCTTCAGGTTTTGAGTATTCCGGTAGTCTATGAGTTTCCCGAAGTTTTCCCCGAGGATATCACTTCTCTTCCTCCGGAGAGGGAAGTGGAATTCTCTATTGACCTGATACTGGGAACGGCTCCAATATCCATTTCTCCGTATCGGATGGCACCACTTGAGTTAAGAGAATTAAAGGATCAATTGGAAGAGTTGATGGCTAAGCATTTTGTTCGACCCAGTGTTTCGCCCTGGGGAGCTCCAGTGTTGTTGGTAAAGAAGAAGGATGGTGGAATGCGGTTGTGTATTGATTACCGTCAGTTGAATAAGGTCACCATCAAGAACAAATACCCATTGCCAAGGATAGACGACCTGTTAGATCAATTGAAAGAAGCCTGTGTGTTCTCGAAGATTGATTTATAGTCGGGTTATCATTAGATTCGTGTGAAGAGTTCCGATGTGCCAAAGACCGCATTTAGAACCCGTTATGGTCATTATGAATTCCTAGTAATGCCTTTCGGCGTGACAAATGCTCCTGCAGTTTTCATGGATTATATGAATCGGATATTTCAACCTTACTTGGACCAATTTGTGGTGATTTTCATTGATGACATTCTTATCTATTCTCGTGATTTACAAGAGCACGGAGAACACCTAAGAATCGTTTTATCCATCTTACAAGAGCGACAACTTTTTGCTAAGCTAAGTAAGTGCGAGTTTTGGATGTCGGAGGTTAATTTTCTCAGTCATGTCATATCTCAGGGAGGTGTAGCGGTAGATCCATCAAAAGTTGAAGCAGTGATTAATTGGGAGAGACCGAAGAATGTTTCTAAAGTTAGAAGTTTCTTGGGATTGGCAGGTTATTACAGAAGGTTTATCAAAGGCTTTTCTCAATTGGCTTTACCAATGACGAAACTTACTCGAAAGGATTGTCCATATGAGTGGGATTCGGCTTGTGAAATAAATTTTATGAGTTTGAAGGAAAGATTGACGACCACTCCCGTTTTGATTATTCCTGATCCTAGTAAGCCGTATGAGGTGTTTTGTGATGCATCAAAGATGGGATTAGGAGGTGTGTTAATGCAAGAGGGTCATGTGGTGGCTTATGCTTCTCAACAGTTAAAAGTTCATGAAGAGAATTATCCAATGTATGATATGGAATTGGCGGCAGTTGTGTTTACACTGAAAGTGTGGCGTCATTATTTGTATGGAGTGCGTTTTGAGATGTTCAGTGACCACAAGAGCTTAAAGTATCTTTTTGACCAGAAAGATTTGAACATGCGTCAAAGGAGATGGATGGAGTATTTGAAAGATTATGATTTGGAACTAAAGTACCATCCGGTAAAGCGAATAAAGTGGCAGATGCATTAAGCAGGAAAGTGTTACATAATGCCGAGTTGATGATGTTAGAGTATACTTTATTGGAAAAGTTTCGAGATCTCAATCTCCAATTTGTTTGGACTTCTAATTGTGTAATTATAGGAAATTTGAATGTCAATTCTACTCTTAGAGAGGAAATTCAACAAGTACAAGTGCTGGATGAGAAGTTACAAGAAGTGTTAGTTCAACCGGGTTTTGAGCGAGCTACCGACGGAGTCATTTTGTTTAACCAAAGGATTTGTGTACCGGATGGCACGGTGTTGAAAAGAAGGATTTTGGAAGAAGCGCATAAGGGTGCCTTCACTATACATCATGGTTCTTCGAAGATGTATCAAGATTTAAGAAGGGACTATTGGTGGTCCGATATGAAAAAGGATATTGCGATGTACGTATCGGAATGTGTGGTGTGCCAACAGGTGAAGATTGAACACCAAAGACCGGGTGGCTTACTACAACCGTTAGGAATTCCGGTGTGGAAGTGGGATAGTATTTCTATGGACTTTGTATTTGGATTGCCCCGTGCCCAAGATGGTTATGATTCTATTTGGGTGATATTAGATCGGTTAACGAAATCTGCGCATTTCTTAGCCGTAAAGACTACCTACAAGGCGAGTCATCTCGTAAGATTGTTCATTTCGAAAATTGTGAGATTGCATGGTATTCCCTCTAGTATTGTTTTGGATAGAGATCCAAAATTTACTTCAAGATTTTGGAGAGCTTTTCAACAAGTTATGGGAACGAAGTTGTGTTTGAGCACGTCGAATCATCCGCAAACGGATGGTCAGACGGAACGGACACTACAAACAATGGAAGATATGTTAAGGGCTTGTGTGCTTGAAAGTGGAGAAATTGGATAGAACTTTTACCGTTGATTGAGTTCTCTTATAACAACAGTTATCATGCAAGTATTGATATGGCTCCTTATGAGGCCTTGTATGGAAGGAAGTGTAGGACACCTTTGTGTTGGGCGGAGGTTGGTGAGGATAGGATCTTAGGACCGGAGATTATTCAAGAGACTGCGGAAAAGATTAGAATGATCCGTGATAAAGTTAAACAAGTACAAGATCGTCAGAAAAGTTATACGGATAACCGTATAAGACCTTTAGAGTTTGATGAGGGGGATCGCGTATTTTTGATAGTTACTCCGAGATTGAGGTTGAAGGGACCGTTTAAGTCGCGGAAATTAAGTCCGAGATACGTGGGACCGTATCAAATTTTAGAAAGAATTGGGGAAGTAGCCTACAGACTGGCCTTACCGCCTTCTCTGTCAGAGATGCACGATGTTTTTCATGTATCTCAGCTTCGGAAGATTGTTCCAGATCCTCTTCAGCCAATTCTACCAGATACGATTGAGATAGAAGCAGATTTAACATTTGAGCCTCAACCGAGTTGTATCACAGGAAGAGAAACTAAGGTGTTAAGGAACAAAGAGATTCCTCTTGTTAAGGTCCAGTGGGATGAGACGCATCCGGGTGATGCAACTTGGGAATTGGAATCTGTGATGCGAGAAGTTTATCCTCATCTTTTCAGGTAATTGTTTTAAATTCGTGGGCGAATTTTTATTTAAGGGGGGGAGGATGTAATACCCCGTAAATTATTTACTCTGGATAATATTCGTTTGATCAGTTGGGTTCCGGTTTAGTTTGAGAATTTATTGGATAAAATAATTAGAGTAAACTGATGAGCTCAGAGCAGATCAAATTAATATTTTTCTGACTCTGAGGTTTTAACTTTTGGTGTTATAGAGACTTTTGGACATTTAGTAGTGTTACTATTTAAGTGTGTTTCCCTATATCATTCATTTTCCCTTTTTCTCTTCATTTGGAACAAAGATAGAAAATAGAAAGAAAGAAGAAGTAGAGAGAAGGAAGAGGAAGGGAAAGAAAGTAGAAGAAAAACCTAGAAGAGAGAAAGATCAAGATCATCATCCATTCTTCATCAAATCATCTCATCTTCTTCATCATCATCTTCTAACCAAGGTGGGTTCTAGATAGATGCTTTAGTGTAAAATTTCTTGAGTTTTAGACTTAGGTTTGATATTGTGAGAAAATGAATAATCTTGCTAAAATCATGAATCTAACGGTTGAAAATCGATATAAATGAGGTAGTATGATCATATTATGCTTATGAACATTGTTGGTGATTGTTTGCGCTGGTTGGAATTAATTTGGGTTGAAAAGTTGGGTTTGAAACCCTTGAAACCGTGTAAAATCGCAGCTGAGTACTGCTGTTCTGGTACAGAGCGCCGGGCGGTGCTCAGAGTGTCGGGCGACGCGAAGCAAGCGCCCATGTTTTGCCGAGCGATGCCCAAGAGGCGCAGCAGGGCACACTTCTATAACTTTGAGTTTTTGAAGAGGGACTTACTCCCCTGCTTCGCCGGGCGAAGTAGAGGCGAAGGGTGCAGCGCCGGGCGCTCCTGGGACTTTTTCAAATGTTCCCCTTTCCTTTTAAATTCGATAACTTGTGATCCGCCTATCCGATTCTAGTGTTCTTGATACCGATAGAAAGCTGTGAGAATAGTTTAACTGATGATGGTGAAAAATGTCGGTTTTATTGCCCGATTAAATAATCGAAGCAAACCTGAAAGTGGGGTAATTATAATGAATTATTATATGTGTTTCCATTGTGCAATGATAATATACCTTGTTTATCCTATTGCTGATTAAACATGATTGTGAGTGAATATGTATGTTAAAATGAAAATGGAATAGGTAGAGTGAGGAATATTACCATGAAACTATATTGAAACCTAGTAACGGCTAGGAAATTGTTGAATAACATAACGACGACGCTCGTGCAAGAGAGGCCGAGGCGTGCATCTATTACCGAATGGTATGGAATAATTACACTAGTATGGATCATGTTTTATTGTGTTTATTTGAGAAAAGACAAAAGAGGTCTTAAGGCAAATGTGGTCTTGTGATTGTCGAATACAATCGCGTTGTGTTTATGATCACGTAATCGTAACCGTTTCATTTGAGATGCAGTTTCATGAGTCTCGAGCTCCTCTGAAACGTATGCATAATTATTGGCAGGTTTGATTCCCGCGTGTAGTACGAATGGAGCCTATATGGTAAAGAGACTTGTGATGGTTAACAGGCCATGAGAAGTGACGGTTCACGGTTAATAGGCCGATGATCCCGAATCCATTTCGTATGCCAAGTAACTACAAGGATCCATGACTCGGGTCGACTTCTAGACGTAGAAGCGGATGGGAAAAAGGGATGCCTTGGTACAAATTATTGATTAGTGATAGTGTGAGTTAACAAGACTCATGAACATGGATCTATATAGTGTGTGTGTGTGTACTCAAAGTCTTTCCCTTTCCCCTTTTGACTTGAGTTAGGTGTGATAGAACCTTGTAAAGCCGAGAGGACCTATAAGTAGGGAACTCACTGAGATTTGATGTATCTCACCCCACTTTGATTATATTACAGGTACTACAGGTTCGGCGAAAGGTAAGGATAAGGTTGTTTGACTTTCCTTACTATCTTAGCTTTTGGGATGGCAAGGCTTCCGTTGTGGAGTTTTTGAGATCGTTGTCGATCTAGTTCTTAGTATTTATCTTTGGAACATCTTGTATATGTATTATGCCATAGTATTTGTATTAGGTGAATTTTTCTGGGCATGTATATTACAATGTGTTTACTTGGGACTTGTATATTTCATACCAAATGTGGTATTCATGTATAATATATGCTTTGATGTATGTATTTATATATGGGTGTTACATACTCACCAAGAATTCAAGTGTGAGTGGCTCTCATCACCAAGTGCCTTGAGCCACAAGTTCACCCTGCCTCCAATTAGGGTTTTGTATGACAAGACAATCCTGGCCTTTGACACTGATCAAGAGTTCTTCTCAAGCCCTGGGACATGACACCATGTGACAGTAGACATCCCTAGAAACCATCCATGAGCCTCAAATGTGATTGAAGAAGCAGGATCATCAGAGATCATTCAAGTGCATTCATAAGTGAAATTAGGGTTTTGACTGAGGCTTTAATCTCTGAGATTTTGATCCAAGATGAAACATCCAAGTCCTCTATCCCTCATGACATGTCTCATTGATGAGTTAAAGCATGATAAATCAAGTTTTAAGAAGTTTCTTGCAAAGGAAGCAAAGTTTGGTTCAGGAAACTTTTCAAATGTGGAAATTTCACTACTTGTGCAAAATTGGGAAGGTCATAACTTTCAAACCACACGTCCAATTTGAGTGACTCAAAGCTCAAATGGAAGCTCTTTCCATGATCTTCAAAGTGTATTAGAGGACCCTCTTTCAAAAAAGGCATGATTTCTAAGTTATGAGACTCGGAAGATAAGTTACCTTTGGGACTTGGTGAAATTTTCAGCATTTTGCTCCAATTTTGAACACTACTTTGACTCAATTTTTCACATAGTTCCAAGCTTCAAATAAAAAATCTTTGGACATGAAAGTTGTTCATCGTTCTTCAAAGCTTTCCAAGCGTGTGTAGAGCTCCTCATTTGGATAAACCAATCTCAAGTTATGATCCTTTAAAGTTGGGTGCTTCAAGTTGTAAAAATCCATAACTAAGAAAATTTTCTAAGTCCTTTTTGCCAACTCATGCGCATGATTTTGTGGAGGTTTTTCTCAATGTTGCAAACCTTATCTCAAACCACTTTCCACATGAGAATTGATCTATCAAATGCCCTCTTTACATAGAATCAAAAACTTCAAAATTTGGTGAAATGGTTATTGATCTATGATGCACTAAAGTTGGTATATTGGCACTTTGTCTTACACTTAGAAAATTCAGACTTTCATTATTTTGCTACACTACAATTTTGTCACGTTTTTTATAAGTGTTAGACCTTGTTTCATTTTGCTACCAACATGAAAGTGTGCCATGTCAAAATGTGTCTTGATACTTCTTGAGTAAAGGGCTCTCTTGTGCCAAATAGAAGTTGTTGGTTTTTGTTTCTCTCAATACCAATGTACTCGTGTGAAAAAAGACCGCAATGTGGTTTACACTCCTTTGCAAACCTTTCTAGTAGACCTGAACAATGTCTGAGCAAAAGGTAGTAGCAAGTACAAGCAGTTGAGTTGCTTTCACCATTTTCCAACATACAAACCCACCAAATCGTGCAAGGAGGATTTCATCAAGTACAACTTCTTGTACTTTTATACTGGTAGAAAGAAGTGTGTCATGGGGCAAAGCAAGTAACCACTATGTACTTGATTCTCACCATTTGATCCAATAGTCCATGCCGTTTCACTTTTCTAACCAAGCCCTAGTGCAAGCAACCTTCACAACTTCACTTGGCTCAAGGGAGGAAAATTCAGGAAAAGATTATGCGCATGATCTTTTGATGATTTTTTCCACTATAAATAAAAATGTTGTCCACCATATTCTCATTGCCATGGACCAGTTTAAGTCACTATAAAAGGAGGAGCATCCTCCCTTGTTTCACACCAACAATCCACACAATTCCACAACACAAACTTTGAGTGATCCTTTTGTGTATTGGCTCAGCAAGCAAGAAGAAGGAGAAGAATCCTTTGCAGCAGCTTCCAAGTTTGAGGGGAAGGTGCAGTGGACTTACTCCACTAGGTAACCATCACCCCTTCTCATTAACCATATTCATATTATTCATACTGTCGTCATGAGTTTTATTTTCCAAATATGGTAACATAGAGTTTGAATATATCCTTGATGCACTGTTAGTTATTGTTTGAAGTATTCTTATGTTAATACCTTTATATTTTGACTTGAGGGTTTGAGTTTTATTTTAAATGATTCTTCTCATGTTTGTTTTGATGGCACAATCAGTAGTTGTCCTCATTGTCTTTCAATCCATAAACTTTTTGTCTGCAATCTTGTCATCATTACCATGTCGTGTATTTAAGCCAAACCCCATGTGATACATTGGATAATGATGATAGGAAGATAAGGTGTTTTTTGGTGTTGATGATGTAATGTCCATATCCTGTGTTATAATCTGGACATTTAGAAATGTTCATATTATTCATGCTTGTGCTAAGATAGAGTGAATAATATAAGGTTTTGAGTGAAGTTCTATCATTGTGACAGATGTGGTTCTCTTTCTTTTTTTTACCTCACTAACCATGCTTTGAAGAATCTTGAACTTGTTGTTATTCTGCTACTGTGTGTCATGATCATACAATTGCCATGTTGTTGTTTGGATGTTACTACTTGAACATGGATGCATGATGTATTTTATTAACTTTGTTTATGGCTGATAACTTGGAACTTGCTGTATTCATATGCCAAGGCTTGCATGTTGAAGGTATTTTCAGGAGATTCATAGTATGCTAGGATAAAATATATAAGACTGTTTGGGATTCTCGTGGCACGATGAGCAGTTTCTCACTCCCACTAACTCATAGCTTCATACCATATACGAGCTTCAGAGAACCCCTTCACCATGATTAGGTTTTGGTTTGTATCTACACTAGTTTAAGATCTAATATGAGTTGGTTTTTGGCATGGTAAGCAACTTGTAAAAGCTTGGTCCCAGTTTGAGCAAGTCGTGTTTACTTTGTATTTACCTTTGATAGGAGCATTAGGTTTAGTAGTTTTGACCTTGAGGTAATCCCATATTATGAGTGTCACACTGAGAGGCCTGGATACTTTAAGCTTTGAGTGAGTATTGGAATATCACAAGGGAGAGAATGGCATGTTGAAGCCTTTAGGACAGTCCCAAGTCTATTTTGTTCAGATCACGACAGTTCAATGCATTGTCTCCATCCCCTTTTCTCCAAACTCTAATACATGTTTTGGTCATTATTCATGTTTTGTCCTATTACTGAGTTATTGTTAAGTTCTTTAAAGTTGGATTGAAATATGATGTTGAGACTGTTTTGGCAAAGGAGAGGTTCACCATGGTTGTTCATGCTCTAGTTCACGTTGGGTTTGCTTTGTGTTGTTTGAATGTGCATGAAGAAGAATAAATTGGCTGACACGGTAGCATGAAGATGGTTGGTTAAGATGAAGACATCAAGTTCTTTAAATCCATGTTAGTTCAAGGGCTTTTGTTGTTATGTTGCACGAATGAGAAAGATCATGGCCTTGTGATTGGTCCAAAATCTCATTTTGGCATTTAGTGACTTAATAACTCATGACCAATTGATGTTTAGTCTGCAGCGTTACCTCTTTTTTTTCATGTGGTTTCTGATTTTAATAATTAGAACTCTAGTAGGCTTAAGTATTTGTAGGGGTGGCATATACAATGGATGTATAGCCACCCCAGTGGTATGACCTGCGCGCTGTAACTAGGATGTCTGGGGTTCCAATCCCCCTCGCCCCAGACATCCTTTTTTGTTCTTTTTATTTACTTTGACTCCCTTGTTTTCCAATCAGGGCCAGGCATTTTTCTGCTCCTCACACCCCCCAATCAGGCCCACCTTGCATACCAAGAAGCTTTTTAACCTAACCAAAATTTCTTATACACCCCCACTTTATTTTCTTTCTATTTTTTTTCTTTTTGAACTTTCCTTTTCATTTGTAATTAGTAAAAATATTTTTCTTTTTACTAAAAATTCCCAAAAATTTTGTAAACACTTTTCAATGTTTAATTTGATTTTCCATAATTTTTATTTTCACTTTTATTTTATTTTTGTATTAATTTCTAAAAATACAAAAAAAGACATGAATAAACTTTTCATTAAGCCTTGAATATCTTTTTGAAAAACCACTTGTTTCTTGAGATTTTGTGAGAATTTCCTTTGGCATAATAGAGTTATTTGAGAGGTTCTTTGACCTTGGATAAGGTTTTCCATCAGGGTTTTGTTTGTACTTTTTGCTAAGTCTTTTAACTTGGATATTTTTGCCTTTAATTTCAAACTGGAAAATAACATGTATGTGTGCTCATGTGTTTATGATTGTTGTGAATTATCTCACTATCTTTTGTCGTACATTGATGTTTGAATCATACTTTTGATGAATCATGCTTAATTGTTGTATATTCTATTTGAATTCTTGAACTTATATTGTTCATTTAATCTCAATTCCATTGTAACATTCTTGTTCATAACAAGTGGTTGCCTCCTCCTCCTTCCAAAGGAAAGTTTTTCTTTTGACCTCAAAGTCATAGATAGCCACTTACCAGCTTTGACCTCATAGTCATGGCCACTTACCAGCCCTGACCTCATAGTCATGGCCACTTTCTCTTTGGCCTCAAAGTCATAGTCATAGCCACTTAATAACCTTGACCTCATAGTCATGGCCACTCCCTCCTTGACCTCATAGTCATAGGATTACCAGCTTTGACCTCACATTCATAGCCACTTATCAGCCTTGACCTCATAGTCATGGCCACTCTCTCCTTGACCTCATAGTCATAGGATTACCAACTTTGACCTCATAGTCATGGCCACCTCCTTGACCTCATAGTCTCAGGATTACCAGCTTTGACCTCATAGTCATAGCCACTTATCAACCTTGACCTCATAGTCATGGCCACTTTCTCCTTGACCTCATAGTCATAGGATTACCAGCTTTGACATCATAGTCATTGCCACTTATCAGCCTTGACCTCATAGTCATGGCCACTCTCTCCTTGACCTCATAGTCATAGGATTACCAGCTTTGACCTCACAGTCATAGCCACTTATCAACCTTGACCTCATAGTCATGGCCACTCTCTTCTTGACCTCATAGTCATAGGATTACCAGCTTTGACCTCACAGTCATAGCCACCTACCAGCCTTGACCTCATAGTCATGGCCACCTCCTTGACCTCATAGTCTCAGGATTACCAGCTTTGACCTCATAGTCATAGCCACCTACCAGCCTTGACCTCATAGTCATGGCCACCTTCTCTGTGACCTCATAGTCATAGGATACTTTCCATGGCCTCATATCCACTTATCTTACAACTTAGAATTAAGTTAGAGTTCTTGGACTCTATGTGATTTCATCACCTTGAGTATTCACTTCCCCCATCATAACTTAGACTTAGAGAGTTTCTTAAACTCTACATGAGCTCATACTCATTCCCCTTGGAACTTTGGCCATAGTCAATGGTTCCTCTCACCTTTAGTTAGGTGAACTACGGTTGCTCTGATTCTTTAGTCAGATACGTAGGCACAAGATGCGGCGTCTTGGCGAGCAAACTTAGTGTGTATACCCTTAGGTCTTTACCTTAGCCTTTAGCAGATCCTTTTAGCAAGCAAACATAACATAACACAAACTAAACAAGAGGTTCTTGTAGAGTACTACTGATACTTAGGGTGCTAATACCTTCCCTTTGTATAACCAACCCCTGAACCTAGATCCTCTTAGGGTTTTCTTTGAACTTTACCCTTTTCTTTGGATAAATCAAAGCTCGGTGGTAAATTCAAAGAAATGTGATGCAAGTTAATTAATAGCTTGTTATCCGATTCTCACCACAACAAAAATGGTGACTTCACTGGGGAAACAAATTATGAGGGTTAAGCCCACCTTGTTTGTGTTTATGTTATTTATGTTTGTTTGCTATACTTGTAAATATCTGTATATATCTGTATACCTGTTTTGCTTGGGATCTTCTGTTTGGCAGGGTGCTACTATTGAGTGGTGAGATAAGTCCTAACCCGAACTTGAGAGTACATTTGATTAAGATCGTGAATATAGTCAAGGAGACTTCGAGGGAGTAATCCCAAAGGAGTTGACTTAAAGTTCCACACTCAGTTGAGGCCCTCTTGGAGGTGGTATATGTCGAATGAGCAATCGTGAATGCATTACCACTTTCGACCTTGGTGCCAGGGATACTGATAACCTTTAGTTACCCTTTTACCCCACTTAGCCTATTTAGGATGTAGTGCGGTGATCATGAGGGAGTAATCCTAAATGGTTGCTACGTGATACTACACTCAGACGAGTCTCTCTTGAGAATTTTATTGATTACCAAGTAACTGGGAAGTCGATAAAATCCAAAAGATGGGTTGTCGACTCTGGGCACTTTTTAGAATCCTGTTCTACAGTTGATAAACCCATAACACATACCTATTTGGGAAGGGTAGACCATGGCTCCACGCTCCCGACCTCCGACCCTAGGCTCTTTGTGTTGCATGTATATATGTGCTTGCCTGTTTATGTGCGTTTGTGCATACATCCATTCATTCATGATAGCCCTTTGGTTTCAAAGAACTTAGATGTTCTTTCCTTTGCAGAAATCAATAAAGATCATGGTTTTTAAAACAAAACTCTTCAGCTTTAAAAAAAAAGGGAGGGATATTTGTAACTTGCCTTTGAGTTCCTTGAAACCATTTGGCTTGCATTAACATCTCATTTGCATCATGTCATAGCATGTGCATTCCTTCTCTATCTCATGTCACTGTATTCTCTTTAGAATCGTCACACTGAATTCCCGACACAGCTACAACACACGAGCCCAAGCTCGTCAAAGGATGTCTAAACAGTACTGTGAAATGGATAGAGTTAACAATGAATTGAGTGAGCTCCGAGGAGGAATGGGGCAGATTCTAGAAGCTATTAACATCATGAGAGCAAAGATGGACACACAGGCCACTGTAGTCTCTGAGATTATCACTACAACCGTGGAACCTCCTGCTACTATCACCAGTTCTCCATTGGGTATACCTTTTGACTTCATACGTGCTACGGTCCCTATTTCTACTCAACAAACTGTTCCTTTGGTTAATGAAGCTCTTCAAGCCATTCCTACCTACTCTCGAGCAGCGGTGCAAACTTAGGTGCACCCAGTTTTTCAGAACCCACATCCAGTTTATGATTATGTTGATATGTCTGAAGAGGGGGATGATCGACATGAAAGGCTGAAGGAAAGTGTAGAGACAATCCAGAGGAAAATAAAAGCAATGGAAGGGAGCAATGTATTTAGTACTGATGCTAAAGACATATGCTTAGTCTCAGGCTTGGTAATTCCACCCAAGTTTAAACTGCCCAATTTCGACCTATACTCAGGTACGACCTATCCTAAGTCGCAATTGGTCATGTATTACCGACGAATCATTGCATTTATGGATAATGACAAGTTAGTGATCCACTGCTTCCAAGATAGTTTGAAAGGGGCTGCTGCAAAGTGGTATTTGACTTTGGACCAATCTAGGATCCAATGTTTTCAAGACGTATATGATGCTTTTGTAAAGCATTATACATATAACATGGACCTGGCGCTCACAAAATAATTCCAAGTCTTTTAAAGAGTATGCGCAGAGATGGAGAGAGCTGGCTTTACAGGTAGAGCAACCTTTGTCTGAAAAGGAGTTAACTGATTGGTTTGTCGACACGGTGAAACCGGAATTGTCGCGGCCGGCAAAAATATCCGAGTCGCCACCATATTTTTTAAGGAAAATAATGATAAACCTAAAAATCCTTAATCCCAAGGGCAGAGATTCCTATGGTTCGGGAGTCGGTTAAGTGAGGGGAAGGTGTTAGGCACCCCTCACTTCCATTGTACTCAATGGGATCCTCCTTAGATTTTAAGGTATGCTTGTTTGTTTGTCTAAATTATTTATTTACAAAAAAATCCTAAGTTTTTTATAATTGTACTCGCTAGGGTTTACAACCCTATGCCTAGGTACCTTCAATTTTGAAGGATCAGAGTAACCGTAGTTCACCTCCCCTATTCCTACCCCCTAATCTTATCCCTAGCCCTAAACCCAAACCCAATCCATTATTTATACTCTTGGATAAATAGTTCTATCCCCAAATCTATTATTTATACTCCTAGATAAGGAGTTTTATCCCTTAATCTAATATTTATACTCCTAGATAAGGAGTTCTATCCCTTTATCTATATTTATACTCCTAGATAAGGAGTTCTATCCCTTATCCATTGTTTATACTCTCGGATGGAGAGTTATATCCCTTATCCATTGTTTATACTCTCGGATGGAGAGTTCTATCCCTTATCCCTTGTTTATACTCTCGGATGGAGAGTTCTATCCCTTATCCCTTGTTTATACTCTCGGATAGAGAGTTCTATCCCTTATCCCTTGTTTATACTCTCGGATGGAGAGTTCTATCCCTTATCCCTTGTTTATACTCTCGGATGGAGAGTTCTATCCCTTACCCCTTACCCCTTGGCCTATATTTATACTCTTGGAACCTAAGAGTGATATCCCTAAATCCCATCCCTTATTTAGGCTCTCGGACCAAGAGCTTTATCCCAAGTTGTAAATCCTTAAAAGAATCCTATTATAACCCTTAAGTTCTTAATAATTATCCCTTAAATCCCAAACTTAAATCCTTTAAATCCCATAAATCCTTTATATCCCTTATGTTAAAAATGAATTCCTAAAATCCCAAAGAATTTAATAATAAAACCCAAAATGCCCTTATGCTAAAAATAGCAAAATTAATCCCCCAAATTATCCCAAATAAAAAATAATCTCCAAATTGCAGATAGTCCCAAAATAATTTTAATCCCAAAAATTAAATCAAGATAAGTCCCCAAGCATAAGAGAATTTAAATCCCAACAATTAACTTTTTTCCATTCCCCATCCCTTATTTAAATCCAAATTAAATAAAAATCTAATTTCCTTAAAATAAATCCTAAACCTAATTAAATAATTAAACTAAGTTATTAATTTAATTCATTAAAAACCCTATTTCTAAACCCCAGTTAATACCTAATTAAATAATTAAATTAAGTTGTTAATTTAATTATACAAAAAAACCATCAAATCCTATTCCTAAATCCTAATTAAAATTTTAACCCAATTAAACAATTAAATTAAGTTATTAATTTAATTATACAAAAAACCCTAAAATCCTATTTCTAAATCCTAATTAAAAATTAACCTAATTAAATAATTAAATTAAGTAATTAATTTAATTATTAAAAACCCTAAAATCCTACTTCTAAATCCTAATTAAAATTTTAACCCAATTAAACAATTAAATTAAGTTATTAATTTAATTATACAAAAAAACTCTAAAATCCTATTTCTAAATCCTAATTAAAAATTAACCTAATTAAATAATTAAATTAAGTTATTAATTTAATTATTAAAAACCCTAAAACCCTACTTCTAAATCCTAATTAAAATTTTAACCCAATTAAACAATTAAATTAAGTTATTAATTTAATTATACAAAAAAAACCCTAAAATCCTAATTAAAAATTAACCTAATTAAATAATTAAATTAAGTTATTAATTTAATTATTAAAACCTTAAAACCCTGAATAAATTAACCTAATTAAATAATTAAATTAAGTTATTAATTTAATTATCTAAAAAACAGGGGGTGCGTTCTACGTTGAGTAAGCAATTGGGCTTACTGTCTGGGGGCGTCAATAGTATTAGGGCGCAAGGCCCAAAAACCAAAACCCAATTCAGAGAGAGGAAGTCCACGGTGGAGAGAGTCTGACCACATGTTATTAGTGTCCACCTTTTTATTTTTCGAGATGTTATTTTAGATTTTCACTATTTTGGTTAAAAAGTATCAGATGATTAGTATTTTGTTTTGTAATCAGAATAACCCATAGTGAACAGAAATCGAGAAAAACAAAAGAATATCGTACGAAATCAGTTTACATACAACCGAATCATACACTATATCAACATAATCCAACAAAGGCAAACCGATTTAAAAACACGATATCCAACAAATACGGAGGTAATCATAGGAAACCCAACCTACGGGATCGAGGTTTATCCCGGTGAGCAAAATAAATAAGTTTTTTAGCTTTCTCTCTTCTTTTCTTGGAGTTCTCCCTTTCCTCTCCCTTCTTTTCTTTTCGTCCCTTGTGTTCTCCTTTTCCTCTCCCTATTTTTCTCCTTTTCCCTTAGCACAAGATTCCGACCCCTCTTCCCCTTTTAGTGTTGTTGTTCTTCAATGTGAAGAACAACAACTTTTTTTTATACTGATTATTGTGAATTTGTGGGTGAGAAAATATGAGAAAAAGAGGCTCTATTTATAGGGTAGAATTAGGTCAAAAAATTGAATGTGATTGTCTAATTTAGGAAGGATGCAATCTGACCTAATTTTCTATATTTCTTAAGGCCCAAGCCAATTAATCTGGATGGATTCATGACTTGGTGAATTCAGATTAATTTAAATAGTAATAAAAAGTCTAATAATGATGATGAAAAAAGATTTTATTTATTTTTATTTTTATGATTTTTTGAGATTTTTTCCATAAAATAATGATTTTAATGAAAAAATCATGTTTTTAAAAATGCATTAAATAAAAATACGAAAATTAAAAATTAAATAATAAAAAATACTATTTTTGTGATTTTTTTTATGAAAAAAAAAGAATATAAAAAGTTAGTAGTAAAGAAAAACAAATAGAACATTAAAAGTGATGAAAGTGGGATTCGAACTCATAACCTCTCCGTCTTGTAACTCCCTATACTCCCCTTTCTACCAACTATACCATTTTATTTATTCAAAATAAAACAACATTAGCGAGTATTTACTAAAATTTTTAATAATAATTCCGTGATAATATTAATATTAATAATAATATTAATATTAACATTAATCATCTAATACTATGACCCTAGTATAATTCGATTAAAAATTAATATGACCCTTTAATATAAAAAATAATATAACCCCAAATAATTCCCTTAATACTTACTATTATTATCTTTTATAAAGAAAACAGAAAAGCGAAAAAAGAAAAAGAAGGATGGTCAAAATTTGGGGTGCGACAGCTGCCCCTATTTAATCAGCTTCAAATTGAGATGATGATGACGGTGAGTCCTTATCTTCTCGAGGTGGAGATGATTAAATATAAAGAGAAACCCTAATTTTGACCACAGAGTTGATGGGTTTAGAATCCATGTGGACCAATCCCTGATGATCCGCTAATATCCAATATCCTTGTGTAATATCCCAATTTACAGAGGTCAGCAGGATTATGGTGATCCTCTGATTCCGTTTTGGTAAACCCTGTTAGAAAAAACCCTAGGTGATATCTTGATAAAACCGCAATGAAATCTTTTGGTGGATCCCCTGATAATAAAAATCCTGACAAAAAAAGTCTGACAAACCCCTGTTGAAACCCCTTGATTATCCCTGATGATCCATTTCAACCCTTCCGGGTGGATCTTGCCTTTGATTCCTACGATCCTCCGATCATGCTACTAGAATCAGGTAGGAATTTAGTGATACCTCGATTACACTGGACGAAACCCCTTTTGCTAAGATTTTGGTGAAACCCCTCGATAAAGTTCTGGTAAAACCCATTGATGGAACCCCTTGATTCGGATGAAGATCTCTTAATAGAACCCCTTTGATAAAAATCTGGTAGGACCCCTTGATATAATCCTAGTGAGACCCCTTTAGTAAATCCCTTGGAAGAACCCTTTTTGATAAAAACCCTTTTGATTAAACTCCCTCGATACAATTCCTTGATAAAATACCGTGAAAAAAACCCTCGATAATCCCTTGATAAAACCCTAGATGAACCCTTGATGAAACCCTTAGATGAAACCCTTAAATGAAACCCTATATATAATTCCTTTGAAGACTCATAGTTAGTTTGTTGGGGAAATCCTTTATTCAAAAGGCACTTGTGATAATGTTATTTACTGGAGAAGGCCAATCAGCATCCCTACTTTGGAGCTGTACTTGTATAGTTGGGGATTGGACCTCTAAGAGTGGTCACAAGTCTTATGTTATATATGTATGTTCATGTATGCCAGTTTTGCTATGTATGTATACATGTTTATGTTATGTTATGTATGCATGATTAGATGCTAGAGCGTAGTGTAGCTCCCAGGATTTTCATCCAGGTACAAACGCGAGAGTGGCGCGGAAAACAGAGTCGCCAGCCGTGTAAATTTATCCCGAGAGAGGGAAAGGGAACACCGCATAAACCTGAGGAAGAGGGAAAGGAATGGTCATCGCAACCATAGCCTGGGTTCGGGACTCGGTTACGCGAGGGGAAGGTGCTAGCACCCCACGCGTCCATCGTACTCGATGGGATCCACACTTGTTATCTATTCTAAGGGTGAGTTATCCTATCATCTATGGCTGTACTAAGACGGGGAAGGGAAAGACAAAGACAGACTCGGTAGGACGTCAACGTCCTAGGCCTAAGTACCCCCCTTGTGCAATGGGGAATTCAGAGTCAACGTAGTTCGGACCAAGTTCTTTTGTGTTTTTTATGAGCGACGCTAAGTTCGCGTCCGGCAGTTAGGGTTGATGCCTGTTTGCGACTCAGGCGGAAAGTAACGTGCCCTTTTTGAAAATAGCCTTTATTTTGACAATCCCAAAGGACAAAAAGGTTTGAAGTTTGTTTGTATTTTTTAAGACAGAAGTGATTTGAGTTAATTCATAACTTGCATTGCACCAAAGTCTAGGGCACAGGGGCGAATACTTAACGCATCGTCCCAAGACAGGACGCTCGCTAAGCACTCTAGAAAGATGAGAGGAAGCCCCTCATTTCTCATTCCCCACGCTTAAGGCTCGTGCGCAATACACTTTATCCTTATTAAGTGTTTTCAGGAAGTTTTGAAGATGAGAAGAGAGAAGACACAAAGGAAACTCTAAAGGGAAACTGAGAGTCCTAATGTTATCATGCATGGGTGACCTACGGTTAGTGAGGTTTGACTACAACCTGAGCCTAAAGAAAAGAAAAGATGAGAGACAGAAAGAGTAAGGGTGAACATGGATAACTATCCACACCCTCAAATAACTTACCTCAGCCCCTGCATAAAAGGTTAGTACAAACAGATATGAGTAACAATATTGCAAATGAAACTCAAATAAATCATAAACCAAAACCAAAGGAAACTCAACCAAGACAGAATAAGGATGACCTAAACATGTATTATGGAGTCAAAGAAGCAAACCCAAATGATGGCACAAGTGCCTTCTCAAACAAATAATCAGACATGATTAAGGAAGTGCATATAAGAAGATCTCAAACAAATGGCAATCTCATAATTAGTAAAACATCTTCTAAAATCACCAAATTAAGACCCAACATACCTCAACCAGAGACAAACAATATATCAAAAACTCATGCCAAAATTCAAAATAAGTCACTCAAACAATCATACAAAATTCATACAAGAAACATGACTCAATATACAACAAAGGAGGACTAAAATGCAATATGAAATGATTTTAAAAATGAGGGAAAAATATTTTAATGCAATTCAATGATTGGTGAAAAAATTCAAAAAGAATGAGTTCTAAATAATTTATGGATGATGAGAAATAAAATAAACAAGTTTAGGTATGCATGATATGACTAATTCAAAAAGAAAATAAACCAATATTTATTTCAGATGCTAAAAATAAAATAAAATTTGTGAAAATTTTATAAAATTATAAAAATGATGCATGAATTTTCTTGGAATTTTTTAATGCAATTAACTATTTTAAAAAAATTAAAATGAAATGTAATAGTTAAATAAAAATAAAAACATAAAATATGCAAGGGGGGTATGTTTAGTAATAAAACACGTTGAATATATGGTGGGCTGGAAGATGGGGGTGTGTGAATAGCAAGGCCCAGATCAAAATCCATTAAAAAAAATAAAATAAAAAAAAGGCTCACGTGGGCTCAGTCAACCCAGTTGACTGCATGCTTACCTTCAGATCAATCTGACGCGCCCTATCAGTCAACACATCAAGCAAGTATTTATGATCTATGGCCCAGATGAATACGCACACGGTAACCAACATACACACGCACACACCAAACCAATCAGCATACCCTACACTCCCACGTGAGTATCACATGGTTTTTTTAATGCGTTGTCATAATTATGTCCACAGGATACATCAAACGTCTCATGTTAAGTCAACCAAACAAAAATTAAACATGATGAAGGGCTATGATTTAAGGCTCACCACAATAAGCATGGAAACACACACACACGATCATTAAATAAAAAAAAAAAAAAAAAATAAAACTTAAAACGCGTGGCAGCATGAGGGCCACACGATCAACCACATCAACGGCTGAGGACTCGTCTTTTACCTCCAGCCTCTCCCTTCGCCGGAACCCTCACCAGCCGTCGGAGCTAGGGTTCCGGCCACCGTCCACGGCCACCTGCAACTTAAAAGAACCCAGAAAACGCAAATGCATATACCATTTTGTCCAGAATTTCGTCAGGATCTCAAATATCCAATCAGAATTTGCAAATGATCAACACACAAAGAGATTCAAACAAAACAAAGTGTGGGTCCAAAACTTAAACTTCACCATATGCACATAATACACGTCTAAAATCAAAACAAATTATATCAGCATGATCCATGGATGCCACACAATGTTATGCGTATTTAAAAAGAGAGTTTTATGATCATCAAAAATATCACTAACCTGAGATGGTGCAACACATATCTTCACTGTTAGCTTCAAAGGATGATTGGTTTGTGCTCTGTGGATCCCCAGAATGAAGTTTGTGGAATAATTTTGTGAAGAAACCTTGTGAATTGTGAGATACGAATAATCCAAGTTTTTAGGGTTCAAGCTTCTTTTCTCCTTGAAATCACGTGTCCTCCTCTAACCCTAGCATGAGTAATCTTAAATAGGCTAGGTTAAACCACTGATTAGCAATTGGGCCTTGGTAATTCTTTGTTTAAAGAGTTTTGGGTGGTTTTGGAAATTTGAATAATGTGAAATACACCCTCCTCCATGCATGGATATCCAAATATTTCATGATGGAACACTTATTCAACAATTGCTAATCACACCTGAATTTGATTTGGGCCTTGAGATGCCTTGGTTCATGAGTTTTAGATAATTTGGCAATTTTCCATAATGGAGAATAAGTGATGAATAAACCATGAAACTTCTTGATTTAAAGGCCAAAAATGCTCCTTAGGGATTATTCTTTGATGTTGGAATGTGTCTTGAAGCAATGGAATTAATTATAGGTCCATATGTCCCAAAGTGCAAAAGTTGTGAAAATGGAACCCTAAAAACCACTTTGCCTTCTTTTGTTCATAACTTGAGTTTCACAAATGATATGGAGACCCACTAGTACTTGTTGGAAAGAGGAGAAAAAGATCTTCAACTTTCATGTTTGAGGAAAATTCATTTGAAGCTTTCTTGATGGTGTAAAGTCAAGTTGGATTTAGTGTAAGGACTTGCCCAAAAAGGAAACTTTCAAATTATAGGTCATTTCCATATTTAGCAACTTTTGTACCAACCCTTGATTCTTGATAAATGGTGTGAAACTTGACCCTTGAAGACCATATAAGGATGTGAGACCTTGAAAACCTTGGTGAGAACCTCAAAATTCCACAGTTGACTTCCCCTCTCACTGTTGACTTTTCTCCAATTCACCTGATTCCCAATCCATTGGCCAATTGAAATCCTCCTGAACCAAACTGATGGACAACCTTCCATTCCTAGATACTTAGGGACCCAAGGAATACCATGGAATCAAGTCTTGCCCAAGAAATCAAAAATAAACTGACTTTATAGCGAACCCTAATTTAGGTACCCTCAGTCTATGAGGAAATAACACAGTCTCCAAATCCAAATTCCTCTGAATATGATGTGTATCCTCTCCAACAAAGATAATATATGCCATTTGGTGATGATAAAAACCCAAGTGGCTTGCCCATTGGAGCAATAAACCCAATAATCTCAAAACCCTAATTTCTGCACTGGTTAGGAGAGAGTGATCCACTTGAGCTCTCTTGCTTGACCCTTTGAAGAACATCTTCTCCTCTTGAACTTGCCTCAGGCACCTTGACCCCATGCTAAGAACCAATGATTGCACACATGATAATGCAAAAATGAAATGAAACATAAGCCAGTTAGTACTAAAGTAAGGAGGGCAAATTTTGGGGTGCAACAGCTGCCCCTATTCAATCAACTTGGTCCTGAGGGTATGATAGCGACAGGTTTCAGACAATCAGGATGCACGGAGATTGAATACCAAAGAACCCGGAAATTTGCAATCCTCCGCTGAAGAATTAGCCATAAATGTTGTACTGTCACAACATGGACGAGTGCCAGGTATGATGGGTATAAAGTGAAACAAACTCTCCCAGGTTATGTCATCTCTGCTGATAAAGAGAACTGAAAAAGGAATCTCGGAATATGCCATCCCTGCTGACAAAGAGAACTAGCAAAAAGAATCTTCAAAAGATTGCTATCTCTGCTGATAAAGAGAACTAGCAAAACAAATGCCATCCCTGCTGATAAAGGGAACTGACGAAGAAAATCTCCAAAAGATTGCTATCTCTGCTGATAAAGAGAACTAGCAAAACAAATGCCATCCCTGCTGATAAAGGGAACTGACGAAGAAAATCTCCAAAAGATTGCTATCTCTGCTGATAAAGAGAACTAGCAAAACAAATGCCAACCCTGCTGATAAAGGGAACTGACGAAGAAAATCTCCAAAAGATTGCCATCTCTGCTGATAAGGAGAATTAGCAAAACAAATGCCATCCCTGCTGATAAAGGGAACTGACGAAGAAAATCTCCAAAAGATTGCCATCTCTGCTAATAAAGAGAACTAGCAAAACAAATGCCATCCCTGCTGATAAAGGGAACTGACGAAAGAAAATCTCCAAAAGATTGCTATCTCTGCTGATAAAGAGAACTGGCAAAACAAATGCCATCCCTGCTGATAAAGGGAACTGACGAAAGAAAATATTCAAAAGATTGCTATCTCTGCTGATAAAGAGAACTAGCAACACAATAACCATCCCTGCTGATAAAGGGAACTGACCAAAGAAAATATCCAAAAGATTGCTATCTCTGCTAATAAAGAGAACTAGCAAAATAAATGCCATCCCTGCTGATAAAGGGAGCTGACGAAAGAAAAACTTCAAAGGGTTGCTATCTCTACTGATAAAGAGACCTAGCAAAATAAATGCCATCCCTGCTGATAAAGGGAACTGACGAAAGAAATCTTCAAAAGATTGCTATCTCTGCTGATAAAGAGAACTAGCAAAACAAATGCCATCCCTGCTGATAAAGGGAACTGACGAAAGAAAACCTCAAAAGATTGCTATCTCTGCTGATAAAGAGAACTAGCAGAATAAATGCCATCCCTGCTGATAAAGGGAACTGACGAAAGAAAATCTTCGAAAGATTGCTATCTCTGCTGATAAAGAGAACTAGCAAAATAAATGCCATCCCTGCTGATAAAGGGAACTGACGAAAGAAAATCTTCAAAAGATTGCTATCCCTGCTGACAAAGAGAACTAGCAAAATAAATGCCATCCCTGCTGATAAAGGGAACTGACGAAAGAAATCTTCAAAAGATTGCTATCCCTGCTGACAAAGAGAACTAGAAAAATAAATGCCATCCCTGCTGATAAAGGGAATTGGCAAAAGAAATCTTCAAAGGATTGCTATCTCTGCTGATAAAGAGACCTAGCAAAATAAATGCCATCCCTGCTGATAAAGGGAAACTGGCAAACAAAATATGTCAAGCGAGAACTGACTATCAGGCGAGAACTGGATTCCACAAAAGAGAAAGGCCAAACTTCTAAAGGACTCACGATCCACAGATAAGATGACTCCGCTGGGGAAAGGAGGAGTCTAAATAAAAGACTCTGTCGGGGAGCACAAGTATGAGGAACGCATCCCTCCAGGATCTCCTGATTCATGCCATCTCTGCTGTGAAAGAGAACTGGCAAGGAAAGCATCAAACCCGGCTTATGCTTCGAATGCAAATGTTTGAATTTTGCCTAATGCTCCACACAAAGTGGAAATGTTATGTGTTTGAGGATGCAATGCGAATGCTTATGATATGCAAAAGGGGTCCCTCCAGCAAAATAAATGCATGGAGAGAAAAGACCAATTCAGGTGGGGATGACAAAAATAAATTGTCCTCTGAATCCAGGAACTCTGCTGAGAAGGGTCATACTGATCGACTCTTTGGATCAACAACTTCTGCTGGGGATGAAATCCCAAAAGAACATCCACACTACCGGGGATTACACCTGTCCTTTACTGAAGGGAACATCCGAAACCTGAGATTTCTCCTCTGCTGGGGGAGTTGAGAATGAACGCCAATAACCGGACCGGAAGTCTGTTACTGAAGATTGCTAATATCCAATTGGGCTCAGGACCTGCTGGGGGATGACAGTCCATAATACCATCCTGCTTGGGGAAAACAGTCCATAATACCATCCTGCTTGGGGATAATGTTGAACTTAACCTGCTGGTAGGGAGAATGACTTTACTCCCACCTTGCTGGGGACTAGAATATGACATTGTCGGCGGAAGCACGCTCCCTGACTGGATGGGGGAAGTGAAAACCCTGATTCTGTGGGGAAATAACGTCTTGATTCAGAGAAAATACTTTCCAGGTCTCCTGCTGGGGATGGTCTGCTCTGCTGAGGAAAGTACAATCTCAATGATGGGAAAGCAAACTGCTGGGGCAATACAATCCTATTGCCCTGCAGCCTGACTTGTCTTTATGGTCATAAACGACTCTTTGAACTTTTCACTTGCCCCTGACCACCAGGTATAATGGAAGAAATCGTCTCAAGAGGATTTCATAGAAGATCGGGTGTTCGCACTGCCCCAGGGTCTTCAAACTCTTGGAGAGATTCATCATATCTCGACATAACTGCCCCAGTCTTTGTAATCCATGAAGTACATTACCTCGAAAGGGATTGTAATGACTTGAAAAAATTCTTCTTTAGTACCTTGAACCTTGAGGAGGTGTTTTCAATTAACCATTTTCAGGAGTGGACAATCTCCCACGCTCTAGAGGTGGCCTGCCCCAATATGAGCTTTGAAGTGACTTTGCCCCTGATCTTAGAATGAATGCCCCAGGATAACTGAATTTCGGAGATATTTCTCGACGTGACTGCCCCAGATTGGCTGTATCTTAACACGACTTACTGGGGAGGGCCCACTCTACACTGAGTCTCTTGGTAGCATGTCCCTTGATATGATTGTCCTTCAGGACTTTCACCATCTCAACCTGGCGTAATCGAGCTTCTCGACTGACTTTCACTGTGTAAGCTGCATTGATGCTTAGGCACATATATGCAAACAGAAAATGTTTATTATGAGGATGACAATTCTAATGCAATAATCATGTTAACCTTGAAGTTTTTATTGAAAATGCATCGCCAAGCCTTGTGAACGAATCACTTGCTGGGATGCGACCTTGATTTTTGAATGGAAAAACAATGCGCACATGCAATACCAACAAATCTTATTAGCATAACTCGTAGGAGTCAGGAACGCTATCCTATTGAAGTACGCTTTTGGAATAAACCATGTTTCAATTAGGACTTTTAAGGGTTGTAACGTGGTCTGGTTCACGGTTTCAGCAAAAAGGATTTATGGCTCGAAATTTATCGGTGCCCACCCACTCTTCGTGATGTTCTCCAGTCCTATGTTCAGTTAATCTGACACAAACGTTCATCTCTCAAAAGGTTTATGATCTTTAAGGAACCCATGCCACTAATGGTTTGACATCTAAGGAAGTTTTGGAGTGACAGTCACCCCTTTTTATCTTTTGTGCCTGTAATCACATGAATTTGTTCTTTATCGAGGATTTTCTGTTGTAACGCTTTTCGCTTCTTCTTTCTTTTGCTTTTTGATCCCTAATTTTTGCCTGGACTGACTCTTTTGAACTTTTCGATTTTTAAGTCCAGCGGGATGCCCTAACTTTTACCTAAGTCGCTTGTTTTCAAGTTTCGACTTAGCGGGCTTTTTTTTTTTTTATATTCCCCTTTTGAACAAAGCGTGTGACACTGGTTGTCTTACTTACTTGAAAGGGTTGTGACTGCCTCACTCGTTGATTGTTGATGGATAACCATTGTGGTTTCACATCTCTTGACCTCTTGACGGTGGGATAGAAGGTAATGGATCCTCAGATGCACATTCTCCTTGAAATTTGAACTCTTGGTCAAACTAATTGACGCCTACCCTGCCCCTGGGTTAAGTATGAGGGTTTTTTTGTACGAAAGAAACTCCTACTTCAAGGCTCAAAGGGGTTAATGAGGGTTTATCTCCCTTATATCTCCAGTGTTTAGGGGTTTGAAACAATGCATGTACATCCTCAACAGGGTTCTATCCTTGAACATACAACCAGAGTTTTTGCGTTTTCGTCTCAACATCCTCCCTCAAGAGTTCTAAACAAGAAAATTGGTATTGCAGTGCATATAAACATTTAAGAGTGAACACGAATGGATTACTTCAAGAAAAACATACTCATTGCATTAATATCATCATAAAAAAACAAACAAGTCTTACATGCATACGATGCTTTAACAAGAAATGAAAAACTACAAATGAAAATGCAGTAAAGAAGCTGAAGATCGCCATTGCTGAGGAAGCTTAATTCTGTCTGGACGTACTTGCAGACTGAGTGTTCATTTGAGAAAGGAGGCCTCCATTGATGTACATATCATCTTCAGTGAATACAATGATCTCTGAGTCTACCAGGTCTTGCACCTTGTGCTGGAATACATTACACTTATCAATCGTATGCCCAAACATTCCCGAGTGGAACTCGCACCTAGCAGTCATGTCATAATCCAGAGGGATAGGGTACGGTACCGGCATGGTACTCCTCGTTTGAATCAGAGAGTTCTTGAGCAGACGAGCAAATAACTGACTATAAGGGATAGGAATAGGATCAAATATCCTCTTGGGCCTTCTTGGTCTCGGTTGCCCCTGTTGCTGATAATTCTGCTGTCGGTGCTGATTTGGGCGCCTCACCTGCGCTTGCACTTTCCTTTCAGCATTTGGCTGAGGCACAAACAAAGGTTGCTGACGTAGAGTTTCTGCAGCAAAAGGTTGTGGAGAAAGTCCATGACATGAGGTGGATCCTGCAAAGAGGGGATGAGTCTCCACTTCTTTTGCAACCATTGGGGTAAAATCACCTTGTATATTCACGCCGCCCGACGTGAACTCAATTGCCCCTGCATCAATCAAATCCTGGACTTGGTGCTGAAAGGCCCTACATTTCTCCACAGTATGCCCTGGTGCCCCAGAATGGAAATCACAATGGGCTCTTGCATCATAGCCTGGTGGAGGATTACCGGTGAGAGGAGCCAAAGTCCTTTTCTGTACCAGTTGCAACTGAAGGAGATGCTGCAATAGTTGAGAATATGGCATAGGGAGCGGGTGAAAAACTCTTTCAGACTTCTTCTGTCTCTGTGTAAACTTTTTGCCCTGGGGCTTCTCTTGGGAGCCAAGACCTAGCTGCTGTTGGGAAAGTTCTGGAACTTCCGCTTGTGGAAGAGATTCACGAGGTAATCCACGATTTAAATCAGATTCCAAAGAGATTGGAGGAGTAAGGATCTCTGTTGTGGAAGTGGGCACATGACTGTCTTCCTTCTTCAACACCCTATTCAAAATTTCCATGGCCAACCCCATCTGAGTCTTCATCTGATTGACCTCCTCCCTCAGCATCTTCTGGTCTTGCATGAGAGTTTGCATATTCCACATAAGTTGCCTCGTCTGGCCTCGCATTTCCCTCAACTCAGCTTGAACTTGCTCCATGATCAACTCTTGAATGGCCTGAGGAGTTAAGTCTGCAATTCTGAGGAAAACCAGATCAAAATAAGAATAACCAGCCTTGAACACCTGTTATGCACAATGATTATGCAAAATGATTATTAATATGCAAATGCAAATGAACATGTTTGAATATTCGCAGGGCGATCCACCCCTTGATTCCAGTTTAACAACAAGATAGAACGGAACTTCTGCTCATACATTAAGAAAACCAGAGGAAAACCAAATGTCAACAATCACAAATCCAAGATAACAAGTCTGAACACAATAATCATAGATCCCAACCAACAAGTATGGCGGTGGTCCGAATAATGAAAGAAAATAGAAAACTACGGCATGTCATCAAAGTCTACAAGTTCAGTCCCCCCATCCATTATGCTTCTTGCTCCAGTCTTGAATTTCCTTGAACAGCTTTCTGGTGTCGGGATGCTTCGGTCTCTGAATTAGCTCTTGAATGAGAATGTCTCTCCTATGCATGATCCCTTCCAAGTATCAGCAATGTAATTCCCAAGCATCTTCTCTAGAAACACCATCCATACTAGGTCCCTCATGTCTAGATCTCTTCACTCTAGCTTGGACCTTCAGTTCCTCTATGGAGGCTATGGCTTCATTGAGTCGACCCTCGACTGCTTGTCTCTGGAATACCCCTGATAGGATCTCAGCGTCTTTCTTCTTGAGCTGCGACTTCAATTGATCAATCTGAGCCAGGTAATCGTCTTCCTTTCTCTTATTCTCAGCCATTGCAGTTTCTCGGTGAGCATTGAACCTGTGAATTTTTAACAAAGCCTTGTCCAATTCCTCCTTCTTAGACTCGAGTACCTTACTGATACCATCTAAAGCTTGTTTCATCCTTTGTCTGGCCGTGACCTTGTCAGCTAGCTCCTTTTCTGCTTCAGCAAGAAGCTCTGTCTTCAACTTGGTGATATGAACAGCCTCACCCCGCTCATGTTTCAACTGACAAATCTCTCTTTGTAGCTCACTGTTTTCCTCTCGCAGCTTTTCCTTTTCAACCCACAACTTGTTAAACTTTTCTATCTCAACTGTGGTAGGAGGCTCAATCAGCAAGGGGTAAGATGGTGGTTCTACCGGGAAGGGAATAAGCTCCTCTTCTGCTCTCTTCTTAATGCACTCTTCATAGGAAGGAAAAGCCCGGTTGTTACATTTCCCGAATGAAGTTTTTCCCTTCTTGGTCACCTGCTTCCAAGCATTCACAATCTTCCTTATCATCTCTTGATCCTCAGTACCATTGAAAGATAAGGACTCTATGACATCTCGCTCTTCAGGTGGACCTTTCAAAGGATAACCAAACTGCCTGATAACAAGGGAAGGATTATAGTTAATTCCACCTCTTATCCCTATCAAGGGTACATTAGGGAATTCTCCGCATTTGCAAATAATCTCTATTCCTAACAAGTCACGGTTGAACCAGACAATGTTGTCAGCAGTCAAGCCCATTAACCTCTTTGACCACTACAGAGAATCTTTCGTATCAACGAAAGCGCCAGTTTCAGGGAGATGGCTCAGAAACCAAGTAGATAAGAGCGGTGGACAATAACTCACGGTTTTTCCCCACCTATTTTCATGCTTGTAGTGGACTGAGTGATACATATCACCTAGCAAGGTAGGTACAGGATTCTTTGAAATAAAGATTCTGACGGCATGCATATCCACCAGATCAGGAACATTGGGAAACAGGACAATCCCATAGATGCACATAGCCAGAATAGCTTGGAAAGCAGTCCAATTCTTCTCTTTAGCATGTATGCAAGCTTGATCAAACAAGAACTTCAATAAGAAACCCTTAGCTCCTTGTTTTTCCTCAATATTACTGGTCAGAACTGATTCACCAATATGAAGAGCAATAGCCATTTCTTTTATCCCGGGGTGTTCTTCAGAAAAGAATACTATGTCATGCCTGATGGGGATTCCCAAAATAAATGAGAACTCCTCCAACGTTGGGGCCAAGATGTAGTTTGGGAAAGTGAAGCAACGCAAAGACGGATCGTAAAACTGAAGAAGTGTATGAATGGCATCCTTCTCATACTTGGAGATATTGTAGACAAACTTCAGAAGTCTCCCATACCCTTCACTGAACTCTGTACGAACTCCGGGACCAGCCATACTAATCAGCTTATGAATCAATGTCAAGGTCGGATCTGGGAACGAATAGGCAACAGTCTTCTTTCTCTGGACATCCATGCTAAGGTAACCTCAGAAAACCGGAATCAAGAGTAAGATGCAAGCCCTGAAAAATGTCAAACATGTCAGAATGCAAGAAAATGATATGCTCATGCAAACATGGGATCAAGACAACACTGCTGGATGTGTTGTGCTATTAACTGAACGAGAACCACAACCCAGAAAACCAGAATTCCAAAATATCGAACCACTGAGATAACCAGGAACCCAGATAATCAAACATTGATGAGAAATCCAGAAAAAACCGGGTAGGTTGAAGGTTTCGGTTACCTGCAAACCTGCAAACACCCATCCCCTCTCACGTGTGGGTACTAGGATGTTCAGTATCCCGGGCTCTCAGGTCGAGAAATGATGATACGTTCACCATTTCTGGTTTGGCATCATCATCAATCGAGGAGGCCTCAACTGATTCTCCAAAACGGAAGGTCCTCAGCTTCTGGCACTGAGGTTGAGAAACAATAGTACATTCATCCCTCGGGGTACAGTACTATCGTCAATCGAGGAGTGCCTCCACTGATCTCTTCAAAAGATAGGGGTCATCCTATGCGAGTTCCAAAGTGGGCCCTCGGGTGTGAATGGGTTTGCCACAGGATGTGGTCTGCCACTATCACCACTAAAGAGGGATGTTTCCACTAAGGTCCTCGATGATCGGTCACCAGAGTCGACAGCTCTCTAGATTGACATCCTAACATGCGCAAGACACACACGTTAGAATGCGTCCCAAGATAGCCTTGTCTGGTTGTGAATTTCGTGAACACGCAAACGTACCAAGTGGGCACGTAGGTCCCACTACTTTCCACTCTAGTCCTAGGGTGTACTCAAGCCTGGGTATTGGGCTTATCTCTCAGACCCACCCAACCTGCAAAACAGAAACAGCCAGCACAACACAGCAATATCCAGTATAACCGTAATAAAAAATGAAATGCAATACAGAAAATGCGGTAAAAATAAAATACAACAAACACAGCAAAACAAAAACACCCAAAGAGAACAAAGACAAGCAAGCGCTAGGATTGACTCGCTTAGGGATGGACCAGCATAGTTCAACCAGAGTCCCCAGCAGAGTCGCCAGCTGTCGCTCCTAGGATTTTCATCCAGGTACAAACGCGAGAGTGGCGCGGAAAACAGAGTCACCAGCTATTTACTGTGAATTTTGGTAAACAACCTCTGGTCTATCAATCTAAACGCAAATTGATTAACTTACAGGATCAACCACACAAATCCTAGGACATGTGCTAAATTTGAGAGAAAATTGTAAATTAAAGAAAATGTAAACTGAACTCCACGTTCGACAATGCTGAAATAAAATCTACCTGAACTCCACGTTCGACTACGTGCAATAAAGTAAAGTGGAGACTTGAAATTTAAAGGGACGTAAGTAAAGGGTGCAGAAATTAAAGGCGTCGAAAAGAAATGACAATGAATAAAAAGCTTTGAAAGTAAAATGCAACGAACTCCACGTTCTTGGAAAGTAAAGGCTGGGATAATAAAAGTGCTGTCGAAAGTAAAGTGCAAGAAAGTAAAAGACTTTGAAAATAGATGCAAATGCATTTAAAGGAGAACTCCACGTTCTCGAAAATAAAAAACTTTGAAAAGTAAAGGCTTGAAGATTAACTGTTTGAACGTAAAAGTACAGTCGAAGGTAAACGCAGGAAGTTTAAATGGCTTTGAAAGTAAATTTGGCATGGAAGATAAAGTTCAAGAAACTGTAAAGGCATGGAAAGTAAATGGCTGAATCTTAAACATGTTGAAGATAAATTATATTGATGAATAAAATGGTGTTACATTACGCACATTCTCACGAACTCGTTTCTCTACACGCGGGTACTTTGAGTTTCTTAGAGTAACTTGCACAAAAATATGAACACCCCATTTACATAGAACTAACTCCTATTTATAGTGCTAGGAAATAACTACTAAGTGGTGGTTACTGCTTCGAACGTGTTGATTTTGGCGCCTTCCCCTTGATCTCAACTGTTCCCAAGTTCACAACTGTTCTTATTTAAATTTCAAATATTGGAAATTCCCTCCAACCTTAATATAACCACTGCAGCGCTTGTTACTACATTCTCATGGTCGAAACCCTTTCAGCACTTAGCCAATTTTGAGGTTCCTACACCTCTATTCGACTCAGGCCTCTCCAAAACTAGGTCGAAGCCTTCTTTATATTAAAAATAATTTTTTAACATAAAATAGCTTTGATTTTGTCTAGCGTCGAAATTGAGGGTTAACAAATTGCCCCCAAGGAATGTCCTTTCGCCAGAATTGGTAGGAAGGCCATTTCTTGATATAATAACCATTTCGACGCCTATTTGCATGGCCTTAACTGAACATCCCACTAATTACTCAATGGCTGAACTGTTCAGTTTCTTTAACCCACGCCTCTGACGTCACACCATCATGACAAATCCTTAAAACGTCCTTTCAGCCGTATTCATCATAACACCTTTCTTGAAAACAGACGTTAACAGTCTGCACATAACTGCTACTTTTCATCACGCCTTCAGGAGAAAGACACGCGTCCCACTAACCCCTCAGCTTCAACGGTGGATCCAAGTCCCTTGAGATTTTCAAATATCTATATATACCCATTTCCGCCACTTTGTGATCTTTCCACACTTTTCGTATTCTCAAGCAAACTCTTCTTCTCTTCAGTTTTCTCACGCAAACCCAGCGAAGACACCATCTTTTCATCTTCTTCAACAATGGCATCTACCCAAATTAACCCTCAAGCAAAGAAGACTCAAAGGGGCAAGGCCACTCCATTTAAGCAAACCATCCCTCCGTTCGCTAACATCCCAGGCCCCCAACTGGTAGATAATCGCCATTGCATGCCAGAACCCACCTCTGAAACATCGAGAGCCATCTACCAATCTTAGGTAATGATTCACATAGTTATGTCTGATAAAACTTATGCGTTATCTGGTCCTTTGGCTGATGTGGACATTTCTAACGAGAGGCTAGGTGAGTTTTTCCCCTCGTACCGGAGAACCAGACCATTAGGGCAAAAGAGTTTCCCTAAAATTAATCCCGCTGCTGGAACTTCCCCTGAAGAGATCCCTTTACCCAAAATTAACATTGGCTATCTCACTGATGGCACCAGGCTGGTGAGAGCTGTCAATCCTTTAAAGGAATTCGACCAATGGATGGCAAAGATGGAGAAGGTTAAAGCTGACCATTGGAAGGAGATAGGGATTTATGACCTCCTTATGCTGTCGAAGACCAGCATACCCTATTGTCTGAACATATTGGCAGCATCTTTATACTTTTGGGACAGCACCCATTATACATTCCATCTGCCATGTGGAATGGTTACTCCAACCCTTTTCGACGTAGCTGCCATCACGGGGCTTCGTCCAGATGGCATTGTCTATAATTCTGAGGTTGATGCTGAGGATACCATCAACATTTCAGGCTCCAAACTGACCTACACCCTCTTTATCAAGCACCACTTCAAACAACAAGATGATGAGGTGTCTGATGAAGAACACATTGCTTTCCTCACAGTCTGGCTGTCGAGGTATGTTTTTTGTACAACGTCTTTGCAGGTGGCTAAGAAGTACCTGCCCCTGGCGAACCAACTCCACCACAACAGAGGGGCCTGCCTGAGTGAACTCATTCTGGCGAACCTTTATGAATCTATCATTGAGGGGGCTTCTCGACTTAAGAATATGGAAGCCCAAGGTCCTATGCACTTGAACGGCCCTCTTTGGCTACTTCAATTGTGGCTCAATGCCACATTTGAGGCTAGCCTCCCCAGAAAAGGCATAGTTGATGAAGCCTCTGCTGAGATCAAGGAAAGGAGTGTCGAAGGGACACGTCTGGCCAAACTTACTCCAAATGATGATGGTGAAAACCTTCAAAGGGCTTTCACCAGTTATATTATGATGTTCGCCAAGCGTTATGAGTTCACTCCTAGCATGGCACCCTTTGCTCGACGAAGCTATGGCCCTGGGTGGTTTCAAAGACCATTTCCAAATCCTCTTCAACCTCTTGATCCAGAATCTGTTGCTATCTGGGAAGCCATTTTAATTCCTAGATTCATCATCCACAGGCTGAACTTAGGGAGAGGTCTATCAGCATTGATTGCCTACCAACCAAACTTGGTCTCTCGACAATTTGGGCTGGCCCAGAGCTTTCCTCAGTGCCTCTATGAGAGAAAGGGCCAAGTAATTCTTCACACTGCTTGCCTCGACGAGGAAAACGTCTCCTAAACACTCGACAGCTGGAGTGAAAAAAGAAGAATCCTTTCTCCTGTGTTTTTTGAACCTTCCTTTTTATGCACTTCATCCTTCCACCAATGGTGGTCGAAGCATTATAGTGAGCACTTTCTTGATGTGGCTACATTTTCTTCGTTACTTGACCAAGCTTTTCTCCATGTGCAGGACAAGACGAAAAAAAGTAAGTTCACTCACATCGAAGAAATACAGGTTTTTCAAAAATACTTTGAAACTATCTATCGACCAGATGATCTTAGTCGAACCATTCATGAGGCTGCTGTTACTCTAAAGAGAAAATTTCTAGAAAAGCTGGACCAACTAAAAATTCCTCCCAACGTCCCTCGTGAGAAACGTTATGAGGTAGCTTTTAAACTTTTTCCTCCAAAGTTCCCTCGACTGCCTAATGCTGATTTTGGAGTGGCGATTGCCCCTCCATTTCCAGATTGGTTTGTCTGTGGGGAGCATTTAAAACTTCTTCGACAGAAGTCTCAGCCAAAGGCTCAACGAGTGGTTTCGACTAAGCATACGTTAAACAATTTTAAAGGGCACCTTCATATAGGAATTCAGGACGTTCGTGTCGAATCTGAAATATATGAAGGTTTGAAATCCTTAATCCATGGCTTTATGACTAACCATGTAATCATTAACTTGTAACAATTGTATGCTATCTTTCAGCTGTGCCTAGGAAAGCTGCTTCGACTAGAGCTGCCACCTTGCAAAGTGGTAAGGAACAAGGGAGTACACAGGTAAATTTCATCTCCCCTGTTTTTGCTTGTACTATGTGAATTTCTTTCTTGTATTTGCACTGCCTCTTTAGACTGGTCGAAAACCTCCAACACCTTCAAAGAAAGGTAAGAAGGATACCCCAGCTGTGGTTATAGCTTCAGAGGCCTCAGATGAATCTCCTGAGGAGGTTCTTACAAGGAAAAGGAAAAAAACCCACAAAGGCCTCTGGACCCACTGGCCCACCTCCTTCGAAGGTGGCCAAAATACTCGAAAAGGCATCCACCACGAGTGGTGTCGAGAAAGAAACCTCCCAGGTGGCCTTGAGAACCTCTCTTGGTGACCATGGGAGTGATAAATCAAGTCCTGCTGTTGAACAAACTCAGGTATGTGCACCATTGCCCTTTTCTATTATGCTTGACATCTTTCGCCTATTATTTCATTCTCACTTTCTCCACTTGTGTTCTTTAGGCACCCATGAGCAACAATCCAGATTCCCGACCAACTCCAAGCAACTTCGCCACCACTGTAATCGACGATTTTGTTCCTCACCCAACTTCAGAAAGCCTCACCACCACGCTCCTCAACAGCCAAGGTGAGCCAACTTATCACCCATCTTCTGATATTGGCTCTGGTTTGAGTGAGATTAATCAACCTACTCCACATATTACAGCACCCACTACAGCACCAGCTCCAACCCCAACTCAAAACGCACAGGCTGATGGAGCCAACTCTGATGAGGATGACGCCTCAAGCCCACCACCTTTCAATCTGGGTACCTCCATGGATAAAGGTCAGTTGGTCGAAGAAGAAATTCATGAACCTGAAGTCCAAACACATAACGCCAATCCTGATCCAGCTGGGCCCGAGGAGACAAATGAACTACCTCCTACACCAACTGATGACCAGGAGAATATGCAACCAGCTGCTGAAGAGTCTGATGAAGAAATGGGAGAAGACCAAGATGAAGAAGGATAAGAATCAGCAGAGGAGGAAGAAGAACAAGCTGAGCCTCGCCCCCACCATACTCCTTCGCCTATGGTCACTCCACTACCTAGGGACTCGCTGACGGCACTCAAGTGGTCGAACCCACGTGAGTTTACCAAATTGATTCTTGAGCAAAGGTATGGTTCTTCTTCTGTCTCTTCGACCCCAGCATCAGATGACTTCGCCCAATCAATTCTCCAGGCCATCAAGAAAAAATTCTTCAGGGGGGATATTTACAAAGTTTTGGCTTCAGATCCAACTGCAACTGCTTACTTGAAGGACACCCTTGCAAAGATTGAGGTCACCACTCTCAATCCAGATGTTTCTAGTTTTCTGATAGAGCTAACTGTTGTGGTAAACCAAATAGCTGCAGAAATAAAACTGCTTCCCTCGATCAGGGACACCATAGAGAGAACATCTGGCTGTGAGAGTGCAGCCTGGTGTGGTGCAAAAGAGGCGTACGAAGAGATCCAACGTTTGGAGGCTGATCAAAGGAAAAATAAAGATGAGATAGCCTCTAACCAGAAGGACATTGAAACATGGAAGCAACAAATCACGGAGCTACAAGCCAAAATTGAAAATGCTGAAAAACGCAACCGTGATTTGCACCATTTCGACGACACTAAGATAGCTGAAGAAACAAAGACTGTTATTGATCGCATTGGGGCGGCCCAAAGATATGAGAAAGAGCTCGCAGAAGCAAAACTTGACGAATCTTTGTGCAACGCGCGCCTCAAACATCACATAGAATCTTTTTCTCAGTTGGCGTCGAGGCTTCCCTTCTAATACTTTCGACACCTTCGTTTGTTTAATCATCACTTGTTTCTTGGCCTTTTCAGGCTTTTTATGTAATGACAATTTTTATGCCTGTTGGCATTGATTTACTTAATCATTATTATTTTGCCTTTAACTGCTTTCGACCCATACTGCATGATGATGTACTTTATTGTTGTCTTTTATCAGTCAAATTTGCAATTAAGGCATTCTATCTTTTCCTTGGAAAGTCAACTTTCCAGCTTTAAATTCCAAGGCATAAGCCTCTAGCTTTTAAAGCAACATTTATAGCATAGCCCTCAGGCCTACCTCCAAGAATAACTCACGTGTTTCCACCGTTTGGCTGGCCAATCCAATCAGTCACTAGCCTCTATAAATTTCTTCCACCTGACCACGTTTTGCGTAGAAGCAAACATGAATAATTCGGAGAAATCCTCAACCAAGAAGATGGCTGGAAAGGCCAAGGTAATTGAGGACACAAAAAAGATGAAGGCGCCCCAGCAACCTAAAGCCTCCATTGGAGCAACCTCTCTAGCCAAGAAGAAAGAAACCAAAATGAAGATCTCTAAGAAAGGGCGCTCCAACACCCAAGACTCTGATGATGAGCCAGATGCAGATTATATGGACTTCCTCAAATCCATAGACTGGAGAGATTATGAATAACCTTTCCTTGATTAAACATTGTTGTGCTAGTTTCTCTTTGCGTTGTATGCCATATTAGCCTGACTTGGCCTATTTTGGCTTTCTTTTATTAAATAAAGCTTATGTTTTAATGTGAATCTCTTGTAGCATAGGCTTATATTTTTTCAAATACTTGCCATTTACTTTCAAGACTCTTTTATCTTTGTCTAACTCTTCCACTTCATAAGCTCCATTAGAGAACACTTGTATGACTTGGAATGGACCTTCCCACTTAGGGGACCACTTGCCCAATGTTCTATCCTTTCGATCCATGGGCAAAATCACTTTCCAAACCAATTCCCCACATGCGAAAGATTTAGACTTAACCTTTTTGTTGTAGGATTCTTCGACCTTCTTCTTTTGTCTTCTTAACAACTCCAAGGCTCTGAGCCTTTCTTCATCCAAATCCACTAATTCATTCATCATCATTTCCCAATAATTCTCAGAGGGAATCTCATGATGTCTTTGAACTCTTACAGACTGTAGATAAATCTCAACAGGCAGTACTGCATCGTGACCAAAAGTGAGTCGAAATGGGGTAGTATTGGTAGCCTCTTTAGGGGATGTTCGACACGCCCAAAGAACTTGGTCTAACGTCCTGTGCCAACTCCTAGGCATTTTTCCCACATGCTTCTTAATTAGTCCAATTACTATCTTATTGGCAGCTTCGACTTGCCCATTGTCCTGAGCATAATAAGGTGTCGAAGTTAATAACTTAAAACCTATTTCTTTGGCAAATTCCTGCATCTTTCGACCAGTGAACACTGATCCCTGATCTATAGTAATTGTTTCAGGAATACCAAATCTATAAATAATGTGATTTTGAATGAATTCAATAACACCCTCTTGACCTACATTCACCAGTGGTATTGCCTCAATCCATTTGGTGAAATAATCAATTCCCACCAAAATATATCTTTGGTTCTTTGAAGATGCTGGTCGAATCTCTCCCACTATATCCAAAGCCCATCCTCTGAAAGGCCATGGTTTCACTATGGAATGTAATTCACTTGAAGGGATGTGTTGTATGCCAGCATGAATTTGACATTCTTGACACCCTTTAGCAAATTCTATGCAATCCTTCAGCATAGTGGGCCAATACATGCCTTGTCGAAACAACAACCATTTCATTTTCTGGCCAACTTGGTGTGCTCCACATGCCCCACTATGTACTGTCGAAAGGGCCAAATATGCCTCTGATTCACAAAGGCGTTTCAATAAGATTCCCTCAGGGGTCTTTTTAAACAATTCATTACCCACCAGTACATAGCTTAAAGCTTGATATCTGATTTTTCGCTCTGTCGAAGCCGTTGGGTTTTGCAAATATTCAACTATGGGCTTCCTCTAATCTTCATCTATTAACAATTTCAAAATTTTCGCCATCTATGCACCCAAGCTTAGTTGTTTCTAAGTCTGATGGGCATAATCCAACAGCCACCACCTTACCTCTTGCTTCAATTACTTCTTGAAGGTTTCCTTTCGACGCCTTGTATCCAGAGGCAATTTGAGCTAAGTCGTTAGCAACTTGGTTCTCTATTCTAGGTATGTGTTGGATGGCCACTACCTCAAATTTCTTTAATAATCTATTGGCTATCACAAAGTACATAATGAGATTTTCTTTGACACATTTATACTCCTTTGTGATTTGTTTTATAACCAATTCTGAATCTCCCATTATTTCGACTCTAGTTGCCCCCAATTCTAACAAAATTTCAAGGCCAGCAATTAATGCTTCATATTCAGCCTCATTGTTAGAGCAAGGTCCTTCGACCTTGTACTTGAATTTTGTTGGAATTTTTTTAGGAGAAATAATGTGTATTCCTACTCCTGTTCCATTTTTATGATTTGATCCATCAAAGTATAACTTCCAGGATTTTAATTCGACGTAATTCAAATCATTTTCATTTATGGAGTGATCGACTATAAAGTCTGCAACTATTTGCCCTTTCACAGCTTTTAAAGGTTGATATGTTAAGGAAAATTCTGTCAATGCTAATGCCCATTTGCCAATTCGACTATGCAAAATAGGTTTAGATAACATATGTTTTACAACATCAAAGTGAGACGAAACATACACATCAACGGGTTTTATATATTGCTTCAGCTTAGTACAAGAGAAATACAAGCATAAACATAACTTTTCAATCATGCTATACCTAGTTTCTGCATCATTTAAAACTCGACTAAGGTAATAAATGGCTCTTTCGACTCCATTTTCATCCTCCTGAGCTAACATGCTCCCTAGAGTTTTATCTGATGCAGCTATATACAATCTCATACTCTTGTTTCTACAATGTGGTGAAAGAATTGGAGGGTGGCTTAGGTACTCCTTGATCTTGTCGAAGGTTTCCTGCTGTAATTACCCCCACTCAAAACCATCTTTGTTAAAACGAAGCAATGGCGAAAAAGCTTGTGTTTTGCCACTCAGGTTGGATATAAACCTTCTTAAGAAGTTGATTTTGCCCAACAATGACTGCAACTCCTTTTTAGTTGATGGCGCTTTCGCCTCCATTATGGCTTTGATTTTATTCTGATTTATTTCAATCCCTTTCTTGTGGACCACAAAGCCTAAGAAATCCCCTTCCTGCACACAAAAAGCACATTTAAGAGGATTCATTTTAAGACCATATTTTCTCATCCTTTCAAAGGACTGCCGAAGATGGTCAATGTGATTTTTCCCAGAAATAGATTTTATAACAATATCATCAATATAAATTTGCATGAATGTGTCTATAAAATCGTGGAAAATTGAATTCATTGCCCTTTGATAAGTGGCACCAGCATTCTTGAGACCAAAAGGCATCACTACCCATTCATAGATGCCTAAGGCTCCAGGGCATCTAAAAGTAGTTTTATGAACATCTTCCTCAGCAATGAATATTTGGTTGTAGCCAGAATATCCATCCAGCATACTAAGATATTCATGTCCTGCTGCAGAATCTATTAACATTTCTGCTACTGGCATTGAATATTCATCTTTGGGAGTTGCAGAGTTTAAATCTCTAAAATCAATGCAAACTCTCAAAGACCCATTCTTTTTAATAACAGGTACTATATTAGCCAACCATTCGACATACCTTGCAGTGCGAATGAATTTGCAACGAAGCAGTCTTTCGACTTCCTCTTTGATCTTTGACAATATCTCTGGTGCAAACCGTCTTGGATTCTGCTTGCCTGGTTTTTTCCCAGGCGTCATAGGCAACCTGTGTTCGACCAACTCCCTGCTCAAACCAGGCATCTCATCATAATCCCAGGCGAAGCAGTCTTTGAACTCTTTCAACAGCTGAACTACTTCGACCTTCAACTGGGGATCAAGATTGGCACTGATGTAGGTAGGCCTTTTGGTTGTCCCCTCACTGAGGTCCACTTCTTCTAAAGGATCTTGTGCTAGCATTTTTATATTATTTGCCAACGGATCCTTCTCAAATCCCAAAGGCTCATCTTCATAGATGGCGTCAAGCCTCTGGCTTTCCTCTCCAGTTTCAACCTTATCTGGAGGTTTTGGGTCAAAGTCCTTACCAGGACCTTCTTGATATACTTCAGAAATGGCTTCACCGGCCATATAATCATTGGCAGCTTCCAAAGCCGCTTGTAGTTTTGTTTCGGCCACATAGGCCGAAATTCTTTTCAAAGTGTCGAACTCAGTCATGATCACTGAATTCATCTCCCCACCCTGTGGGCTCTATTGGAGGTGTGCCTAAGCATGGCAATCTTCCTCCTGGTACTTCCCTGTCCCATCTGAAACCTTCAACAGGGTGTAAGTACAACGAATAAAACGTTTCCTCGTCAGGTGTAAACTCAAAATCAGCTGGAGGACATGGAGCAATGTTCGCCAGATGTTTCTCAAATTGCCTACTATCCACATGATTAACAGGCACCTTGAAGTACCCTTGATCAGCTTCAATGTTTTCCACTATCCCATCTGGTCTCCAAATTATGATTCTCTGATGCATAGACGAGGGTACCGCTCCTATCCCATGAATCCACTCCCTACCCAAGAGTAGATTATAGTTAGCCTTTGTTTCGACGACCATAAACACTGTTGGTCTGGTAATAGTTCCCACAGTGAGATCCACCTGAATTACTCCCAGAGTGGAACCAACTTTTCCTTCATAGTTCGACAGAACCATGTTGTGGGGTTTAGTATCGGTCTCAAATTTTCCAATCCTGCTTAGCAAAAATCTTGGCATCAAATTAACCGTTGCACCACAGTCTACCAAAATTTTGTTGATAGGGACATTCTCTATTTTTCCAGTAATGTAAAGAGGCTTCAAATGACCCTTCATTGCCTCTGTGGGACGTTCAAAGAAAGCATTTTGTTCTTCGACACACCCATTATTCATGATGTAATAGCACACAGGCTTGTGTGCCATCATTTCCAATTCAGCAGTTTGGTCTAAGTCTTCGACCTCTGAGACTTGACCAAATTCTCTTGGCATCACTGACACCACATTTACCAGAATGTCTAGGGAAGCCGCTGACTCATTGTCGAAGTTATCAGTCATATCCTCATCCTCTTCGACCTTCTTTTCTGGCTGAATAGTGAATAACTTTCGTTGTGTGGGCATCTTCTCCATTGCCCCAGCTTGATTATCCATATTGGTGCTTGATTCTCCTTGCACCTGGGCCTCCCTGACAGCCTTTCGTCTGCGCTGCTCTCTTCGCCATTGTGATCTAGACATGGGGTTTTTACCCTTGTAATTCTGAGAAATGTACGCTGATTTGTTTGTGGTGTGATTCTCTTTTCTGTACTCAAATGACGAACCTCTTTCCACATCAAACTTCTCCCACTTTTTCTTCTGTCCTCTCCCTTCGACAGGCTTGATCCAACTACCTGTTGCCACATTCGCAGCTGGTTTGAACGTACCTGGCCTAATTCCTGGTGCTTGGTTTTTTAGCCCTGTCGAAAGTCGCCTATGGTCAAAACCTCTGTGCCCTTTGTTCACCTTCTGCCCCCAGCTTTCACCAGCCTTCTTGACACCTTCTAGCTTGTGGGCAGCTTTTTCATCAAAAATGGCGCTGCACCTGGGACACAGCATTACTCCAGAGCCTTTTTTCTGGCAACGATGCAAGAAGTCCACGATTGTCTCTTCTGGCTTAGGATAAACCATTTTGCTGTGCTTCTCTTGCTCATCTACCTGACTCACTTGTTCATTTCTTCGATCCGTGATTTCGACCATGTTGACATCCATTCTATCCTTTAGGTGCATCTTGGAGAAACGGGCTTCCAGACTTTTAGTGGTCTTCGCCAAGCAGCTACCACCTACTGCTGCCTTTGCAGCTCTTTGGGAAGCCTTTTGCCAAGCAGCTTTCTCAGCCTCAACCATCTCCTCAGCATTGACTCTCTCGACATCAGGAGATGTCTTGAAAAAATTTTTAGCAGCCATACATATCCAGTTTTCCACCAGACAGCCATCCATGTCTAGCATCTCTCCTACCAAGAGCATGTCATCTTCCAATTCCTTAACAACTTGAATTTTGGGGGCATTTCTGCCTATAGCCTCATTGGTGTCGACACTATCTGAGCTAGAATCAGATTCTCCAGCCAACTCGACCATGTTAATGCCTTCATTGGAATTTATCTTCCACCCACTCACGGTCATATCCAAAACCTTAGCAGCATTATCTATTTCAACAAACTTATCAGCAGTTTCTTTGGTCACCAACATTAGACTGGTACCATCAACATTTAGGCCACTTGCAGCCTTACTAGAACCTTCAATTATCACAGAACTGGTGGCGAAGTCTTCAGTAACCTCCACCATGTTGACTGACTCATCGAATCCCTCTGTGGCCTCCACCATCTGAACCTCGTGAGGCTCTGTGTAGTTAGCCTCTGCAATTTGCAATGGGTTAGAGTCAATCTTCATCTGGGCTTTGCTTTTGTCACCAAACTTCAGCCTTCCTTCTTGGATAGCATTTTGCACCAAATCCCTGAAAAGAAAACATTGATAAGTTTTATGACCCAAAAAATTATGGTACTTACAAAAACCTCTTTTCTTTCTTTGTTCTAAAGGTGGTGTTTTAGCGCCAGCAGGCACTATCATTTGCCCATCCTTAACTAACAAATCAAAAATTTCGTCACATTTAGTGACGTCGAAAGTATACGTTTTCTTAGGAAATTTGTCGTTAGATTCGACAGGATTTTTTCCTTCTGAAGGAGTTAATAATTTGCAGGCATAAGGTGGACCTTGCTTTAACTCAGCAACGTCAACCTCATTTCCGTCGAAATAGGATGGTTCACCATACAGATTCTCCACATCTTCATTGCATTCGACAAAAGCTACTTTTTTACCCCTGTCGAATTTTGCCTTTTCTTCTTTTAGCCTTTCTAGCTGTCGAACCCTATCAGCCAACTGGGCCATATCTCTAAGATACTGGGTATCTAATTTCTTCCTAATGGAATAATCAAGACCCCCAGCAGCCATTTCGACCAACTCATGTTCTGGCACTTGAGTAAAGCACCTGGCTTTAAGAAGTCGAAACCTATTCAGGTAATCATCAATTGGCTCAGTGACTTTGCGTTTGATGCTAGCCAATTCTTTCAGACTAATCTTAGTTTGCCCCATATAGAACTGTTCATGAAACAAACGTTCTAGTTGGGTCCAGTTATATATGGAATTTGGAGGCAAAGTAGTAAACCATGTGAAGGCATTCTTGGTAAGGGAACTTGGGAAATATTTGATCCTAAGGCTTTCGTCAGCTGCAATTTCGCCTGCTTCGATTAAATACCTAGCCATATGTTCGACAGTAGACTCAGTAGTATCTCCTGAAAACTTGCTGAATTTTAGAACCTTCATCCTAGGAGGTAATTTCGCTTGGAGAATGTAATCCACTATAGGCGAAGTATAATTTGGCCTGGCGAAGCCAAAATTCATACCATTTCTGGTCATTATCCTTTCAACCATGGCTGCAAGATTATTTTCTTCTGCTTGGTTTTGGTGTCGAACCTGTCTAAGTAGTTGATCTGCATTTTGGTTCCTGTTCACCATCACTACTGGTTCTTCCTCCATCTGGTAAGGCATCTGGTTTCTTGGTGGTTCGACTCTAAAATGATCAATCATTTCTTGATCCTCCAAATTCGCATCAGGTGTCTGACGTGGATGACGTCTTGGGATATCTTTGACAAAAGTTGTTCTTTGATCTACCGCTGGTACTCCCATGAAATTAGCCATGCGTGCCACTTGTGCAGCCAATTGTTGGTTGGTTTGTGTCGTATTTTGAATCAAAGGTTTAAAAACTTCTCCCATTGTCTGAGACAACGTATGTACCATTTGCATGTTACTTTCATCCATCTGCTGTCTCAAACAATTTATGGATGTATTTGTAAGGCTAGGCGTTTGAACAGAGTAACCAACACCTATATTCTGGTTGTTTCGCCCTCCTGATCCTGACCCTTGTAGTGGCGAAGACACAACAGTTTCTGAAAATACAGGCGGAGCATTATGCAGATTTTGCATCATTGATGTAGGCATACCATAGGGTTGACTTCTTGACCCTGGATGTGGAAAACCTGGAGGAGGAACATGCTTGTACATTGAATTTCCTCCTGGGGGTGTTGGTGAATTAGAACTTTGTGGTCCTATGTACTCTAACACAGGTTGAGTATATGATTTTGTATATGTTGATCCTGGCTCAGACACTACTGATGGAAGTGACGCCTGTCCTCCCGTCGAAGACACTGGTGATGGTGTGCTTTGAGACCCCATACTGCTACTTGACTGAGTGTTCGAAATACTCCCTTGAGGATCAAATTGTTGGTTGGCATTGGTTGCCATTTTCTGAGTGTATCTTTTCTTTGGTATTCCTTCGTTTGCTGTGGCTAACTTCCCATTTCTCAATAACATACAACGAAGGTACTTCTTCACCAAGAAAGACAAGGTTGACAAAAAGGTATAACTTAGCATTGGGTCCCAATGGGCGTGCCAATTTGTTTACTGTGAATTTTGGTAAACAACCTCTGGTCTATCAATCTAAACCCAAATTGATTAACTTACAGGATCGACCACACAAATCCTAGGACATGTGTTAAATTTGAGAGAAAAGTGTAAATTAAAGAAAATGTAAAGTGAACTCCATGTTCGACAATGCTGAAATAAAATCTACCTGAACTCCACGTTCGATTACATGCAATAAAGTAAAGTAGAGACTTGAAATTTAAAGGGACGTAAGTAAAGGGTGCAAAAATTAAAGGCGTCGAAAAGAAATGACAATAAATAAAAAGCTTTGAAAGTAAAATGCAACGAACTCCACATTCTTGGAAAGTAAAGTGCAGGAAAGTAAAAGACTTTGAAAATAGATGCAAATGGATTTAAAGGAGAACTCCACGTTCCCGAAAATAAAAGACTTTGAAAAGTAAAGGCTTGAAGATTAACTGTTTGAACGTAGAAGTACAGTCGAAGGTAAATGCAGGAAGTTTAAATGGCTTTGAAAGTAAATTTGGCATGGAAGATAAAGTTCAAGAAACTGTAAAGGAATGGAAAGTAAATGGCTGAATCTTAAACATGCTGAAGATAAATTATATTGATGAAGAAAATGGTGTTACATTACGTACATTCTCACGAACTCGTTTCTCTACACGCGGGTACTTTGAGTTTCATAGAGTAACTTGCCCAAAAATATGAACACACCATTTACATAGAACTAACTCCTATTTATAGTGCTAGGAAATAACTACTAAGTGGTGGTTACTGCTTCGAACGTGTTGATTTTGGCGCCTTCCCCTTGATCTCAACTGTTCCCACGTTCACAACTACTCTTATTTAAATTTCAAATATTGGAAATTCCCTCCAACCTTAATATAACTACTGCAGCACTTGTTACTACATTCTCATGGTCGAAACCCTTTCAGCACTTAGCCAATTTTGAGGTTCCTACACCTCTATTCGACTCAGGCCTCTCCAAAACTAGGTCGAAGCCTTCTTTATATTAAAAATAATTTTTTAACATAAAATAGCTTTGATTTTGTCTAGCGTCGAAATTGAGGGTTAACACAAGCCGTGTAAATTTATCCCGAGAGAGGGAAAGGGAACACTGCATAAACCTGAGGAAGAGGGAAAGGAATGGTCAACGCAACCATAGCCTGGGTTCGGGAGTCCGTTACGCGAGGGGAAGGTGCTAGCACCCCACGCGTCCATCGTACTCGATGGGATCCACGCTTGTTATCTATTCTAAGGGTGAGTTATCCTATCATCTATGGCTGTACTAAGACGGGGAAGGGAAAGACAAAGACAGACTCGGTAGGACGTCAACGTCCTAGGCCTATGTACCCCCCTTGTGCAATGGGGAATTCAGAGTCAACGTAGTTCGGACCAAGTTCTTTTGTGTTTTTTATGAGCGACGCTAAGTTCGCGTCCGACAGTTAGGGTCGATGCCTGTTTGCGACTCAGACGGAAAGTAACGTGCCCTTTTTGAAAATAACCTTTAGTTTGACAATCCCGAAGGACAAAAAGGTTGAAGTTTGTTTGTATTTTTTAAGACAGAAGTGATTTGAGTTAATTCATAACTTGCATTGCACCAAAGTCTAGGGCACAGGGGCGAATACTTAACGCATCGTCCCAAGACAGGACGCTCGCTAAGCACTCTAGAAAGATGAGAGGAAGCCCCTCATTTCTCATTCCCCACGCTTAAGGCTCGTGCGCAATACACTTTATCCTTATTAAGTGTTTTCAGGAAGTTTTGAAGATGAGAAGAGAGAAGACACAAAGGAAACTCTAAAGGGAAACTGAGAGTCCTAATGTTATCATGCATGGGTGACCTACGGTTAGTGAGGTTTGACTACAACCTAAGCCTAAAGAAAAGAAAAGATGAGAGACAGAAAGAGTAAGGGTGAACATGGATAACTATCCACACCCTCGAATAACTTACCTCAGCCCCTGCATAAAAGGTTAGTACAAACAGATATGAGTGACAATATTGCAAATGAAACTCAAATAAATCATAAACCAAAACCAAAGGAAACTCAACCAAGACAGAATAAGGATGACCTAAACATGGATTATGGAGTCAAAGAAGCAAACCCAAATGATGGCACAAGTGTTTTCTCAAACAAATAATCAGACATGGTCAAGGAAGTGCATATAAGAAGATCTCAAACAAATGGAAATCTCATAATTAGTAAAACATCTTCTAAAATCACCAAATTAAGACCCAACACGCCTCAACCAGAGACAAACAACATATCAAAAACTTATGCCAAAATTCAAAATAAGTCACTCAAACAATCATACAAAATTCAGACAAGAAACATGACTCAATATGCAACAAAGGAGGACTAAAATGCAATATGAAATGATTTTAAAAATGAGGGAAAAATATTTTAATGCAATTCAATGTATTGGTGAAAAAATGCAAAAAGAATGAGTTCTAAATAATTTATGGATGATGAGAAATAAAATAAACAAGTTTAGGTATGCATGATATGACTAATTCAAAAAAAAAATAAACCAATATTTATTTCAGATGCTAAAAATAAAATAAAATAATAAAATAAAATTTGTGAAAATTTTATAAAATTATAAAAATGATGCATGAATTTTCTTGGAACTTTTTAATGCAATTAACTATTTTAAAAAAATTAAAATGAAATGTAATAGTTAAATAAAAATAAAAACATAAAATATGCAAGGGGGTATGTTTAGTAATAAAACACATTGAATATATGGTGGGCTGGAAGATGGGTGTGTGTGAATAGCAAGGCCCAGATCAAAATCCATCAGAAAAAAATAAAATAAAATAAAGGCTCACGTGGGCTCAGTCAACCCAGTTGACTGCATGCTTACCTTCAGATCAATCTGACGCGCCCTATCAGTCAACACATCAAGCAAGTATTTATGATCTATGGCCCAGATGAATATGCACACGGTAACCAACATACACACGCACACACCAAACCAATCAGCATACCCTACACTCCCACGTGAGCAGCACGTGGTTTTTTTAATGCGTTGTCACAATTATGTCCACAGGATACATCAAACGTCTCATGTTAAGTCAACCAAACAAAAATTAAACATGATGAAGGGCTATGGTTTAAGGCTCACCACAATAAGCATGGAAACACACACACACACGATCATTAAATAAAAATCAGAAAAAAAAATAAAACTTAAAACGCGTGGCAGCATGAGGGCCACACGATCAGCCACATCAACTGCTGAGGACTCGTCTTCTACCTCCAGCCTCTCCCTTCGCTGGAACCCTCACCAGCCGCCGGAGCTAGGGTTCCGGCCACCGTCCACGGCCACATGCAACTTAAAAGAACCCATAAAATGCAAATGCATATACCATTTTGTCCAGAATTTCGTCAGGATCTCAAATATCCAATCAAAAATTGTAAATGATCAACACACAAAGAGATTCGAACAAAACAAAGTGTGGGTCCAAAACTTAAACTTCACCATATGCACATAATACACGTCTAAAATCAAAACAAATTATATCAGCATGATCCATGGATGGCACACAACGTTATGCGTATTTAAAAAGAGAGTTTTATGATCATCAAAAATATCACTAACCTGAGATGGTGCAACACGTATCTTCACTGTTAGCTTCAAAGGATGATTGGTTTGTGCTCTGTGGATCCCCAGAATGAAGTTTGTGGAAGAATTTTGTGAAGAAACCTTGTGAATTGTGATATACGAATAATCCAAGTTTTTAGGGTTCAAGCTTCTTTTCTCCTTGAAATCACGTGTCCTCCTCTAACCCTAGCATGAGTAATCTTAAATAGGCTAGGTTAAACCACTGATCAGCAATTGGGCCTTGGTAATTCTTTGTTTAAAGAGTTTTGGGTGGTTTTGGAAATTTGAATAATGTGAAATACACCCTCCTCCATGCATGGATATCCAAATATTTCATGATGGATCACTTATTCAACAATTGCTAATCACACCTGAATTTGATTTGGGCCTTGATATGCCTTGGTTCATGAGTTTTAGATAATTTGGCAATTTTGCATAATGGAGAATAAGTGATGAATAAACCATGAAACTTCATGATTTAAAGGCCAAAAATTCTCCTTAGGGATTTTTCTTTGATGTTGGAATGTGTCTTGAAGCAATGGAATTAATTATAGGTCCATATGTCCCAAAGTGCAAAAGTTGTGAAAATGGAACCCTAAAAACCACTTTGCCTTCTTTTGGTCATAACTTGAGTTTCACAAATGATATGGAGACCCACTAGTACTTGTTGGAAAGAGGAGAAAAAGATCTTCAACTTTTATGTTTGAGGAAAATTCATTTGAAGCTTTCTTGATGGTGAAAATTCAAGTTGAATGCAGTGTAAGGACTTTCCCAAAAAGGAAACTTTCAAATTATAGGTCATTTCCATATTTAGCAACTTTTGTACCAACCCTTGATTCTTGATAAATGGTGTGAAACTTGACCCTTGAAGACCATATGAGGATGTGAGACCTTGAAAACCTTGGTGAGAACCTCAAAATTCCATAGTTGACTTCCCCTCTCACTGTTGACTTTTCTCCAATTCACCTGATTCCCAATCCATTGGCCAATTGAAATCCTCCTGAACCAAACTGATGGACAACCTTACATTCCTAGATACTTAGGGACCCAAGGAATACCATGGAATCAAGTCTTGCCCAAGAAATCAGAAATAAACTGACTTTATAGCAAACCCTAATTTAGGTACCCTCAGTCTAGGAGGAAATAGCACAGTCTCCAAATCCAAATTCCTCTGAATATGATGTGTATCCTCTCCAACAAAGATAAGATATGCCATTTAGTGATGATAAAAACCCAAGTGGCTTGCCCATTGGAGCAATAAACCCAAGAATCTCAAAACCCTAATTTCTGCACTGGTTAGGAGAGAGTGATCCACTTGAGCTCTCTTGCTTGACCCTTTGAAGAACATCTTCTCCTCTTGAACTTGCCTCAGGCACCTTGACCCCATGCTAAGAACCAATGATATGCACACATGATAATGCAAAAATGAAATGAAACATAAGCCAGTTAGTACTAAAGTAAGGAGGGCAAATTTTGGGGTGCAACACGTAGCGACATGATTAATGCATGACAATGATTTGAATGTTTCAAAAAAATCCCCTCTGATGAGAAATGGAATGGTTAAGGCTTAGAAGTTGCTTGTGTAACAAGGATATTTGTCCCAAAAATGGTAGTGGAAATTGAGCTAGCATGGTCTCCCGATACTCGTTTCGAACTTGAGGATTAATGTCGTACTATAGAGCTTATATGTGCAATGTTAGAAGTATGAAGAGGGTTTGCCCTTGATTGATTGAGTTTCGAAGGATTATGCCTGTAAAGGACCTTAGATCCCACCATGCCTTGATACGACCTTGAGATGAACTGCCCCAGTATTTCAACCTTGAAAAATGTGCCCTAGATTTTGAATCTTCAAAAGGTATACCCCTTAATTAATTGGGTATGGAGGAGTGGCTTGAAGAGGAACTTGGATCCTACCATGCTATGATATGACCTTAATATGAACTGCCCCAGTATCATGTCTTTGCCCCTGATTAGATGACTTCAAGAGTGATTGGCCTCAATGCACCCTTGAGTTGGTATGCCCCAGCGTGAACCTCTTGAAAGGTCCACCCCTTATCATTAGAGTCATGGAGGTGATTCAGCATCGGTGTGTCAAATCTTGGGATGCTTCGTCCCTAGCTAGTAGGATCTTCAGATGATATGCCCCTACGATCATTAGGATTTGCCCCTAATTAGAAGGATCCTTAGGTGGCTTGCCCCTGATCAGACCTTTGTTGATATTTCCTTAGTGCTAAGTATTTATTTGCGGGTAAAATTATTCCCTTTGAAAAGTAATTCTAACTCACTGCTCATGCAAGTTTTGAAATCGAGAATTTAGACAAGGTGTATGATGGATGATATTCGGACATGGTTGGCACAAATGAAGATGTGAGAATATGGTTAGAGATGTTCCAACAAACATTCAGATTCGGAGTCAGTTTAACAATGACTTTGCCGAGTATGCTTTTATAGTTCCCCTAGCTTCAATTAGGACTTTTAAATGTTGTAACGTGGCCTGGTTCACGGTTTAAGAAACAAAGGATACAAGGCTCAAAATTTTAAATTTAACCCACCCCATTCTCCTTGATGTTCTCCATTCCTAAATCCAATTAACCCAACAGATGCGTTCATCCTGCAAAAGAACCTTTTCAGTCACGGTGATTAAAAGGTATATTGGTTTAAGCACTCGATGAGATTTTTTTTGAGGTGCAGTCACTCACTCCTGTTTATAAGATTGTTCCCTATTTTCCTTTTTCTTTGCTTTTAATCCCTTATTTTTGCATGGACCAATTCTTTGGAGTTTGTGGTCCATCGGGATACCCTATTTTTTCCTAAGTCAAAATCGAATTTTTTTTTACTTAACGGGTTTTTCCTTTTTCCTTTTTTTTGGAACAATTCCTGAGTAATCTTGCTTTTGACTTAGAGAGGGCGTGACTACCATATTAGATATCATGAGCTATTATCCCTTTTGCTTCCTCAATGTTGAATGGTGCGAGGAAAAAGATGTGTTTTAAACCTTTAACCTTGTGATTAGGTGTACTGATTCCCTTACATTAGGACGCAATGTTGAATTAGTTGAAATCTACCCTGCCCCTGGTTAAGATTAAGGTTTTTTTTAATAGAAAGAACACCAACTTCTGGCTCGAGGGGGTTGACTACGATTTAACTCCTTATTCCTTCAGTGTTTGTGAAGTGAAATAATGCCTTACATCGTCAGCTGAGTCTTACTATTAAAGCATACATCAGCAAATCTGTTTGTTTATTACATCCTTCTCCCCTTAAGTTTGTTAATGGTGAAGAAGTGAAATGGAAAATCTTTGATTTTTTTTTTTTTTTGCAAGTGATGGCCTAGAAAGAGAGTGTAAACGAATGGATTGATTCCAAAATCATGCATGCTCGTCTTATTAAAATTATTTCCCAAAAAGTACATCTTTTAATTACAAACATCACTTAGCAAAAAGGAAAATACAACTGGAAATGATAAAGGCTTAATGATCCTAGAAGTGAGCTCCCTTGTTGATCCACCAGTCTTGAGATATACTTCTTGGTGTTCTTGCACTTGTCCAAGTAAGGGGTGACCTTTCACCTATGGGACTCCTCCTTTGAAAGTCGGTTGCAGGTCTTGTGCTTTGTGCTCATAACTTTAGTGTCTGAGTAGGATCAAGTAATTGCAGCTTCACAAAGGTACCTCCAAGTAAGTTATAAGACATTAGTGTAGGATCCAGTTCTCTTCCAAACTTCCTTTGTTGTATAGGCATCATCCAAGGTTATTGCATTTGAGGCTCTAAGCACCCCTCTGGAAGACATGGTGAAGGGTTACCTTCTTTCCTCAATGATACTTGCCCTTCTTGATTTCCTCCATAGCTTCTTGAGGTATCCTTTAAGTTCGTTCATGAGTATCGGGAAACCTCTTAGCTCTTGGTAATTGGATAAGGGCGAAAGCGGAAAGGATATGCAAATGGATGTGTATGTATACAAATGCATGAAAATGCATGGGGTATGCAAAAAACATTTTCTTTTTAAAAAAATATTTTCATGAAAATGATGAATGAATGTTTTTGTTAAGTATTTTATTGGGTTAGGGTAAGGTGAAAATGCAAGCATGACCCTAGCTAGGTGGGTTCCCTACAATAGGTTTAGATCTATGTTTTGTCTACCCAATCCCCTCCCATGTAGGACATAAAGTTTGGACAGCCTAACGACCCTATAATGTACAGACTATACCCTTGTTTTACCATGAGAAGGAGCAAACCTTCCTATGGTAATCCTTCGGGATAAGTCTCATCTGGGTAGGACCCTAGTAACAGCCCTTGAGGGTTGAATACATAGGGTCTCCATGAGTTAGCGAGGGGTAGGCTAAAAGTTCTCAGAGTCTCGGACCACATCCAAATCATCCGCTACGTTAGGGGCTAGCCCTTTCATGAGGACACCTTTGGAAGGATCTATTCTGAGTGTGGCATCAATGAATTGTTGGGGATGTCACATCCCCCCAAAACATTTCTGCTCCACGTCCTAATCTAGGGTTATACTCCAAGCTTGGGCTTTAGCTTCACACATCATATGCCCCCAATCCAATGCATGATGACAAAATAAAAATATAATGGACAAATATAATAAATTAAAACAAATTAAAACATAAAATAAATCATAATAAAAATAAAAACAATAAACAACCAAAATAAACAAGGACCCTAAAACATAAGGTTAGGAGGGACTCTCTTTAGGGAGGTACTCCCCAGCAGAGTCGCCAGCTGTCGCGGCCGGCAAAAATATCTGAGTCGCCACCATATTTTTTTAAGGAAAATAATGATAAACCTAAAAATCCTTAATCCCAAGGGCAGAGATTCCTACGGTTCGGGAGTCGGTTAAGTGAGGGGAAGGTGTTAGGCACCCCTCACTTCCATTGTACTCAATGGGATCCTGCTTAGATTTTAAGGTATGCTTGTTTGTTTGTCTAAATTATTTATTTACAAAAAATCCTAAGTTTTTTATAATTGTACTCGCTAGGGTTTACAACCCGATGCCTACGTACCTTCAATTTTGAAGGATCAGAGTAACCATAGTTTACCTCCCTTATTCCTACCCCCCTAATCCTATCCCTAGCCCTAATCCCAAACCCAATCCATTATTTATACTCTTGGATAAAGAATTCTATCCCCAAATCTATTATTTATACTCCTAGATAAGGAGTTTTATCCCTTAATCTAATATTTATACTCCTAGATAAGGAGTTCTATCCCTTTATCTATATTTATACTATAGATAAGGAGTTATATCCCTTATCCATTGTTTATACTCTCGGATGGAGAGTTCTATCCCTTATCCATTATTTATACTCTCGGATGGAGAGTTCTATCCCTTATCCATTATTTATACTCTCGGATGGAGAGTTCTATCCCTTATCCCTTGTTTATACCCTCGGATAGAGAGTTCTATCCCTTATCCCTTGTTTATACTCTCGGATGGAGAGTTCTATCCCTTATCCCTTGTTTATACTCTCGGATGGAGAGTTCTATCCCTTATCCCTTACCCCTTGGCCTATATTTATACTCTTGGAACCTATGAGTGTTATCCCTAAATCTCATCCCTTATTTAGGCTCTCGAACCAAGAGCTTTATCCCAAGTTGTAAATCCTTAAAAGAATCCTATTATAACCCTTAAGTTCTTAATAATTATCCCTTAAATCCCAAACTTAAATCCTTTAAATCCCATAAATCCTTTATATCCCTTATGTTAAAAATGAATTCCTAAAATCCCAAAGAATTTAATAATAAAACCCAAAATGCCCTTATGCTAAAAATAGCAAAATTAATCCCCCAAATTATCCCAAATAAAAAATAATCTCCAAATTCCAAATAGTCCCAAAATAATTTTAATCCCAAAAATTAAATCAAGATAAGTCCCCAAGAATAAGAGAATTTAAATCCCAACAATTAACTTTTTTTCATTCCCCATCCCTTATTTAAATCCAAATTAAATAAAAATCTAATTTCCTTAAAATAAATCCTAAACCTAATTAAATAATTAAACTAAGTTATTAATTTAATTAATTAAAACCCAAAAACCCTATTTCTAAACCCCGGTTAATACCTAATTAAATAATTAAATTAAGTTGTTAATTTAATTATACAAAAAAACCATCAAATCCTATTCCTAAATCCTAATTAAAATTTTACCCCAATTAAACAATTAAATTAAGTTATTAATTTAATTATACAAAAAACCCTAAAATCCTATTTCTAAATCCTAATTAAAAATTAACCTAATTAAATAATTAAATTAAGTTATTAATTTAATTATTAAAAACCTTAAAATCCTACTTCTAAATCCTAATTAAAATTTTAACCCAATTAAATAATTAAATTAAGTTATTAATTTAATTATACAAAAAAACCCTAAAATCCTATTTCTAAATCCTAATTAAAAATTAACCTAATTAAATAATTAAATTAAGCTATTAATTTAATTATTAAAAACCCTAAAACCCTACTTCTAAATCCTAATTAAAATTTTAACCCAATTAAACAATTAAATTAAGTTATTAATTTAATTATACAAAAAAACCCTAAAATCCTATTTCTAAATCCTAATTAAAAGTTAACCTAATTAAATAATTAAATTAAGTTATTAATTTAATTATTAAAACCCTAAAACCCTGAATAAATTAACCTAATTAAATAATTAAATTAAGTTATTAATTGAATTACTAAAAACAGGGGGTGCGTTCTACGTTGAGTAAGCAATTGGGCTTACTGTCTGGGGGCGTCAATAGTATTAGGGCACAAGGCCCAAAAACCAAAACCCAATTCAGAGAGAGGAAGTCCACGGTGGAGAGAGTCTGACCACATGTTATTAGTGTCCACCTTTTTATTTTTCGAGATGTTATTTTAGATTTTCACTATTTTGGTTAAAAAGTATCAGATGATTATTATTTTGTTTTGTAATCAAAATAACCCACAGTGAACAGAAATCGAGAAAAAAAAAAGAATATCGTACGAAATCAGTTTACATACAACCGAATCATACACTATATCAACATAATCCAACAAAGGCAAACCGATTTAAAAACACGATATCCAACAAATACGGAGGTAGTCATAGGAAACCAACCTACGGGATCGAGGTTTATCCCGGTGAGCAAAATAAATAAGTTTTTTAGCTTTCTTTCTTCTTTTCTTGGAGTTCTCCCTTTCCTCTCCCTTCTTTTCTTTTCGTCCCTTGTGTTCTCCTTTTCCTCTCCCTATTTTTCTCCTTTTCCCTTAGTGCAAGATTCCGACCCCTCTTCCCCTTTTAGTGTTGTTGTTCTTCAATGTGAAGAACAACAACTTTTTTTTATACTGATTATTGTGAATTTGTGGGTGAGAAAATATGAGAAAAAGAGGTTATATTTATAGGGTAGAATTAGGTCAAAAAATTGAATGTGATTGTCTAATTTAGGAAGGATGCAATCTGACCTGATTTTCTCTATTTCTTAAGACCCAAGCCAATGAATCTGGATGGATTCATAGCTTGGTGAATTCAGATTAATTTAAATAGTAATAAAAAGTCTAATAATGATGATGAAAAAAGATTTGATTTATTTTTATTTTTATGATTTTTTGAGATTTTTTCCATACAATAATGATTTTAATGAAAAAATCATGTTTTTAAAAATGCATTAAATAAAAATACGAAAATTAAAAATTAAATAATAAAAAATACTATTTTTGTGATTTTTTTATGAAAAAAAAGAATATAAAAAGTTAATAGTAAAGAAAAACAAATAGAACATTAAAAGTGATGAAAGTGGGATTCGAACTCATAACCTCTCCGTCTTGTAACTCCCTATACTCCCCTTGCTACCAACTATATCATTTTATTTATTCAAAATAAAACAACATTAGCGAGTATTTACTAAAATTTTTAATAATAATTCCATGATAATATTAATATTAATAATAATATTAATATTAACATTAATCATCTAATAACTCCACTATGACCCTAGTATAATTCGATTAAAAATTAATATGACCCTTTAATATAAAAAATAATATAACCCCAAATAATTCCCTTAATACTTACTATTATTATCTTTTATAAAGAAAACAGAAAAGTGAAAAAAGAAAAAGAAGGATGGTCAAAATTTGGGGTGCGACAGGAATTCTACGAAAGGATGATCAGTAGTGTGTCTGCTAATTTTTCCGATATTATGGCTGTGGGGGTTAAAGTAGAGCTTGGTCTGAAAAGTGGGAAAATGACCAAGGGAGCTAGTAGTTCGAGCAACGATGCCAAGAAATCCTTCAAAAAGGAAGGAGATACCAGTGTGGTGATAACAAACAAAGAGAAGAAAAATCAGTCATGGAAACGTCAGCAGCAACAACAGTGCTATGATCAACATCGTGTCTATCCTGTTCAACAACCTTATGTGGCCACCATCGCGCCAACATTCAGCAACCAAGCTTCTGCCTATCAGCCGGTTCCTCAACCACCTATCTATCAACGAGCGCCCAACGCTCCTGCTTATCCACAATGGACTCAAGCTTCTTGTCAGAACGTTCCAGGTAAAAGACAGGGTGGTAGGCCTCCGATTCCTCCCATTCCTATGACGTATACAGAATTGTATCCTTCTTTGGTGCAATAAGGATTAATAACTACAAGGTCATTAGTCCCGCCTCCTAATCCGCTTCCACCTTCTTACAATCCCAATGCTCATTGTGCATTCCTTGAAGGTGCACCAGACCATAATTTAGAAGGTTGTTTTGCTTTGAAGCATATTGTGAGGGATTTAGTGGAGAGAAATATTTTATCATTCGATGTTTCTTAGCCTAACATCAAGAACAATCCTTGCCCACTCATGGGATGATTAATGCTGTGGAGGATGTATCAAGACGAAGATGGTCTGTGATTGAGCTCCTCTTTGATTTTCTGTATTTGATTCCCTAAAACTGGCGATCTTTTGGTTGTTTCAGCAAAATTTTTTGTATTTTCTTTGCAATGTTGAATTTGTATTTGCTTATAAGCTTTGTTGTACTTTCAAATTGGCAAGATTAATGAAATGTTTGTGCACCTTTTTGATTAAGTCCATTCGTTTCACTCATTTACTTTTATGCTTATAAAAAAAATAAAAAAATATATCTTTATATCAAGTTGTTGTTAAGCAAAGATTGGGGAGGATGATGAAAATATTATCCATAATTGTTGTGGTATGCTTTCGATTAAACCTTGCCGAGGATGTAAGGCATTGTTTCAATTCCCAAACACTGGAGAAATAAGGAAGATAATCCCTTGTTAACCCTTCGAGCCTAGAAGTAGGAGTTTTCTTTCCTTACACAAAAAACCTTTAAATCTCAACCTTGGGGCAGGGTAGTTCTCAGTTTAACTTGGTTATGTAATCGAATGCAAGCGCTTCATGCAAGACACCAGTTAGCTCTCTCAAATCAAATAAGTAAAAATTGTACAAGTCGTTCCTCAAAGCAACAAACAAGGAAGGATCGCTAAGAAATCCTTACTCAAAGGATGATCCGATTCCCTTTCAAGGCGAAAGCTGAGAAAGATGGGAAGCTCATAATCATTGTCTTATGCAAAAAGGGTTTGTATGACAGACGAACAAGAGGTCTCATAACCTCAATAAAGACAAGAAGAGGTCTTAAAACCTCAAGCAAAGAAGAGGTCTCATAACCTCAAACAAGGAAAAAAAAAAGGAGGTCTCATAACCTCAACAAAGACAAAGAAGAGGTCTCAAAACCTTAGTGAAGAAAAGAAGAGGTCTCAAAACCTCAGCAGTAGAAGATAACCAAATTCTACAAGGGAGTAATGACTACAAAGGTGTCTGAATCATCGTCAACTATCATCAATTCATTTCCTAGCCTATTAAGGAACCTGAATATGTATAGCTTGAGTTAACTGAGATTAGGATTGGAGTTCATCACGAAGATAGGGTTGGGACCAATAAACTTTGAGCCTTTATCTTTTGTTTCATAAACCGTGAACCAAGCCACGTTACAACCCTTAAAAGACCTAATTGAGGTAAGGTTGTTTTGAAAGCATACTACAGCAAGGTTAATTAACCTAACTCCTAATAATCTTTGTGATTTGTGTGTGTTGATCACTTCATCTACCAGACCATAAATGGCTAGATCCACCTTTATTTTGTTTATTTGGTCACTCCATTGTGTGTGTTTCATCAATAAACCTTGGTTTCAAAAGCTTGCATGAATTTTGCATTGAAATTGCCAATGTTTAATGAACAATACTTGTTCGCAAAAATAATTCAATATCCAAGGAATACCAACAAATGCAGCCAGCTAGGGAATTTGACTTGATGAAGGGCTCAGTCTGGGGCATCTCCTCCATAGATCAAGCATCCCAAGAGCTACTAAATCAGGGATAGAAACTCTTCAAGTTCAGAATACTGGAGCAAGCCTTCTTGAGGTCATCTTATGACAAGTATGGACTCCAGTTACCCATCAACAGGGGCAAGTTGTTTCCCGATTGTTCCTACCGCAGTCTAAGGACTTTGTATTGCAAATACAGTTGAACAGGGGAAATTATGCCAAGACTCATTTCTTTTCAAAAGTTTGAAGATATTGAAGCATCTAGTATGCCAATTCTTCTGTAAAATCCTTTTGATGACTTACCATCACAAACCAGTTAATCAGGGACAATCAGATCGAGATTCGGTAAATCTCTAAAATCAACTAGTCTAGGGCATCTCCTTCACATATTCAAGCTGACAGGGGCAAGTTTGTTCCCCAGTTGTCAACAAACAGTCTGAAGAACAAGTTCAAGGACCTTGTTGTATAAATGCAGTTAATCCGGGGCAGTTATGCCAAAGTTCATGGACCTCTCCAAGAGTTTGAAGATATTAAAACACCTTATGTGCCAATTCTTCTGTAAAATCCTCTTGGTATTTTCTTTTGATAGACCATGTAACCTAGGGCAGATGAGTTATGCAGCTTTTGTAACATCTTTTGCTGGCTCCCCAGTAAGCTGTCTCTTCAGCTAATCTTGGCAAGTCTCCATGGATTTCCCTCCAGTAAAGAAACTAGGCTCGTGATGGCAATCCTAGTGAAGTCATGATGATATACCAGGTGGAGTGCTGTTCCCACCACAGAAGGTTGTAATCTTGAAGCAGAGCTGCTGATCCTGCTTATTCATCCCCAGTAATGGTCCAATCTGATGAGTTTGGCTGGGTATCCTTGGCGAGATGTTTATTTCATCTCCAGTTTCGCTTTTTTGTCTGTTTTGTCAGCATAAGCATAAGTATGGCATAAGCACTCATATGCATAGCATCTTAGCATTATGCTACTCTTCTTCTGGTGTTTACCTGATTTGTTCACTTTGGCATTATATCCCCAAGCGAATGGGTTTGTCTCTTCTCTCCAATAGAGTTGTCAACCTTAGGCATAAAGTGCCCATCCTTTATTTCTAGAATGTCATCCAGTCATGTTTAGGCTTGATGATCAATCATTCTAGATACCTTTATTGGAGCCCATCTCTTGGTTCTATCTCCAATGAGGTTCTTTCTCCTAAAGTGCTAATCGGCCATACTTGAACCTGTTGTTCCATCACTTTGGATGTCTTATATGTTTTGCTTTTCCCATTGAAGACTGTCTTTCCGGTTCAATCTTCATTGAGGATCCTTTATTTCTAGAATGTCATCTAGTCACGTTTAGGCTTGATGATCAATCATTCTAGATACCTTTGTTGGAGCCCATCTCTTGGTTCTATCTCCAATGAGGTTCTTTCTCCTAAAGTGCCAATCGGTCATACTTGAACCTGTTGTTCCATCATTTTGGATGTCTTAGATGTTTTGCTTTTCCCAGTGAAGACCGTAATTTCGGTTCAATCTTCATTGAGGATCCTTTATTTCTAGAATGTCATCTAGTCACGTTTAAACTTGATGATCAATCATTCTAGATACCGTTATTGGAGCCCATCTCTTGGTTCTATCTCCAATGAGGTTATTTCTCCAAAAGTGCCAATCGACCATACTTGAACATGTTGTTCCATCACTTTGGATCTCTTAGATGTTTTGCTTTTCCCAGTGAAGACCGTCTTTCCGGTTCAATCTTCATTGAGGATCCTTTATTTCTAGAATGTCATCTAGTCACGTTTAAACTTGATGATCAATCATTCTAGATACCTTTATTGGAGCCCATCTCTTGGTTCTATCTCCAATGAGGTTATTTCTCCTAAAGTGACAATCGGTCATACTTGAACCTGTTGTTCCATCACTTTGAATGTCTTAGATGTTTTGCTTTTCCCAGCGAAGACCGTCTTTCCGGTTCAATCTTCATTGAGGATCCTTTATTTCTAGAATGTCATCTAGTCACGTTTAAACTTGATGATCAATCATTCTAGATACCTTTATTGGAGCCTATCTCTTGGTTCTATCTCCAATGAGATTCTTTCTCCTAAAGTGCCAATCGGTCATACTTGAACCTGTTGTTCCATCACTTTGGATGTGTTAGATGTTTTGCTTTTCCCAGTGAAGACCGTCTTTCCGGTTCAATCTTCATTGAGGATCCTTTATTTCTAGAATGTCATCTAGTCACGTTTAAACTTGATGATCAATTATTCTAGATACCTTTATTGGAGCTCATCTCTTGGTTCTATCTCCAATGAGGTTCTTTCTCCTAAAGTGCCAATCGGTCATACTTGAACCTGTTGTTCCATCACTTTGGATGTCTTAGATGTTTTGCTTTTCCCAGTGAAGACCGTCTTTCCGGTTCAATCTTCATTGAGGATCCTTTATTTCTAGAATGTCATCTAGTCATGTTTAAACTTGATGATCAATCATTCTAGATACCTTTATTGGAGCCCATCTCTTGGTTCTATCTCCAATGAGGTTCTTTCTCCTAAAGTACCAATCAGTCATACTTGAACCTGTTGTTCCATCACTTTGGATGTCTTAGATGTTTTTCTTTTCCCAATGAAGACCGTCTTTCCGGTTCAACCTTCATTGAGGATCCTTTATGGGAGCCCATCTTTTGGTTCTACTTCCAATAAGGGTGCTTTTCGGTCCCAGAGTGTCGGCCAATCATACTTGAGCTTGTTGATCCACCACTCTGGATATTCCCTAGTGAAGACCATCTCTTGATTTTACCATCAGTGAGGATCTTTCCCTTTTAAAACATCACCCAGGTCAAATATGAACCCGTTGTTTGAACCCAGGTCAAATATGAACCTAAACCTCAGGTCAAATATGAACCTAAACTTCAGCCCAAATCCAGCTCATACTAAGTCCAACTCATATTGGCATCCAAAAGTCCAGCTCATACTGGTATTCAAGAACCAACTCATATTGGTGCCCAAGTCCAATCATTAAGGGCTCCCTAACCTTATTCCCAGCAGAGGTTCAGTCATTATCAATACCTTTTTTAAAGTCCTCGTGGTGAGCCTCATATGGTACACGCAGATTTTGTCTCTGTCTTTTCTGTTTTTTTCTTGAAGATCCCGTTTGAACTCTTCAGTGTAAGAAAATCTCAGAAAATCCTTTGGATTTCTATCCTTTATTTCAAAATGATCTCCAGTGGAGATCATCTCTTCTTTCTGGTTTCATGCCCAGTAAGAGTGTGTCTTTATTACCCAAGTGTCGTCCGGTCACATATGAACCTGTCGTCCATCTCCCTGGATCTTTCCCAGTGGAGACTACCTTTCTGGCCTATCTCCAGTAAGGACCTGTAGGGTTTTCCCCCTTACTTTTCTATCCACGGTATTTCCTCAGAGTTTCCCCAGTGAGTCTCTTTTTGTTGGTCAGCCCGTATCCCCATTGAGTTCGCTTCATGGATACTAACTTCCATCCTTCCCCAGTATTGCTCACCTGTGGTTGTTTGACCTTTATCTCTGGTGTTTGGTCTGTCTGCATCTTTGCACTATCATAGCGTCATATCATCATACTAGAAGGTCATGGCATGACAGCATTTGCATGTCTGTGGCCTGTCCTTAGTATCTGCATTCCATCTAAGGGCAAAATTTTCGGTTTGCTATATTTAAATACCTTTTCACCTTGATGCCCCGAGGATTTCCATTCCTCGTGTCATCCGGTAAAGCTATTTAAATAGGGGCAACTGTTGTACCCCAAATTTTACCCCTTAGATTTCATAACATCTTGCATTGACATTTAGGTTCGATCATATATGCATTGTTAACTAACTACTTCACTTTGTTAGTTTGTCTCTTTTGTGAAAAGTCAGGACTTATACAAAGGAGGGGGCAAAGTCTCCTAAGCTAACCTCTCATTTGAATCAAGGAATTTATCTGTTCAAACATACAATTAAGGCTCCAAAAGCAATCATGTGAGCTCACCTAGATCTTAGAGGTCTTACTCACCAAGAATTCAAGTGTGACTGGCTCTCATCACCAAGTGCCTTGAGCCACAAGTTCACCCTGCCTCCAATTAGGGTTTTGTATGACAAGACAATCCTGGCCTTTGACACTGATCAAGAGTTGTTCTCAAGCCCTGGGACATGACACCATGTGATAGTAGACATCCCTAGAAACCATCCATGAGCCTTAAATGTGATTGAAGAAGCAGGATCATCAGAGATCATTCAAGTGCATTAATAAGTGAAATTAGGGTTATGACTGAGGCTTTAATCTCTGAAATTTTGATCCAAGATGAAACATATGAGTCCTCAATCCATCATGACATGTCTCATTGATGAGTTAAAGCATGAGAAATCAAGTTTTAAGAAGTTTCTTGCAAAGGAAGCAAAGTTTGGTTCATGAAACTTTTCAAATGTGGAAATTTCACTACTTGTGCAAAATTGGGAAGGTCATAACTTTCAAACCACGCGTCCAATTTGAGTGACTCAAAGCTCAAATGGAAGCTCTTTCCATGATCTTCAAAGTGTATTAGAGGACCTCTTACAAAAAAGGCATGATTTTTAAGCTATGAGACTCGGAAGATAACTTACCTTTAGGACTTAGTGAAATTTTTCAGCATTTTGCTCCAATTTTGAACACTACTTTGACTCAATTTTTCACATAGTTCCAAGCTTCAAATCAAAAATCTTTGGACATGAAAGTTGTTCATTCTTCTTCAAAGCTTTCCAAGCGTGTGTAGAACTCCTCATTTGGATAAACCAATCTCAAGTTATGATCCTTTAAAGTTGGGTGCTTCAAGTTGTAAAAATCCATAACTTAGAAAATTTTCTAAGTCCTTTTTGCCAACTCATGCACATGATTTTGTGGAGATTTTTCTCAATGTTGCAAACCTTATCTCAAACCACTTTCCACATGAGAATTGATCTATCAAATGCCCTCTTTACATAGAATAAAAAACTTTAAAATTTGGTGAAATGGTTATTGATCTATGATGCGCTAAAGTTGGTATATTGGCACTTTGTCTTACACTTAGAAAATTCAGACTTTCATTATTTTGCTACACTACAATTTTGTCACGTTTTTTATAAGTGTTAGACCTTGTTTCATTTTGCTACCAACATGAAAGTGTGCCATGTCAAAATGTGTCATGATACTTCTTGAGTAAAGGGCTCTCTTGTGCCAAATAGAAGTTGTTGGTTTTTGTTTCTCTCAATACCAATGTACTCGTGTGAAAAAAGACCACAATGTGGTTTACACTCCTTTGCAAACCTTTCTAGCAGACCTGAATAATGTCTGAGCAAAAGGTAGTAGCAAGTACAAGCAGTTGAGTTGCTTTCACCATTTTCCAACATACAACCCCACCAAATCGTGCAAGGAGGATTTCATCAAGTACAACTTCTTGTACTTTTATACTGGCAGAAAGAAGTGTGCCATGGGGAAAAGCAAGTAACCACTATGTACTTGATTCTCACCATTTGATCCAATAGTCCATGCCGTTTCACTTTTCTGACCAAGCCCTAGTGCAAGCAACCTTCACAACTTAACTTGGCTCAAGGGAGGAAAATTCAGGAAAAGATTATGCGCATGATCTTTTGATGATTTTTTCCACTATGAATAAAAATGTTATCCACCATATTCTCATTGCCATGGACCAGTTTAAGTCACTATAAAAGGAGGAGCATCCTCCCTTGTTTCACACCAACAATCCACACGATTCCACAACACAAACTTTGAGTGATCCTTTTGTGTATTGGCTCAGCAAGCAAGAAGAAGGAGAATAATCCTTTGCAGCAGCTTCCAAGTTTGAGGGGAAAGTGCAGTGGACTTACTCCACTAAGTAACCATCACCCATTATCTTCGTTGGAGTATAATAATTATAGTAATATATTATACTCCGACTAAGAGAATCAATACTTCAACAAAAGTTTGATAATCTAGTGGGATACTCGCACGGATATCCTTAGGTGACGCGCATTTTTTTCATTTAAAAATTAAAAAAAAATGATTAATAAAAATTAGTAAATATAAAAAATATAATTTATATTTAAAAAAAATTGAATAAATATTTGCGAACACCGGTTGGTATTTTTTTAAAAAATATTTTTGTAATAATTTTGTTTTAAAAAAATATCAAATAATAACAGTATTTGTAAATATGAATATAATTCTATTAATAAATATTAGTAACATTAATAAATATATTTTGTCACTGTTTAGATTCATACATTACTTTAAATATATTTACCTTTATTTTCTTTAATTGTAACATAACCCATGCGTTCGTAAAGATTATGGTCTGGAGACTCATGCGTTTGTATGGATTATGATGAATTATGCACAATTGTTTTCAAAATGTAATAAGAATGAATTTTGTTTTTACATAATTTATAAAAATATTTTGATGAATAAAAAAATTGTTCCCAAGAATCACAGTATTTGGATCATCCCTACACTAATTTTCATATATAAAAATAAAGTTCAAACTAAAGTATTTAAATGTTTTCCGTGTATAAAAATATTTGTCTCATATGCTTTACTATATTATCAATGTCTTTATTTTTCCATTTTAGTAACTCAATTTTTCCCGTAGATATATATTTTCTCTTACAATCTCCGAATTTAGATAAGTAATATTAAAAATAGCTTTTTTGTGGGATACCCATAAATATCAAATAACAAAATTTTAAATAATTAATTATTTTTGAAAATAAGTTTAAAATTTCAAGTATTGATATTTGACTCATTTCTAGAATAAAATGTTAAATTTATCAATATTTTTCATAAATATTTAATACATAATAAAATGTATTTAATGATATTTATACAATGGATACCAATGATACATTTTTATAAAAAAAATTTAAAAACTTTAGTTTAATCTATTTTAAAAAATAATCTAACTCAAAAATCAATTACACCTTTAAAATTATTTTGATTATTTTAAAATAAAAATCTATATATATATATATATATATATATATATATATATATATATATATATATATATATATATATATATATATATATATATATATATATATATATATATATATATATTAAAAAATTATTATTTTCATTATGAAAAAAATTATTGTTCCATTATGACTGAAATTACTTATAAATATTTTAAAATAAAAAATTATTATTTTCTATATCTATTTCTTCATTTTCTTTAAAATTGATTTTCCATTTTTTTTTAAACGTATGAATAATTGTTCCATTATGACTGAAATTACATTTAATATTTTAGAGTGTATTACTATAAGATTTTCTTTTAAACACTTTCTTTAAAAAAAAAACTATAGTGTCACTTTTAAAATCAGATAAAATCCGATTTGTAGTGAATTAAATGTATTGGTTAAAAAAATATAAGTTTTTCTTAACGAAACAATTTTAGTTGAATTGAACAAATTATTAATAATTCTCTTGAATTTTCAATTATTTAGACATGAAATAACACTAATTTTATTAAATTATAAACTTAAATTAAAAACCACAATTAATTTCTCTCGTATTTAATTATGTAATTATTATTTTAATTTCATGAATTTTAATTAATAACATTAAGAAATATTAATAAATATATTTAAATATGAAATAAATATTTTTTTAGTCATTCATTTATTTCTATTTATTATAAAACGGTTTTTTAATTTCTAAATCTTAAAGTTAGTTTGATTTTTTTGTTTTTTTTTATTACTTTAATAAATTAAACAATATTAATTTAATATTTTGTATAATTTATACTATTTCTCTTAACATGTATATGAAAAGGATACCCAATTAAGTTATTGTTTTAATTATAACTATTTAAGATAGTAATTATTGTAAAATATTTTTTTTTAATTGTAAAAATGAAACATTCAAGCAAATTGTATATTTTAATTAATAATAACTATTTAATATAATTTATTAAAATTAATTTATTAATAATAACTGAGTGAATCAGGTATATTAAAAATTATTGAGTACAATCTTCAATTTCATTGAATTTAAGATAATTTAAAATACAAACATTTAATGAAGATAAAGTTATGGTAGCACATAAATGTAAAATAAAATATGCATAAATAAAATTTATTGAATTAATATTCTTAATATGTAATTAAGGTCGTCATAAATGCAATCACATCATATTTATTATAACATCAAATCATATCAAATATTCTCAAAATTTCTACTAAATTACATTTTTATCACATCAGTCAATTGGATATTATATTTTTTTTTCTTCACTCTTTGATAGCAAATTTAAACAATAAAATTCAAATTTTAATAGGAAGAATTATATTCCTTTGTCTTTCTCATTTTAATCCATCCGAAAAATGATTGTAGCTCCATATAACTATAATATTTAAATATTTTTGTAGTATCCCAAGAGAAACAAATTGAAACCCATAACTCGTCCTAAATTTTTTTTCGATATGTGTCACAGACTTTACTTAATCTAATTATGAAATAAATAACGCAAAATTAGTTTCTAACTCCCTTGTTTTCAAGTGACTTAAAGTTGAAGAATTTTGTAAATGGTTAATAAATGTTTAAACATGATAATGTTGGATTATATTAGGATAGTATAATGTGAGATATTTGGTAGGTTAGTTTGCATCCAATCAAATGGTGTTATTGAAAATAGTATTAATTGGACTAGCATTAGGTTTCAAGGATGGTATTGCAGGTGACTTTTGGGCTAGCACCTTCTTAAGTTCTGGAGTGTACCTACTGCAGTATGTTACTTTTTCATGTTCCGTGCATATATTCTTTTTCTTTTTCTATTTCATATACTTTTTAAGTTAATTTTCTTTTGTTGCTAGAATAATTATGCTAGTGTTGACACATACATCCAAAGCAAATGTAACTATTAATTCTTTATAAAAAATTATAAGTAAAATATAAATTCCGTTTTACCTTTCTTATTTTATTTATTATTAATATCAGTAACACTATTTAAAAATAATTAAGTTAAAATAACTAAAAAATATTTTTCTTTATTTTACATTTATTAAATATTTTAAATGTTAAATATATAAAATAATATAAATTTTGTCAAATAATTAATTTTTTAGATTAATTATTATGCACTGACAGTATAATAAAAAGTTTTACACTTTCAATTCATCATCATCACACGTTTGTATTACTTTATAAGTTATTAAAATAAAAATCAAAAATTTTCCCATCATTCGTTTATTTTTTAGTTATCATCTACTAACTTATAAGCTAGAAATGCATTTAATTTTTGAATTATGTATTTAGACACATAAACTAACATTATTTCAATACTGTGTAATATCAAAACAGAAGAAAATTGAAGTAAGAAAAAGCAATATAAAATTTAGAAATCGTTTTGTACACATGGTTGAGGTCGGCTTTTATAAAGAAAAAAAATCATTTAATTTAATTTTTTTCTTGTCGTATTACCGCTTTGCAAATAAAGTGCAGGGCCATTTTGCATATCACGACTGTGAGTGACGGACGTTATGAGAAGTCATGTCAAACCTTTACTTTTAGCATTTTTTACTTATTTAATACTCCTTCCAACCCTTTAAATAATTGATCAATAAAATTGATTTATTTTATCTATATATTAGGTTAGTTTTTGTATTTGCTGAAATTTTGGTAAAATAAAGTTGAACAATGTTGATGTCATATGTCTAATGTCTTAACATTGATTTCTAACATTAGTTGTTGTAGGGTTGAAGTTTTATATGCTGATGTTATATTTGATGTCTTGACATCAGTTATCAGAACATCAGGTTGTGATGTTTTAGGGTTGCGCGTGTTAGTTTGTTTTGAGGAGATCTGTTAGAGAGATTGGATGCGAATATCTTAGAGAAGATAGTTTCAATCAGATATGGAGCAGATCATGTAACTAACATTAGGGCTGATTTGAAAATATTTTAAAAGATTAGAAGATCAAATCTGTTTTAAATTCTGTTTAATAACAAATCAAATCAGATATTTGGAAGAGGTCCAAGCCCAAGTCAGAATTCTATTTAAAGCAGCCTCAACCCTTGTTGGAAGATAACGAAGACAAAGAGCATAGACTGAGAGTCAATTTGAGTTTTCGTGTGTGTTTTGTAAACCATTCATGTTTGAATTGGTGTTACTATTTTGAGTTGTAATTGGTTTCTCTAGAGCTGGTAAGCAAGAGAGAGTTGTTCTTGATCAAAGCTTGTAAGCAAGATCAAGTTGTGGTTTCAATTTGTAATCTTTGAATTGTATCACTGAGGTGATTTAGGGGGAGTGAGTGGTTTCTCATACCTAAGTAGTTTCTTAGGTAGAAGTGTCATTGGGTAGTGATTAAGATTAGTAGATGTCAACTGGGATTGTTGAGTCTGTAATTTAATACTACTAATAGTGAATTTTCTCCCTGACTTGGTAGCCCCAGACGTAGGTAGTTAGACCGAACTGGATGAACAATTCATTGTGTTGATTTACTGTGTTTATTGCCTTGTTCATAGCAGATTGTATTGTTGTAACATCTCACTTAACATCACACATCTGATATCAGAATTTCATATTATATATTATAAAGACTAAATATATTTGTGATCCTTATAATTACTCATTTTTTTGTTTTTTAAAATTTAAAAAAAATGATGTCTTTAATATTTGATCTCCAAATTTTTTATCCTTTTTATCATCGTCCTTTTATAAAAGTTGACTTCACGTACAAGATTTTTGGTGACTTGGTATATACGTGACGATGACATTGTTACCAATATGCTGCAAACGTTAAAGAAAATAAATATAAATATATTTAAAATTATGTATGAATTAAAACACGAGCAAAATGTTCTTATTTATATTACTAATATTTATTTATAAAATAAAAATAATATTTACAAATTCTATATTATTAGTTGATATTTATAAAACTTAATGATTGTATAAATATTTTTATAAATAATATAAAAAAAAATTAATATTTACATATGTCCAAATATTTATATATAAAATTATATTTAAGATCTGTATATAAATCAAAACACGTCTTTCTTTTTTAAATAATACACTCTTTTGATAAATCAATTTTGTTTTTCTTTTATACATTATTATTATATTTTAAAAACAAATGCGCGTAACATATCAGTACTCGTGCGATCGCGCGGATATCAAGACCAAAATTCGTGTCACACGGGTATCCACACTAGAATCTGTGGGAACGGTCGGGTTATTACAAATTTTTAATAATTAAAGAAAATATAAGTAAATATATTTAAAACAATGTTTGAATCCAAACACCGGCAAATTGTGTTTATTTATGTTACTAATATTTATTTATACAATTAAAATAATATTTACAATTACTATGTTATTAGTTGATTTTTATTAAACTAAATGATTGTATAAATATTTTTATAAATAATGAAATAACAAAATTAATATTTACATAAAAATATACGGTTGATACAAATATATATATATATATATATGCTACAAATATAAAGAAAAATATATTTTTCTTTTAAAAAAATAAACTTTCTTCGTTAAATAATTGTCTTTTTATTTTTTTCATTCTTATCAAATTTTTTAAACAAATGCGGGTAAGACAATGGTATCCATGTGAATGCACTGGTATCCCACTAGTTGATCAATAAAATTGATTTATTTTATCTATATATATATATATATATATATATATATATATATATATATATATATATATATATATATATATATATATATATATATATATTTATATTTATATTATAAAGACTAAATATATTTGTGATTCTTATAATTACTCTTTTTTTTTTAGTTTTTTAAAATTTAAAAAAAATGATGTTTTTAATATTTGATGTCCAAATTTTTTATCCTTCTTATCAACGTCTTTTTATAAAAGTTGACTTAACATGTCATGTATAAGATTTTTGGTGACTTGGTGTATACATGACGATGACAATGTTGCAAATATGCTGCAAACCATCATTTAAGATCAAGAGCATACTTCATTGTAAAAAATCAGGATGTAATACCCCGTATTATTTATGTGCTCTATTTTTGATTAATTGAATTTATGGAATTCTCTAACTGCTTTAAGTATGGACAATTGGGTTCAATAGAGCAACTGATGAACTCTGAAGAGATCAATTATTGATGAAAGAGACAGATCAATTATTTTAACTCGATAAAGGATTTTAAGGTAACTCTAATAATTGATCAATTGGTGTGAGACGATAAAATATCAATTGGAGATATTTTACCCTGTTGGATTATATTATATTATAAGTTTATATATATATATATATTGTTCTGGATTGGGCCGGGGTCTGCCCCTCAATCGAGCAGACCCAACCCACACGTCCGGGATGGCCCAACAAGGGCCTCTTAGCACGACCTATGTCGGGCATACGCCTTTCTCAGCGTTGTCGGGCACGCGCACGGTACAGAGCGTTGGGCAGGGTGTTAAGCCTCCCCGGCCTCGCTCCTCCCCGACGCTCAGGTGCTCCTCTTTCGAGGAGCCATCTCCTTATACATGTCCTCCCCGCGAGGACACATCTCTCCCCGACACACAAGACTCCTCCCCGCGAGGACATGTTCTCATGTAACCACCCACTCCCGATGGAATCGGTCTGCCCTGATTCCGAAGATCTAGGAAAGGTTACCCCAGGGCGAAGGCCACGTGCTGGTCTTCACTACGCCACGTAAGCCCTGACAGTTACTTGGATTGGGCCTGGCGATCCAGCCCAATGCTAGTAACCATTGGTCCCGCGCTGGGGGCTCTCTATAAATACCTTCTCACTTGAGAGGGTCAGGTTAACCTTGCAGGTACACCACCCCCCCCCCGGCGTCTTTCAACCGCACCGGAGCTGAAGTCCACAAGACGTTGCTGGCCATCAAATACTGTATGATCCAGGTATGATCAGTGGCACCGTCTGTGGGAACCCTTTGCTTCTCCGTTTTTCCTCCGATAAACCAAAACAATCCTCTTATTCATCACCATCATGGCCGGCAACCCGTCTGCTAACAAAGCTCTGAACACCGTCCTCGTGTAACTCGAGAACGGGAACCACCGCGAAGACGCTGCTGCCCTCCACGTCGAAGAGGTCGACGTGAGAGACGGGCATACCGCCTCCCCAGACTCCTAAGACGCGGCTTACGATGCTGCCCAGCAGGACGACCAACAAGCCGTCTTTCAGCCAGTTGCTCCTCCGTCCAATGCAGACGCGAGCACCGTGGCCCTATTTGCCTTGATCAATCAGACCAATCAGCTGATAGCACACCAGAATACCAGAATTGAAGCACTAGAGCAAGGGCGGACACGACGATCTTCCCCGCGAAGACATCGTCGTCCACCCTCGCCTCGCCGCTCCCCTTCCCCGCGAAGGACTCCATCCGAAGAATCTAGAACTCCCTCGCCGGTGCGCGAGGGTCGTCGTCCACGCCTTGAACGCCCCCAGCCGGCGGTCTCCCTGAAGTGCCATCGTTCCCCACCTCGGAAGGAACCCAGGCCCTCCGCAACTACCAAGAAGTCCAAAACCACCGAGGAGAAACCGAGGAACCTTTCGAGGAATTCCCCTCCACGACGTCACTGATCCCCTTCGAGATCCCCGGTCGGAAGCGACGATGACGACCAGATGAAACCTTTGTCGTGGAAGATCATGAACACCCTAATTCCTGCGGGCATGGAGAAACCTCTGCCATTGGGGACCTACGAAGGTCTGGCCGACCCATACGATCACGTTGAAAGTTTTGAAGCCATGCCCGACTTCAGAAACGTCATAGGAGCCATTAAGTGCAGGCTTTTCCCCACCACCTTGCGGAAGGGTGCCATGACATGGTACAAGGGTCTTGCACCCGGGTCGATCACATCCTGGAAGCAGACCCAACCCACACGTCCCGGGATGGCCCAACAAGGGCCTCTTAGCACGACCTATGTCGGGCATACGCCTTTCTCAGCGTTGTCGGGCACGCGCACGGTACAGAGTGTCGGGCAGGGCGCTAGGCCTCCCCGGCCTCGCTCCTCCCCGACGCTCAGGTGCTCCTCTCTCGAGGAGCCATCTCCTTATATATGTCCTCCCCGCGAGGACACATCTCTCCCCGACACACAAGACTCCTCCCCGCGAGGACACGTTCTCATGTAACCACCCACTCCCGATGGAATCGGTCTGCCCTGATTCTAAAGATCTAGGAAAGGTTACCCCAGGGCGAAGACCACGTGCTGGTCTTCACTACGCCACGTAAGCCCTGACAGTTACTTGGATTGGGCCTGGCGATCCAGCCTAATGCAAGTAACCGTTGGCCCCGCGCTGTGGGCTCTCAATAAATACCTTCTCACTTGAGAGGGTCAGGTTACACACTTTTTTACTCTATAACCCTGTACCTGCTTTTACTTGTGACCCTTGCCTTACTTGAGCGTCGGAGTACCTTGCAGGTACACCACCCCCTCCCCCGGCCGTCTTTCAACCGCACCGGAGCTGAAGTCCACAAGACGTTGCTGGCCATCAAATACTGTCTGATCCAAGTACGATCAGTGGCGCCGTCTATGGGAACCCTTTGCTTCCTCGTTTTTCCTACAATAAACCAAAGCAATCCTCTCATTCATCACCATCATGGTCGACAACCCGTCTGCTAACAAAGCTCTGGACACCGTCCTCGCGCAACTCGAGAATGGGAAAACGCTGCTGCCCTCCACGTCGAAGAGGGCGACGTGAGAGACGGGCATACCACCTCCCCAGACTCCTAAGACGCGGCTTACGACGCTGCCCAGCAGAAGGACTAACAAGCCGTCTTTCAGCCAGTTGCTCCTCTGCCCAATGCAGACGCGAGCACCGTGGCCCTATTTGGCTTGATCAATCAGACCAATCAGCTGATAGCACACCAGAATACCAAAATTAAAGTGAAATTATGGTATCAGACGTGTGATGTTAAGGTGTGATGTCACAACAACACACTCTGCACAATGGACAACAATAATAGTAAAATAACACCAAGAATTGTTGACCCAGTTCGGTTACAACCAACCTACTCTGGGGGCTACCAAGCCAGGGATGGAATTCACTACTTGTAGATATAATTTACAGACTCAACAACCCGTTGACAATCTCCTAAACTTATACTCTACTAATGACTTCCTACCTAAGAAACCACTTAGGTATGAGAACACCACTCAATCCCTTACAAACACTCAAAGAACCCACTTTGAGTACCCTTGATCTTACTTCACAGCTTCGATCAAGCAACCACTCTCTATTACTTCACAGCTTCTAGAGAGGACAGAATACGACACAACAATTCACCCTAGAATTCTGGTTACACAACTCGTACAAAATACTCAAGACACTCAGCCTATGCTCTTGATATTCTCTCTATATTTCTGTACCTTTTTCCTTTGGTCTTGTGCGCTTTATATAGCTCCTTGAATTGGTCTTGGACTAGCTACAATATCTCCCAGATTTGTTATTTAAAACTGAATATCTAAAACAGATTTTCTCCTAAAATCTTTTTAAATCTTCAACCTTTTAAATCTCCTACAAATCTGCAACAAATCTCCTATGCAGCAGCAAATATCTATCCCAAGATATTCACATCCAATGAGACAGTTTGCTCTCCACAATTCCAGCTAATACGCAACCCTAACAACATCACAGCCTGCTATTATTAATTCTGCAGATCTGATGTTACAACATCACCTGTGTGACATCAGACATCCAACTTCAGCAATTAATTACTTAACACAGCCCAGTGTTAAGACTTCAATGTTGCAACATCAGCACCTTGACATCAACATTGAATATACTTTGTTTTACCAAAATTCCAGCCAATCCAGGAACTAACAATCTCCCCCTTTGGCTAATTTTGGCTAAAACAATCTCTGCATCTTCAGAGACTTCAGCAGCGGAATAATCTTCAAAAATTGAAACTCTCATCAGCAGCAGTTTGACACTTTACATAGTCTTTATCACTTGATCTGCTGCAGCACCATCTTCATTATTGACAACAGCCAATTGGTGCTCCCCCTCTAAAACATGAACCAGCATCACAGTTGTTCAGTAGCTCACAATGTACAGCATTTTTCTCCCCCTTGATGTCTGCTTGGCTGCACTCTTCAAATGTCATGATATCTTCAAAACTCCCCCTTAATGCAGCAACAACTTTCAACAATGTTGCTCCCCCACCAGCATAGCAACTGTCAATAACTCCTACTCAATAACTGCATTACCACCTTTTAGCAGCATCAATTTATCTCCCCCTTAATATCTGCATCACATTAGCAGCATATGGCAATAATACTCTTAACTATCTTGGCTATTTTCTCCCCCTTTTTAGCCACAATTAGGCAAACTTCAGTTAGAAGCCCTATTAACTATAGTCAGTATACCCTAGCTCTCATTGTTAGCCTTTCAGTTAGTAAACAGGCAAAACAAATCATAGAAGGAAACATAACCAGTGCATAAAACAACACAATATTCAAATTACAAAACCAACATAAAAAACTAAAAACCGAAACTACTATCTAAAAAACAGCAGATGGAGATTAGTCTTCATCCGAGCTTGTACCATCAGCATCTTCATCACCCTCATCTGACCTGGAATCCTCAGTGTCACCATTCCCATTGTCTTCCCTCTGTTCCAAGTCTTTAATCATCTGCTCAATCTTCATTTTCCTGTCAGTGCTGGTCTTGATAACCATATCAAGATCCTTGCAGGTCGCCCTTAATTCTTTAATCAGCTCAGATTTTGTACTGACCTTCTTAATCCCAGAGCTTGATGTTGTAACAATGTCTGGAACATGACTCCCAGCAAACAGTTTGGGATGTAAAGATAAAGCTGATTCCCTCTTACATGCTACCTCTGAGCTGGTTAAGATTCCAGGATGTTGATCTAAGATCATTCCACAGATAAGGGAAGGGAATGATATAGGAATTTTTATGGCATTAGTGGCACCATGCTTTACTACTTGATCAAATATATAGCTTCCATAGTTGAGCTTGGCCTTTTTCCCTACAGCATAGATGAACCTTCCTAATCCCACAGTTATAGTGGTTTTGTGATTAGTAGGTACCCAGTTGGCCGCACCAATTCTGTGCAATATAACATACTTGATACTGAGTTTGCTGGCTGTTAATTTATTTTTCAGTGGCCACACCTTAACTTGAGTAGCAGTAATCTCTCTACACACTTCATTATCAGTCACCTCCAGCTCACACTCCTCTTGGTCATCTCTTCCCAGATATTTATTGACAGTACTGGGAGAGAAGTCAATACACTGTCCCCTAACAAACACCTTCATGTAGTTCACACTTCTATTGTCAGAAATGTCTATGGGAATGTTGACAACAAATTCCTTAACAAGTCCACTATAGCACTTGGAGAATCTGGTCACAGTCTTTAGAAGTCCAGCTCCATGAATGAGGTCCATAATTTCTTTCATCTCCGAGACATCTTTTCCAAGCTCCCTTTCCAGAGCTAACCTTCTTTGGCACACAAATTTCCACAATGATGCATTGCTCGCATAATGGAAGGATATGTTGTCCACTGGCACTTCAGGGACCTTATCAGAAATTCTCTTTAGAATGGTCTTTCTGACTGGTGTGATGTCATGGACATCTTCCTCAACTTCATCCTCAGACTCAGATTCTTCTCTAACCTTTCTCTTTTTGGAAGGTGTAACAACCTTGCTCCAAGGTTTTGTGGGACCAACAACAGTTTTCTTCTTTCCTTCAGTAGGCTTCTTAGGAGAGGATTCATTGGTCTTTCCTTTCCTTGTCTGTAATCTCTTGGCAATACTTGGAACAGCATTTCCAATGACTTCATTGTCAGATAAGTCATCCACATTGATCACGTCCTCACTCTTTTCTTCTTCAGGAGTAGTTCTATCATTAATTCCCTCATGCACATCTTTTTCTTCTCCTCCTCTTTCAGAATCCTCAATGACAGACACAACAAGTCTATGAAGATCAGATTCTTCTCCTTGCATGTCTACCTTTTCTGCTGGCATCTGATTCAACGGTACAGAAATTCCTTTCACAGGTATTCCTTTGTCCAGTATTTTGGTTGCCAGATTACCCATACTCTTATCAACATCAAACTTTTCTACCACAGTTTGAGACGTGGACGACCTAGGTGATGATTTATCACTAAATAGGATACTGGTAACTAGCTTCTTTGTTTCACTATTTTTAAAAGTAGTTGCGGCCCTTTTTGAAGCAACTTTAGAATGTCTAGGTTTACTTGATTCTGGTAACATTACGGAGATGGGTTGTATATTTAGAGCTTCGTCTTTAGAGTACTCATCTGTAGAAACCCTAGCGTTATTCCGCGAAGAACTTTTAGAAGGAGAAGCTGTCTGCTTTGACATGGTTCCTTTGAGGGAGTATAGAGTAAGACGATTCTTCTTGTTGAAGGGGACGAACCGAAGAGAGATATGAGTTTTGATGAACCGTGATTTTGCTATAATTGGAAATGAGGGTCTGAGGTAAGGCGCCCGATTTTGTGTACTCTTTAAAGACCAATTACTAATTTTCTCCCTCCATAAAGATTTTCCTTTTAAAAAATTCACATCAGGACTCATTAACTCCGAGTGACCTTTCAGCATCCTGATGTCATAGTCTGATGTTATAACGTCAACTTGAACATCATTAGTTGAATTTCCTTTAAGAGAAATCCACTGATAGCAGTTGTCTTTGGTTCTGGAACCCTTTATAACAATCTGATTATGCTCATCAGAAACCACACACTCATGCTTAGTGTAGTTTACCTTGTAACCTTCATCACACAATTGGCTTACGCTGATCAAATTTGCATTTAACCCATTGACAAACATAACATTGTCAAGTTCAGGTCTACCATCACCTTGCACTTTCCCAACTCCTGCAACAATACCTTTTCCTCCATTGCCAAATATAACCTCATGAGAGGGACAAGGTTTAAGTTTAGCAAACATGGATCTACATCCAGACATGTGTTTGGAACACCCACTGTCAAAATACCATGTTCCTTCTATAAACTCTCTATCACCCATGTGAGCCAATAAGCACTTCACCTTCTCCTTAGGTACCCATTGTTTAACAACTTTGGGCCTGTGCTCTCTCCATCTGTTTTGAGGTTGAGGGTATCCATGCAGCTTGTAGCAAGAGTACTGCATATGTCCAAACCTTCCACAACAATAGCATCTCACCCTTTCATCTCTGAATCGTCTGCCATGATGAGATTGCTTATGCTGCCATCCATAATGTGGTCTCCTCCTACCATAATTGCCCTGCCATCTATTATGCTGGTATCTTCTCCCATAGGATGGCTGAGAATGTTGTTTCCTTGATTGTCTCCCATGATGGTGTGGCTTTCTTCTTCCATAGATATAAGGAACAACATTGGTGTATCCATATCCATAACCATACTAGTTGTCCTAATGTTGAGACACCTGATGAGACATGTGTTGTTTGAACTGAGCAGCTTGCATGCTCTCGTGGTATTGTGGGGGCATATACTGACTAGCTCCTTGTGGCTGCTTTCTCTTCTGATAGGGACCAGTCTTCTTCTCAATCTTCTTAGGTTGTGAAACATCAGCTTTCTTAGGGGTAGTATCCTGCTTCTTTGGCTGATGTTGAGATGAACGTTGTGACACTTCCTTCTTTGAACCTGAAGTGCTTTCTTCTGAAGTTCCCTTATCCTCAGCCACATAACCTATCCCAGCTTTGTCTCCAGCAGCTTTTTCTGACTGAAGAATCTTGTCAAGTGTGTCTGTACCACAACTCAGCATCCTAACAGACTTGGTCATTTGATCAAGATGAGCTCTAACTAGCACCACTTCATTTTCCAGATCAGTCTTTTCATTCTCTAGCTGAGCAATTTGTTGTTAGTGGCACTTGTTTTCTTGACAAATCTCAGCACTTTTTAAACACAGCTCTTGATAGGTAGAAGCTAACTCCTCATAAGTTACTTCTCTATCACTAGAATCATCATCAGAAACCACAGCTCCTGTTAAAGCTCTCACATGCTTTGCTGACTCGCCTTCACTTTCACTATCAGAGTCAGACCAGGAAACTGTCATGCCCTTCTTCTGCTTTTTCAAGAAGGTGGGGCATTCTTTCTTGACATGTCCATACCCTTCACACTCAAAGCACTGAACTCCTTTATCTTGGGTAGTTTTCTCTTCATCCTTCTTGCTGGTATCAGAAGTCATGTTCTTGACATTAGGCCTGGAGTTATTATTCATTCTCTTGAATACTTTGGTGAACTGTCTTCCCAATATCACTATGGCCTGAGATAGATCCTCATGCGATTCAGAACTCTTTCCTTTTTCTTCTGCATCATTTGACACCAAGGCTATACTTTTTGGCTTCTTTTCTGGTTCTTCCTCATTCATCCCAAGCTCAAAAGTTTGAAGAGATCCAATGAGCTCATCTACTCTCATCTTGCTGATGTCTTGTGATTCTTCAATGGCAGTAACCTTCATCTTATACTTCTTAGGTAAGGACCTAAGGATCTTCCTCACAAGCTTTTCATCTGACATCTTCTCTCCAAGAGCACTAGATGCATTGGCCAGCTCAAGAACACTCATGTGGAAATCATGAATAGTCTCATCTTCCTTCATCTTCAGGCTTTCAAATTTTGATGTTAAAATCTGAAGTCTTGACATCTTGACTCTAGATGTTCCTTCATGAGTAGCCTGCAAGATATCCCATGCTTGCTTAGCAACTTCACAGGTATTGATTAACCTGAAGATATTCTTATCCACTCCATTGAAGATGGCATTTAGAGCTTTGGAATTTCCAAGGGCAAGCTCGTCTTCCTCCTTGGTCCACTCTTCTTCAGGCTTTGGGTTAGAGGTGTCTTCTTTATCTTTACCAGCATCATCCTTCTCACATACAACAGGTGCTTTCCACTCTTTAATAACAGCCTTCCAAGCCCTACTGTCCAAGGATTTTAAGAAGGTGGTCATCCTTGGCTTCCAATAGTCATAATTGGATCCATCCAAAATAGGGGGTCTGTTGACGAATCCTCCAACTTCTTTGTCCATCTTTACACCAGAAAGTAACTTCCCTAGATCTCACCCAGAGACAGACAGGATGCCTGCTCTAATACCAATTGAAATTCTGGTATCAGACGTGTGATGTTAAGGTGTGATGTCACAATAACACACTCTGCACAATGGACAACAATAACAGTAAAATAACACCAAGAATTGTTGACCCAGTTCGGTTACAACCAACCTACTCTGGGGGCTACCAAGCCAGGGATGGAATTCACTACTTGTAGATATAATTTACAGACTCAACAACCCGTTGACAATCTCCTAAACTTATACTCTACTAATGACTTCCTACCTAAGAAACCACTTAGGTATGAGAACACCACTCAATCCCTTACAAACACTCAAAGAACCCACTTTGAGTACCCTTGATCTTACTTCACAGCTTCGATCAAGCAACCACTCTCTATTACTTCACAGCTTCTAAAGAGGACAGAATACGACACATCAATTGACCCTAGAATTCTTGTTACACAACTCGTACAAAATACTCAAGACACTCAGCCTATGCTCTTGATCTTCTCTCTGTATTTCTGTACCTTTTTCCTTTGGTCTTGTGCGCTTTATATAGCTCCTTGAATTGGTCTTGGACTTGCTACAATATCTCCCAGATTTGTTATTTAAAACTGAATATCTAAAATAGATTTTCTCCTAAAATCTTTTTAAATCTTCAACCTTTTAAATCTCCTACAAATCTGCAACAGATCTCCTATGCAGCAGCAAATATGTATCCCAAGATATTCGCATCCAATGAGACAGCTTGCTCTCCATAATTCCAGCTAATACGCAACCCTAACAACATCACAGCCTGCTGTTGTTAATTCTGCAGATCTGATGTTACAACATCACCTGTGTGACATCAGACATCCAACTTCAGTAATTAATTACTTAACACAGCCTAGTGTTAAGACTTCAATGTTGCAACATCAGCACCTTGACATCAACATTGAATATACTTTGTTTTACCAAAATTCCAGCCAATCCAGGAACTAACATAAAGCACTAGAGCAAGGGCGGACACGGCGATCTTCCCCGCGAAGACATCGTCGTCCACCCTCACCTCGCCGCTCCCCTTCCCCGCGAAGGACTCCATCCGAAGAATCTCGAACCCCCTCGCCAGTGCGCGAGGGCCGTCATCCACGCTTTGAACGCCCCCAGTCGGCAGTCTCCCAGAAGCACCATCGTTCCCCACCTCAGAAGGAACCCAGGCCCTCCGCAACTACCAAGAAGTCCAAAACCACCGAGGAGAGACCGAGGAACCGGGTCGATCACATCCTGGAAGTAACTAAGACAAAGTTTCACCAAACACTTTACTGCGTCTCGTCGACACCTGAAGACGGAGGCTGCCCTAGAGAGCATCTTCCAGGGGAAGAATGAATCTCTTCGGAACTACATTGAGAGATTTAACAGAGAGGCTGTCGAGGTTCATATGACCGACGACATCAAGTAGTATATGATCATCCATGGGCTACGTTTTGGATCTGACTTTGCCAAGTCCGTGGGCCTCCGCAGACCCCGCCGTCTCGAGGACCTCCTCCAACGAGCTCAGTCATATATCGAGCTCGAGGAATCGGAGGCAACGCATATCTCCCTTGAGTCGAGACGCGAGGAAGGCCCCCGCGGCCACAAAGATGAAGACTCTCCTCCCAGACGAGGAGGAGAAAGAAAGAAAGAAAATCGCCCCCGTGATCCTCGTGAACTGCGCGGACCAGCTGGCCTGTTCACGAAGTACACCCCGCTCAACGCTCCCCGCGCGAATCCTCTCCGAGTGCCAGAACTCGAAATTCCTGAAAGGAGGCGTCCGTTTTCCGAAGCCGACTACTCCCAAGTCAAACACTGACAAGTCAAAGTACTGCAGGTTCCACCGGAGCCACGGGCATGTCACAGAAGACTGCATCCATCTCAAGGATGCAATTGAAATCCTCATCAAGGAGGAGCACTTGAAGAAATACACCCAGAAGAATGATACTCCTCGTCCCAGCTCCCGGGAAGCCCAGAACGTCGAGGAAACGACACCTTCTCCTGACGAGAGTCGGCTTCAGGTAGCCCTTAGCGTCACTAGACCCGAAGATTTCTTTGTCCCCGTAATCATTGAAGGCCAAGAAGCAATTCACAACATGTGGGGAACCTTCCCCCACGAGAACCCCGTCGCTGCCCGTAGCACCTGGGAAGGCTTCCCCCAAGGCAATGGTCATCTCCTGGGGTGGTTACGAGAAGTTGTCCATCGGGTCGATCAAGAGGAAATTTGATGAACTCAAATCCGCAACGTCGGCAAAGACAACCACTCTCGAGAAAGTGCGACGGAATTCAAACCCTATCACCTTCTATCTCGAGGAGATCCCCGGAGGAGCGCCCAACGTCACTATCCCCCTCCTAGTCAGGGCCCAGATGGCAAATATTGACGTTCGAAGGATCCTTGTCGACCAGGGCAGCTCGGTCGACATCATGTACGCCCACCTTTTAGGGACTCTCCAACTCTACGAGAGACATCCGACCCCATACGTTGACTCAGACCTGCAGGGATTCAACGGAACCACCACCCGACCATGGGGCTACGTTAAGCTGATGGTCACATTCGGGACCGAAGACACAGCCCGACAGGTGAATACCCGCTTCCTGGTTGTCAAATGTCCATCCCTTTACAACTGCATCCTCGGGAGGACCACCCTGGCCGAGCTTACGGCGGTACCATCAACGGTCCACCTCAAACTGAAGTACTACACTGACATGGGACGAGTGGTTACGATGCACGGCGACATAGACGCGGCCAGAAGATGCTTCAACGCCGCCATCAAAGGCATGAGTTCCATCGGCACCAAACCCAAGACCGTGGCCAAGCCACCCCCGGACGCCGAATAGGTACCTCTCCCGCGCGTCAACACGGTCAAACTCGACAGCAAGTTCCCGGGAGAACCCGATGAAGACGGGGCAGAAGACCTCGACCTCCAGGCGGAAAACAACGGGCGGCCTCTCCAGGTGCGTCGAGGACAAGCTATTTCGGCAAGGGTTTTCTATCCCCCTCCTCAGGTGCGTCGAGGAGACCAAGGTCCCCAGCATCCTCCAGGAAATCCATGAGGGAATCAACGCACAGCACCTAGGCGGACGATCCTTAGCCCGTAAAGCACTTCGGGCAGGGTATTACTGGCCCACCATGCAACAGGACGCCAAGGAACACGTCAAGAAGTGCGATAGATGCCAACGACACGGGGACATGCACCTCGTTCCTCCTAACGAGCTCAAAACACTGTCCTCCCCGTGGCCGTTCGAATGGTGGGGGATGGATATCCTCGGACCTTTCATCCAGGGGTCGTATCAAAACAAATACCTCATCGTCGGGGTGGACTACTTCATGAAGTGGATTGAGGCGGAAGCATTGGCCAAAATCACGGCCTTCAACATACTGCGTTTTTACAAAAGGAACGTCCTCGCCCGATTCGGCGTGCCTCAAGCTATTGTCACCGACAATGGAACACAGTTGACCAACAAGAACTTCCAAGACTTCGTCTCCAAGCTAGGCACGAAGCAGCACTTCACGTCGGTCGAGTACCCTCAAACAAACGGACAGGCTGAGGCGGCGAATAGAGTAATCCTATGAGGATTGAAACGCCGATTAGACAACACCAAGCAATGGTGGGTCGAGGAGCTACATAACGTCCTCTGGGCCTACCGAACGACCCCACATTCCACGACCGGGGAGACCCCTTTTTGTCTGACCTACGAAACGGAAGAGGTGATCCCCGTGGAAATCAAGGAACCCTTGAGGAGGACGGAAACCCCCCTCGACGGGGACGCGAACAACGAAGCCCTGAGGGAAGAACTCGATTTCATCGAGGAGACACGTTCGGGCGCTTCTCTTCGTGAAGCTTCACTAAAACAGAAAATAACATTGCGTTATAACGACAAAGTTATCAAACATGATTTTCAGGTGGGCACCTTCGTCCTACGAAGGAACCAGAAAGACTCGCGAGAGGGCAAACTCACCCAAACTGGGAGGGCCCGTACCCTGCCTACGCGAAAACGGGGACATGAGCCTATTTCCCGAAAATCTACACGGGGAAGAACTTGCTCGACCATGGAACGCTGAGAAGCTCAAACAATACTACAGTTAAGCACTGCCCACGACTCACGAACACCGCGATTACGGGGATGCACTAAGGTACGAGCGCGACACCCCTATACAGAACACAATGATCGAAGGCCGCGTTGTGTGTGCGCGAGGAATTTTGATCCGACGGGGATACCTCGATCGAGCTCCGTCGTCGTTGTACCAATTAGGCAGAACACCCAACTCGTGATGGGAAGTTCACGCCACGAAGCTAAGACCTCGACCGAGCTCTTAGCCTCGTTGAAGGTCGGAATACGTCTTCGACCACTCGACCAGCTCTCCAAGCGGTCAAAGACTATCAAGGTCGAGCAAATCCCAAAGTCTTTATTACTTAGACAAAAACAAAGTGTAGAAATCTCTATTACTTAGGCAGAAACAAACAAAGTATAACAAATGCTATAACATCACACACAGTATAAACCATATAAACAACACACGAGCAGATAGGCAAAAATGCATTGAAGCGGGCAGAAGCCCATTGTACAGATGTTACAAACAAGTATCAAAAGCCCTTGGCACGCAGGCCGGGCATACGTATTGAAAAATAAATAAAACGGCTCGCTGGCCGAACAAAACGAAGAAGAAAAGCCTACTCGGAGACAGTCCCTTCGGGCTCCTCGCGTTCATGAACCTCGTCCACCCGCATCGGCTGCACGATCTGACCGTCGACCACCTTGGAGTCGGGGTCAATCCCTTCGGTTATGAGGTCGGGGTTGAGAACCCGAAGCTGCTGCACGGCGTTCCTGAAACCTATGTCAGCCGATACGAGGTTGTCCTCCTCAGATTCTCGGAGCTTCGCTATCAGCGCCGCTCGCGAGGTCAGCAACCTGTCTTCCTCGGTTTCCTCATCAGCTGGGCAGACAGCCTCCCCCAACTCGGCATTCCTCGCCAAGAGACGATCCTTCTCCTCTTCAATCCCGACGAGACGTCTCCGGTCTTCCTCAGCATTCTTCAACTTTTCCTCCAACTTCCCTTGAAGCTCGACCTGGGCCTGGTTCTGGCTTTTGCAGTCAGCCATCTCCTTGCCCACCTTCTCCATTTTAGCTGAGATAGACTAGAAACTCTCGCGCAACCTGTTCAGCTCGCCTTCCGAGCACGCCTCGTCGTTCAGAACTAGGGCATCCGCACAAACCCGCATCACAGCGGACACATCCTCCACCAGCGCCCTTCTCCGAGAGACCTTGTCGACGCCCAAGATGGCCTGAGCTTCGGGGGAACCCATGCACAGGGAATTATTCCCCATGAAAAAGTTCGGCCTCGAGTGACAAGGCGGGAGCACAAATTTTACAGCAGGAGGACTCTTGTTCTCGGTAAGGTCGATGGCCACTGTGTCCGTAATCCGGTGCCTCTTCGGGGAGACCTGGGGGCTGGGAGAGTCACTATCTTGGTGAGAGCCAGAAGAACCCCCAGTTGTCTGAGTGGGAATGGATTCCTGTGCTCGGATCTGCTCGACACAACTTTTTCCTCCCTTCTTCGTAGGGCGGTTAGCCTTCAACTTTTTGAGGCGCTCCTCAGCAGACGACATCTTACCTGTACAGAAAACAAAGAGGCCAGTAATTCGAAAAGAAGGACGAAGGGAAAGACAGGTCGAGGAGGTTACCCCACCTAACAGCTCAAGAGCCTCCTCGTCAAAAAACATCTCGAGGAGAGCCCTAGTTTTGATCAATCGAAGCTTCGTTAAGACCTCCCCATCGTCGCCCAAAAGGAAGTCCCTGTTCGGCGTCACGAACTTGGCTTTGTTAAACCCACTGACGAACTTAACTATGGCCTCGTGAGCCAAGCGATCCCCTTCACAGAGTTTACCAGGGCTGACGATATAGCTGTCTGTTCCCCTCTTGAAGTGTTCTTCAGTCCAGAACAATGGAAACCTGGGCACAAGGGTCTCCTCTCACCGCCCATCCACTTCTTCGATGACCCGAAGGTACACCGTATTTACGACCTCATGTGTGACCGGCCTCACGAGGAAGTACCGATACTTGAAGTCTCGCATGAAGTCCAGATAAATGTGAAACAGGCTGCTCACCTGCTTGAAGGACACCCAGCCATGCTTGCCGTCGAAAGCCTGCCGTTGAAGATGGAAAATGCAAAAAAATAAGGGCACCGTCGCCCCAATCTTCAGGTATTTGCACACGAGCTCGAAAGCCCTGATGAAAGCGAGAGAGCTGGGGTGGAGTTGAGAAGGGGCCAAATGCAGGTGGGCAAACACTAACTGTTGAAAATCCGTGAAGGGCAAACGCCACCCGCCTCGTCGAACATAAAATCATATACCGGAAACCGCATCCCGCTATAGGTCAAGCATATTCGATGATGTGGCAAAGGCATGAACACGTTCCACGACTTCTGTGACCCTATTAGGCGGTGCTCGGCGGTACAAAATATGTCGGCCTCATTCAGGTCGACAAACTTGGAGATCATATTCGCTGCCTCTTCGCAGGCCCACTCGTCGGGAAGCCTCTCCCCGGCGCTGGTTGTCTCCGCCATAGGTGAATCAGGCCCGTCGTAAATATCCAAAGATCCCTCGGCCACGGGAAATACGTCCATTTACCTGAAAAGTAGAAGGAAATGGTGAATTCGATGACCCATATCAAATCCACCCCTTCCACCGCTGATCAAGTGAAAGGGCGAGAAGGGAACATCAAGAACGCGAACCCGCGACCATCCTTAGGTCTGCGGGGAGCGAAATCGGGCGGGGCCCCGGGGTATTCAACCCATATCCCCGAGATAAACGTCGGTTCCCCAGGGATTCCGTCCTTAATCCCTGGAATGTTCAACAAAAGAACTGAGAAACGTTCATCTCATGACCCCGAGATATTCTTCGTGTCCTCGGGGATTTCATCGTCTCTCCCTGCGAGATTCAACAACTAAACTATGAAATTCCACCGTTTTCGCGGGATATTTCCTGATTTCCATGAGAACTTCATCAGTTCACCATGAAACCACCCTAAAAAGACAAATGAAAGGAGAAAAAAGAAAGAAACTTACTTGAAATAACTTCCGGTAGGGTTCCGACACAGCAGTTGGCGGCGGCGTACGGCGGCAAAATAAGAGAAGGAAGAAGGAGTGAATTTGAGCAAAGGGGGAGCCAAAAGTGCAAATGGGACGAGATAACCCTTATTTATAGGGCTCTCACAAGTTTTGAGGACTCCTAGGCAATCGATTGCGCTACCCTAGCGTAGTCGCCCTAGACAATGATGAGCTGCGACACGTGGCACACACTATCCCAAACGTGTCATTTTATTCCCCAACATGCGTCTTTTCATTCACCTCGTTTCAGACTTCCCGCGCCCCCGCGATGTCGCCTATCTGCGGCCAGTCTAGCACGAGCAGGTCGACTCATTTTTGCCCAGTTACCAACCGTTCCTCGTCTAGAGTCCATTTCCCGGCTGGACGCGTCCTCAACATAACACTGACCCCAAAGTCATTGCCCTAACACCTCAAAGCAACGACTTGGGGGGCTCATGTTCTGGACTGGGCCGGGGTCTACCCCTCAATCGAGCAGCCCAACCCACACGTCCCGGAATGGCCCAACAAGGGCCTCTTAGCACGACCTATGTCGGGCATACGCCCTTCTCAGTGTTGTCGGGCACGCACACGGATCATCATCATCTTCTTCAACCTCCTCTTCGATTATCAGGTGGGTTCTAGTTAGACACTCTAAGTTCTAGAAATATAATTTTTGAACTTAGGTTAGATTTGAGAGAAAATGATTTAACGGATAAATCAATGAAATCTAACGGATGAAATTCGATATAAATTGTGTAGTGTAGTCGTAATATGCATGTGATCAATTGATGATACTTGTTTTAATGTTTGGAAATGTTTTGGTGTGGAAAGGGTGAGTTTTGGACCATTGGGAACCATGGAAAATGCAGCAGAAAATTTTGCTTCTGATGCGTACCGCCGGGCGGCGCTTTGAGCGCTGGGCGATGCCGGCTTACGTCGGGCGATGGCCAAGGGGCGCAGCGTGGAACACTTCTGTAACTTTTGAGTTTTGGATATGGGATTGACGCCGCTGCTTCGCCGGGCGAAGTAGAGGTGAAGGGGCACCGCCGGGCGAAACCTCGACCGCCGGGCGCTCTTAGGAATTTCCAATAATTCTGTTTTCTTTAAAAATCCATAACTTTTGATCCGTAACTCAGATTGAGACGTTCTTGGTACCGTTGGAAAGCTATGATGTGGGATTTATTATTTAGTGGAAAATGAATGAAATAATATTATATGATATGTTGAAATTCCATATCTTTTGGATCGTAAATCCGATCGAGGCATGGTTATAGCCGATGCAAAACTGTGAAAATATCCTATGGGATAAGATTGAGAAATGTTGTTTTCATTGCCCGATTAAATAAATCGGAGGGAACCTAAGGGTGATGTGACTTATGATTGATTTATTATATGTGTTTCTATTATGCAAATTGTACTATACTTTGTCTATTAATTGTTGTTAAATATGATCGAGAGAATATGCATGCTTAAAATGATTTAGGAAGAGTGAAGAAACTTTACCCCAAAACAAATGGAATAGTTAAGATTGTTATAATTATAGGTTGTGAATAGAATTGTGATAGAAACTCTGGATGACGACACTCGTGCATTCATTGACGAGTTCTGGCCTGGAGTAGATAACCTATGTTAGTTCTTGTATTGGCTGGAATTTTGGTAAAACAAAGTTGAACAATGTTGATGTCATATGTCTGATGTCATAACATTGGTTCCTAACATTAGTTGTTGCAGGTTTGAAGTTTTATTTGCTGATGTTAAACTTGATGTCTTGACATCAGTTATTAGAACATCAGAACATCAGGTTGTGATGTTTTAGGGCTGCGCGTGTTAGTTTGTTATGAGGAGATCTGTTAGACAGATTGGATGCGAATTTCTTGGAGAAGATATTTATATTCTCAATCAGATATGGAGCAGATCATGTAACTAACATTAGGGCTGATTTGAAAAGATTTAAAAAGATTAGAAGATCAAATCTGTTTTAAATTATGATTAATAACAAATCAAATCAGATTATTTTGGAAGAGGTTCAAGCCCAAGTCAGGATTCTATAAAAAGCAGCCTCAACCCTTGTTGGAAAAAAACGAAGAAAGATAGCTAAAGACTGAGTGTCATTTGTGTCTTTGTGTGTGTTTTGTAAACAATTCATGTTTGAATTGGTGTTACTATTTTGAGTTGTAAGTGTATTCACTCTAGAGCTTTTAAGCAAGAGTGTGGTGTTCTTGATCAAAGCTATTAAGCAGGATCAAGGTGGGTTTTAAAGTGTAATCCTCGAATTGTATCACTGAGGTGATTTAGGGAGTGAGTGGTTTCTCATACCTAAGTGGTTTCTTAGGTAGAAGTGTCATTGGGTAGTGATTTAGTTAGGTAGATGTCAACTGGGATTGTTGAGTCTGTAATTTAATACTACTTATAGTGAATTTCCTCCCTGGCTTGGTAGCCCCCAGACGTAGGTAGTTAGACCGAACTGGGTGAACAATTCATTGTGTTTATTTACTGTTGTTTATTGCCTTGTTCATAGCAAATTGTGTTGTTGTGACATCACACTTAACATCATACATCTGATACCAGAATTTCAATTGGTATCAGAGCAGGCATCCTGCTCTGCTTCTGGGTGTGATCTAGGACTGATATTTTCTGGTGCAATGGACAAGGAGAGTGGTGGATTTGTGAATAGACCCCCTATTCTAGATGGCTCAAATTATGACTATTGGAAACCTCGTATGGTTACATTCTTGAAGTCATTAGACAACAGAGCCTGGAAGGCTATTTTGAAAGAATGGAAACATCCTGTTATTGTGGAAAAGGATGAGAATGGAAAGGAAGTAGAGGGTAGCTCAAAACTGAAACCAGAAGAAGAATGAACCAAGGAAGAAGATGAGCTTACCCTTGGGAATTCTAAAGCCTTGAATTCCATATTCAATGGTGTTGATAAGAACGTCTTCAGGTTGGTCAACACTTGTGAAGTAGCTAAGGAAGCATGGGATATCTTGAAGACTACTCATGAAGGAACCTCCAAAGTCAAGATGTCAAGACTTTAACTTTTGACAACAAAGTTTGAAAATCTGAAGATGAAGGATGATGAGACCATCCATGATTTCCACATGGACATCCTGGAGCTGTCAAATGCTTCTAGTGCCCTGGGAGAGAGGATGACTGGAGAGAAGCTGGTGAGGAAAATTCTTAGATCTCTTCCTAAGAAATATAAAATGAAGGTGACAGCTATAGAAGAAGCCCAAGACATCAGCAAGATGAGGGTTGATGAGCTGATAGGTTCTCTTCAAACCTTTGAATTAGGAATGGAAGAGGAACCTGAAAAGAAAACCAAAAGTATAGCTTTGGTATCTAGTTCTGAAGATTCTATGAAAGAGAATGGTGCTGAGTCTCAGGAGGAGCTGTCCCATGCCATTGTTCTGCTGGGAAGATAGTTTAATAAGGTTATGAAGAGGATAAATAGGAGTTATAATCCTAATGTCAAGAACATCACATCTGACACCAACAGATCAGGAGATCAGGGGAAGAAAACTAGAGATGAAGAAAAGTCCAATAATGACAAAGGAGTCCAATGCTATGAGTGTGAAGGGTATGGTCATGTCAAGAAGGAATGTCCTACTTATCTCAAAAAGCAGAAAAAGGGGTTATCTGCTTCCTGGTCTGATAGTGAGAGTGAATCTGAAGAAGAATCAGCTAACCTTGTTAGAGCTATGATTGGGGTTTGTGAGTCAGATGATGATTCTTGTTATGATGATGTTACCTATAAAGAGCTTGCTACCTCTTATAAAGAACTGTGCATGAGAAGTGAACAAGTGTGTATTGAAGGAGAGAAGCTGAAGAAAACCATAGTGCAGTTAGAAGCTGAAAAGACTGAACTTGAAAATGAAGTCAGTATGCTTAACTCTAAACTGGATTCTATGACCAAAACTGTCAGAATGTTGAACAATGGTACTGATGCTCTAGACAACATTCTTAGTATTGGGAAAATTGCTGGAGACAAAAGTGGTTTGGGATTCAACAATGTTGCAGCTTCTAATGATGTTATTACTAGTTCCAAACCAGTGATGTTAAAACAAATGTTTAAACATCCTGACAGGATTCCTTCTAGGAAGAAATTCGGGCGCTGGAGATGTCATCATTGGGGGCGTTTTGGACGCATAAAGGCCTACTGTTATAAACTACATGGGTATCCTCAGAAGGCACATCAGTTTGTTCCCAGACAGAACTTTCACAGAGGTAGTCAAGTCACCAAGTCTAAGAAGCAATGGGTTCCAAAAGGTAAAATTACCAGCTTAATAGCTCACACTTCTCTTAGGGTTTCTACCAAAGAAGACTGGTACTTTGATAGTGGGTGATCAAGACACATGACAGGAGTTAAGAATTTGTTGGTAGATGTTAAGCTTCAGTCTTCAGGTCATGTAACATTTGGTGATGGTGTCAAAGGAGAAATCAAGGGGATGGGAAAACTGAATTGTGCTGGTGCTCCTAGACTGGATGATGTTCTACTTGTCAAAGGGTTGACAGCAAATTTGATCAGTATTAGTCAACTTTGTGATCAAGGATTCACAGTAGACTTTACAAAATCTGAGTGCAATGTCACAAATGAGAAAGGAGAAGTCATCATGAAGGGTGTTAGGTCTAAGGACAATTGTTATCTATGGGTGCAACAAGACTCAAGTACCTTAATATGTGTGTTGGCTAGAGATGATGAAGTCAAAACTTGGCACAAAAAGTTGGGACATCTTCATCTGAAGGGAATGAAGAGAATAATATCTTCAGAAGCTGTCAGAGGAATTCCTAAACTCAATATTGAAGAAGGAAGAGTTTGTGGAGATTGTCAAATAGGGAAGCAGACCAAGATGTCACATCAGAAGCTTCAACATAACATCACCTCCAAAGTTTTGGAACTTCTTCATATGGACTTGATGGGACCTATGCAGGTAGAAAGTCTAGGTGGGAAGAAGTATGCTTATGTTGTTGTAGATGACTATTCTAGGTACACCTGGGTGAGCTTCATTAAAGACACATAAGAGGTGTTTGATGTTTTTAAAGATCTTTGTCAAAAAATCCAAAGGGAAAAAGAGAGTAATGTTGTTAGAATAAGGAGTGATCATGGAAGAGAGTTTGAAAATAGCAAGTTTGCTGAATATTGTTCTGCTGAAGGCATAAGTCATGAGTTTTCTTCTCCAATTAATCCTCAGCAAAATGGAGTTGTTGAAAGAAAGAATAGAACTATTCAAGAGTCTTCTTAGGCAATGATTCATGCCAAAAAGCTTCCTTACCATTTATGGGCTGAAGCCATGAACACTTCTTGTTATATTCACAACAGAGTTACCTTGAGAAGGGGCACTTCAGCTACTCTGTATGAACTGTGGAAAGGGAGAAAGCCAACTGTGAAGTACTTTCATGTTTTTGGAAGTAAATGTTACATTTTGTCAGATCGTGAACAGAGGAGAAAATTGGATCCTAAAAGTGATGAGGGAATCTTTCTAGGCTACTCTACAAATAACAGAGCTTACAGGGTTTTCAACTCCATAACGAAGGTTATGATGGAGTCTATAAATGTGGTAATTGATGAAATTGATAAGCAGGTAGATGCTGATGTCCTGGATGATGTTGAAACATCAGTTGAAGAAGTCACAGCAGAAACTGAAGACAGAAGTGGGTCTCCCAGTCCTGTTGATGCTGAGCCTGAACCTGAACAATCTAATAAAGAACCATCTATTAGAGTGCTAAAGGACCATCCAAGGGAGCTTATCATAGGTGATCCTAAATCAAGGGTTAGCACTCGATCAAGATAGGTTGTGTCAAATTCTTCTTTTGTTTCAAAAATTGAGCCCAAGAATGTCAAAGAAGCTTTGACTGATGAGTTTTGGATTAATGCCATGCATGAAGAGTTGGAACAATTCAAAAGGAATGAAGTGTGGGATCTTGTACCAAGGCCTGATGGAGTTAATGTGATTGGCACCAAGTGGATCTACAAGAAAAAGTCTGATGAACAAGGAGTGGTCATCAGAAATAAGGCAAGATTAGTTGCTCAGGGATACACTCAGGTTGAAGGAATTGATTATAATGAAGCCTTTGCTCCTGTGGCAAGACTGGAATCTATCAGATTACTGTTAGGGGTGGCTTGTAATTTCAAATTCAAGCTCTTTCAGATGGATGTTAAGAGTGCCTTCTTGAATGGTTACTTAAATGAAGAGGTGTATGTTGATCAACCAAAAGGATTTATTGATCCAACATTTCCTGACCATGTTTACAAACTAAGGAAAGCTCTATATGGTTTGAAGCAAGCACCAAGAGCTTGGTATGGAAGGCTTACTGAATTCTTGGCTGGGAATGGCTACAGAAAATGAGGGATTAACAAGACTTTGTTTGTTAAAGAGGAAGGAGGAAACCTGATGATAGCTCAAATATATGTTGATGACATAGTATTTGGTGGGATGTCATATGCAATGGTGAAACATTTTGTTGAACAGATGCAGTCTGAGTTTGAAATGAGTCTTGTTGGAGAGCTCAACTATTTTTTTGGTCTACAAGTTAGACAAATGGAGGACTCCATATTCATTTCTCAGAGCAAGTATGCAAAGAACATAGTGAAGAAGTTTGGTTTAGAGAATGATAATCACAAGAGGACACTTGCTCCTACTCATGTAAAGTTGTCCAAGGATGAACATGGTGTTAGTGTGGATCAAAGTTTATACAGAAACATGATTGAAAGTCTATTATATCTCACAGCTAGCAGACCTGATATTTCTTTTGCTGTTGGAGTTTGTGCTAGATATCAATCTAAGCCTAAAGTTAGTCACTTGAATCAAGTGAAAAGGATTCTAAAATATGTGAATGGGACTAGTGACTATGGAATGCTTTACAGTCATGGATCAGGTACTGAGTTATGTGGTTTTTGTGATGCTGATTGGGCAGGGAGTGCTGATGATAGAAAAAGTACTTCAGGAGGTTGCTTCTTCTTAGGGAATAATTTGATATCATGGTTTAGCAAAAAGCAAAATTGTGTGTCTCTTTCTACTGCTGAAGCTGCGTACATAGCAGCAGGGAGTAGTTGTTCTCAACTTGTTTGGATGAAGCAGATGTTAACAGAATACAATGTCAAGCAAGATGTCATGACATTGTACTGTGATAATCTGAGTGCTATCAATATCTCTAAGAATCCTATTCAACATAGCAGAACTAAGCATATTGATATCAGGCATCATTTTATAAGAGATTTGGTTGAAGACAAAGTAGTTGCTTTGGAACATGTTGCTACAGATAAACAATTAGCTGACATTTTTACTAAAGCATTAGATGCAAATCAATTTGAAAGGTTAAGAAGCAAACTGGGAATTTGCATTTATAAGGATTAGGTGTGCTGGAAGGAGTGTTGTGCAGTTGTGATTTTGCATATGTTTAAAGTAAACAACGTTTTATTCAAATGATGAAAGCATACAAGATTGGTTTTTAGTACATCAAAAGCAACATATAAAGGGTCTATAGATTATCCTAACCCCCTGCATCAAGAAAAGTTTTCCAATCTTCATCCCATTCATCATCAGAAGCATGGAATTGCCCTGGAGGTTTTTTTGATGTTTTTTGTCTTTGTTGGTTTTCTTGTTCTTGTTGCTCCTGAAGAAGTCCCAATGGCTGTCCTTGTTGTGTTCTTGTTCTTCAGTGGATCTGGTTTGTTGTCCTCCTGCATGTGTTGCTTTCCTGCATCTTTGTTGGACTGACTCATACTTGTTTGTTGTCTGGTGCTGTTAGAAGGAAGAAGGCTTGGATTTTATAGTTCTATAAGAATCCATTGTTTGTATCGCCTGACCAGTCAAAGTTTTTGGAATGTGTGTTCCTTGGGAAGCTTATTTATTTGACCATGTCTTAATGGCTGTCAGATCTTTGTGTTTGATGTTAGTAGTTGTCCAATTATGCCTAAAAGGGGGAGAGTTAGCCTAGGTACCTCTGATGTTGGGGGTGTCTGATGTGATTCTAGGCTTGAGGAGGAGTGTGCAGGTTTGAACAGCTGGTATGCTGGTTCTTGTTTTGAGGGGGAGTTTAACTTTGTGCAGATTTGAATGTGATTGCTGTTGTGAGTATGAAGTTTTTCCGCTGCAGGTACCTCTAATGTTGGCAGAGATTGTTTTAGCCAAAATTAGCCAAAGGGGGAGATTGTTAGTTCTTGTATTGGATGGAATTTTGGTAAAACAAAGTTGAACAATGTTGATGTTATATGTCTGGTGTCATAACATTGGTTCCTAACATTAGTTATTGCAGGTTTGAAGTTTTATTTGCTGATGTTAAACTTGATGTCTTGACATCAGTTATCAGAACATCAGGTTGTGATGTTTTAGGGCTGCGCGTGTTAGTTTGTTATGAGGAGATCTGTTAGAGAGATTGGATGCGAATTTCTTGGAGAAGATATTTATATTCTCAATCAGATATGGAGCAGATCATGTAGCTAACATTAGGGATGATTTGAAAAGATTTAAAAAGATTAGAAGATCAAATTTATTTTAAATTATGATTAATAATAAATCAAATCAGATTATTTTGGAAGAGGCCCAAGCCCAAGTCAGGATTCTATAAAAAATAGCCTCAACCCTTATTGGAAAAAAAATGAAAAAAAAGAGCTAAAGACTGAGTGTCATTTGTGTCTTCGTGTGTGTTTTGTAAACAATTCATGTTTGAATTGGTGTTACTATTTTGAGTTGTAAGTGTATTCACTCTAGAGCTTTTAAGCAAGAGTGTGGTGTTCTTGATCAAAGCTGTTAAGCAGGATCAAGGTGGGTTTTAAAGTGTAATCCTTGAATTGTATCACTGAGGTGATTTAGGGAGTGAGTGATTTCTCATACCTAAGTGGTTTCTTAGGTAGAAGTGTCATTGGGTAGTGATTAAGTTAGGTAGATGTCAATTGGGATTGTTGAGTCTGTAATTTAATACAACTTATAGTGAATTTCCTCCCTGGCTTGGTAGCCCCCAGACGTAGATAGTTAGACCGAACTGGGTGAACAATTCATTGTGTTTATTTACTGTTGTTTACTGTCTTGTTCATAGAAAATTGTGTTGTTGTGACATCACACTTAACATCACACATATGATACCAGAATTTCAACCTAGATGGCGATGCTCGGGCACTTGATGTAGAAAGATGCATCCGTAACGAGTATTGGTCTAGGAGAGAGTAAACACTAGTATGGAACATGTGTGGACCTTTGTGATTTTTGAGAAAGGGTGAATGTGGCCTTAAGACATTGTGGCCTTGTGATTGTCGAATACAATCACGTTTGCGTGTGAAATCACGTAATCGTAACCGGTTTATCTTGAATTGCAGTTTCATGAGTCTCGAGCTCCTCTGAAACATAGGCATGACTACTTGGCAGGTTTGATTCTCGCGTGCAGTACGAATAGCGCTCAGGGAGCGTATGCTTGTGACGGTTAATGGCCCGTGTGAAGTGACGGTTCATAACGGTTAATGACCCGTAGAACCCGAATCCATTCGTATGTCAAGTAGGTTACAAGGATCCATGACTCCGGTCGACTTCTAGACGTAGAAGCGGACGGGAAAAGGGGATGCCTTGTGAGGTTATCGATTAGTGATATATTTTGAGTTGGTGAACTCATGACATGTTTCCATATAGTGTGAGATTGTGAACTCAAGGTCATTTCCCTTCCCCTTGACTTGAGTTAGGATTTGGCCAGAACCCTGTAAAGCCGAGAGAATCCATAAGATAGGGAACTCACTGAGATTTGATGTATCTCACCCCACTATTGTTGATTATTTTCAAGAGGTATTTGCAGGTTTGATTTACAAGTGGAGCTATGCTTGGATGTTTCAAGAGAAGCTTAGTTGAGCTTATTCCGCTGTGTATTTGTTGTATACAATTGAGGATATTGTATATTAATCTTAGATTTTTGTTTTGGCTAGTTTCCGTATCTTGTACCATAGATTGTGTTATGTTTTAGAATTGGTCAAGTATGTGAATTACGCCATTAGGCACTTATGATGGTGTCAGTACAAAATAAAATGCTTGTATTGTATTATTCTAGGTATATATTGTACAGGGCGTTACACATGATATATTACGAAGTTACAAATCTATTAAGAATTACATATATTCTTGTCATTTCAAAATAAAATAAAGGGTTAATGCATATTTTGCTCTCTGCCAAATTAACAATTTTTAAATATTTCTCTATAAAAAATTTTGAATTTTCCATGGTATATGAATATTCTCATGTTTTGATCTTTCATGAAATCCAATCATAAAAAATAGTGATATGACAGAGAAGTTTTTCAAAAATCATCAATTTGACAAGGCAAAATAGATATTAATTCTTCAAGATAACTTTACATTTTATAGGTTATTGATGGATAAATTTAATAAGGGGACAAAACAGGAGAATTTTTGTATGACAAAGGAAATTCAACTTTTTTTACACGGAATTTTAAAAAATTATCAATTTGCCAGAAGCAAAATTGATATTAATCATCAGTCCCGACCTAAGGGGAAGGCAAACTAGACAATTGCCTAGGGCCTCAATTATTTTTTCCAAGCTTCATAGAAGACAGTGTAATATTAATGCTTCATATGCCAGTTATCTTTATGCTCATTTCCTGTAAAATACCAATAAACCTACTGTGCATGTGACTTTTAGTGTATCACCACTTATTTTACTTAATTAGTAGTATTATTTTAATGTAGCTTATATTTTCTAACTGCATACGAAAATGTAAAAATTTGCACCATTTAATATTTAGTCCTTATTTTATAAAGTTCTTTTTATTTATTCATCTTTAAGAATATATATGATTAATTGTATTAAAAATAATAGACCAATTAATATAATTAATTATATAAAAAATTGTTTTTAATTTATATATTACTTATATAATAATAATAATAATAATAATAATAATAATAATAATATTAATAATTCTTATAACTTCTGTGTATGCCCAAAAAAACATTTATTTTAAAAGTTGAAATTAATAAAATTTTATTTTATTAGCAAGAATATGACAATAAAAACTAAATTAATTGATTTTATTATTGATTATAAAATATATTTAACATAATTAATTAGAATAAGTTAATAAATATTTTGCATCACAACAAATATAAAATACAAATTTAATTTAAAATAAAATTATTAATTTTTTTTTTAGAATTCACCTTAGGCATCCGTATGTGTTGGGCCGGCCCTGTTAATCATAAAATAAATAACACTCCCTCTAGTACTTAATATAAGAAAAAAATATACTTTTTATATTCATTGAAAAATCAATATATTATGTGTTGGAAATTAATGGACAATTAATATGCATGAGTGTGTTCAAATATGACTAAGTTAAAGAGGATAAAAGTGCCCCATAGACAAAAGTGAAAATTGCCTTCAAATCTGTCTGAAGGAATTTTGGTCAGTTTTTGCACTAAACATCAACCAGTGAAATTTGTCTTTAATCTATTTATAGGAAATTTTAGCTAGTTTTTGCACTAAACATCCACCGGTGGAAGTTATTGTTAAATTTGTCTCGGGCTACTAAAAGTTTGAATTTCTAATTCAAAATATACAACACTTCATGAAGTGTTGTTTTGGAATGAACATAGACAATGCTTGAAAATAATGCAACTTTTGGTTAAAATGTGTTGTTTCATCAAGGGTCGCAACCTTGTGAAACAACACATACCTGATATATAAATACCTCATTCCGGAATTCAGAAAAGACATCACAAACCGAAAACCCTCTTATACAAAATTTCAAACACTCTTCGCTACATAATCGAGTTTTCGTCGGTCTTGCGCAAATTCGATATAATGTTGAATTATTCTGGGTATTCCTGCATTCCAACTCTAAGACATTTGAGAGTGCTTGAAATACTTTTAAAAAAAGTGATTTCGTTCACGATTCTAACTTTGATCCATTCAATTAATTAAATTTTTAACAGTCATAAAAGTATTTATAATGGCAATCGAGACTTCCGTTTCAAATATCAAATGATGAATTGTTGTAATGTGGACACATTCGGGACACAAGAAGAATCGCTATTATTAATTCGAGTCTGTTTTATTTTTTTTATAGAAATTCATAAAATTGTGAAAATCATAATATAAATATTCAAATATATTTTTAGGTTAATATCAGAGTAAAGTTATCGATATTATGATCTTTCTATAATGGTTAATTGATACGAACCAAAATTTAAACTGAATGTCGCTTATGTATAAATGTCATGAAAAAAAATTTGAAATGCGGATAAAATGGTTACCGTGCACAGTGGTCATTGAAAAGTGAAATTATGGTATGTGTGTGTTGTATAGTCATTGCAGTATGATTTAACATTGTATACTCATATATATATATATATATATATATATATATGTGAGATTAAACGAATAGCATATATGTATATATTTAATGAAACTTCAGCAAGTTTAATGTATATATATAAATCATTATATTATATATTTATGGGATACATTTAATTACTATTGTTATTATGCTTATAAGAAAGTAATAGGACACCGTCACATGTTATAGTAATGCGTTTCGAAATGAAATTTGATAATAATGATTATTGTGTTGCTTAACTCTAATGTTTATATTGTTAGTATAATTATCTTTATAATGAAAATCATTATAGTATTAATATTATATATGGTTTAAAGTTCAATGTTACATATTTGAATGGACACACACACACACACACATATATATATATATATATATATATATATATATATATATATATATATATATATATATATATATATATATGATCGTACCTAAATCAGACAGTTATTCAGTGGCCAGCAACGTCGTATGGACTTCAGCTCCGGTGAGGTTGAAAGACGGCCGGAGGGGCACTCAAGTAAGGCAAGGGTCACAAGTAAAAGCAAGTACAGAAAGAGGTTAGAGTGTACTAAGTGTTGGAAAAAGTGATATTTTCACTTTTCAGCCACTTTGATCACTCCATAACTCAAAATCCTTAATGAATTGGACTTAGGTCTAGTTGAAGTTTTTGTAGAGGGTAATGAGGGCTACAAATCCATCTTTGGATGAGAAAAAATGGTCTTGTGGTTTAGGAGTTATGATCCTCCAAAGTTGGTACCCTTGTCACTTTATTTTTAACTTAGAAAATTTTCTAAATTTTTATGGTTACCCCTTTTACAAGTTATCCAACTTTTCTTGATTTTTCTTAATGAATGATGATTCAAATCATACATTAACATCATTTTAGGGTTAAAAATCCATTTTGATGAAAAATCTCAAAAAGTCAAAGTTGACTTTTGTGCACAGTTGACTTTTTATCAGATGAATTCCAAACTGTGCCATTCTTCATGAAATCCTGTCCTTGACCTAAATCAAACTTGATGGACATGTTCCATGGGTGTCATAGGGTATATTGATTCATGTCCTAGGGATTGGGAGCATGTCCTGGTCAAAAGTCAAAGTTACAGTTGACTTTTCCCTTAAAACCCTAATTGTGGTGCAGATGAAATTGAAACTTGTTGCTCAAGCTTCTTGGATTAATCCATTATTCCAAATGGATCAATATAGTTCATTAGAGACCCTCAAACCCTCTCTTGAGGTCTTGGCTCATGGTTTGTCCCAAAAGTCAACTTAGGGGTGAATTAGGTCAAGAAACCCTAATTCCTGATTTTTGATAAATGCATCCCCTAAGGCAAAATTGACTTGATGATTGGGTCCATGAGGTTCCATGGAGTATATTAGGTTATGTTTTGGATCATTGGCTTGTGCCCAGATGAAATTTTCCATCTGGAGGCCCTGGTCGACCAAAACCCTAATTTGGTGACACTGGCGATCTTGAAGCTTGATCCACCTAGAAGGGAGCAACCTTGTGCTTAATCCTTGAAGTGGGAGTCCTCTTGATCCATTTTGAATGTTTGAGGGGTTAGACAAGTTTAAGATCATGTCATTCCTTGATTGACCCTTTGTCTAAGCACTCAGAGAGGGCTTGAAACCCTAATTTTGATTGTAGTGAATGCTCAACAACCCTTGAGGCATTTGATGAGGCATGATGGTTCATCCATATTGTGATGATGGTTGACACAATGATGGGAAATCTTAGTGGTCAAAATTTGGGGTATGACAGATGCCCCTATTTAATCTTCTTGGACCCGAAGGTGTGAATGACGAAGGTATTCGGGCATTCGGGGTGCCAGAGGATTAAATATCGGAATACCCAAAATTTTGATGGCTATGAATGGCAGCCCGCGCATTCATCTTCTTTTGCTAAGCAATGATGCTTAGAAAAGGTAAACTTCTCCTCGCTCTTGGTTTCCTACCAAGGAACTGGTCTAAGTTTCTTTTGAAATAAACCTCCCCTCGATCCTGGTTTCCTACCAAGGAACTGGTCTCAGTTTCTGAAATAAACTTCCCCTTGCTCTTGGTTTCCTACCAAGGAACTGGTCTCAGTTTCTGATATAAACTTCCCTTCGCTCTTGGTTTCCTACCAAGGAACTGGTCTTAGTTTCTGATTTAAACTTCCCCTCGATCCTGGTTTCCTACCAAGGAACTGGTCTTAGTTTCTTTTGTAAACTTCCCCTCGATCCTGGTTTCCTACCAAGGAACTGGTCTCAGTTTCTTTTGTCAATAAACTTTATTGACAAGGAACGCTATTTGTAGCGGATTTCCTCCACACTTCTCGCTGAATTTTCCTGGGGAGATGCCATTTGATGGAAAAAGCTTTGATGTCAGACTTGTTGGGGAACCCATTTGTCTGAGTTGTAGAGTTGGACAAACTTCTCTGTTTGGAGACGCCATTTGTGTCTACTGGGGGGAAAGCATGTCTCTTAAGAGACTGCTGTCGCTTGGGATCTTACATCATACTTTTCTCGGGATTTTCCCGGAGAAATGCCATATGATGGGGTCCAATTTTGAGGTGCCGATGACCTTTTCATCAGCAGTCCTTCGGAGAAAGGCAGCTGTACTGCCGAATCTCGGCTTAGGAGGCTTTCTCTGGGGATTTTTCATAAATCCGGGAAAGCAAGGATATCATCTTCAATGGCGAAGAGTGACATTTGTAGAAAGCTTCTCTGGCTTTTCAGAGGTCCAAGTTATCAAAGTGGTCAAGTGCCGACTCCAATCCAAAGATACACTGGAGGAGAGATTGTTCAGACGCAACATTTCCTGATGAGACAAGAACTGACAACTCGATTGAGAAGACTATTATCACTAGGGGACAAGACCAACTAGAGTGATAGTGATGCAATATGAAATGTGAATGCAAATCAATAATGCAATGATGCATGTATGTTTATGCTGACAAGATTGACGCGACATACAGACTGACGAGCAAACACGACTAGATACTCGGCCATCGGGGGCGAAGAAGTACCGTTGGTCCAAAACGTAGCAATTCCACCTTGCTTAGGAGAGATAGTCCCTATTGGGGAGCTACCGTTGGTTGGGCTTAGGAGATAAGAACTCAGCCGAGGATGTCAGACGAAACATGGTCTCTGACATTGTTGATCCTTCATTCAGGCGTACTGGGTTAGAAGGAGTATTTTGATTCTGCACTTTGAAGTTTGCTTACTTCTAGAGAAGCGACCGATGTTCTTCTGATGTTCAACAGTCAAAAGAAATTGCCGTCTTTATTAAAAAGCAGAAAAAGTTTTAACAAGTAAATTCATTTTTGTTTTATTTCAAGAATCGTTAATCATGTTAACAACGTCGCTCTGTAAATCTAAAATAAATAAGAATTACAAACAAAAGCACAAGGGCTCAAATTTTATTGATAAGATATAGATAAGCCAAACGCGTGATTCCATTGAGTATATACAAAGTTTGAAAATGGTAATTTACAGGGAAAAGGGCTACGTTGAAACATAACGATCATTATCCTTCTACCAACTTTGAATTCGGGGCATCCTGAGCTTCTGTCGAAGATGACCTTGACTGGAGTTTTCCTCCGATGGATGGTATAACTACTGAAAAAGGACTTGCCTCTGTTGAACATAGTTACTTGCCGTTATCCCTAACTTTTGCCTGGATTGTACTGTGATGTTTCCAATCCACCGGGATGATTTTTTCCATGTCTCTAACTTTTGCCTGGACCGCCCTTTCGGATTTTCAATCCACCAAGACGTTTCTTTTTTTTTTAGTTTAGGCGAAGTATTTCTTGACTACATCAACATTCGTGGGGTAGGAAAATTCCTCTCCGTCCATGGTTGCAAGTCTCAAGGCGCCGCCTGAGAAAGCTTTTGTGACCACATAGGGGCCATCATAATTTGGGGTCCACTTGCCCCGAGAGTCAGTGAGAAACGATTGTATCCTCTTGAGCATGAGGTCTCCTTTTTTGAAGACACGAGGTCGGACCTTTTTGTCGAACGCCCTCTTCATTCTCTGTTGATATAGCTAACCGTGGCATAGTGCCGTTATTGGCTTCTCTTCGATCAGGTTTAATTCGTCGTGTCGGCTTTGACACCATTCAGCTTCGGTGATCTTAGCTTCCATCAATACCCGGATTGATGGGATCTCTACTTCTATGGGGAGCACTGATTCCATGCCATACACTAGAGAGAAAGGGGTTGCCCCTGTTGAAGTGCAGACAGATGTGCGATAACCGTGAAGAGCAAAGGGTAGCATCTCGTGCCAGTCTTTGTAGGTTACAACCATCTTTTGAACAATCTTCTTGATGTTCTTATTGGCCGCTTCTACCGCTCCGTTCATCTTGGGTCGGTAGGGAGATGAGTTATGGTGTTCGATCTTGAACTCTGAGCACAACTCTTTCATCATCTTGTTGTTCAAGTTAGATCCATTATCAGTAATGATCTCGTTTGGAACACCATAACGGCAGATGATATTATTTTTGATAAATCGGACCACCACTTATCGGGTTACATTGGCGAATGACGCTGCTTCGACCTACTTGGTGAAGTAATAAATGGCTACCAGGATGAACCGATGTCCGTTTGAAGCCTTGGGCTCAATCATGCCAATCATGTCGATTCCCCATATGGAAAAAGGCCAGGGGGAAGAAAGAACTTTGAGATGTGATGGCGGTACATGAATTTTGTCGGAGTATATCTGACACTTGTGACACTTCCTCATGTACTTGTAGCAGTCGGATTCCATGGTCAACCAGTAGTACCCTGCTCTGAGAATTTTTCTCGCCATTGCGTGTCCATTGGCATGAGTGCCAAAGGATCCTTCATGAATTTCTTTCATAAGCATGTCTGCTTCTGGTCTGTCGACGCATCGGAGTAAGACATGTCAAAATTTCTCTTATAGAGAGTGTCACCGCTCAGGAAGAAGTTTCCAGCCAGTCTTCTGAAGGTTTTCCTGTCTTTTCTGAGTGCCCCAGATAGGTACTCTTGTCTCTGAAGGAAGCATTTGATATCGTGAAACCAAGGTTTGTCGTCTATGACTGCTTCAATCGTGAAGACATAGGCGGGCCGTTCAAGGCGCATTATGTCGATCTTAGGTATGTCATTCCATTGACCTACACTAATCATGGAAGAGATAGTGGCTAATGCATCAGCCATGTGATTCTCATCACGAGGGATGTGATGAAACTCGACTCTGTTGAAGAAAGGTAACAACCTTCTCGCATAGTCTTTGTAAGGAATCAATCCTGATTGGTATGTGATAAGTGCAAATTGTACCTATTTTTGTATATAATGTTTACTTCTCTATTTGTTTTTACTTGTAAACTATTTTAATCCAAACTCATTAACGCGAGAGACTGCAGAACATTAAAACAAAAAGAACTCATTCTTCAGAGAGAAAAACTTGTCCGACAATGCATATACATCACTCCTCACAAACTTAAACTCACCGACCAGTTATACTCAACCTACAATACTCCTCAATATCACCCAGCATCGCTCACAACACAGGTTATGTCTAACGCAAAGTTGAGATAACAACCGTGGCACTCTCTTCGTCACTCTCGAGAGCGAAGCCTCAAAACACGGAAGGCATTAAGCTTCGACGCCTATTGAAGATTGTTAGCGCCTAAATCTATCTCTAGAGTCCAGAAACTAACAGACAATCATCCCTAATCGAAGTTCGTGAGGGTTATGTCTAACGCAACCCAAACCCCGCGCATAAAGCAAAAATCAGAGACAATCACCAATAAAGATTTGTAAAGCAGATATCATATAACGCCATGGGCGACAAATATACATGAGTTCAGAATAAATACATATACACAACCCAACATAGAAGAAAAACACAAAGAAGAAAAGAAATGAACCAAACATCTCGCGGTTTGTCAACGCCGATCGACGATCAATCCACCCCGGTTCATCCGTATGCATGCTTCGATGTTGTTTTCTAAGCTAATCTATCAAAGAATGAGGTTTGATGAAGTTTGGAGACAAAAATCACCCCCAAAACAACATCCTTTAACAAAATTGAAGTAAAAAGAATTAAATACAAAATTTTGGTTCAGACAAATTCGCCAGGAGGATTGAAAATTTGCCTGGCGGATTCCCCTTTTTCTCTCACACAGCTGTACAATCATAAACCGCCAAGCAAAAATATCTAGATTCGCCAAGCGGATTGAAAATTCCCCTGGCGGATTGCCCAAAATTCGTCCGGCGAACATGACGCGAGCACAAGACAGCAACCACTTGAATTTCAAAATTTTCACTCGCCACAGACTCGCCCGGCGAAATTCTCAAATTCGCCCGGCGGATTCAAAATTTGCCTGGCGAATTTGACAGAACAACATTTTTCCTGCACTGTTTTATTCATAACTTTTGAACCGCAACTCCGTGTTTTGCCCGGTTTGAAGCGTTGGAAAGCTTATTCAATGCTCTATACAACAATGGCAAGACATCCTTGATTGGATACCCGTAAGAATGAGATAAAATCAATTAAAATCAATGATATTTACAATATACGCAATATATACACTAAAACGTAAACTAAACGTATTTATAAACAAAGCGGGGTTTATTCAAACGATATCAACAAAAAAGCATTGATAAGTGCAACAAAACATATATAAAAAAATAGGTACAATTTACACTTATCAAACTCTCCCCAACTTACCTAATTGTTTGTCCACAAACAAGAATCAAACAAACTTGAAAATGCAAAAGCGATATCCAAAGAAAGACGAATCAACAGGTTTTAAAAAACAGAAACGAATGAATGGTTCAAATGAAAACAGTACACACAAAAAGTAAATACTTACCACTGGCTCCGACGACAACATAGTCACGAAACAAACGCAAAATACAAAAATCATGCCAAACATTCTAAAAGAACACAAGTTCCAAAGTGAATCACACCTAGTAAAAACAATCATCGGTAGATGAAAAACACACAATAAGGTAATTTACACTCACACAACACTCATGCAAACAAAAGACTAAATTATGCATTCATCCAACAATTCATATTGAACATACAAAGGCAAGAATCACAAGGACTTCAAGGTTGTAACGTGGTCGGGTAAACACACAAGGGGCAATTTCTAAAGGTAATTGAAACAAAAACTTGCCTAAACCTAAGGGAGTGAAAACTCACAAAGATTCACACACAAAATTTCAATCAACTTCTTCCACAATCCCAAGTGTTACACAACACGCAATACTTATTTAGCACAATTATTTGAACTCTTTTGTTTCCTTTTTCAAGGATTTTCTGTTTCTTTCTTTTTTCTTTCTTTTTCTCTTTTCTTTTCTTTGTCATATTTTTCTCTTTTTTCTTTTCTTTTTCAATTCTCATAGAATCCAACTAATGAATACACAATCATTCTCTCCCCAACTTGAATTCAACCGCACCATCATGTGAATACTCCCTACTTTCTAAGGCAAGGAAAAAATCCATACAACAACACAAAATTGAGGTCCAAGAAAAAACAAAATCCATTCAAAAATAAGTGAACTAAATACTCATAGACAAGCATTAAGTTCAAATAGAAACATGGATCAAAAAGTTCAAAGGGGTTACGAATTCTCACACACTCACAAGGTGAATTGACTATTTGGCTAAGGTGGTTGTGCTCAAAATGAAACAATTGCCTTGATCCTTTTCATGCATTCATATAATCAACACAAATAAAAGATTCAACATAATAAAATCCAGTTAGAACAAGAATGTTGGTTCTCCGCGCATATATGAACAATGGAAAGCCACCTCACAAAAAGGTTGGGAACTAAAGTGATTCACAATAGAACAAGTATACAAAAGAATGAATGGCATGAAAGTTTGTAAAAAGCCAAAGTATCATGAATTTGCTAAAGTATAGAAAGCGATAACTACATACCTCGCACGTGTACAAAACTTAACAAGATCATTACCAAACATCCGTAAGTTGAAACGAACCAACTTGGAAAATCACAAAAGCATCCTCAAATAAGTCGACCAAGACTTGTGAGTAAACAACAACCAAAAACATTCGAAAATAAAAACTATAAAACATGCTTTTTTTTACGTCGTAAGCTCGACGCCTTTTCAACGCTTAGCTAGAAACTTCCTCTCTTCATGCCATGGCGATGTCTCACCGTGCAACCAAAAGCAAGCGTCCTAACCAAACACTTGAAAAAACGTTACGGGAACAAAACGTATATAACACTTGAACAAACATAATGGAAATAGACAATATATACGATATATACAAAACTCAAAAACAAAGAAACTATCGCAATGCGACTCAATATCAAAACCGATCCCCGGCAACGGCGCCATTTTGTTGGCTGCAGAATAGGGCAAGCAGCAAAAATATTTATTTTCAGAAAGAATTCCCTCCGGGATTTATGTCGTGTCCACAGAGATCGGTTCGAGGGAAAGAATTCCGTTCGACAGTCTCTCGCGTTAATGAGTTTGGTTTAAAATAGTTTACAAGTAAAAACAAACAGAGAAGTAAACATTAAAACAAAAAGAACTCATTCTTCAAAGAGAAAAGCTCGTCCGACAATGCATATACATCACTCCTCACAAACTTAAACTCACCGACCAGTTATACTCAACCTACAATACTCCTCAATATCACCCAGCATCGCTCACAACACAGGTTATGTCTAACGCAAAGTTGAGATAACAACCGTGGCACTCTCTTCGTCACTCTCGCGAGCGAAGCCTCAAAACACGGAAGGCATTAAGCTTCGACGCCTATTGAAGATTGTTAGCTCCTAAATCTATCTCTAGAGTCCAGAAACTAACAGACAATCATCCCTAATCGAAGTTCGTGAGGGTTATGTCTAACGCAACCCAAACCCCGCGCATAAAGTAAAAATTAGAGACAATCACCAATAAAGATTTGTAAAGCAGATATCATATAACGCCATGGGCGACAAATATACATGAGTTCAGAATAAATACATATACACAACCCAACATAGAAGAAAAACACAAAGAAGAAAAGAAATGAACCAAACATCTCATGGTTTGTCAACGCCGATCGACGATCAATCCACCCCGGTTCATCCGTATGCATGCTTCGATGTTGTTTTCTAAGCTAATCTATCAAAGAATGAGGTTTGATGAAGTTTGGAGACAAAAATCACCCCCAAAACAACATCCTTTAACAAAATTGAAGTAAAAAGAATTAAATACAAAATTTTGGTTCAGACAAATTCGCTAGGCGGATTGAAAATTTGCCTGGCGGATTCCCCTTTTTCTCTCACACAGCTGTACAATCATAAACCGCCAAGCAAAAATATCTAGATTCACCAGGCGGATTGAAAATTCGCCCGGCGAACATGACGCGAGCTAGACGCGAGCACAAGACAGCAACCACTTGAATTTCAAAATTTTCACTCGCCACATTCTCGCCCGGCGAAATTCTCAAATTCGCCCGGCGGATTCAAAATTTGCCTGGCGAATTTGACAGAACAACATTTTTCCAGCACTGTTTTATTCATAACTTTTGAACCGCAACTCCGTTTTTTGCCCGGTTTGAAGCGTTGGAAAGCTTATTCAATGCTCTATACAACAATGGCAAGACATCCTTGATTGGATACCTGCAAGAATGAGATAAAATCAATTAAAATCAATGATATTTACAATATACGCAATATATACACTAAAACGTAAACTAAACGTATTTACAAACAAAGCGGGGTTTATTCAAACGATATCAACAAAAAAGCATTGATAAGTGCAACAAAACATATATAAAAAAATAGGTACAATTTACACTTATCAAACTCTCCCCAACTTACCTAATTGTTTGTCCACAAACAAGAATCAAACAAACTTGAAAATGCAAAAGCGATATCCAAAGAAAGACGAATCAACAGGTTTTAAAAAACGGAAACGAATGAATGGTTCAAATGAAAACGGTACACACAAAAAGTAAATACTTACCACTGGCTCCGACGACAACATAGTCACGAAACAAACGCAAAATACAAAAATCATGCCAAACATTCTAAAAGAACACAAGTTCCAAAGTGAATCACACCTAGTAAAAACAATCATCGGTAGATGAAAAACACACAATAAGGTAATTTACACTCACACAACACTCATGCAAACAAAAGACTAAATTATGCATTCATCCAACAATTCATATTGAACATACAAAGGCAAGAATCACAAGGACTTCAAGGTTGTAACGTGGTCGGGTAAACACACAAGGGGAAATTTCTAAAGGTAATTGAAACAAAAACTTGCCTAAACCTAAGGGAGTGAAAACTCACAAAGATTCACACACAAAATTTCAATCAACTTCTTCCACAATCCCAAGTGTTACACAACACGCAATACTTATTTAGCACAATTATTTGAACTCTTTTTGTTTCCTTTTTCAAGGATTTTCTGTTTCTTTCTTTTTTCTTTCTTTTTCTCTTTTCTTTTCTTTGTCATATTTTTCTCTTTTTTCTTTTCTTTTTCAATTCTCACAGAATCCAACTAATGAATACACAATCATTCTCTCCCCAACTTGAATTCAACCGCACCATCATGTGAATACTCCCTACTTTCTAAGGCAAGGAAAAAATCCATACAACAACACAAAATTGAGGTCCAAGAAAAAACAAAATCCATTCAAAAATAAGTGAACTAAATACTCATAGACAAGCATTAAGTTCAAATAGAAACATGGATCAAAAAGTTCAAAGGGGTTACGAATTCTCACACAATCACAAGGTGAATTGACTATTTGGCTAAGGTGGTTGTGCTCAAAATGAAACAATTACCTTGATCCTTTTCATGCATTCATATAATCAACACAAATAAAAGATTCAACATAATAAAATCCAGTTAGAACAAGAATGTTGGTTCTCCGCGCATATATGAACAATGGAAAGCCACCTCACAAAAAGGTTGGGAACTAAAGTGATTCACAATAGAACAAGTATACAAAAGAATGAATGGCATGAAAGTTTGTAAAAAGCCTAAGTATCATGAATATGCTAAAGTATAGAAAGCGATAACTACATACCTCGCACGTGTACAAAACTTAACAAGATCATTACCAAACATCTGCAAGTTGAAACGAACCAACTTGGAAAATCACAAAAGCATCCTCAAATAAGTCGACCAAGACTTGTGAGCAAACAACAACCAAAAACATTCGAAAAGAAAAACTATAAAACATGCTTTTTTTACGTCGTAAGCTCGATGCCTTTTCAACGCTTAGCTAGAATCTTCCTCTCTTCATGCCATGGCGATGTCTCACCGTGCAACCAAAAGCAAGTGTCCTAACCAAACACTTGAACAAACGTTACGGGAACAAAACGTATATAACACTTGAACAAACATAATGGAAATAGACAATATATACGATATATACAAAACTCAAAAACAAAGAAACTATCGCAATGCGACTCAATATCAAAACTGATCCCCGGCAACGGCACCATTTTGTTGGCTGCAGAATAGGGCAAGCAGCAAAAATATTTATTTTCAGAAAGAATTCCCTCCGGGATTTATGTCGTGTCCACAGAGATCGGTTCGAGGGAAAGAATTCCGTTCGACAGTCTCTCGCGTTAATGAGTTTGGTTTAAAATAGTTTACAAGTAAAAAGAAACAGAGAAGTAAACATTAAAACAAAAAGAACTCATTCTTCAGAGAGAAAAACTCGTCCGACAATGCATATACATCACTCCTCACAAACTTAAACTCACCGACCAGTTATACTCAACCTACAATACTCCTCAATATCACCCAGCATCGCTCACAACACAGGTTATGTCTAACGCAAAGTTGAGATAACAACCGTGGCACTCTCTTCGTCACTCTCGCGAGCGAAGCCTCAAAACACGGAAGGCATTAAGCTTCGACGCCTATTGAAGATTGTTAGCTCCTAAATCTATCTCTAGAGTCCAGAAACTAACAGACAATCATCCCTAATCGAAGTTCGTGAGGGTTATGTCTAACGCAACCCAAACCCCGCGCATAAAGCAAAAATCAGAGACAATCACCAATAAAGATTTGTAAAGCAGATATCATATAACGCCATGGGCGACAAATATACATGAGTTCAGAATAAATACATATACACAACCCAACATAGAAGAAAAACACAAAGAAGAAAAGAAATGAACCAAACATCTCACGGTTTGTCAACGCCGATCGATGATCAATCCACCCCGGTTCATCCGTATGCATGCTTCGATGTTGTTTTCTAAGCTAATCTATCAAAGAATGAGGTTTGATGAAGTTTGGAGACAAAAATCACCCCCAAAACAACATCCTTTAACAAAATTGAAGTAAAAAGAATTAAATACAAAATTTTGGTTCAGACAAATTCGCCAGGCGGATTGAAAATTTGCCTGGCGGATTCCCCTTTTTCTCTCACACAGCTGTACAATCATAAACCGTCAAGCAAAAATATCTAGATTCGCCAGGCGGATTGAAAATTCGCCCGGGGAACATGACGCGAGCTAGACGCGAGCACAAGACAGCAACCACTTGAATTTCAAAATTTTCACTCGCCACATTCTCGCCCGGCGAAATTCTCAAATTCGCCCGGCGGATTCAAAATTTGCCTGGCGAATTTGACAGAACAACATTTTTCCAGCACTGTTTTATTCATAACTTTTGAACCGCAACTCCGTTTTTTGTACGGTTTGAAGCGTTGGAAAGCTTATTCAATGCTCTATACAACAATGGCAAGACATCCTTGATTGGATACCTACAAGAATGAGATAAAATCAATTAAAATCAATGATATTTACAATATACGCAATATATACACTAAAACGTAAACTAAACGTATTTACAAACAAAGCGGGGTTTATTCAAGCGATATCAACAAAAAAGCATTGATAAGTGCAACAAAACATATATAAAAAAATAGGTACAATTTACACTTATCAAACTCTCCCCAACTTACCTAATTGTTTGTCCACAAACAAGAATCAAACAAACTTGAAAATGCAAAAGCGATATCCAAAGAAAGACAAATCAACAGGTTTTAAAAAACGGAAACGAATGAATGGTTCAAATGAAAACGGTACACACAAAAAGTAAATACTTACCACTGGCTCCGACGACAACATAGTCACGAAACAAACGCAAAATACAAAAATCATGCCAAACATTCTAAAAGAACACAAGTTCCAAAGTGAATCACACCTAGTAAAAACAATCATCGGTAGATGAAAAACACACAATAAGGTAATTTACACTCACACAACACTCATGCAAACAAAAGACTAAATTATGCATTCATCCAACAATTCATATTGAACATACAAAGGCAAGAATCACAAGGACTTCAAGGTTGTAACGTGGTCGGGTAAACACACAAGGGGAAATTTCTAAAGGTAATTGAAACAAAAACTTGCCTAAACCTAAGGGAGTGAAAACTCACAAAGATTCACACACAAAATTTCAATCAACTTCTTCCACAATCCCAAGTGTTACACAACACGCAATACTTATTTAGCACAATTATTTGAACTCTTTTTGTTTCCTTTTTCAAGGATTTTCTGTTTCTTTCTTTTTTCTTTCTTTTTCTCTTTTCTTTTCTTTGTCATATTTTTCTCTTTTTTCTTTTCTTTTTCAATTCTCACAGAATCCAACTAATGAATACACAATCATTCTCTCCCCAACTTGAATTCAACCGCACCATCATGTGAATACTCCCTACTTTCTAAGGCAAGGAAAAAATCCATACAACAACACAAAATTGAGGTCCAAGAAAAAACAAAATCCATTCAAAAATAAGTGAACTAAATACTCATAGACAAGCATTAAGTTCAAATAGAAACATGGATCAAAAAGTTCAAAGGGGTTACGAATTCTCACACACTCACAAGGTGAATTGACTATTTGGCTAAGGTGGTTGTGCTCAAAATGAAACAATTACCTTGATCCTTTTCATGCATTCATATAATCAACACAAATAAAAGATTCAACATAATAAAATCCAGTTAGAACAAGAATGTTGGTTCTCCGCGCATATATGAACAATGGAAAGCCACCTCACAAAAAGGTTGGGAACTAAAGTGATTCACAATAGAACAAGTATACAAAAGAATGAATGGCATGAAAGTTTGTAAAAAGCCTAAGTATCATGAATAAGCTAAAGTATAGAAAGCGATAACTACATACCTCGCACGTGTACAAAACTTAACAAGATCATTACCAAACATCTGCAAGTTGAAACGAACCAACTTGGAAAATCACAAAAGCATCCTCAAATAAGTCGACCAAGACTTGTGAGCAAACAACAACCAAAAACATTCGAAAAGAAAAACTATAAAACATGCTTTTTTTACGTCGAAAGCTCGACGCCTTTTCAACGCTTAGCTAGAAACTTCCTCTCTTCATGCCATGGCGATGTCTCACCGTGCAACCAAAAGCAAGCGTCCTAACCAAACACTTGAACAAACGTTACGGGAACAAAACGTATATAACACTTGAACAAACATAATGGAAATAGACAATATATACGATATATACAAAACTCAAAAACAAAGAAACTATCGCAATGCGACTCAATATCAAAACCGATCCCCGGTAACGGCACCATTTTGTTGGCTGCAGAATAGGGCAAGCAGCAAAAATATTTATTTTCAGAAAGAATTCCCTCCGGGATTTATGTCGTGTCCACAGAGATCGGTTCGAGGGAAAGAATTCCGTTCGACAGTCTCTCGCGTTAATGAGTTTGGTTTAAAATAGTTTACAAGTAAAAACAAACAGAGAAGTAAACATTAAAACAAAAAGAACTCATTCTTCAAAGAGAAAAGCTCGTCCGACAATGCATATACATCACTCCTCACAAACTTAAACTCACCGACCAGTTATACTCAACCTACAATACTCCTCAATATCACCCAGCATCGCTCACAACACAGGTTATGTCTAACGCAAAGTTGAGATAACAACCGTGGCACTCTCTTCGTCACTCTCGCGAGCGAAGCCTCAAAACACGGAAGGCATTAAGCTTCGACGCCTATTGAAGATTGTTAGCTCCTAAATCTATCTCTAGAGTCCAAAAACTAACAGACAATCATCCCTAATCGAAGTTCGTGAGGGTTATGTCTAACGCAACCCAAACCCCGCGCATAAAGCAAAAATTAGAGACAATCACCAATAAAGATTTGTAAAGCAGATATCATATAACGCCATGGGCGACAAATATACATGAGTTCAGAATAAATACATATACACAACCCAACATAGAAGAAAAACACAAAGAAGAAAAGAAATGAACCAAACATCTCACGGTTTGTCAACGCCGATCGACGATCAATCCACCCCGGTTCATCCGTATGCATGCTTCGATGTTGTTTTCTAAGCTAATCTATCAAAGAATGAGGTTTGATGAAGTTTGGAGACAAAAATCACCCCCAAAACAACATCCTTTAACAAAATTGAAGTAAAAAGAATTAAATACAAAATTTTGGTTCAGACAAATTCGCTAGGCGGATTGAAAATTTACCTGGCGGATTCCCCTTTTTCTCTCACACAGCTGTACAATCATAAACCGCCAAGCAAAAATATCTAGATTCGCCAGGCGGATTGAAAATTCGCCCGGCGAACATGACGCGAGCTAGACGCGAGCACAAGACAGCAACCACTTGAATTTCAAAATTTTCACTCGCCACATTCTCGCCCGGCGAAGTTCTCAAATTCGCCCGGCGGATTCAAAATTTGCCTGGCGAATTTGACAGAACAACATTTTTCCAGCACTGTTTTATTCATAACTTTTGAACCGCAACTCCGTTTTTTGCCCGGTTTGAAGCGTTGGAAAGCTTATTCAATGCTCTATACAACAATGGCAAGACATCCTTGATTGGATACCTGCAAGAATGAGATAAAATCAATTAAAATCAATGATATTTACAATATACGCAATATATACACTAAAACGTAAACTAAACGTATTTACAAACAAAGCGGGGTTTATTCAAACGATATCAACAAAAAAGCATTGATAAGTGCAACAAAACATATATAAAAAAATAGGTACAATTTACACTTATCAAACTCTCCCCAACTTACCTAATTTTTTGTCCACAAACAAGAATCAAACAAACTTGAAAATGCAAAAGCGATATCCAAAGAAAGACGAATCAACAGGTTTGAAAAAACGGAAACGAATGAATGGTTCAAATGAAAACGGTACACACAAAAAGTAAATACTTACCACTGGCTCCGACGACAACATAGTCACGAAACAAACGCAAAATACAAAAATCATGCCAAACATTCTAAAAGAACACAAGTTCCAAAGTGAATCACACCTAGTAAAAACAATCATCGGTAGATGAAAAACACACAATAAGGTAATTTACACTCACACAACACTCATGCAAACAAAAGACTAAATTATGCATTCATCCAACAATTCATATTGAACATACAAAGGCAAGAATCACAAGGACTTCAAGGTTGTAACGTGGTCGGGTAAACACACAAGGGGCAATTTCTAAAGGTAATTGAAACAAAAACTTGCCTAAACCTAAGGGAGTGAAAACTCACAAAGATTCACACACAAAATTTCAATCAACTTCTTCCACAATCCCAAGTGTTACACAACACGCAATACTTATTTAGCACAATTATTTGAACTCTTTTTGTTTCCTTTTTCAAGGATTTTCTGTTTCTTTCTTTTTTCTTTCTTTTTCTCTTTTCTTTTCTTTGTCATATTTTTCTCTTTTTTCTTTTCTTTTTCAATTCTCACAGAATCCAACTAATGAATACACAATCATTCTCTCCCCAACTTGAATTCAACCGCACCATCATGTGAATACTCCCTACTTTCTAAGGCAAGGAAAAAATCCATACAACAACACAAAATTGAGGTCCAAGAAAAAACAAAATCCATTCAAAAATAAGTGAACTAAATACTCATAGACAAGCATTAAGTTCAAATAGAAACATGGATCAAAAAGTTCAAAGGGGTTACGAATTCTCACACACTCACAAGGTGAATTGACTATTTGGCTAAGGTGGTTGTGCTCAAAATGAAACAATTACCTTGATCCTTTTCATGCATTCATATAATCAACACAAATAAAAGATTCAACATAATAAAATCCAGTTAGAACAAGAATGTTGGTTCTCCGCGCATATATGAACAATGGAAAGCCACCTCACAAAAAGGTTGGGAACTAAAGTGATTCACAATAGAACAAGTATACAAAAGAATGAATGGCATGAAAGTTTGTAAAAAGCCTAAGTATCATGAATATGCTAAAGTATAGAAAGCGATAACTACATACCTCGCACGTGTACAAAACTTAACAAGATCATTACCAAACATCTGCAAGTTGAAACGAACCAACTTGGAAAATCACAAAAGCATCCTCAAATAAGTCGACCAAGACTTGTGAGCAAACAACAACCAAAAACATTCGAAAAGAAAAACTATAAAACATGCTTTTTTTACGTCGTAAGCTCGACGCCTTTTCAACGCTTAGCTAGAAACTTCCTCTCTTCATGCCATGGCGATGTCTCACCGTGCAACCAAAAGCAAGCGTCCTAACCAAACACTTGAACAAACGTTACAGGAACAAAACGTATATAACACTTGAACAAACATAATGGAAATAGACAATATATACGATATATACAAAACTCAAAAACAAAGAAACTATCGCAATGCGACTCAATATCAAAACCGATCCCCGGCAACGGCACCATTTTGTTGGCTGCAGAATAGGGCAAGCAGCAAAAATATTTATTTTCAGAAAGAATTCCCTCCGGGATTTATGTCGTGTCCACAGAGATCGGTTCGAGGGAAAGAATTCCGTTCGACAGTCTCTCGCGTTAATGAGTTTGGTTTAAAATAGTTTACAAGTAAAAAGAAACAGAGAAGTAAACATTAAAACAAAAAGAACTCATTCTTCAGAGAGAAAAACTCGTCCGACAATGCATATACATCACTCCTCACAAACTTAAACTCACCGACCAGTTATACTCAACCTACAATACTCCTCAATATCACCCAGCATCGCTCACAACACAGGTTATGTCTAACGCAAAGTTGAGATAACAACCGTGGCACTCTCTTCGTCACTCTCGCGAGCGAAGCCTCAAAACACGGAAGGCATTAAGCTTCGACGCCTATTGAAGATTGTTAGCTCCTAAATCTATCTCTAGAGTCCAGAAACTAACAGACAATCATCCCTAATCGAAGTTCGTGAGGGTTATGTCTAACGCAACCCAAACCCCGCGCATAAAGCAAAAATCAGAGACAATCACCAATAAAGATTTGTAAAGCAGATATCATATAACGCCATGGGCGACAAATATACATGAGTTCAGAATAAATACATATACACAACCCAACATAGAAGAAAAACACAAAGAAGAAAAGAAATGAACCAAACATCTCCCGGTTTGTCAACGCCGATCGATGATCAATCCACCCCGGTTCATCCGTATGCATGCTTCGATGTTGTTTTCTAAGCTAATCTATCAAAGAATGAGGTTTGATGAAGTTTGGAGACAAAAATCACCCCCAAAACAACATCCTTTAACAAAATTGAAGTAAAAAGAATTAAATACAAAATTTTGGTTCAGACAAATTCGCCAGGCGGATTGAAAATTTGCCTGGCGGATTCCCCTTTTTCTCTCACACAGCTGTACAATCATAAACCGCCAAGCAAAAATATCTAGATTCGCCAGGCGGATTGAAAATTCGCCCGGGGAACATGACGCGAGCTAGACGCGAGCACAAGACAGCAACCACTTAAATTTCAAAATTTTCACTCGCCACATTCTCGCCCGGCGAAATTCTCAAATTCGCCCGGCGGATTCAAAATTTGCCTGGCGAATTTGACAGAACAACATTTTTCCAGCACTGTTTTATTCATAACTTTTGAACCGCAACTCCGTTTTTTGCCCGGTTTGAAGCGTTGGAAAGCTTATTCAATGCTCTATACAACAATGGCAAGACATCCTTGATTGGATACCTGCAAGAATGAGATAAAATCAATTAAAATCAATGATATTTACAATATACGCAATATATACACTAAAACGTAAACTAAACGTATTTACAAACAAAGCGGGGTTTATTCAAACGATATCAACAAAAAAGCATTGATAAGTGCAACAAAACATATATAAAAAAATAGGTACAATTTACACTTATCAAACTCTCCCCAACTTACCTAATTGTTTGTCCACAAACAAGAATCAAACAAACTTGAAAATGCAAAAGCGATATCCAAAGAAAGACGAATCAACAGGTTTTAAAAAACGGAAACGAATGAATGGTTCAAATGAAAACAATACACACAAAAAGTAAATACTTACCACTGGCTCCGACGACAACATAGTCACGAAACAAACGCAAAATACAAAAATCATGCCAAACATTCTAAAAGAACACAAGTTCCAAAGTGAATCACACCTAGTAAAAACAATCATCGGTAGATGAAAAACACACAATAAGGTAATTTACACTCACACAACACTCATGCAAACAAAAGACTAAATTATGCATTCATCCAACAATTCATATTGAACATACAAAGGCAAGAATCACAAGGACTTCAAGGTTGTAACGTGGTCGGGTAAACACACAAGGGGCAATTTCTAAAGGTAATTGAAACAAAAACTTGCCTAAACCTAAGGGAGTGAAAACTCACAAAGATTTACACACAAAATTTCAATCAACTTCTTCCACAATCCCAAGTGTTCACAACACGCAATACTTATTTAGCACAATTATTTGAACTCTTTTTGTTTCCTTTTTCAAGGATTTTCTGTTTCTTTCTTTTTTCTTTCTTTTTCTCTTTTCTTTTCTTTGTCATATTTTTCTCTTTTTTCTTTTCTTTTTCAATTCTCACAGAATCCAACTAATGAATACACAATCATTCTCTCCCCAACTTGAATTCAACCGCACCATCATGTGAATACTCCCTACTTTCTAAGGCAAGGAAAAAATCCATACAACAACACAAAATTGAGGTCCAAGAAAAAACAAAATCCATTCAAAAATAAGTGAACTAAATACTCATAGACAAGCATTAAGTTCAAATAGAAACATGTATCAAAAAGTTCAAAGGGGTTACGAATTCTCACACACTCACAAGGTGAATTGACTATTTGGCTAAGGTGGTTGTGCTCAAAATGAAACAATTACCTTGATCCTTTTCATGCATTCATATAATCAACACAAATAAAAGATTCAACATAATAAAATCCAGTTAGAACAAGAATGTTGGTTCTCCGCGCATATATGAACAATGGAAAGCCACCTCACAAAAAGGTTGGGAACTAAAGTGATTCACAATAGAACAAGTATACAAAAGAATGAATGGCATGAAAGTTTGTAAAAAGCCTAAGTATCATGAATATGCTAAAGTATAGAAAGCGATAACTACATACCTCGCACGTGTACAAAACTTAACAAGATCATTACCAAACATCTGTAAGTTGAAACAAACCAACTTGGAAAATCACAAAAGCATCCTCAAATAAGTCGACCAAGACTTGTGAGCAAACAACAACCAAAAACATTCGAAAAGAAAAACTATAAAACATGCTTTTTTTACGTCGTAAGCTCGACGCCTTTTCAACGCTTAGCTAGAAACTTCCTCTCTTCATGCCATGGCGATGTCTCACCGTGCAACCAAAAGCAAGCGTCCTAACCAAACACTTGAACAAACGTTACGGGAACAAAACGTATATAACACTTGAACAAACATAATGGAAATAGACAATATATACGATATATACAAAACTCAAAAACAAAGAAACTATCGCAATGCGACTCAATATCAAAACCGATCCCCGGCAACGACACCATTTTGTTGGCTGCAGAATAGGGCAAGCAGTAAAAATATTTATTTTCAGAAAGAATTCCCTCCGGGATTTATGTCGTGTCCACAGAGATCGGTTCGAGGGAAAGAATTCCGTTCGACAGTCTCTCGCGTTAATGAGTTTGGTTTAAAATAGTTTACAAGTAAAAAGAAACAGAGAAGTAAACATTAAAACAAAAAGAACTCATTCTTCAGAGAGAAAAACTCGTCCGACAATGCATATACATCACTCCTCACAAACTTAAACTCACCGACCAGTTATACTCAACCTACAATACTCCTCAATATCACCCAGCATCGCTCACAACACAGGTTATGTCTAACGCAAAGTTGAGATAACAACCGTGGCACTCTCTTCGTCACTCTCGCGAGCGAAGCCTCAAAACACGGAAGGCATTAAGCTTCGACGCCTATTGAAGATTGTTAGCTCCTAAATCTATCTCTAGAGTCCAGAAACTAACAGACAATCATCCCTAATCGAAGTTCGTGAGGGTTATGTCCAACGCAACCCAAACCCCGCGCATAAAGCAAAAATCAGAGACAATCACCAATAAAGATTTGTAAAGCAGATATCATATAACGCCATGGGCGACAAATATACATGAGTTCAGAATAAATACATATACACAACCCAACATAGAAGAAAAACACAAAGAAGAAAAGAAATGAACCAAACATCTCACGGTTTGTCAACGCCGATTGATGATCAATCCACCCCGGTTCATCCGTATGCATGCTTCGATGTTGTTTTCTAAGCTAATCTATCAAAGAATGAGGTTTGATGAAGTTTGGAGACAAAAATCACCCCCAAAACAACATCCTTTAACAAAATTGAAGTAAAAAGAATTAAATACAAAATTTTGGTTCAGACAAATTCGCCAGGCGGATTGAAAATTTGCCTGGCGGATTCCCCTTTTTCTCTCACACAGCTGTACAATCATAAACCGCCAAGCAAAAATATCTAGATTCGCCAGGCGGATTGAAAATTCGCCCGGCGAACATGACGCGAGCTAGACGCGAGCACAAGACAGCAACCACTTGAATTTAAAAATTTTCACTCGCCACATTCTCACCCGGCGAAATTCTCAAATTCGCCCGGCGGATTCAAAATTTGCCTGGCGAATTTGACAGAACAGCATTTTTCCAGCACTGTTTTATTCATAACTTTTGAACCGCAACTCCGTTTTTTGCCCGGTTTGAAGCGTTGGAAAGCTTATTCAATGCTCTATACAACAATGGCAAGACATCCTTGATTGGATACCTGCAAGAATGAGATAAAATCAATTAAAATCAATGATATTTACAATATACGCAATATATACACTAAAACGTAAACTAAACGTATTTACAAACAAAGCGGGGTTTATTCAAACGATATCAACAAAAAAGCATTGATAAGTGCAACAAAACATATATAAAAAAATAGGTACAATTTACACTTATCAAACTCTCCCCAACTTACCTAATTGTTTGTCCACAAACAAGAATCAAACAAACTTGAAAATGCAAAAGCGATATCCAAAGAAAGACGAATCAACAGGTTTTAAAAAACGGAAACGAATGAATGGTTCAAATGAAAACAGTACACACAAAAAGTAAATACTTACCACTGGCTCCGACGACAACATAGTCACGAAACAAACACAAAATACAAAAATCATGCCAAACATTCTAAAAGAACACAAGTTCCAAAGTGAATCACACCTAATAAAAACAATCATCGGTAGATGAAAAACACACAATAAGGTAATTTACACTCACACAACACTCATGCAAACAAAAGACTAAATTATGCATTCATCCAACAATTCATATTGAACATACAAAGGCAAGAATCACAAGGACTTCAAGGTTGTAACGTGGTCGGGTAAACACACAAGGGGAAATTTCTAAAGGTAATTGAAACAAAAACTTGCCTAAACCTAAGGGAGTGAAAACTCACAAAGATTTACACACAAAATTTCAATCAACTTCTTCCACAATCCCAAGTGTTCACAACACGCAATACTTATTTAGCACAATTATTTGAACTCTCTTTGTTTCCTTTTTCAAGGATTTTCTGTTTCTTTCTTTTTTCTTTCTTTTTCTCTTTTCTTTTCTTTGTCATATTTTTCTCTTTTTTCTTTTCTTTTTCAATTCTCATAGAATCCAACTAATGAATACACAATCATTCTCTCCCCAACTTGAATTCAACCGCACCATCATGTGAATACTCCCTACTTTCTAAGGCAAGGAAAAAATCCATACAACAACACAAAATTGAGGTCCAAGAAAAAACAAAATCCATTCAAAAATAAGTGAACTAAATACTCATAGACAAGCATTAAGTTCAAATAGAAACATGGATCAAAAAGTTCAAAGGGGTTACGAATTCTCACACACTCACAAGGTGAATTGACTATTTGGCTAAGGTGGTTGTGCTCAAAATGAAACAATTGCCTTGATCCTTTTCATGCATTCATATAATCAACACAAATAAAAGATTCAACATAATAAAATCCAGTTAGAACAAGAATGTTGGTTCTCCGCGCATATATGAACAATGGAAAGCCACCTCATAAAAAGGTTGGGAACTAAAGTGATTCACAATAGAACAAGTATACAAAAGAATGAATGGCATGAAAGTTTGTAAAAAGCCTAAGTATCATGAATATGCTAAAGTATAGAAAGCGATAACTACATACCTCGCACGTGTACAAAACTTAACAAGATCATTACCAAACATCCGCAAGTTGAAACGAACCAACTTGGAAAATCACAAAAGCATCCTCAAATAAGTCGACCAAGACTTGTGAGCAAACAACAACCAAAAACATTCGAAAAGAAAAACTATAAAACATGCTTTTTTTACGTCGTAAGCTCGACGCCTTTTCAACGCTTAGCTAGAAACTTCCTCTCTTCATGCCATGGCGATGTCTCATCGTGCAACCAAAAGCAAGCGTCCTAACCAAACACTTGAACAAACGTTACGGGAACAAAACGTATATAACACTTGAACAAACATAATGGAAATAGACAATATATATGATATATACAAAACTCAAAAACAAAGAAACTTTCGCAATGTGACTCAATATCAAAACCGATCCCCGGCAACGGCGCCATTTTGTTGGCTGCAGAATAGGGCAAGCAGCAAAAATATTTATTTTCAGAAAGAATTCCCTCCGGGATTTATGTCGTGCCCACAGAGATCAGTTCGAGGGAAAGAATTCCGTTCGACAGTCTCTCGCGTTAATGAGTTTGGTTTAAAATAGTTTACAAGTAAAAACAAACAGAGAAGTAAACATTAAAACAAAAAGAACTCATTCTTCAGAGAGAAAAACTCGTCCGACAGTGCATATACATCACTCCTCACAAACTTAAACTCACCGACCAGTTATACTCAACCTACAATACTCCTCAATATCACCCAGCATCGCTCACAACACAGGTTATGTCTAACGCAAAGTTGAGATAACAACCGTGGCACTCTCTTCGTCACTCTCGCGAGCGAAGCCTCAAAACACGGAAGACATTAAGCTTCGACGCCTATTGAAGATTGTTAGCTCTTAAATCTATCTCTAGAGTCCAGAAACTAACAGACAATCATCCCTAATCGAAGTTCGTGAGGGTTATGTCTAACACAACCCAAACCCCGCGCATAAAGCAAAAATCAGAGACAATCACCAATAAAGATTTGTAAAGCAGATATCATATAACGCCATGGGCGACAAATATACACGAGTTCAGAATAAATACATATACACAACCCAACATAGAAGAAAAACACAAAGAAGAAAAGAAATGAACCAAACATCTCACGGTTTGTCAACGCCGATTGATGATCAATCCACCCCGGTTCATCCGTATGCATGCTTCGATGTTGTTTTCTAAGCTAATCTATCAAAGAATGAGGTTTGATGAAGTTTGGAGACAAAAATCACCCCCAAAACAACATCCTTTAACAAAATTGAAGTAAAAAGAATTAAATACAAAATTTTGGTTCAGACAAATTCGCCAGGCGGATTGAAAATTTGCCTGGCGGATTCCCCTTTTTCTCTCACACAGCTGTACAATCATAAACCGCCAAGCAAAAATATCTAGATTCGCCAGGCGGATTGAAAATTCGCCCGGCGAACATGACGCGAGCTAGACGCGAGCACAAGACAGCAACCACTTGAATTTAAAAATTTTCACTCGCCACATTCTCGCCCGGCGAAATTCTCAAATTCGCCCGGCGGATTCAAAATTTGCCTGGCGAATTTGACAGAACAGCATTTTTCCAGCACTGTTTTATTCATAACTTTTGAACCGCAACTCCGTTTTTTGCCCGGTTTGAAGCGTTGGAAAGCTTATTCAATGCTCTATACAACAATGGCAAGACATCCTTGATTGGATACCTGCAAGAATGAGATAAAATCAATTAAAATCAATGATATTTACAATATACGCAATATATACACTAAAACGTAAACTAAACGTATTTACAAACAAAGCGGGGTTTATTCAAACGATATCAACAAAAAAGCATTGATAAGTGCAACAAAACATATATAAAAAAATAGGTACAATTTACACTTATCAAACTCTCCCCAACTTACCTAATTGTTTGTCCACAAACAAGAATCAAACAAACTTGAAAATGCAAAAGCGATATCCAAAGAAAGACGAATCAACAGGTTTTAAAAAACGGAAACGAATGAATGGTTCAAATGAAAACAGTACACACAAAAAGTAAATACTTACCACTGGCTCCGACGACAACATAGTCACGAAACAAACGCAAAATACAAAAATCATGCCAAACATTCTAAAAGAACACAAGTTCCAAAGTGAATCACACCTAATAAAAACAATCATCGGTAGATGAAAAACACACAATAAGGTAATTTACACTCACACAACACTCATGCAAACAAAAGACTAAATTATGCATTCATCCAACAATTCATATTGAACATACAAAGGCAAGAATCACAAGGACTTCAAGGTTGTAACGTGGTCGGGTAAACACACAAGGGGAAATTTCTAAAGGTAATTGAAACAAAAACTTGCCTAAACCTAAGGGAGTGAAAACTCACAAAGATTTACACACAAAATTTCAATCAACTTCTTCCACAATCCCAAGTGTTCACAACACGCAATACTTATTTAGCACAATTATTTGAACTCTCTTTGTTTCCTTTTTCAAGGATTTTCTGTTTCTTTCTTTTTTCTTTCTTTTTCTCTTTTCTTTTCTTTGTCATATTTTTCTCTTTTTTCTTTTCTTTTTCAATTCTCATAGAATCCAACTAATGAATACACAATCATTCTCTCCCCAACTTGAATTCAACCGCACCATCATGTGAATACTCCCTACTTTCTAAGGCAAGGAAAAAATCCATACAACAACACAAAATTGAGGTCCAAGAAAAAACAAAATCCATTCAAAAATAAGTGAACTAAATACTCATAGACAAGCATTAAGTTCAAATAGAAACATGGATCAAAAAGTTCAAAGGGGTTACGAATTCTCACACACTCACAAGGTGAATTGACTATTTGGCTAAGGTGGTTGTGCTCAAAATGAAACAATTGCCTTGATCCTTTTCATGCATTCATATAATCAACACAAATAAAAGATTCAACATAATAAAATCCAGTTAGAACAAGAATGTTGGTTCTCCGCGCATATATGAACAATGGAAAGCCACCTCATAAAAAGGTTGGGAACTAAAGTGATTCACAATAGAACAAGTATACAAAAGAATGAATGGCATGAAAGTTTGTAAAAAGCCTAAGTATCATGAATATGCTAAAGTATAGAAAGCGATAACTACATACCTCGCACGTGTACAAAACTTAACAAGATCATTACCAAACATCCGCAAGTTGAAACGAACCAACTTGGAAAATCACAAAAGCATCCTCAAATAAGTCGACCAAGACTTGTGAGCAAACAACAACCAAAAACATTCGAAAAGAAAAACTATAAAACATGCTTTTTTTACGTCGTAAGCTCGACGCCTTTTCAACGCTTAGCTAGAAACTTCCTCTCTTCATGCCATGGCGATGTCTCATCGTGCAACCAAAAGCAAGCGTCCTAACCAAACACTTGAACAAACGTTACGGGAACAAAACGTATATAACACTTGAACAAACATAATGGAAATAGACAATATATATGATATATACAAAACTCAAAAACAAAGAAACTTTCGCAATGTGACTCAATATCAAAACCGATCCCCGGCAACGGCGCCATTTTGTTGGCTGCAGAATAGGGCAAGCAGCAAAAATATTTATTTTCAGAAAGAATTCCCTCCGGGATTTATGTCGTGCCCACAGAGATCGGTTCGAGGGAAAGAATTCCGTTCGACAGTCTCTCGCGTTAATGAGTTTGGTTTAAAATAGTTTACAAGTAAAAACAAACAGAGAAGTAAACATTAAAACAAAAAGAACTCATTCTTCAGAGAGAAAAACTCGTCCGACAGTGCATATACATCACTCCTCACAAACTTAAACTCACCGACCAGTTATACTCAACCTACAATACTCCTCAATATCACCCAGCATCGCTCACAACACAGGTTATGTCTAACGCAAAGTTGAGATAACAACCGTGGCACTCTCTTCGTCACTCTCGCGAGCGAAGCCTCAAAACACGGAAGACATTAAGCTTCGACGCCTATTGAAGATTGTTAGCTCTTAAATCTATCTCTAGAGTCCAGAAACTAACAGACAATCATCCCTAATCGAAGTTCGTGAGGGTTATGTCTAACACAACCCAAACCCCGCGCATAAAGCAAAAATCAGAGACAATCACCAATAAAGATTTGTAAAGCAGATATCATATAACGCCATGGGCGACAAATATACATGAGTTCAGAATAAATACATATACACAACCCAACATAGAAGAAAAACACAAAGAAGAAAAGAAATGAACCAAACATCTCGCGGTTTGTCAACGCCGATCGACGATCAATCCAGCCCGGTTCATCCGTATGCATGCTTCGATGTTGTTTTCTAAGCTAATCTATCAAAGAATGAGGTTTGATGAAGTTTGGAGACAAAAATCACCCCCAAAACAACATCCTTTAACAAAATTGAAGTAAAAAGAATTAAATACAAAATTTTGGTTCAGACAAATTCGCCAGGCGGATTGAAAATTTGCCTGGCGGATTCCCCTTTTTCTCTCACACAGCTGTACAATCATAAATCGCCAAGCAAAAATATCTAGATTCGCCAGGCGGATTGAAAATTTGCCCGGCGGATTGCCCAAAATTCGCCCAGCCAACATGACGCGAGTTAGACGCGAGCACAAGACAGCAACCACTTGAATTTCAAAATTTTCACTCGCCACAGACTCGCCCGGCGAATTTCTCAAATTCGCCCGGCGGATTCAAAATTTGCCTGGCGAATTTGACAGAACAACATTTTTCCAGCACTGTTTTATTCATAACTTTTGAACCGCAACTCCGTTTTTTGCCCGGTTTAAAGCATTGGAAAGCTTATTCAATGCTCTATACAACAATGGCAAGACATCCTTGATTGGATACCTGCAAGAATGAGATAAAATCAATTAAAATAAATGATATTTACAATATACGCAATATATACACTAAAACGTAAACTAAACGTATTTACAAACAAAACGGGGTTTATTCAAACGATATCAACAAAAATGCATTGATAAGTGCAACAAAACATATATACAAAAATAGGTACAATTTGCACTTATCAGTATGTGTTCCAATCTCCTTTTATCTGATTGATAACCAAGGCTGAGTCGCCATATACGTCCAAGTTTTTGATCCTTAAATTAATTGTTTCCTCGAGACCCATAATACAAGCTTTGTATTCGTTCTCGTTGTTCATACATTTGAATGTAAGTCTGGCAGTGAAAGGAATGTGGGTACCCTGAGGGGTAACAATGATTGCCCCAATTTTATTTCCGTAATGATTAACTGCTCCGTCAAAGACAAGTCCCCACTGGGAACTTGGTTCTGGCCCTTCACTAGGTAACGGTTCATCGCAATCTTTCATTTTTAGATACATGACATCTTCGTCTGGGAAGTCAAACCCGATTGATTCCTGATCGTCAATCGGTTGATGAGCCAAATGATCGGCTATAATACTTCCTTTAACAGCTTTCTGAGTGTGGTACTCTATGTTATATTCTGATAGTAGCATCTGCCAACGGGCAATCCTTCCCGTGAGAGCAGGTTTTTCAAAGACGTACTTGATTGGATCCATTTTGGAAACCAACCAAGTAGTATGATGAATCATGTATTGGCGAAGACGTTTGGCTGCCCAAGCCAAAGCACAGCAAGGTTTCTCAAGCATTTTGTACCGAGTTTCACAGTCGGTGAATTTCTTGCTTAGATAGTAAATGGCAGACTCTTTCCGTTTGGTTTCATCTTGTTGGCCAAGTACACATCCCATTGAGTCCTCTAGAACTATGAGGTAAATGATCAGTGGTCTTCCTTCCACTGGAGGTGAAAGAATCGGAGGATTCAACAGATATTCCTTGATACTGTCGAATGCGGTTTGGCAATCTTCTGACCAAACGCAATCCTAGTTCTTTTTGAGTAACTTGAAAATCGGCGCACAGGTCGCGGTCATAAGGAATATGAATCTGGAGATGTAGTTCAAACGTCCCAGGAATCCTCTGACTTGTTTTTCAGTTTTCGGAGAAGGCATTTCTTGAATGGCCTTGACCTTGTCAGGATCAACCTCAATTCCTTTCTGGCTGACGATGAACCCTAGTAGTTTCCCTAAACGGACACCAAAGGTGCACTTGTTGGGATTCAAGCGGAGCTTGAATTTTCTTAAACGTTCGAACAATTTTGACAGATGTTCAACGTGCTCACTCTCTGTTTTTGATTTTGCAATCATATCATCGACATATACCTCGATTTCTTTGTGTATCATGTCATGAAACAGAGTAGTCATGGCCCTTTGATAGGTTGCCCCATCGTTCTTCAAGCCGAACGACATTACCTTGTAACAAAAGGTACCCCATGGGGTAATGAACGAAGTTTTCTCCATGTCTTTCGGCGCCATTTTGATCTGGTTATAGCCCGAGAATCCATCCATGAAGGAGAAAACTTTGAACTTTGCTGTACTGTCTACCAGCATGTCAATGTGTGGTAAAGGAAAGTCGTCCTTTGGACTTGCCTTGTTCAGATCTCTATAATCAACACACATTCTGACCTTTCCATCCTTTTTGGTAACGGGTACGATGTTGGCTAACCATTGAGGATATTTAGACGTAGCGAGGAAACCCGCGTCAATCTGTTTCTGTACCTCCTCTTTGATTTTGATGGCCATGTCTGGGTGAGTCCGTCTCAACCATTGCTTTACTGGTGGACATTCCGATCTTAACGGTAAGTGATGTTCCACGATGCTGGTATCCAACCCTGGCATATCCCGATAGGACCAAGCGAATACATCGGGAAATTCTTTGAGAAGCTTTATCAAACCCTCTCTGGCAGTTGGACTGAGCAGTGCCCCAATCCTGATTTCTTTTCTCTATCCTTCCGAACCCAAGTTTACCATTTCCAACGGCTCTTTGTGAGGTTCAATGGACCTTTCCTCTTGTCTGAGTAATCGGGAGATCTCTTCTGGAATTTCGTCGTCATTTTCTTCTTCAGCCTCGAATACCAGGAACTCAAAGTTGGGAGAAGGAATCGGATCGTATGTTTCAACGGGGTGTAAAACAAGTAATCTGCATGGCTTTATGATTCGTGTTTAGAAAGCGAGCCCTATCAAAACATCCGTTTCACCTAGGCAGGGTGAAAGGTTAAAGATGGCAATTACTTTGACTGATGAACGACCTTAGGAACCTCGATGGCAATCCATTGGCGGCGAACCCCTCGGTGAATCACAAAGTCTGACACCTTTCTTGATTTGTCTTCAGAAATAACGCTGATTTCTGGTGGAGCAGGATCATTGGAATCTGTCTCCCAGGCAGAATTTTTGTAGGAGAATTCCTCTGTTGTATTTTGCATAGCATCTGTGCTCTCAGCTGTACTTTCCCATCCAGTTGGCTGGATATCTTCGAGCCTGATACGAGAGCTTTCGGGAGCGGTGTACTTGACCATGAAGTCGTATTTTCCACTTGGTTCTCCCAAGGTGTCCCAAACTTCTTTGGAACTGAAGGAGTCATCTCTCTCGATGACGTTGACCTCGGGAAAAGCATAGTTGATGAATTCAAGTCCTGCGAAAGTTGCGAATTCATCTTCATGTTGAGTAGTTTTCGAATGACTTGAGGGTTGATCCCATGACATGGTGGGGACACAAGTATTCTGTTCAATGACGGTCAGCTGATTTTCATTGTTCGGCTGACTTTCTTGCCCCAAGTTTCCTGGATAAGGTTGCCATATTGGCACACCATCCATTGGGCCATAGTAGGTGTAGTCAAAATTGTCTTTTATCAGAGTGTCTTCCTCTAATGAATTTGGCGGAGCACGACATCCTTCCGGATCACAATCCTCGTAGACCATTTCGACATCTAATCTTGGTATAAATCTCAGACTTTCTGTAGGAAAGCAAAAAGGCATTGGCACCTCTTCCCGAGACATATAATCGTCCTTGTTAAGATAGGACTTCCATTCTTCATCCGTGTCAGAGGGATCTTCCTCATTGATAGCATGTACTGCTTGAGACACTGGGTGGAGGAAACCTCCACTGTGGAATAAGTTCTGTATGGGATGAAGACTTCCATTGCTGGCAGCTGTCTGGGTACAGGTTGCAGAAAAACCAAGACCCTTCTTTGTTTTATTGTCAATAGGAATGACAATCTGTCCCCATCCGGTTGTATCGGTACTCTCGACCGCTTTAATAGCATCTTTGTATGAGGAAATCGAGGTTCCTCCTTGGGATTGATTGTCCTTGCTCACCGACAGTGCTTGGAACTGAGTTCCAATAACCTCCTCGGGTTCTACACAAGCAGATGATGATAAGTTACTCACGAGCAAGGCATGTTCTCCACAGACTGTAATGAGTTGATCGTTCTGAATGAACTTTAGCTTTTGGTGGAGGGTCGAAGTGACCACTCTAGCCTGGTATATCTAAGGTCTTCCTAATAAACAACTGTAGGTTGCCCGGATGTCCATGACCTGGAAAGTGACTTGGAAAGTGTGAGGACCAATAGTTATGAGAAGATCAACTTCGCCGATAACCGTTTTTCTGGATCCGTCGTACGCCTTGACGACGACCTCGCTGATTCTCATCGGAGGACCTTTGAATGATAATTGCATCAAAGTGGACTTCGGCATAACATTCAGGGCTGACCCTGTGTCTACCAGTACGCTGGCTAAAGCATCGTCCTGGCAGTTAACTGTGATATTAAGTGCCATGTTATGACGGCGACCCTCTTCGGGTAATTCCTCGTCACTAAATCCCAAGTTATTCCAGGAAGTGATGTTAGAGACAATGCTATCGAACTGTCCGATTGTTACATCCTGTTCCACAAAGGCTTGCTCCAAGACTTTCTGTAGAGCCTCCCTGTGTGCTTCTGAACTGAGTAACAGTGATAATGCCGAGATCTTTGAAGGAGTCTGTAACAGCTGATCAACAATGTTGTATTCACTCCTTTGGATGAGCTTCAGCATCTCATCATTATTTTTCGAAAGGTCGGGATCACTGGATTGACCGACTGGTGGATCGGGAGCTCCTGTCTGAAGTTCCTTTTCCTTGTTAGGTTCTCTAACCCCTCGGTTGAAGATTCTACCACTCCGTGTTACACGACTGATGTCTGCAATATTCACAACGGAGGGTAATGGAATTTCCTTTCCATTCTCAATTGTTGTCGCACCGTATTTGTAAGGGATAGCCTTAGCTGATTCATACGGTAATGGTCACGGTAGATAGATGACTCCAGGAGCCTTCTGATTTTTCTGACCATCATAAGTGGTCTCGATTCGTTCCCGGTTGGGAATTCTAGATTCGTCAAGTAGAGGGATAATGGCAAAAACATCCCTGGTTTGGTGACGACCAGAGATGGTGACAACATCCTCAGCTTGATCGGCAAGGTAATTCGGCGTCTAGTTGATGGGTCCAGAACCCGGATATGGACGAATTTCTCCACGATCGACCTGACCCTGAAGAGCTGCTCTCACAAGGTAACACCCTTGGTTACTTTTCGAACAGACGCTACAACTGTCATAGTTGTGTGGTGGCACCTGGCCACGCCCACTTTGAATACAATGTAACCTTACTAGGTTAGCTTCCACTGATCGGACATCCTGACTTTGACGCCGAGTGGGGTTTCTATTACTGATACTAATCTACTGAGTATCTTCATCCATATAGATTGGCATCCACCAGTGATTTAACAAATGTTGAAGTGCCTCCTGGACAAGGGTACAACCTCGATCATTTTCGCAACCTGCTTTACAGCTTTGATAGTCGTGTGATATTAAGAATTCGAGTCAGACCTGCTCAGCATGTAACTCTACCAGGTTGGTATTCATCACACAAATATCGAAGATCTGAACCATGTTGATCTGATAAGGGTTCCTATCACGATAGTCTTGGATCCATCCAAGATCCATCTGACGCTGGAGGGCCTCTTGTATGAAAGAGCATCCCTGTTTGTTTACCGAGCAAGTCAGATAGGAACTGTAATCGTGCCGCGGCAGATTATGATACTGGCTTTGCCTTGAGTGCATTGCCACCAAGTTGACATTCATTGCACGGATGTCGTGGTTCTGAATGACGTTAGAATTCGTGTAGACCATGTTAACTTCATGAACTCGGCGCTCTTGGATCCATTCGAGATCCATCTGTTCCTGCAGAGCTGCTTGCACCACAGAACATCCTTGGTTGTCTTTAGAGCAGATATCACACTTATGATAGTTATGAGGTGGCACATGGCCATATCCACTCTGTCTACAATGCATCTTGACCAGATTGGTCCTCAATAAGAGTACATCGTGAATTTGATAGACATTGTTAAATTGTTTCTCAATCAGGTTGACTGCAGCTTTCTCGTGTTGAGGCAGCGGGTTCGTGAGAACATTAGGATTCGTATCTTTGAAAGATAAGAGCCCGCTCCTAACAAGATTTTGCACGTCGAACTTGAAATTGAGGCAAGTCTCTATGTTATGCCCTGAACCTCCTTGATGATAAGGGCATGTTTGATCCACGTTAAACCAAAAAGGCAGATTTTTTGGTACTGTAAGAGGAGACTTAGTCTGAATGTGCCCCTTAGCCAGTAGTAATGGAAATAATTCTGCGTACAACATGGGTATAGGATCAAATCCTGGTGGCCGTGTTGTACGGTTGTTGTTATATGGAGGACGAGCCTGCTGAAGAGGCTGTTGTGTCCTTTGTTGATCAGGTTGGCTCTGCGCAACCTGAGGTTGATACGTAGGAGTAGGCGCGGGGCTGATAACAGGAGTCACAACTGCTACCAGTTGATAACGTCGCCTTTGCTTTCCGAGAGAGATATTCCCAATATCTTGCTCTTTTTTCTTAGGGAGAGCACTAACGTATTTTTTAGTACCGCTCGCCGATCCAGTGTCTTTTACTAAACGTCCTTCTCGGACGGCTTCCTCAAGACGTACACCCATGCCCACCATCTCAGTGAAATCACTGGGCGCACTGGCAACCATTCGGTCATAGTAAAATGAGCTTAAGGTCTTTAAGAAGATCTTTGTCATCTCTTTTTCCTCAAGAGGTGGACAAATTTGAGCGGCAATTTCACGCCACCTTTGAGCATACTCCTTAAAGGTTTCCTTGTCCTTTTGCGACATTGATATGAGTTGATCTCTGTCGGGTGCCATGTCCAAATTGTATTTGTATTGTTGGACGAAGGCAGTGCCAAGATCTCTGAATGTACTGATCGTAGTACGGTTTAAACCCATGTACCATTTTAAGGCGGCACCGGTTAAACTATCCTGGAAGTAGTGAATCAGCAGGTCCTGATTCTCCGTCTGAGCTGACATCCACCGAGCGTACATCACCAGATGGCTCTGAGGGCATGAGTTACCCTTGTACTTTTCAAAGTCGGGCACTTGGAACTTGTACGGGACTTTCACATTGGGGACCAAGCAGAGGTCTGTGGCGTCCTTTCCAAATAAATCCTGACCGCGAATGGTTTGCAGCTCCTTCTGCATTTCCAGGAACTGCTCCTGGAATTCATCCATTCTATCGAACATAGTTTCCTTCCTACCAGAAGGTATCGGTCTAATCTTTCCTTCCGGGACAGTGTGCACCACAGGGGGTGGGACCGTGACTACGGCTGTGAGTCTTGGCATTTCCCAAAGTTTGTAACCTTCAGGAGTCTTCAGTATGCCCCTGGCATCTTTGCTTTCCCGAAGTTTGTAACCTTCAGGCCCAGCGGCTTCTGTTGTGATTCCCTGATCTTCAGTGATCGGCGGAACATATCCTTCCGAGATATAGTTAACAGGCATGCCCCAAGGACGATCTTTTGGTATCTGATACCTAGGATCATACCTCTCCACTACGGGCGTTAAAGTGATCTCTGAGATCACAGTTCTTTGCAACTGAGCTTCTGCCATGGCTTGCATGTCGTTACGAAGCTTTCTCATATCCTCTCTCAGAGCGTCGATCTCTTCTTTCAACTCTCTATTTTCTTGATCAAGATCATCCATCTTTTTCTGAAGATTAGCCCGAGTATTGTACGAATGAGACAGTTTGACTCTAGAACCGAGACACAAATGTGAGATTCGTAGGTAAGAAGAATACGCAATGTGGGAATGATGAATGCAATGATTATATTAATTGTTCTTTTGGTTTAATCAAAATAAACTTCGATAATTAGATTGCAAATATCAAACAGTGGGGAAACCTCTTTTTATTGAATTCAAAGGATTATAGAAATGGAAATACAATAGATTACAAAGTGCAGAAACAGAAACCTAAGCTAATGGGTCCTGAGTCCTCTCTGAAGAGAAATCGGGTGTTGATTCTGGTATCTTCCTTTTCTTTGACCGGGGCTCTTGGGTCGTTGTCGGGTTATCATTCCTTTGCCAAGTGAAAGGAGCGAGCAAATTCCTTTGGTCATCCTGATTCTCTACAGCATGTTTCTCTAAAATCTCAATCAGAGCATTTTTCTCTTTCAGTAATTGCTGTATTTTGATGCACTCTATGTCGAGGGTGCGGTACTTGTTCTTCCAAGACCTTCTCTCCCTTTGAACTTTGTTGAGAGTAACCTGAAGCTTTTCAGTTTCCGTCATGAAGTACATGATAGATTCCCTTGGCGGAAGAATTCCGTAACGAGGATAAGGCATTTTTAGCTTGAGAGCTCTAGTTTGTACCCAGTGGAGGTAAGGCTCCACCGAGACACAGTCTGGTTTTCCTAGAGACTCTCGTCCTTTCTTATGAACGTGTTTCCAAGCATGCACTATTTCCGTCTTTAGTGCTCTGTCGTTTTCCCCTTCCTTGAAGAAAAGACCTTCCAGATGAACACCCAGTGGGATGTGTCTCATCAGGTATCCAAATTGACGGTGAACCAATACTGGATGGTAGTTGATTCCTCCTTTAGTTCCTATGAAGGGTACGTTGGGGAAGTTTCCACAACAGTCAATGATCTTAATTCCCTCATAAATCCTATTACACCAATCAATGTCAGAGTTGGTAAGAGACATGATATTCTGCGACTAACGTAAGGCACTCTTACAATCCCAAAAAGCAGCAGACTTGGGCAAGTGGGAGATAAACCATTTGTAAAGCAAAGGTACACAACACGTGATCTCCCCTCCACTGTAAAAATTCCCCAAGTGTACAGAATGATACGCATCTGCGAGCAAAGTTGGCACAGGATTTCCAATGAGAAAAACCTTAATGGAGTTAATATCGACGAAGTTATTGATGTTGGGAAACAAAAATAACCCGTAGGTGAGCAAGACAAAGACGCTTTCAAAAGCAGTCACGTTTCCTATACTGGCGAAATACAGGGCCTTCTCTGTCAAGAACTGGGCTGGCAAACCTTGGATGCCACCCTTAGTAGTTAGGTGAGTCCTAACCTCAGACTCGTCCAAATGAATATGCTATTGCAATAGTCTGATTCTTTGGAATTTCTTCCAGTCCAGAAAATGGAGCTCGATCTGTAATGTGTAGATCGATCAGATGAGAATACTCCTCCAGCGTTGGTGCTAACTGGTAATCCGGGAATGTAAAGCAGTGATAAACTGGATTGTAGAATTGAACGAGCGCGTCCATGATTCCCTCAATCACATGGACTCTTAACAGTGGTAGCAAACCTCCGTGCTTGGCTCTGAAATCCTCAGGGTTAGTGATCATCCTAGCTAACCTTCTCAAATCCCCTAGTTTTGGAACCTTGAAGGTGTACGTATGAGTTCTCCTTCTACCGAAATCCATTAGCGTAATCCTCTTCTCTGATATTTGCAATCACAGTCTTAGTTTAATTTGAAAAACAGAGAGACTAGAAGAAAAGTTTTTTTTTTAATGTTTTTTAAATGAATGCATGAATGCAGCACACAAAAACATAGAAAAAACATGGGGTCAAAGGGTCATTGTCATGAAGTCAAGGCTCTACCCATCCCCAAAGGTTTATACTAGGGTGATTTTTGTACCTGTACTCATTATCATCAGCTCCTCCCAGGAAAGCAAAACAACAAGCGGATCACCAGCGAGTTATAGAGCAATCTTAGAGTAAGTGCCATTCACCGAGAATAGATCACCAGCCTCAAATAAGGGTAGTATCACGTAACAACTATTTCCGATAGTTTTCGCACTACGAAAGGGTTTGGCTCTTCAGCTTCTCAGACTTAACAACCGGCCCATTGTCTAGGTGAGAGAATGGGTTGCGTTGGTCAGCCTCCACTGAGGTTGATGGTCGACCTCGTCGCCATCACTTATCTTAAGTGTATACTCAATCTTTCCACATACGACATCACCCGCATTCCCATTAGCAGAAAAATAAACACGTATAGCAATTAGGAAAAGCGGTATATATATTTGTCCTAAACATCCTAGACCTTTTAAGCTAATGAATCCTAAGTTCCTGACAGAAATGGGTTCCCCGGCGGAAGCCCCAATCTGTGGTTTTCACAAAAGTGAAGAAAAGGAAGACCGTGCCTAGATCTAACTTAAGACTGCCCCACGATGGGCGCCATTTTTTCTGTATCGAGCGATTTTGGACGCGGTTCTTAAGCACTGGTCGCTCTCTGCGGTTGAGCTTAAACTACAGGTCGATTCATTTTTTATCCTATTGTGAGCTGAATATGGAAGGGAAATAGATGTCTCCAATTAACCCTGCTTGCATACTGAATTTAAACAGCGGTCTGTTAGGTTACAGATGCTATCAATGTGGGGGGGCCTTTGTATTGGTTATTTGTATTTTCGCCAATACAGTTTCTTTCTTTTTATCTTGGCAGAAGGTTTCTAGCGAGGAACAAGGATTAGGATGTTAGGACTGATGCTTTTTGATAGGTATGTGAGAGTATGGGATTTTGGTTTTTTGTTGATTGTGCTCGCTAAGATTTTTCTTTCAATCTTATGCCTACGTATTCCCGTTTACCGAAACAGGGAAATCAGAGCGTTCGTAGTTCCTCCTATTCTATGGGAGGAAATGGTGTTTTGGTGTCTTGTTCAAAGCCCAAGACGTGAAGCGAAAGGTGATTTGTATCTTGTTCAAAGCCCAAGATGTGAGGCTGAAGGGTCTATTTGTGTCTTGTTCAAAGCCCAAGATGTGAAGCTAAAAAATCTATTTGTGTCTTGTTCAAAGCCCAAGACGTGAAGCTAAAAAGTCTATTTGTGTCTTGTTCAAAGCCCAAGACGTGAAGCTGAAGGACCTCGACTTTAGAGAGAATTTGTCATCTCTAAAGAAGGGTTTGTCTGTCACAACTGTTGGGTGACTGGTTATAAATGAGAATTACTTTAACCGGGATACGCGGATCCTAGAAATGCCATAATTTCCTTTAAAGGGGATTTTAACCTGAAGGAGAAGACTTTAACTCAGTGTAGAGAAATGCTATCTTTCCTTAGGAATTTCTCATGCTAAAAGAGGGACAGTGGCATGGATGTAGATGATCCAGAGGCTTGCCGCTTACAGCGATTAGATGAAGGGGAATGAGTTGTTGATGTTTGTGTACTGTGAACGAGGCACAACTTTGATGCTAAAAGGTTAATTGGATTAACTAGTGGTTTTCTTATACAAAGCCTAAGAGGAGGCTATTATGTGTCTCGTACAAAGCCCGAGAGAGAGGCTAAAAGGTTTTGACTCAATAAGAACCCTTTTGGTATCTCGTATAAAGCCCGAGATGAAGGCTAAAATTTGTTTGGCTCCATAAGAACCTTTCTGTATCTCGTATAAAGCCCGAGATGGAGGCGAAAGGGGATTGACTCAACGAGGGAGTCTCTTATGTGTCTCGTACAAAGCTCGAGAGAGAGGCTAAATGTTGTTTGACTCAACGAAAGAGTCTTTTGTATCTCGTATGAAGCCCGAGATGGAGGCTATGGTGACTGTCCAGTTAAGTGACAGGTCCAATATACTGATTTTGAAAGAGAAAATCAGTTCTTATATGAGCAGCACTGTACTCAAGGATTTGATTCAAGGACCCGGGTTATTCCTGTTCTTTAAGGAAGCGGGAAATCCGAAGGGTATTGAGACTGTTCGAGTCTGCGGGTTTCCTTCCTATTTAACTAAGGGGTCACTTGAGAATGTCTTTGAGACTCAAGGAAGTTAGACTGTCCAAGCCTAGGGTTTTATCTTTTGTACTGTGCTTTGAGAAACAGTAGTAGACTCTTTGAAAGGACTATTCTATTAAGACGAATAGGTTTTGTTCCTATACCTCTAGGAGGTCGTCGGGACAATTTGTACGAAGCCCAAGAGGAGGCTGGAATCTTTTAAGAAGCCGATCGGTCCTTGTACGAAGCCCAAGAGGAGGCTATCATTCCCGAAGGAAGAGATCATTATACGAAGCCTAAGAGGAGGCAGTGAATACTTCTAAGAAGCCGTAGGGTCCTTGTACTAAGCCCAAGAGGAGGCGGGGTTGCTTTTAGGAAGCCTGTGGGTCCTTGTACGATGCCCAAGAGGAGGCAGATGCTTTTAAGAAGCCCGTGGGTCCCCAAACCCCGAGAAATTCAAGGCAATGCTATTCACCGAGAATAGATCAAAGTCAGGAAAGTTCGAGAATTTGGAAGAAACTCAAAGATACCATTCACGGAGAATACATTCACCTCGGGAATAGAGTTTCTTGGCGATTCCTAATGAGGACAGCCTGAGAGAAGACTGTATCTGGTGATCCTATTGGGGATCTAGCTGTCTATTTCTACGAATAAACGAAACGGCGTCACTTAGTTCTAGACGTAGTTGCCGGGGAAACTCGAAATATCTATACTATTATTACACAGTTGATATGAGTTTATGAAAGAAGACTTACAGTGAAATAGCCCCACAATACAGTTATATGTATATGAAAGCGGTAAATGAAAGCAATAACCACTTACTCGGTTATAGAGCTTCCATGCTGTTTGGTTAGTTGTTCAACAAAGAAAGATTGAAAACAATAGTATATCAAAATCAAAGGAGAAAGTGCTTTGAAAAAGAAAGATTTGGGGCTTACAGCTCAAGGAGAGGCCCAGGGTTTTATCAGTGAGCGCATTGTTGAATTTGTACAGAGGGACTTATACAAGCGACTGAGGCCCAAAAATTATTTTCTGTACAAAGGGATGGGTCTTACACTCTCTCAAGAGGCCCAAAAAGTTTAAAGAAAAAGAGTGGGGCTTATAACACGAGGGTAGGCCCAGTTGACTTTTTCGTTAAAAGCGGCGATCGCGCATAGATTTTCTTTTAACGCGAAGGGACTTATACAATAAGTGAGGCCCAAAATGTTTTGGTTAAAAGGGGATTGGGTCTTACACTCTAATAGAGGCCCATGAGTGTTTGTCAATGATTTGTTTTGAGTGAAAGTCAAAGAAACCCTAATTTTATTCTTTAAAAGTAAATATTTAAAGAAAATCAATGAAAAATACCAAATAGGTTTGAATAAACCACTTGTGATTTTTGTTTAAGGTTTGAAAAATGAGGTATAAATCACAAGAGATATTAAAACTCATTTGGTCTTGATTTTTCAAGATGAATATTCATTTTAAAATGCTTAAAAATAAATAAAAATGAATTTATTCACAAAAATACTAATTATATTAAATAAATAATAAAAACTCAATTTTTTTGTGGAATAAAATATTTCAACATTTTTGTGATTTTTTGCAAAAAGAACCAATAAAAAATAATTAAAATTGAAAGAGTTATTAATTTTCCAAATAATTAACAAAACATGAAAATAGTTGGAAAAATAGCAAAATGTGAAAAAATCACAAAATGGCATGGGTGGGGTTTGAACCCATGACCTCAAGCATACAAGGCGTGCACCTTACCACTGGGGTGGTGATACATCCATTGTTTGAAACAAACCAACAAATACACAAGCCATGCCTTGGTTTTGGCTTGCCCAAGGCAAGTTTTGGCTCAAAAACGTGAAGGTCATAACTTTCTCAATTCTTAATGGTTTGAGACAAAATTTATATGCATCTGGGCCAGAATTTCATAAGGAATCCAATGGTGGTGGTAGTTTTTTCATATCACACTCCCTCCTCAAAACCCGATAGTGGTTTTGAAAATGACCTATAAATGCATTTTCTATGCTACAACTTGGTACAAGCATGGATTACATGGTGAATTAGCTCAAACACAACATATATGACATGTATGATATGTTTATGATCAATGGACTTCAAATGCACACATGTTTTGGTGAGTGCAAGTTGAGAGGCTTACCCTTCTTTGAGATTTTGGAAGTTTCTCTGCAATCTGCCAACCCTCTTGCTCCAGATATGAGTTTATGCTTTGAACCACCTCAAATGATCCCTTAGATGCTTTTAGGATGATTGGAATCAGCTGGTACCTGCAAAAACACAAACTGTCCCTTTCTTGCAAAAGGGGTTAAAAGTGACCAAAATAGCAACTCCCTCAAATGGTGTTCCAGATGGTGGGAACCATTTGGGATAGTTCAAGGATGATATTTGGAGTATGTTTGAGGTTTTATCTGGTTTGGAAAGTGACTGAATCAAAACATGGCTTGAAAAATGCAAAAAAGTGCTATTTTGAGGTTTTGAGAGGTGACTTTGTGATGTTGTAATTACAGGTCACTTTTGATGGTTTGCACAAATTACATATGATATATATGAGGTGTGTGTGTGATTAGTTTGGGTGGAATTGCTCTCTAGCTCAAAAACTAAGAATTACTTGCTTTGGAAGGCAAGTTTGAGGTGAAAGAAGAGATTTTGAGGAAAACATCTGTTTGATGGCTTTGGTGTACTCAAACTGAACATAATTGAGCTCTATTTATAGTAGATCAAGTTTGTTTTAGGATCCACAGTGAATGGCAACTGCGGCAGGTGTTTGTTCAATGTTGGCCAATGGAAATGCAAGTCTCCTCTAGCCATTGACTAGAGGTTAGGGCACAGGGCTGTGGTTCCCTTGGTCTTGGATAAGTCTTGACTGATTTCAGATGAGAATGGCTCAGTCCATGCCACCTTGATGCTTCCATTGAATGCTTCAATCCAAATTTGGAGTCTTGTCCCTATTTTGGCCATTCTAGGTTCAACATGCTATTTCTTGTTCCATGGACTTTGGAGGCTTGGCTCAGTGATTGTCCCCTTTAGATTCAATCCTCAGATGTGTCTAAGTGGATAGGAGCATTTGAATTTGGCTGATTTTGGCAAATCGAGTAAAATTGCAAATTCTGCCTTGCCTTGACAGATTTCAGCAAGGCAACTTACCAATGTCATATCTCATGACTCAAATGGAATTTGGCAATGTTCTTGGCCATTTTGGAAAGCCCTTACATGATACAACAACTGTTTGAACAAGTTTGGTTTTGATCTCTTTTGAATCCAAGTGAAAAATCCCCCTACATTTGGCAAAAAGTGAAGACAGATTTGGACTTAGTGAAAATTTCACTAAGTGTTGGAAAAAGTGATATTTTCACTTTTCAGCCACTTTGATCACCCCATAACTCAAAATCCTTAATGAATTGGACTTAGGTCTAGTTGAAGTTTTTGTAGAGGGTAATGAGGGCTACAAATCTATCTTTGGATGAGAAAAAATGGCCTTGTGGTTTAGGAGTTATGATCCTCCAAAGTTGGTACCCTTGTCACTTTATTTTTAACTTAGAAAATTTTCTAAGTTTTTATGGTTACCCCTTTTACAAGTTATCCAACTTTTCTTGATTTTTCTTGATGAATGATGATTCAAATCATACATTAACATCATTTTAAGGTTAAAAATCCATTTTGGTGAAAAATCTCAAAAAGTCAAAGTTGACTTTTGTGCACAGTTGACTTTTTATCAGATGAATTCCAAACTGTGCCATTCTTCATGAAATCCTGTCCTTGACCTAAATCAAACTTGATGGAAATGTTCCATGGGTGTCATAGGGTATATTGATTCATGTCCTAGGGATTGGGAGCATGTCCTGGTCAAAAGTCAAAGTTACAGTTGACTTTTCCCTTAAAACCCTAATTGTGGTGCAGATGAAATTGAAACTTGTTGCTCAAGCTTCTTGGATTAATCCATTATTCCAAATGGATCAATATAGTTCATTAGAGACCCTCAAACCCTCTCTTGAGGTCTTGGCTCATGGTTTGTCCCAAAAGTCAACTTAGGGGTGAATTAGGTCAAGAAACCCTAATTCCTGATTTTTGATAAATGCATCCCCTAAGGCAAAATTGACTTGATGATTGGGTCCATGAGGTTCCATGGAGTATATTAGGTTATGTTTTGGATCATTGGCTTGTGCCCAGATGAAATTTTCCATCTGGAGGCCCTGGTCGACCAAAACCCTAATTTGGTGACACTGGCGATCTTGAAGCTTGATCCACCTAGAAGGGAGCAACCTTGTGCTTAATCCTTAAAGTGGGAGTCCTCTTGATCCATTATGAATGTCTGAGGGGTTAGACAAGTTGAAGATCATGTCATTCCTTGATTGACCCTTTGTCTAAGCACTCAGAGAGGGCTTGAAACCCTAATTTTGATTGTAGTGAATGCTCAACAACCCTTGAGGCATTTGATGAGGCATGATGGTTCATCCATATTGTGATGATGGTTGACATAATGATGGGAAATCTTAGTGGTCAAAATTTGGGGTATGACACCTACCTTCCAAAAACTGCCTTGACTGCCTTAAATGTTTCTCAACTGAATCTTACCATAAATTAGGCCAATAACGCTCCATGCATAGGCAGAGACACGCGTTTCGCATTATCCTTACACCACCGTCCAGAGTAATTCCTTGTTTGGCTCAAGAAAAACATGTCCTGTACCATGTTCTGACATCTTATCAGACAATGTCTGCTTGCTCACAACATTATCCACCCAAAACTCCACAGAACACAAGCACATTTTCTTTTCTGATGGATTCTGAGACGACTTCTATCGATCAGCCCAACTCACATTCCCTTCTAGATTCCTTCAGAGAAAAATAAATTCTCCCAGATACAACAATTCTGCTCTTTAGACTAGCTTCACGCAGCTAGGATAACACACCAGCCTTAGGAACACCCAACCACACTCAGTAGTATATGTCCCCTCATGTTGATTGACATTACTCTGCACAAACTTGGACAGCACCCACGCTTCACAAAAATATGCACCCTTGCAGTAACAACCTTAACTCCCCCTGACATGAACAACCAATGCTCCTTATGAAGATGAACACATGACACCAGATGATAGCACAATGATATTTCCACATTCTCAACATCAAGAACTGCCACTTCTTGTATTTGTTGAGCATAATCTCACCAGGTTTATGCCGAGTCCAACATAAAAGCCCACTTGATTTGGAATTTCACACATATTCCAAAATGTCTTGCAACACAAGATAAGGATTGCCACCACCTTTTATTTGTATTAGAAGAACCTTCAGCCATTATGATCAGATCACACCACTGACAACACCCTTCTGTCCTTACATTCACAAGCACCTAATGAAGTCTTCATCATGAAAGTAGTCATGTATTGCCAGAACAAACTACTTATCATCAAGATCAGAATCTGCCCATTCTAATCCACATTATGTCAGAACTGCCACTTCAGACACTAATGCAACTTCTTCCAACTCCACAAGCACCATCCCAGACCTTCATCCAGGATACACAACCAACAATGACATTGTAACATTATGTAGAACATCAGCATTAGATAGAAGATCACACATTCTGCATTTTATTCAGGTAATCACAACCACCTGATCACAACAGAGAGAAATAAACTCTCACACAATTCAGAAATTTGAATTGCATCCACACATCAGATAACTACCAAGCTCCCAACAAGGTCTTTACCATCAGTCACATACACATCTCCATCAGACTCATACCTACCTCCCGACAAGGTATTTGTTATCCAAGAAAGATTCACAAACAAACAGCAGATGATGATTACTTCTTCATTCACACACTTTTGATACAGTCAGCTGATAAGGCTACCTCAGGTTGTCATCAACCATAACCACTCAGAAAGAATAAATTCCTGAACCATAATATCCAGACTGCAGATTTGCATAATTCTCTAGACAAATACTTAGTCTCCCATCAAAGTATTTACCCTTATGCATAACATCAATAATAGACAAATACTAAGTCTCCCGTCAAAGTATCTACTATTAGTCAGAAAAAGATTACCTTCTCACATAAGGTATGACAATTTGTTTGTAATCTTCTGCATACGTCTGACAACTTCTGATTCATGACATATATTCACAAGTTACTTTAACTTTGATCAGTGGCTTGATCTTAGACTTCTTTCTGCGCAAAACAACCTAAGCAACCACCTGAATTGATGTTCCAACATCAATCTCAGTCACACATCTTCACAGAGTTTTTCTGAAGATATCGTCTATAGTAAAGCTCTAGCACATGTGGATCAACCATCAGTAGTTGATCAAGCTTCCAGGTCATATCCCATTCAGCAGCAGGAACAGCTCAAGAGTCTTCTCCTTAAATCACAGCATCTTGCCTGACTTTGAGATGTTGGATGTCACCAACATTCCACAACCAATTTGCCTCTTCTAATCCATCAGCCAAACTCATCCAAGCGCATAGTCACCAACCAACCCCACCGGTTGATTCAACTCCACAGTGCTTAACCCTTGAAAGTTCTCCACTACACCAAAATAAGAGTTCCATGCTCTCATAGACTTGATAAATGTCATCAAGTTTGAGTAAACAACCTCCATCCTGAATCAGAGAAACATCATCCAGACAACTTGAGATAATAAATTCTTAATGCATCAGGTCTTCTCCCTCAGAATCTGCCAAGAGCACTTCAGAGAATCATACATTCTCCCCTTTAATAACAACACAGTCTGTGATTAGATCATATCAATCCTAAGCACACAAAGTCAATACATATCTAGCTTCACAAGATCATTCAGAACATGCCTCCAAATAACAGAGAAAAATCATGACCTTTTGATCTTTGACCTTCATGTCCAAGAAGTCTGCTAGAGATAATACTTCTTGAAACTCAGGTTCACCACTCCTGTAGCAAGGACCAGAAATAAACTGACCTCAGGAGTAAAAACCACGTTGATCACACCTTGATCAACTCAAACATCTAAGATAAGTTCCAGGACCAGAAACTTCTTAGACATACCACCCAGATGCCTCCTCTTCCAGATCAGGAGTAGGCTCCAAACTCATGTGATCAAACCACATTAGTTTAGCACCCAGAGCATCTGCTATGCCATTCCTTTAGACAACAAAAACAGCACAATTTTGATGTTCTAATACAGGATAGGACATCATTCCAAGGAACACATTAAGAGATCAAAGACTGGAGATTAGCCTTTTTAAGAAAGGAAGCAAAAGTAAATTACTTCTCAGATCTCTTGCTTACAACATCACTTATCAATGCCTTTATGAGTGGACTTGAACAATAAACTTCAAGTATCGTTGACTGAGTAAGTTGAAGCAGTCTTGCATAAATACCATCACCATAGGATATACATTCAGAGAAGAACAACCTTCTCAGTTACAACCTCAGGAGTTTTCAGATAGATTCGCAGCGGATCAAAATACAAACTCCTCAAAGCCTTCAGGTGTCACATATCAGCCCTAGCATCATAAATCAGGTGACACCACAATATCACAGGTTTGAAAATAAATCAAACCTAACGTAACCACAACGCAGCAGTTTTTCAGCCAAAACTCCAAGCTTTCAGCACATGCCACTGCCTGTCACGAACAGTCCATCCTCCACTTCTAGGGACCATTCTCACACCTATATGAACTTCTCTAAGTTCAAACAGCTTTTCAGTAGAAAGCTTCTACCTTGACCATGAACCAGAAAGTATCTTCCCTCGGATCTCATTCAGATATAGAACAGAATGACCTGCTTTGATACCAATTGAAATTCTGGTACATGTGCAGAATTCAGATGTCCTAGAACATGCCGTTCGACATCTGGCCTGACATGATCACAAAGGGCAAGGTATAATGCAATAAACAAGGTACTGAAAAGAAATAAGAGCAAGACACACAGAATTGTTAACCCAGTTCGGTCTAATACACCTACTCTGGGGGCTACCAAGCCAAGGATGAAGTCCATTATCAGTAGTATCAATTCAAAGCTAAACTCTCCGTTTACAGCTTATCACTCAATCACTACCCAATGACCCTTCTACCTAGATCCTCTCTAGACATGAGAAACCCTTCTCACTCTCAATCATCACAATGATGTCTAGCAGCTGACAATCCGCCACTGCATCAACGACTCTTTACCTATACAATAATTCAGCAAGGACGACACTTTTCCAAGACACAACTTAAAGTTACTTAAAAGCTTCCTCCAAGAACAATACTCCTCTTACTTAACAGTTTCGAGGATCACACTAACAAACTGTCCAACTCACAGGTCGAGTGGTACAAGAACCAACCCTAATAATAGAACTTTTACATCTTTGGTTGCGTTACCCAACTAGGTTATAAAACATCTATATATATAACCTATTCCCAACTGGATTTGGGCCTACAAAAACATAGCAAATGAGCAGCTGCAAATCAGCAGAAGCTTCTGCTACAAAATAGGACTTCAATCTATAACTTCCTAAAATATCTCCATATTTAGAAAGTGTATATTTGCCAATATCCTTATCAATTTCAGACTTGAATCTTCAGACCTTTTAGTTCAGCGCCACATTGCATATTATTCCAGAATATTCTGCATCTGTTAAAACCTAACAGAATTCACAAACCACTTCAGTTCTGGCGCGATGTCGAATGGACCTGCTTGGGACATCTTGATACGACATGTTGTAGCAAATGTTGAAACACTTCACTACACCATCTTCCTCTAAGATTTCTACTATTTTCTGATTATTCTTTAGGAAGATAAGAGTAACTCTTTATTATATTGCTGCTATATTTGTTTTTACAAAATTTCTGCCAATCCTTACAAATACAGAGCTAACAATACATGATAAAGAAAGATATATGTCGGAAAGACGCGGTTCAGAATTTAAAGATACTAGTGACAAGGTCGGTATCAATTGTCAACGAAAAATTCCGGTGGTAAATATATTTATTAATTTAGTATAGTTTTTTATATTGACATCATCGCACAATAACAATTTCGTATTATTTTTGTTTTGTTTAGGGCATTTTACCTTGTCAACTATATTTGTCGGCACCGGCATATCGAATGGTTGGCAAGGGAAAAGTGCATAACACTCCAGGAGACGTCCTTCACACTAGACCGCTCCCTGCTGGATTTTTGAAGGTTTCGATTGATATTTGCTTTAGAGCGGGATGCCTTACTACCTATACCTGACAAAGTTTTAGATGCAATAGGGTCGCAATAGGGTCGTATGTTGCATGACCGTCAAACCTCATCGTTATAGATGACTCGGTATGTTGAAAACCATTATTAACCTTTTAGTTTTCAAATTTTTTACTTGCATATAAGTTATGTTATGCTTACTTTTACCTACATTTTATTTACATGACATTGTTAGACTCCTACAAAATCCAAATCAAAAGATAAAGGGATTTTCCGGCAAACCGAGTCACTTGCATCACAAAAAGAGGTACAATGATATATATGCATCGAAAATGTTAATTATGTGATCCAAATTCAAAAGCTTCATGATTACTAAGTTTATGACTTATATGATTTTCAGATTCCTACACAAGAGGTGCAACAAGGGAGCAAGAACAAGAAGCCAGTAGTCGCCAAGGCAAAAAAAGCATCTATTTTTCGATTTCGGTTGTGCCTTGAAACAATTGTAGGCACAACAAATTTGATGGAAGGTGGTATCCGTGAAATACCTATGGAAGCAGGTATTTTTGGGTTTGCCTATTCAGAAACAATTTCTAAAGAAGACTTTGATCAGATATTTATGCATTCTGAATTAGGCGCCGCTGTTATGAATTCATACATCAGGTAATCCATCGATTTTATTTATTTTATTGATCAATTTATTTACTCATTTCAATGAATGTTAGAATGTTAATTATAATAACATATTTATTATAATTCATTTTTATTTCAGGTTCTTGTATGAAAAATTGATGCTCCCATGTCAATTGACTGAAAGATACTCCTTCTTGGCTCCCAACTGTGTCAATGCAAATTGGACCACTCGAACTCCATATGAGGTCAAAGATCACGTAGTAAGTGCATTTATGACCAACATTGATACAGAGAAGTTGTATCTTTTAGCGTATAATACTGGCCATGGGTAAGATTTTCATCCTAACTTTATTATAATTTTTCGCTTTTTTACGTTGTGTATAACATTTCCATCTATACTTTTGTTTTATTTTACAGTGGACACTGGTTGTTGCTTGCGATTAATCCGATAAAAGAAATTGTCTATTATCTGGATTCGCTAGAGGGTGATCAAACAAAATACCCAGAGATGAAGAATATGATTGATATGTTAGTGATGCGATTGTTCTAAATATTCGCGTGTGTATTTCTTTATTTATGTGAGATTGTTCTAACTATTCGTTTATAATATGTTAGATCCATACAAATATTCCGATCACAACGACAAGCTCGGGTACCAAAGACCAAAACAAACAACATTACATGGATAAGAGTTGAGGTATGATTTGATATTATAATAGTAATGCTACTTGATAAGACAAGTCAACTATGATACTTATTAATACTTTTTTTCTATGTGTAGTGTCCTCGACAACGTAATGGTATCGATTGTGGTTATTTTGTCTTGAGATTCATGAAAGAAATTATTCTTTTGGAACACATAGAGATTCCAACCATGGTATGAATTTATATATAAGTTATAATTTATTTTAAGATTTATTATCGGATATTTCATCTAATTAATTACTTTTAACTAAATCTTGCATATTATGTAAAATGTAGTATTTTGATGAATTCAAGTGTGCCACCTACACGAAAGACAAATTGGAAGAAATAAAGGAGGATTGGTGTCAATACATGGTTGAAATGAGAATTTGTTAGTTTTAGAAATTGTGTTAGGTTTATGGAAGGTGTTGTATATATAGGTGATGGATATGGTGTATAAGGTTTCGAAGTGGTGTATGGAATTGGTGTTGTATAGTTTGTATTGAGTTATATATATGTAATGGTTATTTTGGTGTTGTATATATATTGGTTTTTACCATTTATGTGTTGAAGTTTAATCGTATAAAGGCTTATTGTTGAATTATAATGCTATAAGGCCTATGTGTTGACATATAATGGTATCAAAGGCCATGTGATGAATGATTATGAATTCTGTTAAATTATACAGGTTTATACAGGTTTAATAAAAGACAGCGCTTTCTAAAAAAAGCGCTGCCTAAAGGGGTGTCATGGCGTAGACATAAGACATCGCTTTCGAAAGCGCTGCTAAAGGAGGCCCTACAAAAGCATTTTTCTTTGAAAAAATGCTGCCTAAAGGGGGACCTTTAGCAGCGCTTTGAAAAACGCTGCTAAAGGGGGTCCTACGAAAGCACTTTCCTTTGAAAAAGCACTGCTAAAGGGGGTCCTACGAAAGTGCTCTTCTTTGGAAAAGCGCTGCTATATGGGGTCATACAAAAGCGTTTTTCAAAGCCCTGCTTAAAGGGGTCCTATAGGGGGACCTAAGACAACGCTTTTTAAAGGAAAAAAAGCGTTGTCTTTACCTTTAGCAGCGCCACCTTTGGCAGCGCTTTTAAGCGCTGCTAAAGGCCAAAAAAATCGCTGCTAAAGGGTTTTTTTTGGCGTAGTGGGTTGAAACTCATTGAGTAAGAGTTCCGACAGCGGTGACAACCCAATATTTTGTTAACAGAACATTAGCCTCAATATTCAATGGGTAACAACAAGTCGTTGATTTGGATGTTTGTCGAACATTTCATGATAATGTTAACCTTTAAAATGAGAGTTGAGTTCTTATTTAAACTCTTAAAGAAGTTTAATACCGAGGGTACATGTCTCATGGAAAAGGATACAATATGAACTTCACCTATGTGAATTTCGAGATGGTCTCGTCTCAAAGTGAGAGTTGGAGTTTCTCTCACGAAAAATTCATGAAATAGGAAAGCATATGGCCATAAATAAGTGCCAGGCAGGAAATGTAGGCGAAGAATCTTTAAAGAATGTGTGTGAGGCAACGTCGGTCTATTCACATGGATTAATGGTTTAAAAGCACTGGTACCTAACATTTCGAATATACTTTGCGTTGTCTTTACTAAGGTTAAGTTTTAAATCGAAAGATACCTAATTGTACTAACTTTCTTTATACTTCATTTTCTGGAATTAAACTTGTCACTATTAGAACAAGTGAAGGATTATTAGAAATTAATGGACAATTAATGCCTATGGATGTGTTCAAATATGACAAAGTTAAAGAGGATAAAAGTGCCCCATAGACAAAAATGGAAATTACCTTCAAATCTGTCAAAAGGAATTTTGGTCAGTTTTTGCACTAAACATCCACCAGTGAAATTTGCCTTTAATTTGCCTGAAGGAAAAGTTGGTCAGTTTTTGCACTAAACATCCACTAGTGGAAGTTATCGTTAAATTTGTCTCGGACTACTGAAATTTTTAATTTCTAATTCAAAATATATAACACTTCTAGAAGTGTTGCTTTGGAATGAACATAGGCAATGCTTAGAAACAATGCAACTTTTGGTTAAAAGGTGTTGTTTCATCAAGGGTCGCAATCTTGTGAAACAACACATACATGGCCTATAAATACCTCATTTCAAAATTCAGAAAAGACATCACAAACCGAAAATTCTCTTGTACAAAATTCCAGACACTCTTCGCTACATAATCGAGTTTTCGTCGGTCTTGCGCAAATTCGATATAAGACTGAATTATCCTGGGTATTCCTGCGTTCCAACTCTAAGACATTTGAGAGTTCTTGAAATACTTTTAAAGAAAGTTATTTCGTTCACGATTCTAACCTCAATCCATTCGGTTAGTTATATTTCTAACATTATGATTATATATAGTTCAGATTAATTGATTATTTGATAAATAAATAAATAAATAAAATTAATTTTTTATTATATCAAAGTCACTGAAGATTATAATAATAATAATAATAATAATAATAATAATAATAATAATAATAATAATAATTCTAATTTGTGTCCAAATGACGCATGTTAAGAAATCTATAAATAAATAAAAAATGTATTGGAAAAAGTATTACTCCCTTCATCCCAAAATAAGTGTCATAATTGACACTTTCACATAAATAAAAAAAATAGAATAAATAAATAAAAGATAATAATTATACTAAATTCTCTTTATGAGTTATTGATGTGAAAAAAATAGTAACTTATGAATATTAATTTGAGGGTATAATTGAAAGATAAAAATTTAAATTACATTGAAAACAAGGTCGTGCAAGATGCAAGGCAGATAAGGCATTAGCCTAAGGCCCAAAAAATATATTTTTAGGCCCCAAACAAAATACTTATTAATACTAACTATCAACAAATTTTAACTGATTAAAATAAAATAATTTAGAATCTCGTTCTTCCTAAAAATTAGTCAATCAATATCATCTTTTTTAAAATTAATTAATATCATAACTAATTCCATTTAAAGTATTTTCTTTATCTAAAAAAAAGTAAATCCCTATTAACCCATCTCAATTTCCTAACTAACGTCTCTCACTCTCCAGACTCCATTGTTCACGTTTTTTTTTCATCTGCTCATCTTTTGTTCATAAAAAAATTCTTCTTCTCCTTCCCTTGAAATCTATTGTCTATTGATCAAATTTTTTCTTTGCGGCTCAACCTCTCTGAATTTGACATCATCTGGATTCTGAACGCCAATAAACCGCATACATCCCGATGTTCATCTCTGTCCGTTTTCAATTCCAAGTTCTATCGTTCTGTTCATCGATTATCCTTTTCTCTATTTATTTTAGAGTTTAGTATATTTTGATTTCTTTAATATTTAATTAATTTTTTTATTTTGATTATTTACAAAAGAAAATGTCAAATAGAAAGTATGAATATGGTTATGAAAAAATGAAAATTTGAAAAACTAATTGAATCCCTACGTGGTGGTCTTGATAAATTTGTTATTGTTCATAAAAAGGACGCAGAAGCAAGTTTAATAGGTGAAAATGTGATAGAAGAAGCAAGTTTAATAGGTGAAAATGTGCAACCACTGTTAGATAATATTGACAACAAGGAAAATGTTATAGAACAACCACCTATAGATAATACTGACAACGGTGTAGAACAACACCTAGAGATTAAAATACTAGTAATGAGATCACACATTCACCTGAAGAATCTTTTCGTATTGAGTATTTTTTTATACATATTAGATCAATCAATTAATTCTATTGAGACAAGATTTGAACAATTTTTACAATATGAGACTATTTTTGGTTTTTTATTTGATTGAAACAAAATTAAAGCTGAAAAGTTTTTAAGATTTAATGAATACTCTGGTTTATTTTCAGAATTGAAAGTACTAAGAGAATTTTAAGAGAAGGAATTAGAACTTTTGTTACTGCTGAAAGTGAAGTGTTAGAATTGTTTGATTATAAAACTCAGATAAATGATTTTGTAGTTAAAAGAGGTAGAAGATTAATATAAAAAATGATATTTTATATAATATACTAAATCTCTTTAAAATTCTTATAAAAAAAAGGTCCCTTTAACATTTTCGCCTAAGGGCCCCAAAATGTCTGTAAACGGCCCTGATTGTAAACCACCCTTATTGAAAATTGAAAATTACACTAATTTTAGAACAAATAATTTTTACAATATGATATTTATTTTGTGATAGAAGAAGTAGAAGAATTAATTTTAAGCTTTTAATAAAATAAATAGATAATTTTAAGAAAAACATATCTATATTTAATTATGGGTTAAATATGTTTATACTCCTCATAAATATTTCAATTTCGTTTTTAGTCTCTCAAAATATTTCTTCAAAGAATGATTTTCCTAAAATTTTTAATCCACATTTTTTGTCCCTTTTAAAACTTAGCGATAGTTTTTACAACTTAGCGACATAATTAATGACGATTTTTAACTTAGTGAATGAATCAACGACAGTTTTAACGACTGTTTTAGTATTAGGGATAAAAAGTGTTGGGGAATTTTAAGAGGACCATTCTTTGAAAAAAAATATTTTAAGAGACTAAAAACGAAATTTGAGATATTTTAGAGTATCACAAACATATTTGACCTTTAGTTATTAAGTTGTATCGTAGGAGCACGAGTTAGCGTTATTCAAATAATAATAATAATAATAATAATAAGGCTTAATTACACTTTTTGTCCCTATATTTTGGCCAACTCAAAAAATTGGTCCCTATGGTTTAAAATTGAACGAACTAGTCCCTATGGTTTATGTTTTATGCAGTTTTAGTCCTCCATCCCAATTTTGATCCAACTGTTCCTGCACTGTTCATGTACGGTCATGCACTGTTCATGTACGGTCATGCACTGTTCATGTACGGTTTTGGACCAGAATTGGGATGGGGGACTAAAACTGCATAAAACATAAACCATAGGGACTAGTTCGTTCAATTTTAAACCAGGACCAATTTCGTGAGTTGGCCAAAACATAGGGACCAAAAGTGTAATTAAGCCTAATAATAATAATAATAATAATAATATATTAATCCATTCATAGATTTATTGTTATGTTCCCTCTTGGTGCATGGATGTGATTTCTTTAAGACAAATTCTAGGATGACATTAGATACGGTTCGACATGTCTTTTTAATCATTTTTTTCTCAGCAATGTTCTGCGTACTCCCACCTTACACCTACACCGTATGCACTCTTGACAAATATAGTGAATAGTACAGTGAACAGTGAAACTGTATATAAATAGTGACGTGAATCGTGTCATGTGAATAGTACCATATCTATGAACAGTGTCCGTGAAGCGTGACTTTTAATAGTAAATCAATATTGATTGATGAAATGTAAAAAGTTGGTTAATTAAGTGACGAAGTTGGTTAACAAACGCCCAGATATTAAAAATAATTTTTACTAGTAAAAAAAAGTTGGTTAATGCAATATAAAAAATTGGTTAATGAAGTTAAGGAGTTGGTTAATAAACGCTCAGATATAAAAATAATTTTTAATAGTAAAATAAAATTGGTTAATGCAATGTAAAAAGTTGGTTAATAAAATTATAAAATTGGTTAATAAATGCCCAAATATAAAAAGAATAATTAATTTTTTATATTTAAAAAAAAATATTTTATTATTATAATATTTCATTGTTAACCATATTAATAAATAATAAAATATAGTGTAGATGTAAGAATGAATGTAAGAATAACATTTTTTTTCTTGTCTTGATTTTTGTATCACATTAGTTACTGTGTATATACGGTGTAAGGGATTTCAATGTCAAGATAGCACATGCGAATATAGAAATACATAGTTAGTATAGTAAAATAAAAAATCTAAATTAGTGATAAAAAATATAACCTAGAATAATCTTTTAAATCTAATAACTTAATTTATTAACATATTATCTTTTTAATAATACTTTAATTAAAAAATTATTAATGAATTTGTTAAAATTTTATTATAAAATAATAAAAGAAAATTTTGATTAAGTTGATTGTGTGCCCATAGGGATGACAATGGGCCGAGTATGGACAAGATACTATAGTACTCGTCCCCATACCCGCAGTTGAAAAGAATCTCCGTATCCGATTTCATATCCGCTTGAGTATCAAAATTGACACCCGTCCTCATACCATATGAGTATATAAGTGTCCGTATCCGCTACCCGCATTTCTAATAAAAATAAATATATCAAGTATAAAATATCATAATATTTTAAGTTTTTAAAAATATTAAAAAAATTTTAAAAAATTTTATTGTTGAATTATGAAATAAATGATCACGTATATTAAATAGGTAGTAGTTTAAAATTGATATATTTTTTAAAAATTTTATAAATATTTATTTTTATATAATAATATAAATTAAAATATATAAATATATATTGTGCGGGTATGGGGCGGGCTGGGTACTAAGGCGCTCATCCCCGCTTATTTAACTGAGTAATTACCCGAGCCCGTACCTCTACTCATTTTTACGGGTTTTTACCCTATCCATTGTGGATAATTTTTTGGATACTCACTGAAGATGAGCCAAATTGCCATCCTTATGTGCCCACAATAAATTTCATAACAAATTCCTTGTGGTAGCATTTTTTATTAATAAAATAAAAAATATACATAAAATTATGAAGCCAGGATTCCACCCACAAACTACTTAAGTACATGCTTAACCACTCAGCTATATTAAAAGATGTAATTAAGGGTCTTCAAATTAATCGATTATTTAAATTATATATATTTATATTTAAATTTAGTTATTAAAATTCAATTAATTATTAGTATGATTTTAATCAAATTTATATTTTAAATATGTTATTAATATAATATTAACCAAATTCATATTTTGGACATTCATATTCAAAATAAAAATCAAATTAATCTATTTTTTTTTTAAAAAATTATTTACCTTGAAAATGAAAAAAAAATATTTATTATTTCTTTTGAAAAAAAATTATTTTTCAAAAAAAAAAAGAATTCAGTAAATAAAAAAATATTTTATTTTTAAATTTTTTTTTTCTGAAAAATAAAAAATATTTTTTCCAAAAATAAGATTTTTTAGTTTTGAAAATAAATATTTCTTTCAAAAATAAAGATTTTTTAAATAATAAAAATCTTGCAGAAAATTATTTTAATAAAAATAAATCAAAACTAATTATAAATTTAGTTATGAATATAATCGATAAATAACTAGTTTACAACCATTTTACAAAACTAAAATTCGATTATAACAATTAATTTTAATAACTAATTTTAACATATCGAAATTAATCATCCATGAATATCTCTAAATGTAACAATATTTGGAATAAGCCTAATATATTATTTATATGGGTTAATACCCTTTTTGGCCCTCTACCAATGACTCATGGTCCAATTTTGGTCCCCTTCCTTTTAAATGCTTCAAGTTGGTCCCTTACGTTATTAAAATGGTCTCACATTAGTCCTGTCTGTTAGAAACGTTAGTTTTTCACTTAAACTCTTGCTGACGTGTTGTGTTGTAGCTTATGTGTAAAATCATTAAAGGTAACGTGGTACGCTGACTAAGCTCATTGGTAATGTGTTAAAAGCTTGACGTTACGTGGAATGGTGAGTAAGCTATTTTGCACTTAAGTTATTAGTGTCATTACAAATTTTTTCACTAAGTTATTAGTCTCTTCATCTGAAATAGCAAGAACCCTAGCAGAGTACCTTTAAAGAGAAGACGAATACGCAGAGAAGTGGAAGACGAAGACGAAGTGGAAGACGAATACGAAGAGGAATACGAAGGTTAGTTTCCAAATTCTTACTGTTATCACTGTGTATGAATGTGTCGTCGTGTTATCTTGGTCTGATTAGGTAGCTAGGGTTTTTGAAATCTTAGGGTTTTCCCCTTTTTGAAATTTAGGGTTATCTTGTTCTGATTAGGTAGTTAGGGTTTCCCCCTTTTGGAATTTGCAATAATGTTGCTTTTTTGGGATGTATGGCTTATTTTCGTTTGATGTTGTTATATTGTATGTTCTGTACTGATTAGGTATGTTTCGAGTCTTTACGTTTAATGTTGGTATGTTGTATGTTCTGTACTGAATTGGTATGTATAACTTGTTTGCGTTTTATGGTTCTTGTACTGAATTGGTATGTTTTGTATTTTTTTTGGTATGTATGTATGTTCTGTTGTATTTGATGAGTGCATTTTACAGATAGATGTGGATAGATGGTCCTATTTTGAATTGGTTGGTGTTTTGAAAGACTTAGGATACAATGAGGTAGACACCATATATTACAATGATCCCATATATGGTTTGAATGTTCTTAAGGATGATAAGGGTGCGTTAGAGATAGCTGACCTCTGTAGGGTACATTTGAAAGTTGGCATTTACATAGAGCATCCATTATCTCAACCTGAATATGTTGAAAATCCTATAGACATGATGGAGGAAGAAGCCATAGATGAAGAACCATTAAATGTGGTTAATCCGGAAGTAGAATCCATCATTGAAGATCTTTATCAAGAAGTAGTTAAGGAAATGAATGTAGGTACTGATGGGGATGGTGTTAACAATGATGGTGTTGAGGGTGAGGGTGTGAACAATAATGGTGTTAAGGGTGAGGGTGAAGGTGTGAACAATAATGGTGTTAGGGTGAGGGTGAGGGTGTGAACAATAATGGTGTTTAGGGTATAAGTGTAGGTGATGGGAAAAACATTGCTGGTGTTGAGGGTATGAGTGTATGTATGAGTGATGGTGAGGTTCATGATGTTATGGATTCTAATACTGGTTTGTTGGATATGGTAACAAGCTCTGATGAAAGTGAGGATGAGAGTTACTTGTATGATAGTGCATTGGAGGTTACATTTAGTGATTTAGATGTGAGTTTGGATTTTTTTGAAGAACACCTATCCAACCTTGTTGAATATGATGGAAAGCATGAAGAGACAACAAAAAAGAAGAAAAAGAAGTGGGAAGGAGAAAATTGAGAGGATAATGGGAGTTTTTATGATAGTGAGGAGTTGGACAGTGGATGTGATAGTGAGGAGAGTGATGAACCAATGAAGAAGAAGTATCCCATCTTTAAGTTATTGAAAGATATGTCTAACTATAAGTGGGAGTTGGGTACTTATTTTAACTCAAAAGGTGACTTTAAGGAGGCAATTAGAACATATGTTGTCCAATCTGGTAGAGGTCTTAAGTTTTTAAAAAATGACAAAAAGAGGGTTAAGGTTGTGTGTAAGGAAGGCTGCATGTGGGAGGCCTATTGTGGAAAATTGCCTAATGAGGAGACTTGGCAACTGAGGAAAGTAGTTGATAACCACAATTGATCAAGGGAATATAATGTAAAGATGATGACTACATAATGTTTTAGTAAGAGGTTGCAAAATTCATTGAAAAATAATCCTAAGTTGAAGCTAAAGGATATAAAGGAAAAGGCTCAAAGGAAATGGAATGTAGGGGTTAATAAGACAAAGGCAATTAGGGCCAGATTTGCAGCTAGGGATATGGTTGATGGCTCATTTTTAGGGTATTACACAAGTATATATAATTAATGTCATGAAATCCTAAGGAAAAATCCTGGTTCAACTATCAAGTTAAATGTGACACCAGTCCAAGAAAGTGTTGAGGATATAAGACCTTATTTCAAAAGGTTGTATATTTGCTATGCTGCCTATAAAAAGAGTTTCAAGTTGTGTAGGCCTATTATTGGTCTTGATGGATGCTTCTTAAAGGGGCTTTGTGGAGGTCAGATTTTGGCAGCCATTGGTACAGATCCCAATGACCAGATGTTACCTATAGCTTTTGCTGTAGTGGAAGGGGAAACTAAAGAAAACTGGTCATGGTTCTTGGAACTCCTCATTGATGATCTAGGTGGTAGGGAAGAATGTAGAACATATACATTCATTTCTGATCAGCAAAAGGTACAACTATATTTATTTAACATTTTCAGTTACATAATGACGTGTCTAGTAACATATGTAGTCACCAGCATTTTGTTGATTTTTGCAGGGTCTTCTTCCAGCTATGGATGAATTACTACCCAATGTTGAACAAAGATTTTGTGTTAGCCACTTGTACAATAATTTCAGGAAGAAATTTCCAGGAAAAATGTTGAAGGAGATAATTTGGAGGGCTGCTAGGGCTACTTACCCACAAGCATGGGAAATTGAGATGAGATGTATGAGACAGATACATGAAGAGGCATACAAGCACATGATGCAGACTCCACCAAGATATTGGAGCAAGTCATATTTTAGGACAACTCCAAAGTGTGATATTGTATTGAATAACATGTTAGAGGCATTCAATAGTATGATTGTAGAGGCAAGATCAAAGCCATTGGTAACAATGCTAGAGGAAATTAGAGGCTACATAATTGAAAGGTGGGCATCAAACAGGTTGAAATTCACACAATTAAATGACGGGGATGTGTTTCCTAACATAAGGAGGAAAGTTGAAAAAACAAGCATCTTCACAAATTATTGGATAGTCAGGTACCAAAAATGCCTTAATACTTTATGTGACTATTTGACTTTAATTTCTCATTTATATGTGACTGCTAGTTGATACCTTCCATCATTTTTATGTGACTGTTTGACTTTAATTTCTCATTTATATGTGACTTTAATTTGTAGTATGTCATCTGAGTTTATATTTGAGGTGTGACACATTGAGAATCAAGGTGACATTTTTGCTGTCAACTTGAATGAACATGATTGTTCATGCAGAAAATGGCAATTGACTGCTCTACCTTATGTTCATGCTTTGGCTGCAATGAAGAGTAGAAATCTCAATGTTGATGATTACATACCTGACTGTTATAAGAAGGCAAGGAATATTTCTGTTTATGATCCTATAATTTTTCCTATTAATGGTACAAATTTGTGGGTCAGAACAGAGTACCCAGATGTCCAGCCTCCAAAATACAAAAAAAATCCGGAAAGACCAAAGAAGAAGAGGAACCGCGAGCAGGGTGAACTTGATGGGTCAGATAGAAAAATGAGAAAAACTGGTATGATAATGAGGTGTACAAGGTGCAGGCAGACTGGACATAACAAATCCACTTGTAAGAGGACTCAGCCTCCAACAACCACACCAACTCATGGAAGCCAACCAAGGGCAACACCAGCAACATCTCAAGGCACAAGGGCAATCCCAGCTACATCTTAATCAAGGGCAACACCAACCACAACTAACTCAAGGGAAACACCAACTCCAACTCAAGGACAAAAGACAAGGGCAACTAAAGGAACTCAATCAAAGTCAACACCAGCATCACAAGCAACATCAACCCAATCAACTCAACCAAGGGCAACCCCAAGTCAAGGAACTCAGCCTAGGGCAGCACAAGGAAGGCCACAGAAATTTCCTTTTAGGAAACCAAGACAAACAACGGTTACAATGCCTTCTGCTTCACAGGGACTAACCACAAGACTACGTGCATCACATAATGCAGTGGGAGCTATAACTAAGAGGACCACTCCTACCAAAAGAAACAACACAAAGAAGTCCATTTAAGGATGTGTAGTTTCTATTTTAGGGAAATGGATGGTGTCATGTTGTTTTGAAGCGTCTGTGTTATTTTGTATTGAAGTGTCTGTAACAATGCCATTTAATGGTATTTTGAACAAGTGTGTGTAACAATGTTTATGCTTTTTTTTTAACAAGGTTTATTTTGAAGTTAGTTTCTGTAAAAATGCCATGTTGTGGTATTCTGGTGTTTCTGTAACAATGACAAGTTGATCAAGTTTTCTGTTGTACCAAAATTATGTTATTGAATCAAATTTGAACAAGGTTTCTGTTCTCAAAGTTCTGTCAATTTGGTACAGTATCTAATGTTAACTAATGTTCTCAAAATTCTGTCAAAATGCTAATGTTAAGTTAACACAACTACCTTTACACAAATTCTGTCAAAGTAATCTAATGTTAACATAAGCACACAACTTCTATCAAAGTAATCTAATGTAATCAAATGCTAATGAAATTCTGTCAAAATTTGTGTAACTTAACTTAACCACAGAACTGCCTTTACACAAATTATGTCAAAGTAATCTAATGTTAACTTAGCTTAAACACAAAACTATCTTTACACAAATTATGGTCCAAATATTCTGTCACAAGTATTACACCAAACCATAATTTCATTTCTTACACCAATTCTTACACCAAACCAGAATATTCTGTCATAGTTATGTTAAAATCAATATTAGAACAACTAAGAACAAATACTTTGTCACAAGTTTTACACCAAAACACAATAACATTTCCTTCTACAATGAAAGTTTTACACAAGTTTTACACCATACCAGGAACAAACATTTCACAATAACATTTGTTTTACAACATCTTAACTACTAAAACAAACAACAAAAAATAACAGCAAATCTTCCAAATCTTCTTCCACTTCATTGTGTTATTCAAAGCTTCCTCTAATTCCATATTCTTGAGCCTCAAAACTTCAACATTTTTTTTGGATTCTTCCATCTCTTGACTCATCATTTCTATCTTCCATTGCAGCTTCCTCAAAGTTTTCTCCTTTTCAGCTGTAGAATCTTCATAGAGCCGTTCAAAAAACCCACATCCAACATTTTTATGTCCCTTTACAAATTCAGAGCACAACATGGAATGCAATTAAACACATGATTAACAACAAAAATTACTTGTATATGATGGGAAGGAACATTACCTTAAAATGTTGACAACTCCAAAAAAGCTTTCTGTAATTGTTGGCGGTTCTTGCCTTACGAAGTACAGCAAGGTCTCCACACCTACATAAGAGCTTTCCAAAGCTGGTATAAACTTGCGAATCACTACGGCTACTTAGAGAAGATGAAGAACCGCGCCCAGAATTCATGTTTAGATGGTGAATTACGTTTCAATTGGGTGCTTTTTTGAGAATGTTACATTTAGGTCAAAATTTGGGGGTGAACATATAAGCCTCACAGTAAGAAGGAAGAAGAAGATGCTGATTAGGCATTCCATCATGCCAGCTCAGCTTACATGTCAGCAAAACTAACATCGTTTGCCTTTATTTGACAGCAGGGACCATTTTGTTTCTGTAAGACAACGTAAGGGACCAACTTGAAACTTTTTAAAGGAATGGGATCAAAATGAACCCCGAGTCAAAGGTAGAGGACTAAAAAGGGTATTGAGCCTATATATATTAAGCACGTCTACCTATTTGAGTTCCTTAAATTTTGGAGGTCTTATACAGTGAGCCTTGTTGCTCATCCACATGGTCAATAACTTCAACAATGTAGATAAACGATGAAATTGACGAACTATCATCTTTCTCGATTGCTACACAGATATAGAAATCCACTCTCCCTGCATAAATGGTTAGAAAGTGATCATTTTTAAAGGTGTATAAGACAGACTATTACTCGTAATTTTAAATTTGTCATAATCAACCCCTAGCTAAATAAAATCCAATAAAATATTTAAAATAGTTAAACAATAAGATCTCTATTTATTTTTTATCATTAAACTACAAATAATCTATTAAGGACTTTAAAAAAAAAATTGAAACGACTTTTGGAATTGAACCAAAAGACCTTATCTTTAGGCCAATTTAGAATTTTTATTTAATGTCTAATGTCTAAGAGCTGTATAATAAAGGATCGTTGTTCACGTATAATAAAATGAAAAAAAAAAAAAAGAATAATAAGATATCATCGTGTTAACACGTGTTTATGCATATTCAAAACCTTACATAAACCCTCACATATTCAATTCTCGTAACACATTCTTCTTTCTTTCTCTCCTTCTCATCTTTTTTCCTCATCCACAAATGGCGGCTATAGAAGAATTACCCTCTTCCATTCCCCACCCTTCTTCCAAGGTATAAATTGTACTATTTACATTTGGTCTGTTCACGTTGAATTTTATTGATTTATAAACATCAATTTTGATGTATATATATTTAATTGAAAGCACTAGCTTAGGATTTTGATTTTAGGTTTAGTTTTAATAGCTATGGAGATTGAAGATTTAGTTCCAATTTTAACATATTCTGATTTTGTTGAGCAGGAGAAAGTGTTGATGGAAGATATGATGGAAAAAGGTTTAGCAAGATTTGGTTGGTTAGAATTTATGCAGTGCATTCTTGTTTCATTTGCATCCTTCTTTGATGCACAGCAATCATTCCTAACGATATACACCGAAGAATACCCGACATGGCATTGCACAAATTCAACATTATGCAACTCAGATTCTAATATCTGCAATATCCCCAAATCTGCATGGTCATGGGATGGACCATCACACAAAACAGTGATATCACAATGGAGTCTTGAGTGTGCTAGTAGCTTCATTACTGGTTTACCGCAATCTTCGTTTTTCATTGGTTGTTTTTTGGGTTTGTCACTTCTCACAACTTTAGCTGATACTTCACTTGGAAGAAAGAACACACTTGTTTTGTCTTGTTTATCGACGTCTATAGTTTCAATTCTTATAGTTTTCTCTCCCAATATTTGGGTTTACTCAGCTTTTAAATTCCTGATTGGCTTTTTGCGTTCGTCGACTGGAACCTGTGTTTTAGTTTTGATCACGGAGAAAGTTAGTACTAAATGGAGGTTCACCGTTAGTATTGCCGAATACTTTTGCTTTATATTAGGGACTATGTCTCTGCCTGGTATAGCTTATGTCAATAGATTTAATTCATGGAGATCGGTTTACATCTGGACGTCAGTTCCGGCTATTTGTTACTCGGTTCTTGCTTATATCTTTGTTACTGAGTCTCCGAGGTGGCTTCTAATGCAAGGAAGACATCAAGAAGCTATGGCAATGCTTACGGGAGTTTCTTCGTTAGAGAGTGGTCATGATTTGACAGTAGGTTTGATAGAAGCTCCGGTGAATAAACAAAAGGCATCGATTTTCCAACTTTACTCATCGATAGCCGAGTTGTTTGGGAGAGGTTGGGCTTTAAAGAGAATGGTGGCAGTAATGGTGCTTGGTATTGGAATTGGAATGATGTATTATGGTATGCCATTAGCAGTTGGGAACTTAGGAATGGATATTTACTTAGCCGTTGTGTTCAGTGCCTTGATGGAAATCCCGGCTTGTGTGGCTTCGTATTTCTTGGAGAACCGTCGAAGAAAGCCATCAATTCTTGTATTTTCGGTTGCCAGTGGCATATGTTGTATAATGTGCGTTGTTGTCGGATCAGGAATACAAGAACTTAGAGTCGGATTAGCAATGACATCGTTTTTCAGTGCTTGCACAGCTTTTAATGTCTTTCTCATTTACGTTCTTGAGTTATTTCCAACAAGCGTAAGGAACACTACAACATCACTAGTGAGACAAGCTATTGTTTTTGTTAACGTTTTCACCCCCTTTTTGATATCGGCCGGGAGGAAAAACGACATTTTCTTTTATGGCGTGTTTGGAGTAGTTATCTTGTTGTCGTGTTTTACGCTGCTTGGTTTGCCGGAGACAAGAGGATTAGCTTTTTGTGATACCATGGATCAACAAGAGAAGAAAGACAATATGTCTGTATAATTTGAAGGGAATACTTCCATAATGGTGATCTTGCATTTTTATCTTTTAAGCTTATGTACTGATAATTTTGAAGGCAGTTAAAGACGCTTCTGTTATGTTCAATATTGATTCTTACCACTGTTAATTGTTATGTTAAAAAACAGCACATGTTGCAACTTATCATGACCCAGAAAATGTTGCATCTTGAGAATTATTTCTGACATGACATAATGATATGCAAAGTATCACTATCTATCATACTGAGTCATTCCAACTTGACACCATTCCTTTTGACAGTAACAACTAATAATATAAAAGCGTACTAGAATTTATTGAATAATAACAGAAAATTCAATATGAACACACCATATGTAATCTTAGTTGTGAATTTCGATTCCACTATACTATCAACATCTAAGGCACTGAACGCGTTATGTATCCAATTTTATATAGTTTTTTGGAAATTTTTCATTCACTTAATTTAACAACAATGCACAAAGCATGGTTACTTTCAATTACAGTAATCATAATCAAACAAAATTTATATATATTATTATGATCTAACAATTTTATAGTTTTCAGGGATTTCATTAACTTAATTTAACATAATTGAACAAAGCATGGTTGATATCAACTGTAGGAATCATACTCAAACAAAAACTAACAAAGAAAAATAAAATTTATATATCATATCACGAGCTAACAAAATGTCGTGTAATGCATGCGTTCATGATTGCAAAAATTAATATAAAAATGCAACAAACGATAATGTTAGGAATTTTTTTTTTTGGTACAAGTAAAAAAAGGAAAAGAAAAAAAGAAAGGTAAGAAATTATTTAGAAAAAAATGGACTTTTGTTTTAATTTAAAAAATGGATTTTTTTTTTTTATTTTAAAAATTAATTTTGTAAAACCGTTTTTTAAAATATTATAAATTTGTTTTATATTCATTTTTTCTATGTTAAAAGACTAACTTTGACATCCTATAATATAAACATACAGTATTGAATATCAAAACATAGTCGAAATCGTAATTTTATAAAATATTGTATCTCAAAAATGATTTTAATGAAAAATTATTTGAAATAACCTCAAAATTAAGTGATTTTTTTAAATTTTAATATTCAAAAAAAGTTTTAATAAAATAATGAAATAATTAAAATAGCATTTTAAGAATAATTATTTAAACCAAATTTTTATTTGATGCTTTTAAAAAAAGCTTTTTTTGTAAAATGTTTTACACAAAATTATGTTATATTATAAAAATTATTTTTTATAAAAGTCAAAACAAACTGTTCTAAAGTCTCACACTAGTGTCAGCTAATAAGAGAGTAATAATTCTAGAAGTGATTAATTATCATTATTATTATATTTCTCATTATGATAAAATCTTATGAGTTATTTGCAATTGGATATAATATTGAGTAATTTATATGTTGTTTAGATGTATGTTGAGATCGAAGTTGTCACTAGTAAGAGTATGTGGAGATAAATGAGAAAATTTTCAGGGTGAAACTTGTTGAAGACATGCATGGACATAAACAGATTGTTGTTCCTAAGAAGGAGATGGTTGAGCAAGATTCGAATAGATGAGAGTCTAAAGATGGGGGAAGCGCATGGGATTCAAATGACAAGGAGGAGGAAGGAGAGTGTAGGGAGAGTGGGTTATTGAGCAGGAAGGTGTCAAATAAACCTACTTCTGTTCCTAGTGTTATGGAAAATGATGATGGCGTAGGAAACTCAGATAAGGAGGTTGAGGGGATGAAAAGTGCGGATTTAATGGCGCTGGCACTATTAAGCAGTGATGTGGTAGAAAAAAAAGGATTTTGGAGGGTTGGATGTGGACAAAGTAATTGATTCGGAAGGGGTTGTCCCAGTCACAATTAATGCGAACAATCATGGTGTCAGTTACACGGGTCAGGATAATTCTTTGCCAATGGTGCTAGTTGGGGATAATGATTTAATCCAAAAGAAGACTAATTTGGCCATGATCCGTGATGTAAGTTCTTTGTTGGTAGTGGGTCTGGACCCGAAAATTTTAGATCCTATATCTTGCCCGCCCTTAGGTCCGGGTTTTCCATTTTGTGGGCCTATTCCAAGGAAAAAAGCGGATTAATGAGATTTATGAGAGCATTAGGATCCCTTTTCCCCATTTTTACTATTCTCATCTTATTCAAGCTTCCAAAAATCATATGGTTCTCCCTATTCCGGCTACTCCGATCTTGAGTAGTTCTTTTCCAATTCCTGATGTGTAGGACTCGACTTTTAGATACTCAAGGGAGCTATATTATGTTGTGATTTTATCAACAATTCAGATGTTAATTAGGGCAATTCTTGAATCATAAAATCCCTAAAGGATGTTCCAGTCAAGGTGTGGCAAACTATTAAACAAATGGGGGTCGAGGGTGAGGAAGATGATGAATTTTTTTGAAGGTATTCTCAGAGAGATGGAAGCTAGAGATAAGAAGGCTTTTGATGCTTTGAAGGAGGATGTTATTAGGGTTCAATGAATGTAGTTACTTTCAACATTTGAGGGAGTGGTAATTTTGTAAAACGAAACAAAATTAAACATATTATCTTGAAAGGAATGGTGCATATCTGTCTAATTCAACATTCCAAGAATAAGAAAATGGATGATAGGTTTGTTTATAGCATTTGGGGGAATGATGGTTGTGAGTGGTCTGCATCAAATCTTATTGGTCAATCAGGGGGCATACTCACAATTTGGAAGAAGAATATTTTTTATCTTATTCTCAGCTTTAAGGGGAAAGGATTTTTGGGGATTCAGGCGAATTAGAGGGGCCTAAATTGCTACATCGTTAATGTTTATGCTTCTTGTGGTATTGCTGAGAAATGAAATATGTGGGCAGGTCATATTGATTTTAAGTCTAAAATTTCTGTTGGTGTTTGGTTGGTTGGTGGGGATTTTAAGGCAATCAAGGCGTCAGTTGAAAGGAGGGGTAAGGGGTATAGCTCAGTGGTAGAAATTGAGGAGTTCAACACTTTTATAGATGTTATGGAGATGGTGGATCTTCCTACGATGGGTAACAAATTCACATGGATTAAGGCTAATGGCAGTTGTTGTAGCAGGTTAGATAGAATTCTTTTATCCGAATATATGATTTCTAAGTGGAACATTATGGCTCAAGTTGTGGGTGATAGAGATATTTCAGACCATACTGTCGCACCTCAAAAAAAATTGCTTCATCGAAGACACGACCCTTCGCGCGAAAGGCACGAAACGGTTCAACAGAGTCGCCACCGAACTTTATTTATCCCAAAAGAGGGAAAGGAAAATATCGAGAAAACCTTCAAGGAGGGATAAGAACATGGTCGTCGCAACCACATTCTGGGTTCGGGAGTCGGTTACGTGAGGGGAAGGTACGCGCACCCCCTCACGTCCGTTGTACTCAACGGGAACCTCTTAGTTCGATTTGTGAGGAATGTTATCTAAGCTTGTTTGTTTTCTTCTCAACGATATGTGCAAAATGGTAAAGTGAAAGGTTTCGATTACTAAGGGAAATGGGGGTGGTTTTAGGATAGGGTGCTCGGCAAGATCATCGCGACCTCAGGCCTACGTATGCTCATTCGGATGATAATGAGAAATCAGAACAATCGTAGTTCGACTATGGGGTTTGACGGAAAAAGATGGTAGTGTGCTCGCCAAGATCATCGCAATCTTGTGCCTACGTATCTTTACTCAGACGAGAATAAAGAATCAGAGCAGTCGTAGTTCGTGGTACGCCCACGAAAAGGAGGGTTAGGGTTTGAATTTTAGGAGACAAAAGATTGAATGACATACAACCCAAGGGGCGTGCCTCGAGAGCAGTCACTCAAGAATCCAAGGAATGCTAGATTCCAAGAATTCAGTTCTTTCGTGATTGATTGCGAAAATGTTTGATAGGGATTAAGTGCTTTAAGACGAAAGGGTGAATGAATAACAACCCAAGGGCGTGCCTCAAGAGCCATTCATTCGAAGATCCAAGGAATGCTAGATTCCAAGAATCTCCTCCTTTCGTTAGTTGATTTAGAAAGCGGTTTGAAAAAGAGATCGAATTGGATAGGTTGCGAAAAGACGTGAGGATCGATACTAGTCCCTAGGGGTGCTCCTAGTAACGAAACTACGATAGAAAAAATGGAATTGGTTGATGGCGAATGCTAACGAGCACTCAACTTACGAGAATGGGCTTGACGACGAGTCGAGGATTGGATTGAAAATGGTTCTAGGTTTGAAAGGGTTGAAAGATTGAATGAATGACATCCCAAGGGGCGTGCCTCGAGAGCCATGCATTCGAAGTTTGATCGAGAAAATGTTTGGTTACGTATTCGAATTGAATTAGGGTACGAGAAGGGTTCGTTCGTATAGAGACGCGAGTGCGAGGGTTGATTTGTTTAAGTGTTTTAAGGAGAACGACGATTATTTGATAAACGAGACGTCGGCCTCGCAACCAATTAATCGGGGCATTATTAGGATGCTAGATCCTAACGACGCCTTTTTCATTCGATTGATTTATGAAATATTGTTTGATGAACAAAGAAAGTACCACATGGAATGCTAGACTCCAATGGCATTCCTTTGTCCAAATAGTTAAGGAGAGTGTTTTAGGAGCGAAAGGTCGAATGATCACCACCTAAGGCGTGCACCTCAATAGCGGTCACTCAAGAACCCAAGAACTGCTAGACCTCAAGAGCTCAATTCTTTCGCGATTTATTTAAAAAAAACGATTTGAATATGTGTGTTAAGTGGTTTTAATCGGGAAGTAAGCGTTTGAACAAATAAAAATGATTTGATAAACATGAATATGAATATGATATGGATAGTATGAATAGGAATATGAACAATAATAATCAAGATAATATTGACAAGAGATTAAAGTTGACATAAAATAAAAAATTGGTCTCGTCTTAATCGGATTTAATCGAGAAATCGATAATCAACGATCTTTGACTTTCATGGACCAAAAGTGAAAATAAAAGAAATATAAAGTGACAATTAAGAAATTAAATCGAGAAAATGAATACAAAGAATAAAGGTCTCACCTTTATCGAGATTTATTCGAGAAATCGATAAATCGATCGATATTTAGTTTTCATGAACCCAAAATGAATAAAAATAAAATAAAAAATTATAAAATCGAAAATGTATAGGGAAAAGAATAAAGGTCTCACCTTTATCGAGATTTAATCGAGAAATTGATAAATCGATCGATATTTAATTTTTATTGACCCAAAATGAATAATAAAAAAGAAATAAATCGAAATAAATAGGAAAAAGAATAAAGGTCTAGGAAAAAGAATAAAGGTCTCACCTTTATCGAGATTAAGTCGAGAAATCGACAAATCGTCGATGTTTAGTTTTCATTGACCCAAAATAAATGAATAAAAATAAAATAATGAAACACATTGAAATAAAAAAAATAAATAGTCCTCATATATTTCAAAATTCCATTGGTTTTAAAAAAAAACCAATTAAACTATGAGTATTGCTAGATCATTGACCCTCAAATAGAAAAAAGAACATGAGAAATAAAATTGAAATTATAAGAATCATACAACATATTGACATTAAAAGGTTCACCATATTAAAATAAATTTCTAAAAATCTAAACATTCAACAAAACATAAGATGATATTAAAAGAAGATTAACAACAAAAAAACAGTAGGAAGAGCATGGTCTAGAGGTGGCGTATAGAGTAGAAATCCTATGGGCTTCCTGAGCCCATCATCCTTTATACAAACAAGCCAGTTCCTTTTAAAACACAAAACAACAAAAAGAGAAAACAAAGAGAAGGGGGTGCGCTGGATAACAGGGGGTGCGCTGGGTTTTCGTTTTCATCTCCTCTTCATCTCGTTTTCTGGTTTGTTCTGTTTGATTCAATTTCTGGGTTTTGGGTTTGTGAAGTGGGTGGTTGAAAATGGGTTTGCTGTTGATAGAGATTTGGAGGCGGCGGCGGTGTGGTTTTCGGTAGATGGGTTGAACAAACAAAGGTTAATGAGGTTTGATTTGGATTCGTGAAGGGTGATTTGAAGGACAAAAGGTGTCGTTGGGTTCGAGTGTGGTGATTTGAGAATGGTTTTAGTTTTGGAACGTTGTTGTGCGTGGTTGTTTGAGAACGATTTGAGAGTGAGGCCGCGTATGGTTTTGAGGTTGAGGATTTGAGGAGGTTTTTTGCAGAGTGATATTAGCTCCTAGAACTTTTTTTTTAATGAGGGAGAGTTTGTTGGTTTTTATAGAGAGGATTAGGGGTATTGTGGGAAGGATTGAAAAACGTGAGCTGGAAATTGGTGAGGTATTATGCGAATATTCTGAGCGAGATTTGCGTGAGGTTTGTGAAATCCTTGTAACGGTTTCTTTTGCTCAAATTATTTTGTTATCGCCTCTCATTTTAGTTTTTCACATTTGTAATCTTGCAGTACTAGCAACTTTGGAAAATGGGTCCGTATTGTGTACGGCTTGTGATCAAAGGTATCCTAACAATTTGCTTGCTGAAAACGGTTTTGCAGGTCCTGATAAAAGGTGGGTGTTGTAACGCCCCAGTTTTGGTCTTTTACTTTAATTGAGTCGTTTTTTATTATTTTATTATTATATTATTTTATTTATGACTTTTATGTGAAAATATGTCATTTTTCATTGTTGTGATATTTTATCGGGTTTTGGGAACGTTTGCGAGATATTTGAGTGTAAGGGTATTTTGGGCATTTGGGTGTATTTTGTTAAGTTAGTAAAGAAAAGAAAAATAGAAATAGAGAGAAAAATAGTAGAAGAGAAAGAAAGTAAGAAAAGAAGAAAAGAGAAGAAAAGAGGAGAAGAGAGAAAAGAGAGAAATTGGAGAAAAAGCTTGGGAAATCAAGAGAACAAGTTCTAGGAATCGATTAAATCGGGTAAGGGTGTGAAACTCGATTATCTTATTGTTGTGTATGATTATGTATGTGTGGTTGCATGTTGTATTGTCTCGTTCGGTAGTTTTTCGGATATAGGTCGAAATCGTGTAATCGAGTAGAAATCGATGTTTTCACGGACGGAATTTGATATAATTTGTGTTGTATGATCTATGTATGTGTATGAACCATTGCTAGTAATTGTTTTGCTGTTGGAAATGATTTGGGGAAGAAAATGGGAAAAATTGGAGGTATGGAACAGTGTTCACGCAGCAGAATTTTTCTGCTTCTGGTGCAGAGCGCCAGGCGAAAGGCCCTGAGTGCCGGGCGATGCGTTCTTTTCGCCGGGCGGTTCGAGAGGCGCAGAGGTGCCAAGCTTCTATCTCTTTGAATTATTTTGGGGGATTGGTATCGCCTGTGTTTCGCCGGGCGAAGCAGAGGCGAAGTGCGTTTCGCCGGGCGGTGAGCATGCTCCGCCGGGCGGTTGGTTGTTTTTGAAAACAATTTTTCTTTTTTTTTTAAATCCATATCTTTCGAACCGTATTTCCGAATTGAGTGATATTTATATCGTTGGAAAGCTTATGAAATGTACTTTTGGATGATGATGGTTTTGGAATTGTTAGCCGATTTAATTATGTCGAAAAATCGGGAATAGTGTCGTTTTGTCGACTTTTGCTGTTATAACTGTGTGAATTGGATGTGTAAGGTACACTGTACTGTTAATATGAATGTTGTATGGATTGTGTGCTGTGTTGGGATAAGAATACTATGTGTCGATGATAATCTGTGGCCTAAGGGCAAGAAAATACTATGTGTGATATTTGATGATAAATGCATGATCATGAATGTGTGTATGTATGCAATGTGAATGTCATGAGTCATTGTATGCCAAGCATCATGATATGTATTGTGGAAACGTCCTGAGTGGCGGTTTAATTCCTGAGGGAATTTGCTATAACATCGTGTGCCTCGAAAATATGAGGCGCTTCCTGAGGACCTAAAGCGATGGTTGTAGACGATCGTGTGCCCATGATGGGACTTAAAGCGATCCATAACGTCGTGTGCCTCGAAAATATGAGGCGATGCCTGAGGACCTAAAGCGACGGGTGAACATCGTAGGCCCGACGGGGTGTTACTTGAGATTCTCAGTAACGAGCGATGGTTCCGATAGTTCCTGAGTGAACTGGTGATGAGACATGAGAAACAATGAAAGTCGGTACCGCATGGCATGTGCATAGAGTCGTTGTGTCGGTCCCTGTGCATGTGCATAATCATGGATTAAATGTGTATGTTAATTGTGAATGTGATAATGTGATGGAATATATATAATTGTGTTGATGAGGAGTGTATTATGGGTGATTGACGTGCATTGGTGATGAATACCTGATAATTGTACTGTGTTATGTTTTATTCGATTGTGGTGCATTTGTGGTGAGAACTTTATACTTGTGTATTTTTGTGTTAATACATAATTTTACTCAACGGTATTATGATTGTTTTTCTCACCCTTCTGCTGTTTTATAACGCTCTATGAGGCGTTGCAGATTAGAGCTGCTGGAGGTATTCCTTTTTGTGAAGCGTTGCGTCTTCATTATTTTGGTCGGTCGGCTCTGATATGTGACTCCGGGTAGTTAGGGTGGCCGTGCACTATTATTTTGTATATCTGATGATATATTTTGGTTGTACATATGCTACCTGATGTATGACAAACTGGTTATATGTGTATATGTATATATGTTAATCAGATTTTAGATTTTCCGCTTTAATTCTAATTTCTGAAAAGTGGGTGTAAGGAATAAAGTTTCCTCTGTATGATTGCTACCCCACAGTTGCATATCATTATGGGCAGGTGTTGCATGTTATGTGTATGTTTGGTTACTTTGATGTGATTTCCCCTTTCTATGCCATGATGTTTCAAATATACTCTGATCAATTTTTGAATTTTCTTTTTACCGCTTTAATTGCGTGTTAATTGGGGGTGTATATCGGGGGCGTCACATTAAGTGGTATCAGAGCCAGTCCGTGTCAGTTGTGTCGTTTGCGTCTATTGTGTCTGGCATATTGGGCGAGTTGTGTTGAACAAGTTGTTGTTTAACCAGAGTTTCTGTTTTGGACGAACATAATATGGCTGGTCGTAATGATGCTGCTTTGGCTGCTGCGATGGAAGCGATGGCACAAGCTGTGCAGGGTGCACCGAATGCTGCCAAAAATGATGAGTTTAGAAAGAATAAGCCGCCGGTTTTTAAAGGGAAACATGATCCGGATGGTGCGCAGTTGTGGTTGAAAGAGATTGAGAGGATTTTTAGGGTAATGGATTGTGACGAGGAGGATAAGGTGAGGCTGGGCACTCACATGTTGCATGAAGAGGCCGACGACTGGTGGATCAGTACTCGTCAGGTGTTGGAAGCTGATGAGGAGGAAGAAGAGATCACTTGGGAGGTGTTTAGTCGAGAGTTTCTAAGGAAGTATTTTCCGGAAGATGTCCGAGGAAAGAAGGAGATTGAGTTTTTGGAACTGAAACAAGGTAATTTATCTGTCGTTGAGTATACTGCTAGGTTTGTGGAACTTGTGCAGTTTTATCCTCACTATGTGGAAGCGACAGCTGAATTTTCAAAGTGTGTAAAGTATGAAAGTGGCTTGCGTCCTGAGATAAAGCAGGCGATTGGTTATCAGAGGATTCGAAGGTTTGCTGATTTGGTTGAATGCTGTAGGATTTATGATGAGGACAGTAAGGCTCGTTCGGCTCATTATAAAAGTGTAAGTGACAGGAAAGGGAAGCAACAGTTCCGTGGTGGACCGTATGTGTCACCGGCTGATAAGGGTAAACAAAGGAGTACTTTTGATCGAAGGTCAAGTGGAGGAGGTATGTCTAATGCTCCTAGGTGTTTTAGATGTGGTGGATTGGGACATCGTCAGTCCGAGTGTAGGAAGAATTTGGATAAGTGTTCTAACTGTGGAGGTGAAGGACATGTTGTGGCTGATTGTAAAAGGAAGAATGTGGTGAAGTGTTACAATTGTGGGGAACCTGGTCACATTAGTTCGAAGTGTCCGAATCGGAAGAAAGCTCCGACTAGTGGCAAGGTGTTTTCTTTGGCAGGAACTCAGACTTCAAGTGCAGATCGTCTGATAAGAGGTACTTGCTTTATTAATAATACGCCTTTAATTGCTATTATTGATACTGGAGCGACTCATTCGTTTATTTCGTCTGAGTGCGCGGAACGTTTGAATCTTGGGTTGTCTTCGATGGATGGTGAGATGGTTATTGATACTCCAGCGATGGGGTCAGTAACTACTTCTTTAGTGTGTTTGAGTTGTCCTTTGACCATTTATGGTAAAGACTTTGCGATGGATTTGGTGTGTTTACCGTTGGAAGGTTTAGATGTGGTGTTGGGAATGAATTGGTTGCAATTTAATAGGGTTCATATTGATTGTTATCATAAGCTTGTAAGGTTTCCTTCTCTTGTAGAAGATGAAGACTCGAGTTTCTTGTCTACTAAAGAGTTGAAGAAACTTTTAGCGGATAAAGCTCAGTTGTTTGGGTTGTTTGCTTCATTGACTGTGGATAGTCAAGTTTCTCTTGATGTGTTTCCTGTTGTATGCGAATTTCCTGAGGTGTTTCCGGAGGATATTTCAGATGTGCCGCCGGTGAGAGAGGTTGAATTTTCGATAGATCTAGTTCCTGGTACTAGACCTGTTTCTATGACACCTTATAGAATGTCGGCATCTGAATTGGTGGAGTTGAAAAAGCAGTTAAATGAGTTGTTGGAAAAGAGGTTCGTGAGGCCAAGTGTTTCTCCTTGGGGTGCTCCAGTTTTGTTGGTGAAAAAGAGGGATGGTAGTATGCGATTATGTATTGATTATCGCCAGTTGAACAAAGTGACGATTAAGAACAAATATCCGCTTCCAAGGATTGATGATCTGATGGATCAGTTGGTTGGTGCTTGTGTATTTAGTAAGATCGATTTGAGATCGGGGTACCATCAAATAAGAGTGAAAGAAGAGGATATTCAGAAGACGGCCTTTAGAACACGGTACGGTCATTATGAATATTCGGTGATGCCGTTCGGGGTTTCTAATGCGCCTGGTGTGTTTATGGAATACATGAATCGGATTTTTCACGAGCATTTGGATCGTTTTGTGGTGGTGTTTATTGATGATATTTTAATCTATTCTAAGTCTCGGGAAGAACATGCAGAGCATTTGCGTATTGTTTTGCAGGTTTTGAAGGAAATGAAGCTTTTTGCCAAATTGTCCAAGTGTGAATTCTGGTTGTTTGAGGTGAGTTTTCTTGGGCACGTAATTTCAGGTAATGGTATTGCAGTGGATCCATCTAAAGTAGAAGCAGTTCTACAATGGGAGGCTCCTAGATCCGTTACTGAAATTCGAAGCTTTCTAGGTTTGGTTGGTTATTATCGGAGGTTCATTGAAGGTTTTTCTAAGCTAGCTCTTCCTTTGACGCAGTTGACTTGTAAGGGCAAAGCATTCATTTGGGATATTCAATGTGAAGAGAGTTTTTGTGAGCTGAAGAGAAGATTGACGACAGCTCCGATTCTTATTTTACCTAATCCTAATGAACCATTTGTTGTGTATTGCGATGCTTCTTTAATTGGTTTGGGTGGTGTTCTGATGCAGGAAGGTAAAGTTGTAGCTTATGCTTCAAGGCAGTTAAGAGTTCATGAGAAAAACTGTCCTACTCATGATCTTGAGTTAGCGGCTGTGGTTTTTGTGTTGAAGATTTGGAGGCATTATCTCTATGGTGCGAGGTTTGAAGTATTTAGTGATCATAAAAGCTTGAAATATTTATTTGATCAGAAAGAGTTGAACATGAGGCAGCGGAGATGGTTGGAATTCTTGAAAGATTACGACTTTGGCTTGAATTACCATCCTGGTAAAGCTAATGTGGTAGCCGATGCGTTGAGCCGGAAATCGTTGCATATGTCCGCATTGATGGTGAAAGAGTGGGAACTTTTGGAGTCGTTTAGAGACTTGAGTTTGGTATGTGAAGTGACTTCGGTTAGTGTAAGGCTTGGAATGTTGAAGGTTGCTAATGAATTTTTGTTGTCGGTTAGTGAGAAACAAAAGCTGGATTTGAAATTCGTTGATTTGATGAGGAATGAGAATGTGGATTTCAAGGTTGATAATTTTGGTGTTTTGAGATTCCGTGGTCGTATTTGTATACCTGATGATGCAGAGTTGAAAAGAATGATTTTGGAGGAAGGACACCGGAGTAATTTAAGTATACATCCGGGTGCGAATAAGATGTACCAAGATTTGAAGAAGATTTTCTGGTGGTCTGGTTTGAAAAGAGATGTGGCTCAGTTTGTGTATGCATGTTTGACTTGTCAGAAATCGAAAGTGGAACATTTGAGACCTAGTGGTTTGTTGCAACCGTTGGATATTCCTGAGTGGAAATGGGATAGCATTTCGATGGATTTTGTGACGGGATTACCGAACACTCAGCGTGGGCATAATGCTATTTGGGTGATTGTGGACAGGCTGACTAAATCGGCACATTTTATTCCGATTGACATCAGTTTTTCTTTGGAGAGGTTAGCTGAGATCTATATCAGTGTGGTGGTGAAATTGCATGGGATTCCATTGAGTATTGTTTCGGATCGAGATCCTAGGTTTACATCGAGATTTTGGGAAAGTTTACAGAAGGCTTTGGGTTCTAAATTGAGGTTGAGTTCGGCTTATCATCCGCAGACAGATGGTCAGACCAAAAGAACTATTCAGTCTTTGGAGGATTTGTTGAGAGCGTGTGTTTTGGAACAAGGTGGTGCGTGGGACGGTTATCTTGCTTTGGTTGAGTTCACGTATAATAACAGTTTCCATTCTAGTATTGGAATGGCACCTTTTGAGGCTTTATATGGGCGAAGATGTCGAACGCCGTTGTGTTGGCACGAAACAGGTGAGAGTTCTGTGGTTGGACCGGAATTGGTGCAACAGACGACGGAAAAGGTAAAGTTTATTCGTGAGAAAATGAAGGCTTCTCAAAGTAGACAAAAGAGTTATCATGATCGGAGACGGAAGGATCTTGAGTTTCAAGAGGGCGATCATGTATTTCTGAGAGTTACGCCGGTAACGGGTGTTGGTCGTGCTTTGAAATCTAAGAAGCTTACTTCTCGATTTATTGGTCCTTACCAGATATCTGCGAGAGTTAGTGTTGTGGCGTATCGTGTGGCGTTACCGCCGAATCTGTTGAATTTGCATGACGTTTTTCATGTTTCACAGCTTCGGAAGTATGTTCCGGATCCGTCACATGTGATTCCGATGGACGAGGTTGAGGTAAGGGATAACCTTACGGTCGAGGCATTACCGGTTTGTATTTTGGATCGCGAGGTGAAGCGGTTGCGAGGCAAGGATATTGCTTTGGTGAAAGTGGCGTGGGGAGGCGCCGCTGAGGGTAATTTGGCGTGGGAATTGGAGAGTCGGATGCGAGAGTCGTATCCAGAGTTGGTTGTTTCAGGTGAGATTTTCGAGGACGAAAATTTCTAAGTGGGGGAGAATTGTAACGCCCCAGTTTTGGTCTTTTACTTTAATTGAGTCGTTTTTGATTATTTTATTATTATATTATTTTATTTCTGACTTGTATGTGAAAATATGTCATTTTTCATTGTTGTGATATTTTATCGGGTTTTGGGAACGTTTGCGAGATATTTGAGTGTAAGGGTATTTTGGGCATTTGGGTGTATTTTGTTAAGTTAGTAAAGAAAAGAAAAATAGAAATAGAGAGAAAAATAGTAGAAGAGAAAGAAAGTAAGAAAAGAAGAAAAGAGAAGTAAAGAGGAGAAGAGAGAAAAGAGAGAAATTGGAGAAAAAGCTTGGGAAATCAAGAGAACAAGTTCTAGGAATCAATTAAATCGGGTAAGGGTGTGAAACTTGATTATCATATTGTTGTGTATGATTATGTATGTGTGGTTGCATGTTGTATTGTCTCGTTCGGTAGTTTTTCGGATATAGGTCAAAATCGTGTAATCGAGTAGAAATCGATGTTTTCACGGACGGAATTCGATATAATTTGTGTTGTATGATCTATGTATGTGTATGAACCATTGCTAGTAATTGTTTTGCTGTTGGAAATGATTTGGGGAATAAAATGGGAAAAATTGGAGGTATGGAACAGTGTTCACGCAGCAGAATTTTTCTGCTTCTGGTGCAGAGTGCCGGGCGAAAGGCCCTGAGCGCCGGGCGATGCGTTCTTTTCGCCGGGCGGTTCGAGAGGCGCAGAGGTGCCAAGCTTCTGTTTCTTTGAATTATTTTGGGGGATTGGTATTGCCTGTGTTTCGCCGGGCGAAGCAGAGGCAAAGTGCGTTTCGCCGGGCGGTGAGCATGCTCCGCCGGGCGGTTGGTTGTTTTTGAAAACAATTTTTCTTTTTTTTTTAAAATCCATATCTTTCGAACCGTATTTCCGAATTGAGTGATATTTATATCGTTGGAAAGCTTATGAAATGTACTTTTGGATGATGATGGTTTTGGAATTGTTAGTCGATTTAATTATGTCAAAAAATTGGGAATAGTGTCATTTTGTCGACTTTTGCTGTTATAACTGTGTGAATTGGATGTGTAAGGTACACTGTACTGTTAATATGAATGTTGTATGGATTGTGTGCTGTGTTGGGATAAGAATACTATGTGTCGATGATAATCTGTGGCCTAAGGGCAAGAAAATACTATGTGTGATATTTGATGATAAATGCATGATCATGAATGTGTGTATGTATGCAATGTGAATGTCATGAGTCATTGTATGCCAAGCATCATGATATGTATTGTGGAAACGTCCTGAGTGGCGGTTTAATTCCTGAGGGAATTTGCTATAACATTGTGTGCCTCGAAAATATGAGGCGCTTCCTGAGGACCTAAAGCGATGGTTGTAGACGATCGTGTGCCCATGATGGGACTTAAAGCGATCCATAACGTCGTGTGCCTCGAAAATATGAGGCGATGCCTGAGGACCTAAAGCGACGGGTGAACATCGTAGGCCCGACGGGGTGTTACTTGAGATTCTCAGTAACGAGCGATGGTTCCAATAGTTCCTGAGTGAACTGGTGATGAGACATGAGAAACAATGAAAGTCGGTACCGCATGGCATGTGCATAGAGTCGTTGTGTCGGTCCCTGTGCATGTGCATAATCATGGATTAAATGTGTATGTTAATTGTGAATGTGATAATGTGATGGAATATATATAATTGTGTTGATGAGGAGTGTATTATGGGTGATTGACGTGCATTGGTGATGAATACCTGATAATTGTACTGTGTTATGTTTTATTCGATTGTGGTGCATTTGTGGTGAGAACTTTATACTTGTGTATTTTTGTGTTAATACATAATTTTACTCAACGGTATTATGATTGTTTTTCTCACTCTTCTGCTGTTTTATAACGCTCTATGAGGCGTTGCAGATTAGAGCTGCTGGAGGTATTCCTTTTTGTGAAGCGTTGCGTCTTCATTATTTTGGTCGGTCGGCTCTGATATGTGACTCTGGGTAGTTAGGGTGGCCGTGCGCTATTATTTTGTATATCTGATGATATATTTTGGTTGTACATATGCTACCTGATGTATGACAAACTGGTTATATGTGTATATGTATATATGTTAATCAGATTTTAGATTTTCCGCTTTAATTCTAATTTCTGAAAAGTGGGTGTAAGGAATAAAGTTTCCTCTGTATGATTGCTACCCCACAGTTGCATATCATTATGGGCAGGTGTTGCATGTTATGTGTATGTTTGGTTACTTTGATGTGATTCCCCCTTTCTATGCCATGATGTTTCAAATATACTCTGATCAATTTTTGAATTTTCTTTTTACCGCTTTAATTGCGTGTTAATCGGGGGTGTAGATCGGGGGCGTCACAGGTGTGTTGGTGTAAACATTCTGCAGGTGCTTGGTATTATGGCATGGTTGTTGTACGGTTCGGTCGTGTTCGGTTTGCATTTCATGCTGGCGTGGTTTTTTTTGTAAAAAAAAGTTGGTTTTATGGTGTGTATGTGACAGCTTGATGCAGGTGGAAAGACCGGTTCATGTTGCGATAGAAAACTTGTGGGGTCAGGACTTTAAAATTGTGTGTTGCGCAAGGATTATGGAGGCTGGTGGATGTTTTGTTTTTTCTCTGATATTCTGTAATCTTGGATACCTTCCACATTATGTCATGATTTGGACAAGTTCTTTTGATTTTTTTTGTTTTAAAATGGGCCTTCAAATTGTAACATGGGCTTTGTATTATTTTGTGAATGAACTTGTGAAATGAAATGAATCTTTTGTGAAATGTTGATTTTTCTATGTGACATTTTTTGCAATTTGGTTTATTGGATTATTTTTGCAGTGGATTTATATGGTCATGGGTCTTGATTTTTTTTGAATAATGGTTCATAAAAAAAAAGTGATAAATGGCCCTTTGAATTGTAATATATGATGGTTAATTAGAGATGGATTTAAATATGAAAAATGGATTTGAAGTTGATTAAAAATGGTTTATGGATATGACTTAATTTGTATTAATGAAGAAGATAATTTTGGGAAAATATGTATAGGATGGCTAAAAGAATTTACAAAGGAATTGAATTTTGAAATGGATATGTAAAAGAGTAAATATGGTTTAATTGATGGAAATTGGTGAGAGATAGAAAGTGGAGACGAATATGGACATTGAATGGATTTGGAAAGTGGAAATGGCTAAAGTTGAAGATAACATATATTTTTTTTGGATTTTTCTGAATAATTGTCAGTGAGTGGATGTACAGATGGAAATATACAGGTAGGACAAATTTGGGGTATGACACATACGCAGTTTGGATCAAGGCCAATTTGATGAACTGGGGACCGAAACCATTTAAGGTGTTCACGTGTTGGTTTGAACATCCTGGGTTCATGGATTTTGTGTTAACAAAGTGGAATTCGATTCAGGTGGAGGGTAGTGCGACTAATAGGTTGTCTGAAAAGTTTAAAGCTCTAAGATTATGGTTGAGGTGGTGGAACAAAAATGTTTTTGGTTGGGTTGATTTGAGAGTCGAGGAAGGTGTTGATAGGATGAATACCATTGAGGACGAGATGGTGGGAGTAGAGGGAGTAATCTCTGAGGTAGATGTGGATGGTAGGAGTGAGGCTGAAGTGGAGGTTTGGAAAAGTATTATGCTGAAAGAATGTCTTCTCAAACAAAAATCTCGGGCTAAATGGATAAAGGATAGGGATTCTAATTTTAGGTATTTCCGTTCTTTGTTGAAGACCTGGACCAAAATTAATTTGATCATTGATCTTAGGCTTAGTTCTTCCTTGGTAGAGGATGTTGTATGAATCAAACAGGCTGCTATGGACCACTTTGCTGAAAGGTTTAGCCAATGTACTACTCAGAGGCCTGTCCTGGATTTCTCAAATTTGACTACCTTAACCTAAGAGGACAGGATGATACTGGAGGAATAATTCTCATATGATGAAATACATTTGGTTGTGCTCGACTGTGAGGGTAATAAAAGTCTCGGTCCGGATGGCTTTAATTTGGAATTCCTTAAGAGATGTTGGGATGTTATAGGTAATGAAGTAGTTAGTTACATTAAGGAGTTCCAAAGTTCTGCTAAGCTTCCGAAATCAATGTCTCTGCCTTTCATCGCTTTGGTTCCTTGAATCCTCGAGGATTGGATGAGTTTTGACCTATTTGCCTTATTAGTTGTATTTATAAAGTTATTTCTAAATTGTTGGCTAATAGGCTTAAGAGAATTATTGGTAAGCTTGTATCTGAGACTCTGACTACATTCATCCTTGGGAGGGAGCTTTTGGATGGGGTAGTGGTTGCAAATGAAGTAATTGATTTTGCTAAGAGAAATAAAAGGAGGTGCCTTTTGTTTAAAATAGATTTTGCTAAAGCATACGATTGTGAAATTGGAATGTTTTGGTGAAGGTGCTTGTGGCTATGGAGTTTAGAGACTAATGGCTTAAATGGTTGGAGGGTGGAGTGTTCTCTAGTTATTTATCTGTATTGGTCAATGGTGGAACTACTAAGGATTTCAAGGCTTCTGGGGGGCTGAAACAGGGTGACCCCTTGTCTCCTTTCTTGTTTTCCCTGGTAGTTGAAGGGATGGCATCTCTTGTTATAAAGGCGGAAGAACTAGGAATCCTCAAGGGGTTTAGCATGGATGAGATAACTTCAATCAACTTGTTATAGTTTGCTGATGACACAATTCTAGATTGCGATTACTCTTGGCATAACCTTTAGGGGCCTTAAATCGATACTGAGGGGTTTTGAGATGACTTTGGGGCTAAAAATAAATTCCTAAAAAAGTAGACTGTATGGAGTGGGTGTTGAAGATTCATTTCTGAAGGATGCGTCTTATTTCATGGCGTGTAAAAAGGAATATTTGCCTTTCATATTTCTTGCGTTGACTGTAGGAGGAAACCACAGACGTGTGGCTTTTTGGAACCCTGTCATTTCTTGCCTAAAGTCTCGTCTTTCTTTGTGGAAGGAAATAATGCTATCGAAAGGGGGATGGTTGCTCTCATTAATTATGTGTTGGTTAACATGTTGGTGCATCACCTAGCCTTTTATAGAGCCTCTGCCAAAGTGATTTTGCAGATCAAATAAATCCAAAGGAGGTTCCTTTGGTCGGGTTCGTTGGAAAAGCAAGGAGTAACTTGGATTAGTTGGTGATCAGTGTGTCTTCCAAAGGTAAATGGTGGTCTAGGTATTATGGATGCAGGTTTGTATAATAAAGCTTTACTTACTAAGTGGCTTTGGAGATTTCTTATGGAGAGGGAAGCCATTTGGAGTGACATTCTTGTGTATAGATATGGGAACTTCATCTGCAGGTTATTTTCTAAAGAGGTACCAAGAACCTTATATCATGAATTGTTATGGTGTAAAGACCTTATGAGCTTTGTCGACTCAATCGAAGTGGATGGTTTTTCTGAGTCTATAGCGTGTAGGCTTGGGGACGAATATCTTATTCCATTTTGGTCGGCTAAGTGGCTGGGGAATTTGTCATTGATGGAACTATTTCCAGGTCTGTTCGATGTCTCGGAAAGAAAGCTGACTGTGGTAGAGGAAATGGGTTGTTGGGTGGGAATGGATTGGGTGTGGGAGCTAGGTTTCATCTATGCTCTTCTTAGCAATTCTGCAACAATCCAATTGTATTATATTTTGTTGTTGTTACCTGAAGTTTCTCCTTAAAATGTAGGCATTATCGCTTTATATGGCCTTACGGAGTTCATAAATCATTTTCCGTCAAATCTTGCTATGATAGGCTTTTGCTTGCTGCAAGTGTGTCTGAGTTGGATGATAATTTATCATCTAATTTGGCTTCCCTTTAGAGGTCGAAGACCCCCTTAAAAATTAAAATTTTCGAGTAGAGGTTGATTCTCGACATGTTTCCTACTCGTTCTAATCTTGTTATTAGGAACATGATTAGTAATGTCCACAACAAAATATGTGTATTTTGTTTTATGAGTGATGAAGACATCGACCACCTACTTGTTGCTTGCCCGAGAATACATCTGGCGTGGAGGAAAATAGCAGAATGGGTGGATGTTCCTTACTTGGAGGAGACTTATTGTGGAGAACATTTGAGGGCTCGGGAGGCTTGTTTGAAGGGGAGATGTAATACATCTTCTATTTTCTTGATATGGTATACGACTTATGGTGCATTTGGAGGATGATAAATCAAATTATTTTTTATGATTTGATTTGTAACCCGAATGTTATAGTTGTTAAAATCATTGTTCTATCTTGGTCATGGTTGGTCTTAGGTTCTATTTCGAGATATAAATGTAATTTCTATGAGTGGCATAAATGTCCACTAGATTTTTTGTAGGAGTTGTATGTTTGGGTCGACTTGCTGGTACTTTTTGTAACTTTGGGTTGGAGTACCCCTAGTGCTCATTTTCAATTCAAAGTTTTTGCTTATAAAAGAATAGAATATTTTTTCCGTAATGTTGTATGTTTTCGCGTCCATTGTATTAAATACTTGAGATTTGATTTTTGAAAGGAATATTTCCCTTGGTGATTTTTGAAGGACATTTATATTTTTAAAGCTTATGTACTGATTGCATTTATATTTTTAAAGGGAATACTTCCATAATGTTGGTCTTGCATTTATATTTTTGAAGCTTATGTACTAATTGCATTTATATTTTTAAAACTTATGTACTGATAATTCTGAAGGTGGTTAAAGACGCTTATGTTATTTCACCCACATATATGTAAAACAATAATTATGTTTCATATATGTAAACATATTATGCATATGAGTGGTTAAAAAATAATACCAAGGATAATCAACTTTATGATGTGGAAGTGAGTGGTTAGAAAACAATACCAAGGTTAATCAACTTTATGATGTGGAAGTTAGTTGTGTATAGATAACAAAAAGTAACTGTTCATTAGTATTGAGAATGTAGCAAGTGTGATTAATGTGGGTAATAGTCCCACATTGGTGGAAATGTGGAGACTTGAGTATTTATACGCGGGAGAACGCACACATTTATTACCTTAAGATTTTGGGTGAATATGTAGTATGTCTCTCACAAAGGTGTTGCTTAAAGGGAAATCCCACAATGTTCAATGCTCCCTAGTTGGAAAACTCCCCCAACACATGGTATCATGAGTCTGGTTCGAGAAAGGGACGACTTACTTGTATCGGAAGTCAACGGTAACACAAGGGTGGTGAGTAAGAAACGTTCCGTTGAAGAGTGTCAACGACGCCAAAAGGGTGGTGAGTAAGAAACATTCTGTGTGGTACAAGAGTTTGTGGAAGTAAGAAGAGCTTCCACTTGAGGAGAAGCATTGTGGACTCATATTTGAGAGGGAGTGTTGAGAATATAGCAAGTGTGATTAGTGTGGGTAATAGTCCCACGTTGGTTGGAAATGTGGAGACTTGAGCATTTATAAGTGGGAGAGCTCACACACCTATCACCTTAAGGTTTTGGGTGAATATGTGGTGTGTCTCTCACAAAAGTGTTGCTTAAAAGGAAGTCTCACAATGTTCAATGCTCCCTAATTGAAAAACTCCCCCAACAATTAGACTCTTATATTAGCATACCACATTTTTAAAAATTTTAAATTTTCTTTCATATGTTCGGAGATTTATCTGCAGACGTATCTAAATTATAATCAGAGTGTGCTATTCTGAGATCCACTTTACTTTGAACAAAAATATAGTCCGTAGATGCATCTTTGTATGGTATTTGGTATATTCGAAGATGCATCTCTGAAATATACACTGAAAGTTGTTCAAAGAGTGAGAAATACAAAGGGGATGATTTCGGATATGCATCTCTGGAATCCTTCATGAATCATATCAGAATAACACCAATGTCCAAACATTCAATTTTTGTGAAACCAACTTATATTAATTTATATTAACTTAAAATCAAAGTAAAATGAAGTTAATTAAAGTTAAAGGAAAGTAAAAATTCATACATTAATAAAAAAATCAAGAAAATTCATACAAAACATTTGTCCGGAAAAAAAATCTCAATATAAACTACAAGGTATGTCTAACCGTCTGCCTCCTTCGCCGCTTATACTACACGACATGATGTAACTCGACAACCATGCGCTCCATGAGGGACAACTAGGGACTGCCATCCTGAAAGAGTCCTGACTCTATAGTTGCTCTACCCATCTTCGCAACACGCCGACAGACTGTCGGTCACACTATCTGTCTGCTCATCCCGAACCTCAAGTATCTCATGGTTAGCTGACTTAGGTGGTCCTCTAAGAGCATCTGGCGTCATGATAGGGTGTGACACCCTATAGAACCATATCAAGTAACCCTTACTAGAAGCCTAGTGTACACGAGTTGCCTCCCGATGATACTCCTCTGGTATCAGGTGGCTCTCGAAATCATCCAGTATCGTCTGAAGATATTTGTGGTGCACGCCGAGAGGAGCAAACTCATGGAGAGGTCTCAGGATAATCTACAAGTAGCAAAACTAGTGCATTACTCGCTCAGGAAGATATGGATACATAAGAGATGCCTCACATCTCACCTAGCCGGAGTATAAGGAAATGACCTCAAATTGATGTGTCTGGCGATAACCCTCATATGGGAAAAAGTAAATGTCATATGGTACCATACAGTCAAGAAAGATTCTGAATGGCTCAACCACACCATTTCCTCTGTACGGAACAAAAGCAGGTGCATGAGGCCACATCATATTTTTTAACAGAACTTAACGCCAGAGATTAAATTTAAAATAAAATCAATTTACACGAATCAAAAGACTATTTAAACCTATTATTTATATTAAGCCCAACTATTTATCTAAGACCCTTGAATTTTGAAGGTCTTATACGGTGAGCCTGCTTGCTCATCTATAAGGCCAATAACTCCAACAATGTAGATAAGCGATGAAGTTAATGACCTTTCAACTTTCTCGATCGATCCACAAGCATAAATACACACTCTCCTTGCATAAATAGTTAGAGCAGGGCTGTTTTTAAGAACCTACGAGATAAGTCACCATATATGGTTTTAAATTTGTCATAATTAATTTCAGATTAAATAAAATCTCATAAAATACCAATAATTAAATAAAAACTCTATTTATTTTTTATTATTAATCTACAACTAATCTTAACGGGATACCTTATCTCCCAGCTAATTTACAATTTATTTTTTTTATTCAAACCAATTTACAATTTTTATTTAGGCTTAAATGCACTTTTGGTCCCCCTAGTTTGGGGTTTTAACACTTTTGATCCCCCTATTACAAAACCTGTGTTTTTGGTCCCTTTAGTTTGATGCGCCTTGCATTTTGTTGGTCCCCCTTCCAAATATGATGATCTGTCTTTAAATTGGCTGATGTGGCTGGTTTAATGATATGCCATGTCATTTAAATGTTATTTGTTACTAATTATAATTGCCAAAAACTAATTAAATGACTAATTACCTCCTAGATTATTAAAAACCTAATTATGTTATGAAGATTATTTATAAATTAGGGATTTATGTTCCTCTTTTTTCTCACTACGCATGTTCTTCTCAGTTCATCATCTTCTTCTCAGTTCATCATCTTCTTCTTCACTTTCTAACAAACCAGCTTGGTAGTCTTCGTTTCTATGCCTCGTGAATGTGAATCTGGATGTAGCCATGGAAGTAGGTCATCAATTCGTTCAAGGCATGTCTGCAAGTGTGGACTTGATGCTCCGTTGATGACAGCATGGACGGATGCAAACCCGGGTCGTCGTTTCTATGGATGTGGGATGTATAAAGTACAAGGATAGAAGAAATATTCTCACTTTGTTTGGTTGGATTAAGAAATGCCTCCTAGGGCAAAAGAGATAATATCATCACTGTTAATGAAGCTGAATGAGGAGAAGGACATTGTTAACACACACAAAGCAAAGGAGGAGGAGAAGATGAAGATCATGAAGAAACAATTGAAGATTAACTGGATGTTGTTATTTGTAGTTTTTTTTGCCTTTGTTGGAACAACAATGATGAAGTAGATTAGGTAGAAATGTAATTGTATTTTGGTTGGTTGAGATGTAATGAAATGCAAGGCTGAGAATTTTGAGATGTAATGTGTGTTGATTGTTGAAATGAAATGAATTGCAATGTTAAGAATTCTGGTTGTAATTTATGTTGTAATTTATGCAGCTTAAATAGTATTCCACATATATGAGCATGTGCACTAATTCTGGTTGTAGTTTATGTTGTAATTTATGCAGCTTAAATAGTATTCCACATATATGAGCATGTGCACTAATTCTGGTTGTAATTTATGCAGCTTCTAATGTTGTAAACCAAATATATGACAGTAACATGTGCACTAACCCAACCAAATAGTATTCCACAACACAAACCTTATAATGTATGCATTTTGACAGCAGCATTACACAAACCAAATATATGACAGCAGGCTGCATTCTTTGTAATAATTACTACATTGTAATACATTGTAATTTAACTTGTCTGCATTACACCAAATTACTTGAAATACTTATATATTGATCAAACCATTAACTTGTCTGCATTACACCAATTCAAACCAACAAAATAACATCAAAATATATGCCAAAATAACTAATACTGATTGGCAGCTTGACAGTATTACACCAATACTCCAAAATAACATCAAAATTACACCAATAACTTGACAACATTACATCAAAATAACCTACATCAAAATGACATCTAAAACCTATAGGAGACTACTCTTGAGTTGGTTGGGGTGCTTGTGAACTTTGACCAATCTCAGTTTGTTTTTCCTTTGGGGTAGCCTTAACCTTCTTAGCCTTCTTTGGTTTGTTCCCACCCTTTGGGATAGCCCTATCTGCAGCCCTTTTTCCCTTGCAGCTTCTTTTGTTATGCCCCATTGCACCACACTTGGCACATGTCACAGTTGAGAACTTCCTTTGGAGAATGTGAGGATTTCTTGGCTCATCATTGGTCTTGTTTCTCTGTTTTTTTGGCCTTCCTATTGCTCTCCTCATAACAGGCGGTTCCACTTTACCCACATCAGTCACGGGCCACAATTGTGGTCCATTGGTTGGAAACACAATGTGAGAGTAAGTTTCCATAAAAGTTGCTTTCCTACCATAAAATTCAAAATTCAGTTAAATGTGAGGGTAAGTATGTACAAACTACAATGTTAGATGGGCAAACCTATAATGTGTTGCAACATAATCCTCAGGGCGTTTCTTTATGTTCCATATGCATGCAATTACATGGCAGCAAGGTATTCCACTCAATTCCCATTTCCTACATGAACAAGTTTGTTTCTTCAAATCAACACAATAAGCTTCATTCCCATTGCTGACACCAAAAATGGCTAAGTCATCATCACCATGCCATGTAGGACTCCAGCCTTGTGCTTGTTTCTTATTTTTTTCAAGTATGAGTTGAATTTTAGGGCATATAGATCCAGTGTAATTTTGAAGGAGCTCCTTTTGACTTGTAATTCTCTTGGTGATGTAGTGTTTGATGCCCTCAAATAGGGTGATAATTGGCTTGTCCCTATGCTCAAGGATTGCCCTATTGAATGCTTCACACATGTTATTGACTTGTAAATCACACTTTGAGTAAGTGCTGAAGTGTGACCTACTCCATTGGTTAGCAGGCACTTCCATCATATCCTTCCATGCCTCTTCCTTCATTGCTTTCATTTGCAGTATTGCCTTCTCCCAAGCAGGAATTGTTGTTGCCCTTGCAGCTGCCCACAACACTTGTTTGAATTCTAATCCAGTATGTCTCTTCTTCCAATTGCCATATAGATGTTTAACACATAGTCTGCATTCAACATTGGCACTAAGTCCTAGAACATTCTGGTGCAGCATTACCTTTAGTAGCATTACATTCAGTGGCAACATTATCTGCTTTTGAACTCTTAAACCCTGTACATTGTATCTCATCTTCCTCATCATCCTCAATGTTTACATTAGCTTCACTATCCTCAATGATATCTGGTATCCCCACACTATGCTCCACATAAACATCAACAACATCATATCCTACAACATCTTTTGCAAACTGCACCACATCATTGTCATTGTTCAAAGGTCTAAGACCACGAGAAAAGCTAAAAGCTGGGTTCCAATACCATAGACACTTAATATTCACATAACCCTCAGCCCTGATCATATCCTCTATCTCCATATACGACATGTAATCTACATCCCAACTCCAATTCATCTCAGTCACTAACCCATTCACGTACCATTTAACAGGAAAATCAACCAACTGTCCCCTATGATGGATTCTCAACCTGACCGTATTGTTCTTAGTTGGCCTGACAAAAAAAACCATTAAGCACTTTAGGGTCCCACACGATGTGAATAACATTAGAAAATGCTGAAAGATCAGGGACCACACACACTACCACGACAACAACGAAACATTGCAAAACCCAATACTTAGTAATAATCATAAACAAATGACCACAAAACAACAAAAGGGACCACAAAACCCTAACCGGATACAAGGGACCACAAAACCATAAACGTATACAAGGGACCACAAAACCCTAAAGGGAACACATTACGTACCTTACGCAGTAGTTGAACCCTTCGCGCGTTGCTTCCTTCGTCATCTTCCTTTGACTTGCTGGAATGGAGGGAAAACACAAAGAGCAGTGTTCGTGTACAGGTGAATTGGGGAAATGAATGGAAACTAGGGTTAGATGCAGTGATAATCATCTAGGAGGTAATTAGTCATTTAATTAGTTTTTGGCAATTATAATTAGTAACAAATAACATTTAAATGACATGGCATATCATTAAACCAGCCACATCAGCCAATTTAAAGCCAGGTCATCATATTTGAAAGGGGGACCAACAAAATGCAAGACGCATCAAACTAAAGGGACAAAAAACACAGGTTTTGTAATAGAGGATCAAAAGTGTTAAAACCCCAAACTAAGGGAACCAAAAGTGCATTTAAGCCTTTTATTTAAATGAATTTAAATTTGAATATTTCCTTAAATGTACGTATCTAATCTCCATACTATCCGGCTACCTTATCCAAGTACACCTTAATTACACCTCATTTATTTCTCTATCCACTGTCCAGCAATATCAATCATCCTTTATTCCAAAAGAAGAAAAGAAAGAAAAATATCTCTATGGAAAGGTGGACGGAAGTACCAATATCCTTTAATCCAAAAGAAGAAAAGAAAGAAAAATATCTATGTGGAAAGGTGGACGGAAGAACCACATTCTAATAATGTCTAATGTCTAATTTCTAATGTTTAAGAGCTTTATAATAAAGGAACGTTGTTCACTATAATAAATGAGTATAATATCTTGAACCAAAAAAAGAAAAAAAAATGAACACGTGATTTCATCGTGTTTACACGTGCTTATGCATATTCAAAACCTTACATAAACCACCGCATACTCATTTCGCATAACACATTCTTCTTTCTTTCTCTCATTCTCATCTTTTTTCCTCATCCACCAATGGCGGCCATAGAAGAATTACCTTCTTCCATTCCTCACCCTTCTTCCAAGGTATATATTTTATTTACATTTGGTTTGTTCATGTTGAATATTAATTGAAAGCACTAGCTTAGGATTTTGATTTTAGGTTTAGTTTTAATAGCTATGAAAATTGAAGATTTAGTTCCAATTTTAATATATTCTGATTTTGTTGAGCAGGAGAAAGTGTTTCTTTCAACAGATGACATGATGGAAAAGGGTTTGGCAAGATTTGGTTGGATAGAAGTTGTGCAGTGCATTCTTGTTACATTTGCATCGGTCTTTGATGCACAGCAATTATTCCTAACGATTTACACCGAAGAATACCCGAAATGGCATTGCACAAATTCAACATTATGCAACTCAGATTCTAATATCTGTGATATCCCTAAATCTTCATGGTCATGGGATGGACCATCACACAAAACAGTGATATCACAATGGGGTCTTGAGTGTGCTAGTAGCTTCATTACTGGTTTACCGCAATCTTCGTTCTTCGTTGGCTGTTTTTTGGGTTTGTCTCTTCTCACAACTTTAGCTGATACTTCACTTGGAAGAAAGAACACACTTGTTTTGTCTTGTTTATCCACATCTATAGTTTCAATTCTTATAGTTTTCTCTACCAATATTTGGGTTTACTCAGCTTTTAAGTTCTTGATTGGCTTTTTGCGTTCGTCGATCGGAACCTGTGTTTTAGTTTTAATCACGGAGAAAGTTAGTACGGAGTGGAGGTTCACAGTTGGTATTGCCGAATACGTCTGCTTCTTATTAGGGACTATGTCGCTGCCTGGTATAGCTTATGTCAATAGATTTAATTCATGGAGATCGGTTTACATCTGGACGTCAGTTCCGGCTATTTGTTACTCGGTTCTTGCTTATATCTTTGTTACTGAGTCTCCGAGGTGGCTTCTAATGCAAGGAAGACATCAAGAAGCTATGGCAATGCTTACGGGAGTTTCTTCCTTAGAGAATGGTAATGATTTGACGGTAGGTTTGATAGAAGCTCCGGTGAATAAACAAAAGGCTTCGATTTTCCAACTCTACTCATCGATAGCCGAGTTGTTTGGGAGAGATTGGGCTTTAAAGAGAATGGTGGCGGTAATGGTGCTTGGTATTGGAATTGGAATGATGTATTATGGTTTGCCATTAGCAGTTGGGAACTTAGGAATGGATATTTACTTGGCCGTTGTATTCAGTGCCTTGATGGAAATACCGGCTTGTGTGGCTTCGTATTTCTTGGAGAACCGTCGAAGAAAGCCATCAATTCTTATATTTTCAGTAGCCAGTGGCGTATTCTGTATAATGTGTGTTGTTGTCGGATCAGGAAATCAAGAACTTAGAGTTGGATTCGCAATGACATCGCTTTTCAGTGCTTGCACTGCTTTTGATGTATTTCTCATTTACATTCTTGAGCTATTTCCAACAAGCATAAGGAACACTACAACATCGTTGGTGAGACAAGCTATTATTGTTGGTAATGTTTTCACCCCCTTTATGATATCTGCCGGGAGAAAAAATGATATTTTCTCTTACGGCGTGTTTGGAGTAGTTATCTTGTTGTCATGTTTTACATTGCTTGGTTTGCCAGAGACAAGAGGATTAGCTTTTTGTGATACCATGGATCAACAAGAGAAGAAAGACAATATGTCTGTATAATTTGAAGGGAATACTTCCATAATGCTGATCTTGCATTTTTATCTTTTAAGCTTATGTACTGATAATTTTGAAGACAGTTAAAGTCGCTTTTGTTATGTTCAATGTTGATTCTTACCACTGTTAACTGTTGTGTAAAAAACAGCACATGTTGCAACTTGTAGAATTATTTCTGACATGACATAATGATATGCAAAGTATCACTATCTATCATAATGAGTCATTCCAACTTTACAGTACACCATTCCTATTGACAGTAACAACTAGTAATAATATAAAAGCGTACTAGAATTTATTGAATAAAAACAGAAAATTCAATATGAACACACCATATGTAATCTTAGTTGTGAATTTCGATTCCACTATACTATCAACATCTAAGGCGCTGAACGCGTAATGTATCCAATTTTTTATTGTTTTTTGGAATTTCATTTACTTAATATAACAAGAATGCACAAAGCATGGTTGCTTTCAAGTATAGCAATCATATATAGTCAAACAAAATTTATATATATTATCATGATCTAACAATTTTATAGGTTTTAGGGATCTCATTCATTTTATTTAACAACGTGCACAAATAATGGTTGATTTCAACTATAATAGTCATACACACTACAACAGATAAGACCTTAGACAGCGTTTTTTTTATTCTTAGACAGCGCTTTTAAGCGCTGTCTAAACCTGCGCTGCTATAGGTTTAGACAGTGCTTTGGGTAATACCAAAAGCGTTGTCTAAAGGGGGGTATATTTAATGAAAAACGCTGTCTATGGTACCTTTAGACAACGCTTTTTGACATTATAAGGTATACCTTAGACAACGCTTTTGGGAAAAGCGCTTTCTAAGCCTTACCTTTTTTGACATTTTTTTGGTATACCTTAGACAGCGCTTTCAGCAAAAGCGCTGTCTAAGCCCTACCTTTTTTGAACTTTTTTAGGTATACCTTAGACAGCGCTTTTTGTAAAAGCGCTTTCTAAGGTCCACCTTAGACAGCGCTTTTGTCAAAAGCGCTTTCTAATTCCCACCTTAGACATCGCTTTCACCAAAAGCGCTGTCTAAGGTATACGAAAAATTTTATATAAATTTTTTTAAACCACAATTTTTACCAGGTTTTTTCAACCAGAATTTGACATGTTTTTCAACCAGCAATTTTTTTCATAAAAATACCACAATTTGAAGATTCAAATCAATCCAATTTATCCTATTTAAATGTACCAATTTACACCAAAATTATATATCCAAAACAATTGGCAATTCAAACCAATATATATATTTAAAATTACAAACCAAAATTATATATACACCTATTTATAATTACAAATCATTACATTTTTTCTACAAATGCACATATTACTTATACTAGTACTTTTGCATCCAACCAAAGCATTGCTTCAAATCTACATTATAGGTCCTGAAAACACAAAGATTGTAATTCAATTAAAAGAATACATAAACAAAGTTACACATATTTAAATTCTCATCAATTAAAGTAAGAGTACAATATTATACCTTGTAAAATTCCGAGCTCCATAATGTATTGACACCAATCCTCTTTAATTTCATCCAATTGAGAAATTGAGTAATGAGCACACTTGCATTCTTCAAAGTACTACATAATAATATAACATAGTTTGATTTAGTTTTAACTATTTCATTAGACATGAGAGATATGTGTTAATATTAAAATAACTCATAAGTTGAATAGAAATATAATAAAGAAATCAAGTATATAACAAATTTTACCTCTTTCACTAACATCTCTTTCTTTTCTTGGTTGGAATATGAATTACTTGTTTCTTAGCAATGCAGACGGATGAATGGATCCAAATTCCCTCGTTATGGTCATTTCTGATATATGACTCATCCGCTATAAGACCCTCATCTTGATCATTTCTATTCAACTCATTCCGTCTAATGCATGACTCATTCTCAACATCAATATCACATTGATCTACACCGCTATCATCAACCACTTTGTTAGATAGAAGCACTATAGACCATATCGTACTCGTCGGGTCAGTGACATAGAACAATTGTCTAGCTTGAGATGCTAGAATAAAAGGCTCATCTTTGTACCCCACCCTATTAAGATCCACTTGCAAAAATCCAGACTTATCCATTCGTATGCCACTACTATTTACCCACTTGCAACCAAAGATTGGAATCTGAAACTTCTCGTAATCAAGCACCCAAATGTGCTCAATAACTCCAAAATATGACAGATTTGCATATTTGGGGTTTAAGTCCTTCATACTTGATATGTGCATTGCTTCAGCTAGGACGGTGACACCACTATTTTGCATAGTACTTTTATCGTCTTGTTCTTTGGTATAAAATATGTATCCATTAATTGCGTATGCGCTATGAGAATACACATGCAAACTTGGACCATATGCCAAACATCTCAACCTTTCTGTTACTGAAGCAGGATCTGAAGAGCGCTTCGAATAAATATGATCCTTTAACCATTGTATGAAACTTTGATTGTGCTCTCGTACTATCCAATTTTCATTTCTGTTCTGATTTAACCTTCGGAGTACATCCTTGTGCATCTCAACATATGGCTCAACCTCATTATCATTGTGCAGAACATACAAATGCACTTGATCCCGTTCATCCCTTGATACTGTCACAATTTTATTTCCAATTAATTTTTTACCATCCTTTTTTTCAAAAATATGAGCTTTGGGGAGTCCAATCGACTGAACATTGGACAAATATTCAGTACAAAACTCAACCGCTTCTTCAACAATGTATCGTTCAACAATACACCCCTCTGGTCGACTTCGGCTTTTCACGTACCCTTTTAATATTTTCATATAACGTTCAGCAGGGTACATCCATCTCATATAAGCTGGTCCACACAACTGTGTCTCTTTCACAAGATGAACAACTAGATGTACCATTATGTCAAAAAAAGAGGGAGGAAAATACATTTCAAGCTCACACAAGGTAATAACTATCTCTTTTTGTAGTGTTGGTAAGATATCGGGATCGATTACCTTACTACAAATTGACCTAAAGAAAAAACACAAACTAGTTATGGCGCTTCTTACTTTCACTGGCAAAATAGAACGTATACCTATTGGTAGAAAGTGTTCCATTATAACATGGCAGTCGTGCGTCTTTAAACTCTTCAACGTGAGGTCTTTCATAGACACAAGTCTTCTGACATCTGAAGAGTATCCTTCTGGAACTTTAACTCCACTCAGAAACTTACACAATATTTTCTTCTCCTTTCTAGACAGAGTAAAAGCAGCAGGTGGTAGATATGTACGTCTTCCTTTCTTCACGGGTGTTAATTCAGTTCTAATCCCCATCGCTACCAAGTCTTTTCTTGCTTTAAGGCCATCCTTAGTATTTCCTTTTATATTGAGTAACGTACCAATAACACTTTCAAATACATTTTTCTCAATATGCATAACATCGAGAAAATGTCTCACATACAAAGACTTCTAATATGGCAATTCAAAAAATATCGACCTCTTTTTCCACCCACCATAACATCGAGAAAATGTCTCTTCGACTCGATCACAATCGTATGTTTCCGTGTCTTTGTCATCTGAAGCATAGGTCGTATTACTTTTCCCTGTCGGTTCAACATTCTCGTTAATTTTCTCACCATGATGTATCCAACACTTATAACTTCGATCAATTCCATTCATCAGTAAATACGATTTCAATCCATCTACGTCAACCCTACCCATATAACAACAACCCAAGCAAGGACATTTTATTCGATTGAGCTCTTCAGCGTCAGCGTGTTGAACAGCAAACTTAACGAAATCCAATACCCCATTCTCGTACTCTTTGGACAATCGATCGGCATCCATCCATTTTTTATCCATGGTTTTCCTACTTATTAAGGTCAACAAAATAACATTAATTCAACCATATTAATCAAGAAATGAACAAGTTTGATAGTGTTTGATATGTAACTGGTTGAATTTCCTATGTTTTAGTGAAATGTTTATGTTCATTATATTTGTTTATTAACTCAACCATCTCAAATTCTAGAATTTTGAGGCTTCAAAAACAAGCTTTGAATTCTAAAATTCAGAGCACATTTCCATCAATTTTAAGAGTTTTTTAGAAGATTTAAGAGGTGGAAAAAATAAAACTAAACTAAACTAAACTATTTATAAGTCTTAATATAAAATATGTTTTAAAATAGAACTCATTAACAAACTCATCAAACATACACATTCACTACAAAACTTCATTAACAAAACTTCATTAACAAAACTCATTAACAAACTCATCAAACATACTCATTCACTACAAAACTTCATTAACAAAACTTCAAACATACTCATTCACTACAAAAATTCATTAATAAAACAGTCCAACATAACTTCATTAACAAAACTCATCAAACATACTCATTCACTACAACATTGTAAAGCAACAAAACCCTACAACAACAATGTAAAGCAACAAAACCCTATTCTTCACAACAACGACGTACCTTTAACGACGGTAACAACGGCAATGCAAGAACGAAATGTATCAGTAACAAAGAGCAGAAACGAACGACGGCAATGAGTTCGCAACGGACGACAATACAACGACGGCAACGGACGGACGACAATGCAACGACGGCAACAACGAACGACGGCACGGTGGAGGACGGTTGACGGTGAAGGTTTGAGTTCGCAAGGGTTTTAAGCTCAGTTCGCAAGGGTTTTGAGCTCAGTTCGCAAGGGGAGAAGAAAGAGCGGAAATATGAAAATGAATACTGACTATTCATATATTTTAATTTAATTAGACCTTAGACAGCGCTTTTCATAAAAGTGCTTTCTAAGATGAACCTTAGACAGCACTTTTAAAAGCGCTTTCTAAGGTTGGCCTTAGACAGCGCTTTTGATTTTATTTTTTTTAATTTTTAAGACCTTAGAAAGCGCTTTTAAGGAAAGCGCTGTCTAATATTTTCATTTAATTTTTTTTTTAAATTAATAAAACTTTAGAAAGCGCTTTTTACCGAAGCGCTGTCTAAAGTCTTATATTTTTTTTAAATTTATAAGACCTTAGAAAGCGCTTTTAACTAAAGCGCTGTCTAATATTTTCCATTAAATTTTTTTTTTAAATTTATAAGACCTTATAAAGCGCTTTTGACCAAAGCGCTGTCTAAGGTCTTATATTTTTTTGCGCTTTTATTTTTTTAAATGACTAGTTTCCTTGTTTTTAACTTATAGCAGCGCTTTTGTATTAAAGCGCTGTCTAAGGTGCGATGTTATAACTTACTTTTGTTGTAGTGACAAAAACTAGGCACGAAAAACAATTTCTATATCATATCAGGATCTAATAAAATGTCGTGTAATGCATGTGTTCAAGATTGCAAAAATTAATATAAAAATGCAACAAGCCGACAATGTTAGGATTTATTTAGACCATTTCTTAATACACCAGCCATGTTTCTTATACACCACGTGAAATTTCGTTTTTGCTCCCAGATTTCGGATGTGCACATCCGGACGCACCGTTTTTTTTAAAAACGTTGTCTTTTTCCGGATGTGCAAATCCGGAATGACAATTTACTCGTATTTCGGATGTGCACATCCGAAAAAATGGGATATTTATTTTAAAAAAATAATAATAATATGTATTTTAACAGAGTAACGATCATCCAGCAATCGTGACAAACATGACATCTGTAACCATAAGTTATATATCCAAAAAAGGCACTGTGAATATCTGTAACCTTCTCGCTCCCCTCATTCGAATGTATATTAACTTGCGATGATATATTAACGTATGCGACCAACCGAAAAAACCGATTTAAAAAAAAATAAAATAAAGTTATGCTATTTTCCGGATCTGCAGATCCGGAATTTTAAAAAATAAAGCTATACTATGTTTTCGGATGTGCACATCCGGAACACATCAGCATTTTTTAAAAAACGGTGCGTCCGGATGTGCACATCCGAAATCTGGGGGCAAAAATGAAATTTCACGTGATGTATAAGAAACATGGGTGGTGTATTAAGAAATGGTCTTTATTTATATAGTACAGGTGAATAGGTGATAAAAGGAAAAGAAAATAAAAAGTAAGAAATTATTTAGAAAATAATGAACTTTTGTTTTAACTTAAAAAAAATAGATTTTTGTGTATTTTTAAAAATTAATTTTGTAAAATCGTTTAAAAAATATTTTTAATTATTTTATATTTGATTTTTTTTTAAAATTAAAAGATTAATTTTGACATCCTATAACATAAACATTTATTATTCATCAAAATATAGTTGAAATCATAATTTTTTATATCAAAAATAATTTTTTATAAAATCTCTTTCAAATTTTATAAAATTATTTAAAAAGAAAAACGGGATCAAAATCACACACTACTGTCAACCAGCAAGAGAGTAATGATTCCATCATATTTTTACTATATGTTTCATTACTTTAACGATAAAGTCTTATGAGTTGTATATAATTTTGAGTGATTTAGTTGCTGGTTTAGATGTATGTTGAATGTATGTTGGGAAATTGTCACTGACAAGAATACTTTTAGGTAATGTTGTCTGTTTTCACGCACTACAAGAAAACATTGATTTTTCTACGTGATTTAGTAACGAGATAAACACGTGAAAAATAATCACTACTACAAAACACCCAAACAACAATGCCAAGTTTACAACGGCATCCTATACACCGTTGTAATAGTGCGTACTGGATGTGCGTGCATTGTTTTAAGTCTTATTAAAAGGCCTTTGATGACGGGTAAAATTCCAACCGTGGTAATAGTGCGTACTGGATGCGCACGCATTATTTTAATTAGAAATTTCAAGGATATAATAACGGTTATTGTAAACACCGTAGTGATATAATCAAGCTTTCATGGGTTCGAACCTCATCGCCCTCAAATAGTTTATTCCTTTGATGTAAATGCGCCCTTTTTAAGTTTTATTTATATTTAACTAAAAACAAATAAGGATATCACTACGGTTATTTCTTAAATCCGTTGTTACAAACTAAAGCTTCTTTTTATGTATTTTAAACACCAAGTATATATCTATTTATCCACTGAAAAAAGAAACAAGACGAAACAACCCTAACACCAACGCCGTCACCATCGCTGGGAAGAACACAACAACAACAAGAAAGTGTTATACTTTAAGTTGTTGCAATGTCGCATTTGAAGACAAACTCATCCAAAGGTGTTTCTATGTCTTCTTCCGCTGTAAAATCTCGATTTAGAAATTTCTGTGGTTGCGCTAGTCGTATGGTTTCGTACCAATGCAAGAAGGGACAAAATAAAGAAAGGCTTTTTTGGAGATGTCCATTTTGGAGGAGCGATGAAACATGTAATTTGTTCATATGGGATGAAGACGTGGGAGAAAGAGGTGAAAATGAAGATGTGAGCATTATGAAGTCAGAGTTGGAAGCTGTGGGCTATTTGAAGGTTATGTATGAGGATTTAAAGAAGAAGAACAAACTGAAATCAGAGAGATTTTCTAGAAATCTCAATATGTTATGTTTTCTTGTCTCATTTATGTTTAATGTTTACTTTGTTATGAAATGTAATAGTTAAATTAGGGTTTGAATTACATTGTTGATGTTTAAACTGCAGATGCATTGTGAAATACATTGTTGATGTTTGAATTACATTATGAAGACATGAATGCAACTAATAAAAGACGGTTTCTTACGAGTAAGTTAAACGCAAAATTTTAATTTTCAATTAGTTATCTGTTTGTTAGTATATTAGTTGATAGATATTGTAGTTCTAGTTTAAACTGTTAAGCAAAAAGATTAAAATTTCATTGGATAAATTAAGTTTCATTACATAAACTTAATCATCAAATCTAAATGCTCTGGATGAGAGGAAGTTTGACCAACCATAGTCAGCCTCATCATCATCATCAGAATCGACAACAACCATCTGCCTTATCAACATTCTTCTCCTTTTTCTCCTTCTTCTCTTTATTCTCCTCACCCTCAGGGCTCTCTTTCTTTCCGCAGCAGCCCCATCTGCAACAACAACTTGTTGATTCTGAGGAAGGTTTTGAACGACAACCCCTTCTGCAGCAGCATTTTAATTCCGAGGAAAATTTTGAACTACATCCCCCTCTACAGCAACAGCTTCATTCTCAACATTTTTTGTAGCATGAGCAGTATAACTCATTTTGATTCTTTTGGATTAATTTGTTTTTATGTTTTCGCCTTTATGCTTTTATATTGTTGCTTCTGATTCTTCATCTTCTCTTGGAAGTTGAAGAAGTTTCTGCCAACCTCGAGCTGTTGAATTAATGATTATATCTTTTTGCCTTTTGAAATTTCATTTTTCATCCTTTGATATTCCTTCGTAATTAATGGTTTTGATATTTGTTTACAAATGGTGTATTGCTGATTTTGGTATGATATGTTTGTTTTTTATTCATATACAATATCACAACGGTTATTACTCGTAACCGTTGTTATATAGCGCGCGCTTTCCAATTTATTACAAGGTCACAGGACCGTCATTGTAAGTATCATATATATAACAACACTCTACATAACAACGCATGTGTCCACGTCATTATATATCTTTTCCAACCATTGTTAAAGGGTCTTCCGTAGTAGTGAATGGAGGTTGTGAAGTGTATATCACGTCACTAACTTATTTTATTAATAAACTAATAAGAATCAGGTTTGCAAATGATGGTTGCAGGGTTTTTAAAAAAAATTGTTGTGACATGAAACCCACGTCGCAACACAAAAATTAAAACATAAAAATCAAAGTATCAGGTTTCACGTGAGGGAAAATTTGAAAATTTTCAGAATTTCATTTGTGGCGTGGAAACCACGTGGGTAAATGAAATTAAAGAAAGTAGGAAACAATCTGTCCGTGAAATGATGTGTGTTACCAAGGCTATTTACTTTTGCAAGTTTTCCCACGTGGAATACACGTGTGTACATTCCGACGTGATTCCCACGACGTCGCTAGTGTCCAAATATTTATTTCGTCCTGACATATATTTTGACCGTTGAACCATATTTATTTATTGCACATGTTCCGACATGGAATTCATGTGAGAAGTTTCCGACGTGATTCCCACGTTGCTAAAAGCAATTCATTTATTTTAATTTTTGTTACCGTTGAGACATAACGGTATAATATTTATTACCTTGGAATGTGTTCCGACGTGGAAAATATGTGGGTACTTTCACGCGTGATAAACACGTCATTAACGTCACTATATAATCCCAAATCCAGAACTCGGCATTTCATTTCCTTTCTCCTTTTCTTTCTGTTTCCTCCTTTCTTCCTTTCTTCTTTTCTTCTTCTTTTCTTCTTCGTGACTGCTTCCTCTCATCTCTCCATTTCCTCCACAAGATACCATTTTAACACCAACTCATTTTTAACCCAAGATATATTCATTTCTTTCTCGTTATTTTCATTCTTTTTATTCTTTATTTTTTATTTTTCGTTTTACATTTTATTTAATATTTTCTAATTTTAATTTTTTAATGTTTATTGTTAAAAGAAAAATATTTGGAAGATTCAAGAGGAGCTCATCAAGATTCAAGATACAACTTTATTGTTGCTTCATTGAGGTATTTTTGTAATTTAAATTATTTATTTTTCAAATTTGTATGAATAAAATTGTATATGGAAGTTGTTTGGATGTTGATGTGTAAAATTAGAATATATAGATTATAAATGAAATTATTTAGGTTTTATAAGATTATTTATTTGGTTGTTTGGTTGTTGTTGTTGTGTAAAAATAGATTTTTTAAAATATATTATTTTTATTAAAAAAAGAAAATATATTATGTTTCATAATTTATTTTTTATATTTTAAAAACAAAATTAAAAAAATAGAATTTATAGGTTATATTTAATATGTTTTAAAGGTTTTATGTAATAAATTATATTGAATATATTTTAAAAAATAGAAAACCGAATTTTATATATTATATTTAATATATAATAAAAAAAGAATTTATAAAAAATTAGAAAAAACAGAATTTAAAAAAAAAATTATTTAAGAAAATTGTAAAGTTATTTTTAGAAAAAATATGTATATTAAACACAATTATTGAATAGAAATATTTTTATTATAAACAGAATATATATTATATTTTATAAGTTATATATTATATTTTATTTTATTTTATAAGATTATATATTATATTTTATAAGTTAAAAAGGAGAAAACCAAATTTTATATATATATATATAATAAAAACAGCATTTATAAAAAAATAGAAAAAACAGAATTTAAAAAAATATTTTTATTTAAGAAAATTGTAAAGTTATTTTTAGAAAAAAGTATATATATTAAACACAATTATTAAATAGAAGTACTTTTGTTAAAAAGTACTTTTAGAAAAAATTATGTTTAAAAAAAGTATATAATAAGTGTATAGCTATTATGAACAAAGTTATATTAATTATAAAGAAAAGTATATATAGCTATTATGAAAAAATTATACTAATATGTTATATTAATATGCCTTACAAAATGTTGTCCAAGTTGATGATTGATCGTGAAGGCTGGATCAGATCCTGTAGAATTGGGCCACCAAGTACGTCTGCGATGCTGGGCGTATGAAGAGGAGGAGGGGGTGTACCTGCAAGGCACTCCGACGCTCAAGTAAGAAAGGGTCAGAGAAAAGAGGCAAGTACAAAGTGTTAGTTCGTAGGGTGAATATTTGATACCTGACCCTCTCAAGTGAGAGGGTTTATATAGTGCCCCCAGCGCGTGACCAATAGTTCTGTTTTCGGGGCGAAATAACCGTTTTCCTGAAGAATAGGTAACAACCCAAAACTAGCCGTTATGTCGGGCAGGGTGCCCAAAACTAGCCGGTATGTCGGGCATAGGCATAGTGTCGGGCACATGCCTTTAGCTGTTCGGGTAGTGAAGAAGTCGTGCGGAACGGGCAGCATTTCCGAGGAGGAGCGATGCAGTCCTTGCCAGTTGGAGGGGCAGAAAGGTAACTTTTGCCCCTTTGTCGATTGGACTTAGGCAATTGGGCCGTTCTGGGAGCAGAGGTGGATTGGGCCATGTCTAGCCATTGGTTAAGTCCCGAACAGGAGCCCCCCAAGTCGTTGCTCCCGAGCATGGGAGTGATGACTTAAGGACAACTCGTGGCTCCGGGGAGCTAGCATGGAGTCGTCGTTTGGTGACGAGGAAGGTCGTCTCGTGGTGCCCGTGACCCCTGGTGTTCATGACATTCATGACCGTGACCGGGTTGCCCGTCGTACGGGGAGACTAACGGTTAGTCAGAATTGGAAATGTTAGGGCGCCACGTGTGCCTAGAGCCCTGCGTAGCAGTTACCAGGCAATGATGGCTAGTTAGTAGCCATCATGACCTACGAGGGCGTGCCACTGCACGTGCCTCTCTGTATAAAAGGGGAAGGCCCGTTTCATTCTGAACTTTTCGCTCTTGTTTCTCTTCGTCTTCTTCAGAGCTCTTACCCGTCACCGCCGTTTGCTATTCCGGCCACCGCATCAACCTCCGGGCAACCACCTTTCATCTTCTTAACCAAGTAAGTTCGCTGATTTTGTACTCTTTTATCCCTTTTGATGGTAGTTCATAGATTGCATGCGGTCAGGTTCAGGTTTAGAAGATGAAATAGATTAATTTCCGGCGATTGTTGGTGGTGGATGGTGGTCGTGCCACTTTCCGCCGCCGACGGGGCCGTTAAGTTTTAGGATATTCTTGTGAATCAGGCGGTTTCCAGCGTCCTTGCGATGATGATGCATGCGTAACCGCCGTGATCGCTCAGATTCTGGAGTAACGATGAAGTTCCCGGCGAGCCTCTGCAGTTTCCGGTGAAGCTTTGCAGTTTCCGGTGAAGCTTCAAATGGAAACTGGGAAGTGGCTCGGGGAAGTTCCTCGTATGGAAGTAGCTTACTCCGGGCATCTCCTCGTGGGAGATTCTTAGAGTTTTTCGTTCGATGTTAGGGCTTAGGTCGGGGACATCGTCCTCAGCCCTTTGCGCACCCTTTCACTTGACTAGCGGTGGAAGGGTGGATTTGATTCTTCGTCAAATTAACTTTTTTCTCTGCTTTTCAGGTGATTGACATGGTGACAGGGCCAGATGGGGAGATAATAATAGATTCGTCCGAGGAGGAAGCAAGTTCCTCAGAGAGCAGTAGCTCGGTATCTTCGAGTGTCCCCAGCAAAGCTGGGGAGGAGGAGGAAATGAAAGAGGATACTGTTGAAGGTTCCACGGAGGAGTGGATGGTGGCTGAGCCAGCCGAGCATGTGTCCACCTTCGCGACGTACCTGGGGGATGTCTTTACGAAAGTCGGGCCAGAGGAGGAGTGGAAGGTGCACTTTCCCTCCGAGGATGATAGGGTCTGCACAAATTACGGGGATCGCTTCGCCATGTATGAATATGCCTTCAAAGAGCTGGGACTGAGGTTGCCGTTCACTGATTTCCAGCAGTCAGTGTTCGTGCACTTAAATTTGGCCCCTACACAGCTGCACCCGAACTCGCTGGCCTTCATCCGGGAATTCGAGCTGACGTGCGAGTATCTGAGAATAGGGGCTGCTCTCCCTTTGTTTTTCACTGTATTTCATCTTCAACGGCAGCTGACGGGGAGGAGGTATGGTTGGGTTTCGTTGAAACAGCCCCGCAAGCTATTCAAGCCCTTTTCAGAATTAATACGGACGTTCAAGGAGAGGTACTACATCATCGAGCCCGTATCGGAAGCTGCCCAGGATAATACTTATGCCATGGAGATCGAGGTTGACGAGGAGGTTAACGACCTGCGCGCTGAGGCTGGGAAGTTTATCGGGGAAAGGGTATACAAGTTCCCCATCCACTGGGGACCTGGCCATTTCACCAAGGAGCCCAATGAGTACGTCCTTCAGCCGAACAACCTAGACGGGCAGGATTCCGTTGCTTACGAGACGCTGGTGAAATATGTCAACTCCTTCCGGCTTGCTGAATGCTGGTAGAAGAAGGGTGACCCCATCTTCGAGGAGGATGGAAGCCAGAGGGTGGAGTATCAATTCATTAACGCCAAGGCGCTTTTGGAGTGCAAGACTCCCGCGGAAGCTTATAAATTGCTCGGTAGTCTTATTTGTTTTAACTTGTCTGACATATTTTTACTTCGTCGTCTAACGCTTTTATTCTGTTTGTGCAGGTGAGGTGCCTCAGGCTCATGAAAGGATGGTAAAGAATGCTCTTGCGAGGAACAAGCCCGGAACGGCTCTTCCCAAGTCTCGATTCGCCAATGCGCGTGCTCCCACTCCTCCTCAGCCTGCTACGGGGACCTCTTCTCCCACTCCTGTTCCCCGGGGATCTCCCTTGCCGTTGGCCTCATGAACCAAGCGGTCGAGGGCCAATGAGAAAGGGAAGTTCGAGCTTCCTCCTTGCATACTCGATAGGAGATTCTTCGAGGGGACATCCTTGGTTGTGCCGCGAGCAGAATCTCTTCGGCTGGAAAGCATGGATCGGCCGAGCAAGAGGGCGTTGGTGGCCCAAGATGCCTCTGCACTGGTCAGAGTCTTGGAGATGGCGGCCATCTATGCTGAAGGGGATTCTGCAACTGAGTCCGAACTCAAGGCTGCTCGGGCTACCATGGCATCTCTTAAGGAAGATGTTAAGAGTGCGGATGATGCACGAAAGAAGGCTGACGAGGAGGTGACCAGGCTAAAGAAGGAGAATTCTACGCTGGCTGCGGAGAAGAAGGCGGCTAAGGAGCTGGTCTAGCAGCTGAGGGCGATCAATGCTCCAGGCGAAGATGAACCCGAGGACGTGAAGGAGTTAAAGGCAAGGTCTGAGCTGGTTGCCCGTATGTTGGCGGCCGAGGATGACAACATCGTCATTGCGGACGAATCCTTTAGGAATGTCGTGTCTCAATTGCGGGTGGTGAACCCCGAACTCGACTTCTCCACCGAGGGTACCCACTGTCTGGCGCACATTGAAGATGACCGAATCATTATTCCTGACTCCCTCCTTGAAGAGCATGCCGAGGATCAGCCCGCGGAGAACCAGGAGCCTCAGCCCAACTCTGAGCAGGGTGACCGGATGGATGAGTGAAGGATTTTCTTGTTTTTGTAATTTTGTCCGGCCTGCGTGCCGTATAATTTGTTGTAATTTATTTTGAACGGGGGCGTGGCCCCCGGTTTATGTAACCAAGTACAATTGTGGTCCTTGCGGCCACTTATTATTTTTAATTATGTGCCTGGTCCTTGTGGCCGGTTTTGTGGTTTACATGGCTTTATCTGCTTTAAATTTCGCTAAGTGTTGTACTTATGCTCGTTTGTGCATGTATGCCCGCAATAGAGATTGATTTGTTTTGCTTCAAGTTTTGGGGATTGCTCGTTGTAGATGTGTTCGTCGGTGAGGGGTACTAGAGGAACGGCCGGGGAATATCCGGGCGAGGATGCGGAGCTCAGGCCGCGTTTGAGGACTGAGTTCGTGGCGTGAACCTCCCATCGCGAGCTAGGTGTTCTTCTTGTCGTGGTACTTTGACGACGGTGGTGCTCGATTGAGGGACCGCTGTCGAGCAGAGACCCAGCTCGTTCCTGAGTGGGGTTCTGCTTCACTGGTATGCGCCGCTTGTACCTAGGCGTGCATCATGGTCGGTAGGTGATGCTCGTCGTCGTGATGGATCGAACTGATAGTTAAGGCCTTAGCTGTAGTATTGTTTCAGTTTTTCGGCGTTCCTTGGTCGAGCAAGTTCTTCCCCGTTGAGTTGTTCTAGGTAATAGGCCACATTCTCCGTTTTTGCCCGAACGCGAAAAGGTTTTTCCCAGTTAGCGGCTAGTTTGCCTTCGTGAGAGTCTTTATGGTTTCTCCTTAGGACGAGGCTGCCCACGTCGAACTCTCGTAGTATGACTTTGGCATTGTGCTTGATGGTAATTTTTTGTTTTAACGAGGCTTCGCGGAGGGCTTCACCAGATCGGACTTCCTCAACGAGGTCGAGTTCCTCTCTTAATGATTCGTCGTTCATGTCCTCGTCTAAGGGCAACTCTGTCCGCCTGGAGGGTATGTGAACTTTGATGGGGATCACAACCTCGGTCCCGTAAGCCAGGCGAAAGGGTGTCTCCCCGGTTGAAGAGTGTGGAGTTGTGCGGTATGCCCATAAGACACTGTGCAGCTCCTCGACCCAAGCTTTCTTCGTTTCGTCCAACCTTCATTTGAGGCCCCGAAGGATGACTCGGTTCACCGCTTCAGCTTGCCCGTTTGTCTGGGGATGTTCGACAGATGCAAAGTGTTACTTCGTGCCCAGCTGGGCGACAAAGTCTTGGAACTTCCTGTCCGTGAACTGTGTCCCATTGTCCGTGACTATTGCTTGGGGGATGCCAAAATGTGCGAGGATGTTTCTTTTGTAGAAACGCAGTATGTTAAGGGCAGTTATCTTGGCCAGGGCCTCCGCTTCTATCCATTTTGTGAAGTAGTCCACGCCTACTACTAAGTATTTATTCTGACTTGATCCTACCACGAATGGTCCCAGGATGTCCAGGCCCCACCAGGCGAATGGCCACGGGGAGGATATAGATTTGAGCTTGTTAGGTGGAGCTAGGTGCATGTCCCCGTGACGTTGGCATTTATTGCATTTCTTCACGTACTCTTTAGCATCATGTTGCATGGTTGGCCAGGAATATCCTGCTCGAAAGGCCTTACGGCCAAGGGACTTTCCTCCGAGATGTTGGGCATTGATTCCTTCGTGGATTTCGCACAAGATATGGGCGACCATCTCTTCCTCGACACATTTGAGCAGTGGGATGGAGAGTCCTCGTCTGTAGAGTATATCTTCGGCCAGGACGTAGGAGCAGGCTCTTCGCCTAACTATGCTGGCCTCTTTGGGGTCGGACGGAAGTTTATCTTTAGCGAGGTAGTTGTAAACGGGGGTCATCCAGCAATTGTTGTCGCCGATCATCTGTAAGTCGAGGGTCGGAGAAGCCTTCTCGATATTGGGTCGAGGAAGTATCTCCTGTATGACGGACTTGTTTCCGCCTTTCTTCTTCGTGCTGGCTAGTTTGGACAAAACGTCTGCCCGGACATTGTGTTCGCGGGGAACATGTCTTACCTCCACCGCTGTAAACTTTGTCATCTTCTTTTTTACTAGGGCTAAGTATTCAGTCAGGTTGTCGTTTTTGGCTTGATATTCTTCTCGAACTTGAAGGGCCACGAGTTGTGAATCTGTGCAAATAACGACTTCCTCTGCGCCAAGGTTTTCGGCCAAGCGTAACCCGACGAGGAAGGCCTCGTACTCTGCCTGGTTATTAGATGTTGGAAAGGACAGGGTGAGTGAAACTTCAACGATGATTCCCTCGCCGCTTTCCAGTATGATGCCTGCCCCGCTTCCCGCCGAACTGGAGGCCCCTTCTACGAAAATGGTCCATTTGCGTGCTCCGCAAGTGGGGGAGTCTGCGAATGTCATCTCTGCGACAAAGTCGGCCAAAGCTTGGGCTTTGAGGGCTTTTCTGCTCTCATACTGGATGTCAAATTCAGACAGCTCGAGCGACCATTTAAACATTCTGTCGGCAATGTCTGGTCGTCCCACTAGCTGCTTTACGGGTTGATCTGTTCGAACCACAATCATGTGGGCTAAAAAGTAGTGTCTCAGTCATTGCCCCTTTTCGGAGGGTGGTCGAAAATAGCTGGCACTTGATGGCGCCTTGGACGCCACGGTAATCCAATAGCGCATCGATGTTTTCAATGTGATCGTTAGGGTCGGTCGTGCAGTCGTACGTGCCCAGTGTTGAGGGCTTCTCCAGGCCCTTGGGGAGGCGTGTTGCCAAGATCTCTTGGGATAACGGGCCGTGAGGCTCATCATCGCTGCTGGAGCTGGTTGGTGACGGGGACCGAACGACTCGCTCGTGTCGACGGCTTCTTCGAGGGGAAGGAGAACGGGCCCGGCCCTTTGACCTGACCGAAGGTGACTGCTTGTCTCTTCGGGTCCTCTTGTGGCCGGGAGAGTGCTGGTTCCGCGGGGAAACCTGATCACGTTTCTGGACAGCGCGAGATTCCGGCTCTTGGCGCAGCCTTCGATCGATTTCTCGCCGAGGTTGCGGGCTCTTGGATCGTTGACGGTTCTTCCTCTGAGGAGTGGAGGATCTTGGGCGAGCAGATTCTTCCAATGCCCCGATCCTTTCGTTTTGCTGAAGGATCAGGAGGTTGGTTTTGTTGATCGCCTCCAGGAGGGCCACCACGGCCGGGTCGGCGTTGGGTGGAACAGGGATGGGCTGGTCTCCCTCGCGATCACCAGGAGTAGGGGAAGGAAAGGCAGTGGCCCCGTCTCTCAGAAAACGGGGATCTCCGATGAGAGAAGATGGACCGTCAACGTCAGTCTTGTTGACAAGGAGGACGGCGGATTGGTGAGCACCTTTGACGTGATCTTGAGAGGCCATGATGATGATCTTGGAAATTCGCTTTGATCTTTGGTTTCTGGGGAAAGAAAGAAGGGGAGAACAAGAGTTCCCACAGACGGCGCCACTGATCGTGAAGGCTGGATCAGATCCTGTAGAAGTGGGCCACCAAGTAAGTCTGAGATGCTGGGCGTATGAAAAGGAGGAGGGGGTGTACCTGCAAGGCACTCCGACGCTCAAGTAAGAAAGGGTCGGAGAAAAGGGGCAAGTATAAAGTGTTAGTTCGTAGGGTGAATATTTGATACCTGACCCTCTCAAGTGAGAGGGTTTATATAGTGCCCCCAGCGCGTGGCCAACGGTCCTATTTTCGGGGCGAAATAACCGTTTTCCCGAAGAATAGGTAACTGCCCAAAACTAGCCGTTATGTCGGGCAGGGTGCCCAAAACTAGTCGTTATGTCGGGCATATGCATAGTGTCGGGCACATGCCCTTAGCTGTTCGGGGAGTGAAGAAGCCGTGCGGAACGGGCAGCATTTTCGGGGAGGAGCTATGCAGTCCTTGCCCGTTGGAGGGGCAGAAAGGTAACTTTTGCCCCTTTGTGGATTGGACTTAGGCAATTGGGCTGTTCTGGGAGCAGAGGTGGATTGAGCCATGTCTAGCCATTGGTCCAGTCCGGAACAATGATGAAGATGAAGATGCTATATTTAGTAGTGACGATGAATAACCTTTTTGTTATTATTATTTATGTTTGTGACGTGAATATCACGTGGTATTTTTTTATATTATTTTTTATATTTGTGACGTGAAAATCACGTGGTTAAATATTTTATATCTTTTAAAAGTTTTATTTATTAAAAAAATTGAATTTTTTTATCGAAATATAAATTTAATTTTTACATTTTATTATTTATTAATTTTTTTATTCATTAATATTTATTAATTTTTGTATTATCAAATATATTAGTGAAGTGAAATTCACATCAGTAAATATAATACAGGTTTGAGATTTGTGACGTGAAAAACATGTCACTAATTAGTGACATGGAAATCACGTGGGAACATTTTTAAACTGACATACTGCCATTTTCAAACTCACACTCTGCGCACTTTTCAGACTATATCATAAAGGCAATTTGCGACGTGTATATCATGTGAGAAATGACAATATTTCTTGTAGTGACGTCCATTATATTAAATACTTGAGATTTAATTTTTGAAAGGAATACTACCATTGGTGAATTTTGAAGGACATTTATATTTTTGAAGTTTATTACTGATTGCATTTATATTTTTGAAGGGAATACTTCCATAGTGCTCTTGCATTTATATTTTTGAAGCTTATGTACTGATAATTTTAAAGGCGGTTAAAGACGCTTAAAAAAGCAAGGATAATCAAAGCAATACCAAGGATAATCAACTTTATGATATTGAAGTTGGTTGTGTATAGGTAACAAAAGGGATCCTTCATTACACCTGTATTTTAGCATATCACTTTTTAAAATTCAAAATTGACTTTCGTATCCAAATCACAACAAAATAGGTTATTTTAATATCTATCTCATTTTGAACAAAAATATAATTCGAAGATACATTTTTGTATAGTATTTGGTATATTCGGAGATGCATTTTCGAAATGTCTTATGAAAATTATTCAAAGCGTGGAAAATATAAAGGGGGAATGATTTCGAAGACGCATCTCCAAAATCTTCCTTGAATCATATTAGAATAGCATCAATATCCAAATATTCAATTTTTGTGAAAATAGCTTATATTAACTTATATTAACATAAAATCAAAGTAAAATGAAGTTATATTAAAATTAAAGAAAAGTAAAAATCCATACATTAATAAAAAAAGTCAAGAAAATTCATACAAAACATTTGTCTGAAAATACAAAACAAATACATCCCAATATAAACTATAAGGTATGTCTAACCGTCTGCCTCCTCCACCGCCTGTATTGCACGACATGCCATAACTTAGTAACCATGCGCTCCACGAGGGACAACTAGGGACTGTCATCCTAAAAGAGTCCTGACTCTATGGATGCTCTATCCACCTCGGCAACACGCCGACAGACCGCTGTTATGCTCTCTGTCTGCTTATCCCGAACCTCAAGTACTTCCTGATTATCTATCCTAGGTGGTCTTTTAGGGCGTCATGATAGGGTGTGACACCCTATAGAACCATCTCAAGTAACCCTCAGAACAAGCCTAATGTACATGAGCTAGCTCCCGGCGATACTCTTCTGGTACCAGGTGACTCTCGAAATCATCAAGTATCGTTTGTAGATCTCTGGGCGCATGCCGGGAGGAGCTGACTCATGGGAAGGTCTTAGAATAATCTGTAAGTAGCCAAATTGGCACATCACTCGCTCGGGGAGATATAAATACATAAGAGAAGCCCACATCTCAGCCAACCAGAGTATAAGGAATGATGTCAAACTGACGTGTCTGGCGGTGGCCCTTATATGGGCAGAAGAAAACGTCATTTGGTACTATACAATCTAGAGAGACTCTGAATCACTCAACCGTACCATTCCCTATGTATGAAACAAAATCAACTGCACAAGGCCAATTCTGTGTGTAGTCAGGCGTAACTTCAAACCCGGTGATGCGAGGGAAGTGGGAGATGATTCATCCTTGAAAATGGTTTGAATACAATGTTAATAACAAGTCTAACAAATGAATTATGAAAATATTAGTAATGAAAATTTATCGTAAGCAGCGTGCAACACTCTGTCATCTGCTTTGTCTTCCAACTTCGAGTATAAGTAGACCAAACAGGCGCCCCCCGTATGTACTCGTGAATTTCCCTTAGGTATGTGAAGTACTTGAGGTAGACCACATCGAAATATGTTGCATTTTTGTCCATAAACATGGATGTGCCAACCAAGAACAAGAGGTAACACTTTAATGTGCAATGTTAATGGTACTCAACCTGCATATCATTTCCTACAGCATCCAAGGCACCTTGCAAATGACCTTTATAAAGGTTTTCTAAAAGCTAAAACGCGCATGAACACCTTTTGTGAGAGCTGCCTCCTCTGTCACCTTACCAAGGTGAGACCCCAACAAGGTAACCACCAGATCGACCTTTTTCTCCTACCCGATCCTTCCGTGGTCCAGTAATTTCCCCTTGTGTGAAGATGTAGGAGGCATGAGACATTATCCAAAGTGATGATCATATTGCCTATAGGTAGGTGGAAAGATGGCATCTTTGAGTTCCACCTCTCTGCAAAAGTTGTTTGCATGTCGTGGTTTATGGCCACGTACGTAGAAGAACATAAACAGGCAAGACCAGAATAACAGATAGCATCAACAAACCAAGCAACATTGGGTTGTGGAAACTCTTGTATCTTCATGTCGTGGTTAATTATTTTCAGACAATTATGCTCTTGTAAAAAGAAAACATAAGCATCAGTATGGATTTAATTGGTTGACAACATATGCATTGCAAAAGAAAAGAAACATACTTCTCTATGCCAAACATGCCTAGCTGCATGCTTTGCATAATTATAAAGTAAAAAGGTGTTAAGTGACCCTCCTACATAACACTCTAATGGGCATCCGAATAGGCTTCCTCATGGCCTTCAAGGTAAACAAAAGCCTCTAGAACCTCAGGTTCTGCTACATCATATGCTTGAGATGCTTGAGGGAGACGGCGAAGAGAACCAGAAGGTTGGGGTTGCGAAGTAGATGAAACATCAACCGAGTTATCAGCAACTCGTGACTGAAGGTGAGAAAATTACATAAGAAGAGGGAGGTTGAATTGTGTTTTCCGTTTTCTTAGTTTGCATCTGATCAGAGTTCAGAATATAAAATGGTGTTTAGATTTTGATTAATTATTAGCAATAGAATGTTAACATAAGCAAATAAATAATAACAGAAGACACAAAGATTTATACTGGTTCCTCCTAAACTAAGAGTAGTCCAGTCCCCTTGCTTCACAAGAGATTTTCACTATAATCAAAACATGATTACAACCGCTTATGCATTCTGCATAAGACTTTTACACATGCTCAGACCCAAGGTCCAAGACTTCTGCTAAAGCTCCTCACTCGAGACTTTTTGCTCAGGTTCCACAAACCCAAGACTTCCTTGCTCAGGCCCTCAGCCCAAAACTTCTGCTCCAAGTCCCATGAAACGAGCCTCTCTGCTTACACCCCTCTTGTCAAGACTTACTGCTCCAATTCCATGTACTGAGCATTCCTGCTCAAAACCCTCAGACTAAAGAATTCTGCTCCAGGTCCCATGAAACGAGCCTCTCTGCTTGCTGTAACACCCTAAACCCCCGAGACAATTAATAATAAAATATCAGAGTAAAATAAAACATACAATCAGTTAGGATGCTACATTCAACAAACATCTGCTCATTCATACCATAGGTAACTCAGAGATAACATTAATAAAACTATGCAAAATCAATCTTTTCATATGGCAGCGGAAAATCAACTGAAACATAACATCTTTAGTACCGCATAATCATCATCAAGTAAATAAAGAGACGTCAAATACTAAAATTAACAATGACAAGCATTCCAAAAACCCAGTGTTACAATCAGAGCAGACGCCGACTCAACGAAATAAAAGAAAAGACTCCGTCTTAACTAACTTCAACTCCGCGTTAATCCTGCTTATCTGCACGTTACCCACGTAGAGGTAACATTCAAACAGAAGGGGTGAGATTCTCAAATCAACAAAGGAAATAGATGATATAAATATAAAGGCATAAAATCATCATACGATTCACCCTTCATTACACACCGACAAACACACAATCCATAATGCAACACAATCATTATACAATGCAATGAGACCTACAACTCGACTCAATGCATGTGGTACCAATACGATCCCTTTTTCATGATTACAATTCCCGTCGAAATTTCCATTTAAGTCGCTCACACCTCACATGGGCACACGACAGCCGTGGTTGCTCACACTCCACATGGGCACACGATTACTTCAACAATAGCAACAACACTATACCATTACAAGGAATACAGATAGGCGCTCACACCCCACACGGGCACACGTCTTATCCCACAACTCATGCAACATGATATGCACGCGACAACAACATGCAACAACGACGTAATGCACATAACTAGCATACAACCAATACATTACACCATAACTGTCCAACATGCAGTATATACCTGCCAACACATGCAAACATTGCAATCCACAACAACAACACGCATTCGTATGACCGAGTTACACATTTCCTGGTTCTACACGTCGAAACATCTACGGAAACACATACAATGCGTCGAATAGTTAGAATTCTGTCATTGAAAATAATTTTTAACAAAAGTACATAAAATCAGCTTTCCAACGATTCGAACGACGACCGAAAAGGACTTACGAGTCAAAAGATATGAATTTTTGAAAATTTAGAAAATCTGTTCCGCCCAGTGGTAACCGGTTACTGCAAACAGGGTAACCGGTTACTTCGGCCTCTCACGCTCCTGTTATGCATATTTTATACAGGGTAACCGGTTACTTCAAAACTGTTAACTGGTTACTCTGCTGAAACAGAGTTAAAATTCCCCAATTTTACACTAGGTAGCCTGTTACTCCAAGTCGCGTAACCGGTTACTCTACCTGTAGAAGCGATTCTCTGTTGTTCTGTCACGAAAATTCTCTTCTAAAACCCATCCCAGCAACCATAAACATCGGTTATCCCAGAAATCAAATTTCTAAATCAGTATACAACCATACACATTCATTAGAACTTTTTATAACACCAAAAATCACAATTCAACCAATCAATTTTTACAATATAAGCATTATTGTTATTACCGGCACGCGACTTCAACTTCTCACCAGAACATCAAACCATTACAAAATCCATGAGTATGAACCTAACGATTTATCTACCCACATACATATATCATCCATCTCTTAAGTGATTAAAGAACCCCACCCTTACCTTAGAGTTCTTGCAAGATTTTCTTCTTCTCTCTTGAGCCCTAGACTTCCCTCTTGCTTCTTCCTCTTGTTTTCACGTAGAATGACTTCTCCCTTCTCTAATTCTCTTTTCTCTTATTATATTATTATTATTTTCACTTAATCTAACTAATGAAATAATAATAATAATAATAATAATAATTTCCATCAAATATTAATTAAATTAATATTTACCTACTATTATAATTAATTTTACTACCCACACCACCAATTCTACATTTTTGGTCACACACCCCTTACTACTTTAAAGTATTAATCTTAAGGCCACTACCCACCACTAAGGGTATTCCAAACACCACGAAATATGCATATTCACACCATTATACATATCGACGCGCAATTATAATTACGAATAATGATTAAAAATAAAATGGGACGTGACAACTCTCCCCCACTTAGAATATATTCGTCTTCGAAAATTTACCTGATGCGAACAACCCTGGATACGACTCTCGCATCCTGCGCTCTAACTCCCAAGTCATGTTCCCACTAGCAGCACCTCCCCACACTACCTTCACGAGAGCGATCTCTTTGCCTCTCAACTGCTTTACCTCGCGATCTTCAATACGCTTTGGTAAGGTCTCAACTGTAAGATTATCTCTCACCTCCACCTCATCCATCGAAATCACATGTGACAGATCCAGAACATACTTCCGAAGCTGTGAAACAAGGAATACATCATGCAAGTTTGACAAGTGGGGTGGCAACGCCACTCTGTAGGCAACAGGTTTAACTCTTTCAGAAATCAGATACGGTCCAATTAACTGAGGAGTGAGCTTCCTCGACTTCAACGCACGTCCAACACCGGTCACCGGAGTGACTGTCAAAAACCCATGGTCTCCTTCTTGGAACTCAAGGTCTTTCTTCCTCTTATCATGGTAACACTTCTGCCTACTCTGCAAAGCTTTCAACTTCTCCCGAATCAGCTTCACCTTTTCGGTAGTCTGCTGAACAATTTCAGGTCCAAGTACTACCCTCTCACCAGATTCATACCAACACAAAGGCGTTTGACACCTCCGACCATACAATGCTTCACAAAGCTCCATTCCAATACTGGAATGATAACTGTTATTATAAGTGAACTCAATCAGTGGCAAATGGCTATCCCAAGCACCTCCTTGTTCATGTACACAAGCTCTCAACAAATCCTCCAAGGATTGTATACTCCTCTCTGTCTGCCCATCTGTCTGCAGATGATAAGCTGAACTCAATCTCAGTTTTGATCCCAAAGCTTCTTGCAAACTCTCCCAAAACCTGGAAGTGAACCTTGGATCTCTGTCCGACACAATACTCAACGGAACTCCATGCAACTTTACAATCACCTGAATATAGATCTCTGCCAGCTTCTGCAAAGGAAAACTGATATTAATCGAAATAAAATGTACCGACTTCGTCAGTCTATCTACCACTATCCAAATGGAATCATGTCCTCTCGGCGTATTAGGCAACCCGGTCACAAAATCCATAGAAATCTTGTCCCACTTCCACTCTGGGATATCTAACGGTTGCATCAAACCAGCAGGTTTCTGATGTTCCACCTTCGACTTCTGACAAGTTAAACAAGCATACACAAACTTAGCCACATCACGTTTCAATCCAGGCCACCAAAATATCTTCTTCAAGTCTTGATACATCTTCGTAGCTCCTGGATGGATACTCAAACTACTCATGTGACTCTCTTCTAGAATCATCGTTTTCAACTCAGGATCGCCAGGAATGCGAATCCTATCACAGAATCTCAACACGCTTTGTTCATCTACTCTGAATTCATTACCTTCCACCTGGTCATTTCCAATCGTCAAATCCACCAGTTTCACATCTAACCTCTGACCTTCTCTGATGCTATTAAGAAATTCATTGTTGATCTTGAGCATACCTAACATCACACTATGCGGTGTCTTCTCGCAAACCAAACTCATGTCTCTGAACTGTTCAATCAATTCTAACTCTTTAACCATCATAGCAGACATATGCAACGTCTTCCGACTCAAAGCGTCAGCCACGACATTAGCCTTACCGGGATGATAGTTCAAGCCAAAATCATAATCCTTTAAGAACTCCAACCACCTTCTTTGTCTCATATTCAAGTCCTTCTGGTCAAACAGATACCTCAAGCTCCTATGATCACTATACACTTCAAATCTGGAACCATAAAGATAGTGCCTCCAAATTTTCAATATGAATACCACTGCAGCTAATTCCAAGTCATGAGTTAGATAATTCCTTTCATGGACCCTTAACTGTCGCGAAGCATAAGCCACAACCTTACCATCCTGCATCAACACACCTCCTAAACCCATCAAGGAAGCGTCGCAATACACCACAAACGACTCATTTGGTTCGGGTAGAGTCAAAACTGGAGATGTAGTCAATCTTTTCTTTGGCTCGATGAAACTCTTCTCACAATGAACATCCCATATAAACGATTTACCCTTGCACGTCAACTGAGTCAACGGAAGTGCCAACTTCGAAAAGCCTTCAATAAACCTTCGGTAATAACCAACCAAGCCCAAAAAGCTTCTAATCTCAGTTATTGACTTCAGAGCCTCCCATTGTAGAACTGCATCTACTTTGGACGGATCCACAACAATACCATCACCTGAAATAACATGCCCAAGAAAACTTACATCTCTCAACCAGAATTCTCACTTAGACAACTTAGCATAGAGCTTCTTCTCTTTCAACACTTGTAGCACAACCTGCAAATGTTCAACGTGTTCCTCTTCTGACTTAGAATAGATTAGAATATCAAAGACAACCATAAATTGATCTAAGTAAGCATGAAAAATACGATTCATATATTCCATGAATACACCAAGTGCATTAGTAACTCCGAACGGCGTCACCACATACTCATAATGTCCATATCGGGTTCTGAAGGTCGTCTTCTGAACATCTTCATCCTTTACCCGTATCTAATGATAACCTGACCTTAAGTCAATCTTGCTAAACATGCGGGCACCGACCAATTGATCCATCAAGTCATTTATTCTCGGAAGTGGATACTTGTTCTTAATCGTCACTTTATTCAGTTGTCAGTAATCGATACAAAACCTCATACTGCCATCCTTTTTCTTCACCAATAACACCGGAGCTCCCCAAGGCGATATACTTGGTCTCAAAAATTTCTTTTCTAACAACTCTTCCAGTTGCTTCTTCAGATCTGTCAATTCTGATGTCGACATCCTGTATAGTGCCATAGAAATAGGCCTGGTACCAGGGACAAGGTCAATAGTAAACTCCACTTCTCTCTCTGGCGGTACATCAACAATATCATCCAGAAACACTTCAGGAAATTCACGCACTACTCGCAATTCATTAATCACCGACTCACTCTCCACTGACAAAGATGCAAACAATGCAAGCACCTGAGCTTCTTCTTCTAAGAGCTCTTTCAACTCTCTAGCAGATAGAAAACCATCTTCTTCCTCTTCCTCATGAGCAAGAAATCACACCGACTTGTTAAAACAATTAATATGAACATGATTGAACTCCAACCAGTTAATACCCAAGATCACATCGAGACCTCCCAATGGTAAGCAAATCAGATCCACACCAAAGTCCTTATCAAAGATCGATAGGGGACAATTCAAACAGACTAAAGAAGTGGTCACCGATCCCTTTGCAGGAGTTTCGACAACCATCTCTCCCTTCATAGGAGAGACAACAAGACCTAGCTTTCTCACACAATCAGCAGCAATAAAGGAGTGAGTAGCACCAGTATCAATAATAGCAATTAAAGGCGCATTATTAATATAACATTTACCTCTGATCAGTCTGTCATCACTGGAAGTCTGAGTCCCTGTCAAAGCGAACACCTTTCCTCCAGTCGAAGCTTTCTTTGGTTTCTGGCAATGAGTACTAATATGGCCCTGTTCTCCACAGTTGTAACAAGTCACCACATTAACCTTGCAGTCAGCAATCAGATGTCCTGACTGTCCGCATTTGAAATATTTCTTCACATCACTCGTGCATTCACTGACACGATGACCCAATTCACCACACCTGTAACACTTCAGAGGAGCAGGGGCACCTCCCCCACTCAGCTTCTTGCCATCAACATACCTTTGTTTACCCTTCTCAGTTGGAGCTGCATAGGGCTTCCCACTGTGCATCTGTTGTTTTCCCCTCCTCTCAGCCAACTCCTTAAAGTGAGCAGATCGAGCCTTGATATCCTCTTCAAAGATTCTACAGCAGTTAACCAAATCTGGGAACCTCCTGATTCATTGATAACCAATCACATGTTTGATCTCAGGCCTCAATCCATTCTCAAACTTAACACACTTTGAGAACTCAGCAGTTGCCGCACTGTAGTGAGGATAAAACTTAGCCAGGTCCGAGAATTTGGTAGCATACTCAGTAACCGACATGTTGCCCTGCTTCAATTTCAAAAATTCGATCTCTTTCTTTCCTTAAACATCCTCAGGAAAATACTTCCTCAAGAATTCCCTACTGAACACAGCCCAAGTAACTACCTCTCCTGTTGCTCCCAACAGTTGATGAGTGCTAACCCACCAATCATCGACCTCCTCAGCCAGCATGTGAGTACCTAACCGCACCTTATGTGCTTCAGGACATTCCATAACCCGAAAGATTCTCTTGATCTCCTTGAGCCAAGTCTGCGCTCCATCCAGATCATATCTTCCCTTGAAGGTAGGCGGTCTGTTCTTATAAAACTCGTCATTCTCACTAGCATGAGGCGGGTTCTGTACCGCCTGAGCAACAGCCTGCAGAGCAGCAGCAATAGCAACATCGTTCATTCCAGCCATTCTAAATCTGTTAATCAACAGAATACAATGCTTAAGGAAAAGACATCGACAATAATCAACTGTCATATGACAGCGACTCGACAACTTGGCTGGACGGACCGACCTGCTCTGATACCACTATGTAACACCCTAAACCCCCGAGACAATTAATAATAAAATATCAGAGTAAAATAAAACATACAATCAGTTAGGATGCTACATTCAACAAACATCTTCTCATTCATACCATAGGTAACACAGATAACATTAATAAAACTATGTAAAATCAATCTTTTCATATGGCAGCGGAAAATCAACTGAAACATAACATCTTTAGTACCACATAATCATCATCAAGTAAATAAAGCAACGTCAAATACTAAAATAAACAACGACTAGCGTTCCAAAAACCCAGTGTTACAATCAGAGCAGACGCCGACTAAATGAAATAACAGAAAAGACTTCGTTTTCACTAACTTCAACTTCGCGTTAATCCTACTTATCTGCACGTTACCCACATAGAGGTAACATTCAAACAGAAGGGGTGAGGTTCTCAAATCAACAAAGGAAATAGATGATATAAATATAAAGGCATAAAATCATCATACGATTCACCCTTCATTACACACCGACAATCACACAATCCAAAATGCAACACAATCATTATACAATGCAATGAGACATACAACTCGACTCAATGCATGTGGTACCAATACGATCCCTTTTTCATGATCACAATTCCCGTCAGAATTTCCATTTAAGTCGCTCACACCCCACATGCGAACACGACAGTCGTGGTCTCTCACACCCCACAAGGGCACACGATCACCTAAACAACAACAATAACACGATTCCATTACAAGGAATCCGAATAGGCGCTCACACCCCACACGGGCACACTTCTTATCCCACAAATCATGCAACATGATATGCACGCGACAACAACATGCAACAACGGCGTAATGAACATAACTAGCATACAACCAATACATTACACCACAAATGTCCAACATGCAGTATATACCTACCAACACATGCAAACATTGCAATCCACAACAACAACACGCAATCGTACGACCGAGTTACACATTTCCCGGTTCTACACGTCGAAACATCTACGGAAACATATACAGCGTGTCGAATAGTTAGAATTCTGTCATTGAAAATAATTTTTAACAAAAGTACATAAAATTAGCTTTCCAACGATTCGAACGGCGATCAAAAGGGACTTACGAGTCAAAAGATATGGAGTTTTGAAAATTTAGAAAATCTGTTCCGCCCAGTGGTAGTCGGTTACTGCAAACAGGGTAACCGGTTACTTCGGCCTCTCACGCTCCTGTTATGCAGATTTTGTACAGGGTAACCGGTTACTCTGCTGAAACAAAGTTAAAATTCCCCAATTTTACACTAGGTAACCTGTTACTCCAAGTCGCGTAACCGGTTACTCTACCTACAGAAGCGATTCTCTGTTGTTCTGTCACGGAAATTCTATTCTAAAACCCATCCCAGCAGCCATAAACACCGGTTATCCCATAAATCAAATTTCTAAATCAGTATACAACCATACACATTCATTATAACTTCTTATAACACTAAAAATCACAATTCAACCAGTCAATTTTTACATTATAAGCATTATTGTTATTACCGACACGCGACTTTAACTTCTCACCAGAACATCAAACCATTACAGAATCCATGAGTATGAACCTAACGATTTATCTACCCATATACATATATCATCCATCCCTTATATGATTAAAGTACCCCACCTTTACCTTAGAGTTCTTGCAAGATTTCCTTCTTCTCTCTTGAGCCTTAGACTTCCCTCTTGCTTCTTCCTCTTGTTTTCACGTAGAATGACTTCTCCCTTCTCTAATTCTTTTTTCTCTTATTATATTATTATTATTTTCACTTAATCTAACTAATGAAATAATAATAATAATAATTTCCATCAAATATAAATTAAATTAATATTTACCTACTATTATAATTAATTTTACTCCCCACACCACCAATTCTACGTTTTTGGTCACACACCCCTTACTACTTTAAAGTCTTAATCTTAAGGCCACTACCCACCACTAAGGGTATTCCAAACACCAAGAAACATGCATATTCACACCATTATACATATCGACGCACAATTATAATTACAAATAATGATTAAAAATAAAATGGGGTGTTACACTTGCACGCCACCAGTCAAGACTTATTGCTCCAAACTTCTTGAACTGAGCTATCTTTCTCAAGCCACACTGGCTTAAGACTTTCTGCTTAATCAATCTACTTGTTTAAGACTTTCACTGCTCAAGCACATAGCAAGAGACTTACGTGGCTCAAGCATCTTGGCTTGAGAATTCCTTGCTTGTATCCCAAAGATACAAGACTTCTGCTTAATCAATCCACTTGATTAATACTTTCACAGCTCAAGCACATAGCAAGAGAGTTATGTGGCTCAAGCATCTTGGATCGAGACTTCCTTGCTTGTATCCTAATGACACAAGACTTTTATCTAAACTGCTGAACAAGCTCGGCAGAATAGAGAACAAGGTGTACATGATACAAGTATCAGAGGTACGGGAAATCACCCTAACAAAGACCTAAAGCACTTAAGATTTCTAAGATATTCAATGTGTAAGAAATCTTAAGGCCTTTATAATTACAACATACACAAGAAAAATCTTCATATACAATGAGTTGATAAATTCTGATCTTGTTACTCCTTATGGTTGATCCTTGTTCAAGATTCAGTTTGAACCTTCATCCATATTTATAGCCTTTTCAGAAACTAACCGTTGAAGAGGTAAATTGATCAAGAGTCTTTGTTGTTACTCTAGAGTGTCATACCCTAAATTTTGACCAGGCATTTTATTTTTTCTCATTTCATCTGTCTATATTTTCATACTGTGTCGTCTGTATATCATATCATATATTTTCTTCATGAATTATTTTTTGAATTATCATCCGGATTTAACGTGTTAAATTTTCATGTATTTTTGGTCAAACTGAAAAGTCAACAGTGCAAAAAGTCGGTATCCGGGCCATTTTTAAAATTGAACTTTCAGGCATCATTTTTTATTTATTTTTCGCGTACTTTACCCGGTGTGCTTATTTTAATTTTTTGAGTTTCCGGTCATCATATTTCTGACCCGCCTGAGCCTTTTTAGCGGGTAAAATCAATTTTAAATTTTGATAAAACGCTGTATTTTTCCAATACATATATTTTGTTCGGATCATTTTGGTGTGTTCATTTATTTTTTCGAAAACTTAGATACCGACCAGTTTTATCGTTTTTTATCTGTTTCGGTTCCGATTTTTATTCATTTAATTTTTTATAAAGTTTATAATAAACTTAATTTTTATTAGTTTATTTATTATATTTATTTATTTTATTATATATATATATATATATATATATATATATATATATATATATATATATATATATATATATATATATATTCAAATTCATTTTGTCTTCCTATGCACTATCCATAAACCCACGCCACTTCTTGTTTCCTTTTTTCAATATAATTTTGTTTTTTTTTTCTCATTACAAACAAATCTCATTCTTTCACTTCTTATTTCACATTCAATGCATTTTGTTCATATTTTTTGAAACTTCATCATCACATTCAACTATGTGATTCAATTTTCCACAATTTTATTCAAGCTTTCAAACGATGTGTTCCTAACTTTCAATCTTCTTCATTCCACTTTCAACATTCAAAAGCTTATACAAAGAGAAGAAATAACAAGCTTGTATGACAACCAAAAGTTGTAAGGAAGCAGTGATCGTCATCTCAAGTCCATTGAATTTTGAACCATCATCATTACTATCATCAGTGCAATTTCCAACATATGGGAACCTGAGTGCATAGTTTGAGTTAATTGAGCATAGGACTGGAGTTTATCACGAAGTTTGGGCGGGGACAAATAAACTTTGAGCCTTTATCCTTTATTTCATAAACTGTGAACCAGGCCACGTTACAACCCTCAAAAGACCTAATTGAAGCAAGGTTATTTTGAAAGCATACTACAGCAAGGTTGCGTAAACTGGCTCTAAAAGATCTTTGCGGATCATCTGTTTTGGCATCACACATTTTGCTTAAACTTTTCACTTTAATGTCTTGAACCACTGTGTTCTGACTAATGACTCATATACATTGCCTCTTTAAAAAATGATTGATTTCAAAAGTTGCATGAACTTTGCATTTACCACGTTTGTATGAACATTTTTTGCTTGCAAACTAGCTTTCCTCTCAAGGAATTTTCAAAAATTAAGACACTTGGTCAGTGATCCTATCAGGGGCAAGCTCTTTCCAAATCCTGTTGCAGATTCAATTCAAGATTTGTTGTTCAGGGGCAAATCCTTCTCAGAATTGGTTCATACAGAAGACCTTTCAAGACTCGTACTGGGGCAAGCTTTCCCAGTGTACAGTAAAACAATCATTTTCAAGGCTCATATTGGGGCAAGTTTTCCCAACGTACAACAAAGCAGTCAGTTACAGAATCTGACAAACTGAAGCAATGATCTGTTCATCTACAGCAGTCAGCTAATCTGGGGCGGTTTATTTGAAGAATCCTCATGCAACTTTCCATCCTTCCTACAAGGATCATTACTTGATACAATTTACCAGTGTGGCAATGATGTGTTCAGCAGTAGCATCTCTAGTCCCCAAGCAGAATGACAGTGATCTTCGTATTGAGGAATCAGTCTCCCAGTCTTGTCTTCCCACCAAAAGAGTCGAGTTGTGACATCTACATCTGCATTTACATTTGATTATAAATCATCTGCATAATTTATACCATATGCATGTCATGAGTGTTTCATCCTCATTTGCATTTCTCCCGAGGTCGTGTCGTTATCCACGTTTTACCTTGTGGTCAAAATCCAACTCACTTGGCGCCTACCAAATAGATATTGTAGTATCTATCTGACATTCTTCCAGATATGACCTTTCTTATCCGATCGTTTTTCCGGATATGTTTGTTCCTCTTTTCATCCAATGCCATTCTTGGATGTCGTTTATTTGTCTCTCTCTCTGATGTTTTTCCAGATTGAGTCTTGGTTCTGATGTTCTTCCAGAACCTATCTGATGTTTTTCCAGATAGTCCTTTGTCATTCTGATGCTTTTCCGGAACGACATTTCTTTTACCATCTGATGCTTTTCTGGATGTGTCTCTCTTTCTGATGTTTTTCCAGATTGAGTCCTTTGTTCTGATGTTCTTCCAGAACTTATCTGATGTTTTCCCAGATATTTCGCTTCGTTATTCTGATGCTTTTCCGGAACAACATTGCTTTTACCATCTGATGCTTTTTCGGATGTGTCTCTCTTTCTGATGTTTTTCCAGATTGAGTCCATTGTTCTGATGTTCTTCCAGAACTTATCTGATGTTTTCCCAGATATTTCGCTTCATTATTCTGATGCTTTTCTGGAACAACATTGCTTTTACCATTTGATGTTTTTCCGGATGTGTCTCTCTTTCTGCTGTTTTTCCAGATTAAGTCCTTTGTTCTGATGTTCTTCCAGAACTTATCTGATGTTTTCCCAGATATTTTGCTTCGTTATTCTGATGCTTTTCTGGAACAACATTGCTTTTACCATCTGATGCTTTTCCGGATGTATCTCTCTCTCTGATATTTTTCCAGATTGAGTCTTTGTTCTGATGTTCTTCCAGAACTTATCTGATGTTTTTTCAGATAATCACTTTGTTTATTCTGATGCTTTTCCGGAATGACATTACTTTCATCATCTGATGCTTTTCCGGATGTGCCTTTCTCTTTCTGATGTTCTTCTAGATTGAGTCTTTTGCTCTTGATGTTTTTCCAGAGCACTTTTTGTGTCTATCTGATGCTCTTCTGGATATGACCTTGTTTATCTGATGTTCTTCCAGATATAATGTTGCTTATCTGATGCTCTTCCGGATATGTCTTCAAAACCCTTTTCACGTACATTTAATGTTCTTCTAAATGTTTCGGATGTATCTTCAGAATTCTTGTCTTCATTTAATGCTCTTCTAGATGTCTTCAATTTGTTTCTGACTTTGGTTAACGGCTGCTGAATGTTTTTAAGTCTATTTCCATTCTCCATCCAATGCTTTTCTGGATGTGTGCCAGAGTTTATCCGATGCTTTTCTGAATACCTCTGATGTTTACTTGTCTCATGTATCTCCCTGTTTTTCCCTGTCTCATTCAATGATCTTCTGAATGTCGTGACTGGTGTCCTTTCATCCAATGCCTTCTTAGATCTCTACCTTTCTCATATTCATCTGATGCCTTCTCAGATATTGTGATTTGCACCTTTCATTCAAAGCCATTATTGGATGTCTGGTTTCTTTTGCCATCTGATGTTTTTCCGGATGCGCCTTTCTCTGTCTTTTCTGGCTTTTCTTGAAGATCCCGTTTGAACTCTTCAGTATAAGAAAATCCCAGAAAATCTTTTGTTGATGTCTATCCTTTTATTTCAAATTGATCCCCAGTGGAGATCATGTCTTCTTTCTGGTTTCCTGCCCAGTAAGAATGTCTTCTATTTCCCCAGTGTCATCCGGTCACATATAGACCTGTCGTCCATCTCCCTGGATCTTTCCCTAGTGGAGAACACCTCTCTGGCTCCCATCCCCAGTGAGGACCTGTAGGATTTCCTCTTTATTTTTCTATCCCCAGTGTTTCCCCAGGGTCTCCCCAGTGAGTCTTTTGTAGGTCAGCCTGTATCCCCAGTAAATCTTTCTTGTGGATATTAACCTTCATCCCTCCCCAGTAAAACTCACCTGTAGTTGTTCGCTCTGGTGTTTTCTTTGTCTGCATCTTTGCACTATCATGACATCATATCATCACACTAGAAATTCATGGCATGTCAGCATTTGCATGTCTGCTGCTTGTCCTTAGCATCGGCATTCCATCTAAGGGCAAAATTTTCAGTTTGCTATATTTAAATACCTTTCACCTTGATGTCCCTAGGATTTCCACTCCTCGTGCCATCCGGTAAAGTTATTTAAATAGGGGCAACTGTTGTACCCCAAATTTTACCCCTTAGATGTCATAACATTTTGCACTTACATTTTGGTTTCATTCGTCCATGCATTGTTAACTAACCACATTATCTTGCCAGTTTGTTTCTTTTGTAAAATCCAGGTGCACAGGAAAAGAACCAAGGTCAATAAGCCAGACTCTCACATGTTTCAAGGGTTCATCAACCATCTGAGCTCACATATTTTCAAGAGGTCTCAATCAACAATAAATCAAGTGTATTTGGTTCCTGTTACAAGTGCCTTGAACCACTGAAGTCACTGTGACTCTAAATTAGGGTTTTATCAGCATCTGTCAACCAGTGCCTTTGATTTTGATCAAGACCTGTTTCCGAACTTTGGGACATGATTCCACATAATACTGGACATCCCTAGAGGCCATCCATGGACCTTAGAAGAGAGTGAAGAAGTAAGACCCTCAATGATCATCCAGTTGGAATTCCTGAAGAAATCAGAGTTTTAACCGAAAAGTCGAGCTTCCGACTTTAATGTTTCTTGGACCGAGATGAAGTTGATACACGAGAAATCACAAGGCATTTGTTGAATTTTGTTCATAAGAAAAAAGAAAGAAAGAAATGAAAAGAAAAAAAGAAATGAAAAGAAAGAAAGAAATGAAAAGAAAAAAAAAAGAAAATGAAACAAAATGGTGGCGCCTGCCACACTAATGTGTGGCGCCCACCACCCCCTTTGCCCACCCATGGCGCCTGCCATGGGATTTTGGTGGCCCCCACCACAAATTTCTTTTTTATATTTTCTTTGTTTTACAGATTAACAAGTGGTTTCCGTTTCATCATGAATAAAAAAACAACTTTTTAGAAAGACATGCCTCACGTCTCCTCAACATCTCTTCAGCACAACCTACTTTCTGAAGCCTACTCTCTGAAGTCGAAGACTTTTCAACCGGCCAGCTTGCAAAGGTTTGAAAAAAAAGGGTATTGTGAACAATATGAAAAATCAGACTACACCCTCACTTTCTCCTATAAATAGGACCCTTCATCTTCAGTTTTCGACACCGGATTCACCCCAAAAATAGGCTGAATACCCTTCTCATTTTCTCCCCCGTATTTCTTCAAGAAGCTCGTCCGGTTTATTTTTCCAAGAACTCGTACCATTGAAGAGGCAGTGGACCGTCTCAACTAGGTAACATTCACCTCTTCTATTTTTCTCCGTTTTCAAAGCACCATGATCATTTATCAATGTTGTAATCAAGTTCATTAACATGTTAATATTTTTTCTATAAACGGTATTGTAAATAATAAGGTAAATAATAATGTCTTATTGGTTGTTGTTTGGTTTTATTATGAAAAATATTAAAAGAAAAAAAAAAAGAGAATGAAGTTGGTGCACGTGGCGCCTGCCCCATCCAAAGTGGCGCCCGCCATCTTCATTATGCATGGCGCCCGCCATGCTCCCTCTCTTCATCATAGTGGCACCTGCCACACATTGAGAGGGGTGGCGCTGGCCACCTTTGTTGTGGCACCCGTCATGATTCATACATGGCACTTTTTGTAAAGCATTTTGGTATTTTATTTCATATAATTTTCCATTTCATTTCTAAAACTTCAAAAAAACAAATATGCATGGTTCTGGTTCTGTTCTTACTTTATTTCAAATTCTCATGAATAATTTCATTTTTTTCTAAAAAAACTCCAAATTTCAAAACAAAAAAAAATATGCATAACATCACATTTAATTCTCGAACTTATTTATGTGAATCATGAACTTTTTCTTGAAGACTGTTAAGAAATCTTTTTGAGTGTCCTATGCTTGATTCTTGACTTGAATAAAACCATTCTGTTGTTTGTATAATCTAACATGTCTCTGTTTTTCAAACTTTGATAATGTTGTTCCTGCCTTACTTGTATTCACTTATCCATGTTTGCCATGTTCATACTTGAAGTTTCATTTTGGTTAATGTTTACTGTATTTGAATTTTTCCGTATTTATACTGCTCGTTTAACTTCAATCCCCTTCAACTCTTGTTTACAAGTTGTTATATTCCCCTCCTTCCAAAGGAAAGTCTCTCTATTGACCGCAAGGTCATGGATAGCTCATTACTCTTTTAGCCTAGCCTTAGGCTTGGAGTCGCCGCACTCCGCGTAGGCGTCTTGCTTTCAGACCCTACTTTCCGTGAGCACTTCATTCCCTTTTAACCTAGCCTTCCCAAGAGATAGCCATTAATCTCTTATAACTCTTAAACCTTTCCTTAACACAAACAAGAGATAGCCATTAATCTCTTCTCATTCATGACAGTCTAACCCTTCACAAACCTTTTCCAAGAGATAGCCATTAATCTCTTCTCCTAAATAATCAATCCTCACAAGCTTTGCTTTCAAGCTTTCCACCCTACTTTCCCTTGGAACCTTGACCATAGTCAAGAGTTCCTCACCCCCATTGAGGGAAACTACGAATGCTCTGATTCCATTCCCGTCAGGATACGTAGGCACGAGATGCGATGTCTTGGCGAGCATACTTAGTGTATATACCCCTAGGTATTCCTTTTACCTTATCACATTTCCTTAGCAAGCAAACTTTAACATAACACAAACAAACAAGAGGTTCCCGCAGAGTACTACAGATACTTAGGGTGTTAACACCTTCCCTTAGTATAACCAACCCCCGAACCTAGATTCTCTTTTTAGGGTTTTCGTTCTTTACCCTTTCCTTTGGATAAATCAAAGCTCGATGGTGAATTTCAAAGTTTTGCGATGCAAGTTAATTAATAGCTTGATATCCGATTCTCACCGCAACAACAGTCAAAACTAGTTCCCCATAGGAATTTCCAGATACAGTCTTGCCTTCTCTTGGGCTTAAACAATATGGAACAAAGAGAAAGGAAGTATTCCCGGTGAACCTTTTCTCAGGCTGTCACTATTAGAACTTGTCAAAAAAATTCAGTTTCCCCGGAGAGGATTAATTCCCAGTGAAACTTATCTTGAATTTCTTCAAACTCTAGAACTGTTCACACAAGAAAGGATTAATTCCCGATGAAACCTTTCTTGAACATTCTTAGGTTGGATCCACAGGCTTCCTAAAAGCATCCCCAGCCTCCTCTTGGGCTTTGTACAAGGATCCTCCGGCTTCTTAGAAGTTCTCATGCCTCCTCTTAGGCTTAGTACAAGGACCCAGAGACCTCCTACAGGTATAAGACAAAACTTAGTCATCTCTTGTTAGAGCAGTCCTTTCTAGAGTCAAAACCTCTCACCAGTTTAGGGTTGATTCTCATCCCTTAAAACATCAGCCTCATTTTGGGCATCATATAAAGACCATCCATCATACAAAGATAAACCTTCTCATACCAGTAGACTTGGACAGTTTCACCTCCTTTTGGATCTCAAGAAACCTTCAAGTTCCCTAAAAAAACATAGGAAAAACCCTTTCCTCTTTTTTAACATCTGACGTTTTCCCGGATATTCCTTTTCTTTATGTCCGACGTTTTCCCAGATATTCCTTTTCTTTTCATCCGATGCTTTCCCGAATATTCCTTCTATTTTCATCCAATGTTTTTTCCCAGATATTTATATCTCAATCTTTAATCTTTTCACTCTTTTAATCAATTCCCACAAACACCCCTTTAGCTTCAATCTTAGGCTTCGAACAAGACACCAAACATCTTTTTCCTCCCTTAGAATAGGAGGAACTACGATTGCTCTGATTTCCCTGTTTTCTTTAACGGGAATACGTAGGCATAAGATTGCGAAATCTTAGCGAGCACACTAAACAAAAACCTTAGGTCCAGTACCTTACCAAAAACATTGAAAAACCCGAAAACAACAAAAATATCTTTTCAACATCTCTCAACTTTCCCAAAGGAGAAACTTTCCTATTTACAACAGATAAACACCAGTAAGTAGAAAGCAGTAAGGAAAATTGCTAACAGCCCATGGATAACCATGTATAGGATGGGTAATTGACAACTCCCAATTGTATAACCTGACCCCGAACTCCCCAATCTCTTAGCATTTGTTAAAGAAAACATTTGCGTGCAAGGTTAGTTTGAGATAACTTCCCTTTCCTTTCCAGCTTCATAGGATAAATAAAAAATCAGAAAGTAGTACCCAATCCCATCCACAGACAGGATGTGGGCTGTCACAAAAACCACACTACACATAGTACAAGAGCCGTTGAAGATAGATACATCAGAAGATCTTAATCCAACGTGTAACATGTTTAACCTTTGAGTCTTCAAGAGATTCTATACTATTAGAGCCATTGAGAGTAGATATCCATAAATCATCTCAGCCTTTCTTGAGCCTTGCAATCTGTAGACTCTAGCTGACAAACTGATTTAACAATTCAGCAACTTTCAAAGTATGGTTAATGTAGAACAGATTCTGACAATAATATTTACAAGTATTAGAACATGCACACATGTAACACACATCAAATAAACCATTGTTCTTTTAATAATTTGTTATCATCAAAACCCAAGAAAAGTATGTCATGAACAAATCTTGTTCTAACAATCTCCCCATTTTGATGATGACAAACACAATTATTTAAAGGATAATGTTGGGCAGTTATAATTTTCTTTGCAACATCAGGTTATGAGGTTTGTAAGCTCCCCTAGAGTATAATAGTCCAAAGCAGAGTTCTATAGACATCATACTAGGTACTACTCTCAAGAAAAAGTAATTCAGTTTTCTTAGTAACATCAGAGTTTGCGGTTTGTAAGCTCCCCTTGAGTCAAACAGTTCCTAGGTTGAGGTTTGTAAGCTCCCCCTTAGTTCCATATTTAAGAAAACCAAAAATAATATTTTAACTTCCTTTGGCAATATTAGAATATGAGGTTTGTAAGCTCCTTTTGAGTCTGATAGGCTAAGTTTGAGGTTTGTAAGCTCCTCCTTAGTTCTATGTACAAGAAAGTTAAAATGTGTCTCCCAGGCAAGATAACCATAAAAACATAGATATAAATAACAAAATTATAAATAACCAATATGTACAACTGAATAGCTACTCAATGGGTTCAGTTTCTAATTAAATACTTACCATTATTTTCCCCCTTTTGTCACATTAAAAAGAAATAAAAAGAGAAGAAGAAAAGAATTACATTCATAAATACATCACATACTATCATTACAGGATCAGTTTCCAAGAAATTGAAAAAAGATCAAGTAACATGGGGTCATTAAGGATTGTATAACGGTCATTACTGTTCCAAGCATCAAGCAGGATTAAATCAGTCATTTGAGTTGCTCAGAAGTCATTATAAAAGCAATCAAAACCTAGTTCATTTTCATCAACATCCACCAGAGTCATGAAGGCATCAACTGAGTCATAAGATTTTTGTAGTAACAGAAATCTCTGAGAGCTCTACAAGACAAGATGTCTAAAACGTATAGAAACGAGCTATTTCTGAATCATCTACCACTGGGCATGTGCCCTCTGCAAGACTCATTTCTGAAGAGGCGACGTCAGCAGCTCCAACACAACCTATAGGAGCAGGTTCATCAGAAGTTGTGATAAAGCCTAGAAGAAAGATAATGAAGAGGTCAAAGAGAAGAAGACGTTCCAACAAGATGTTCTATTGTCCAACCCCAGAGGAAAAAGAAGAAGAAGTTGATGAGGATGAGCTAGACATAGACTATGACAACTGTTATCATCATAAGGCTCAAGATGACTTAGATATAGATCTATACTAAGCACTAACAGTTCCTTATGAATCAATGTTTTGTAATCCTCTGCTTTAGTTAATGAAAAAGTACCTTTTTGACCAAAATTTTTTATTTCATGCAAACACTTTCAATAACTTCCCTTTGATTTTCTGATAGACATTAATAAAGTAAAACCCACACAAGAAGCAACAGTTAAACGTGTTAACCATAAGATTCATAGCCGTTAAAGAATCTTTTATAGGTTAGGTTGTTAGATAACATTTCCAAGATATATTATTTAAGATATTGATAAGAATTAATTAATATTAAAACAACAGATACTTGGAACAATGTATGCAACACGTCTATATAAGAACTCATAGCAGGCTTACTTTCATAATCACTTAATCCTCAAAACACCAAGATGTACAAACAGAAGCAAATATGAGTTCCAAAGAGAGATTTCAGAAAGACATCCATACTGAATGCATCAACTTAGGCAAATGAAAGCAAGGCAACAGCTGAAGGATCTACTAGCAAGCAGATGACTTCAGAAGCTCTCACCTCTTCAGCCTCCTTTGTGAAGACACATAGAAGAAGAATATCTTCTGGGTCCAGACGGAGAAATCAACTGAGAAAGAAGGCTTTGGAGTTTGCCAAGGAAGAATGAAAAAATTACTTAGATAATATGGACATGTCAGATGATCCTAGGGAATGTCTTAGGGCCAATCCAACAGACTAAAATGTCTAAATAATTTGTAATCTCTTCCTTTTTATTAATGATAAAAGTTGCAAACATTAAGTTCTTACTCCCACTACTTTTAATTCTTTTGAACAACCATAAATAAATATAATCAACAGTTAACTGAACAACAACATGAACAAACTTTGAATTAATAATAAGATAACTTAATACAAAGGTTCTAACAATTACAAGGCATGACTATGCAGAAATCTAACATCAGAATCTTTCATAGATAACTTCAAACTTGTCTCTCCATATTTTAGACAAATCAGCCTCTGAACTTATGATAACTCCCTGTTGAACAAGTAATTCTGAAAGAACTTGTCCAAAAGGAATGAAGAAAATCTTTCCCTTGTGAAAGAAAGAAAAAGTCTTCTTCAAATAGTTAAACATAACTTGAGGAAGATCAATTTACAAGCCAGAATTGAGAAGTAGAAGCCGATTTTTTTCAATAGGGCCACAAGGTCTAAACCCTTATCCTTAAGAAGTAAGTTTGAATTCAGAATCTGATTCCAAACAACACCATTAGGACGAAGATTTGATACCACTGATGTATTAGATGGATATACCAAGATACGTGTTTACCTTGGAAATTGGTAAACAACCGCTGATCTTCTAAAACAACAAAGTTCTAGTAACTTACAGGATCGATCAGATTGATCCTAGGACATGTGCTATGAGTGTATTTAGAATATCTCACAATTAGGCAAAGTATACATTTCGACAGTGCATATAAACAAAAGAACGTGTTTTGAAACTGACAAAAGAAAATCTTCAAAAGATTGCTATCTCTGCTGATAAAGAGAAACTAGCAATACCAATGCCATCCCTGCTGATAAAGGGAACTGACGAAGAAAATATCCAAAAGATTGCTATCTCTGCTGATAAAGAAAAACTAGCAAAACAAATGCGGTCCCTACTGATAAAGGGAAACTGACAAAAGAAAATCTTTAAAAGATTGCTATCTCTGCTGATAAAGAGAAACTAGCAAAATAAATGCCATCCCTGCTGATAAAGGGAAACTGACAAAAGAAAATCTTCAAAAGATTGCTATCTCTGCTGATAAAGAGAAACTAGCAATACCAATGCCATCCCTGCTGATAAAGGGAACTGACGAAGAAAATATCCGAAAGATTGCTATCTCTGCTGATAAAGAGAAACTAGCAAAATAAATGGCGACTTCACTGTGGATAATCGTGAAACAAAACTTCTGGTTTAAACCACCTCTGGCAAACAAAATATGTCAAGCAAGAACGGGATTTCCCAAAAGAGGAAGGCCAGACAAACTTCTAACGGACCTATGATCCACAGATAAGATGACTCCGCTGGGGAAAGGAGAAGTCTAAATAAAAGACTCTGCCGAGGAGCACAAGTATGAGGAACGCATCCCTCCAAAATCTCCTGAGTTATGCCATCTCTGCTGAGAAAGAGAACTGGCAAGGAAAGCATCAAACCTGGCTTATGCTTCGAATGCAAATGTTTGAATTGGTGGCGTAATGCTCCATACGGCATGGAAATGCTACGCGTTTGCGGATGCAATGCGAATGCTCATGATATGCAAACAGGGTCCCTCCAGCAAAATAAATGCCGGAGAGAAAAGATCCATTCAGCTGGGGATGGCAAAAATAAATTGCCCTCTGAATCTAGGAACTCTGTTGAGAAGTGTCATACTGATCGACCCTTCAGATCAACAACTTTTGCTGGGGATGAAATCCCGAGAGAACTACCGGGGACCCCACCTGTCTTTCACTGGAGGTAACATCCAAAACCTGAGATTTCTCCTCTGCTGGGGGAGTTGAGAATGGACGCTAATAACGGAACCGGAAGTCTGTTACTGAAGATTGCTAATATCCAATTGGCTCAGAACCTGCTGGGGAAGGAGCAATCTCAATGCTGGGGAGAGCCAACTGCTGAACTTAGCCTGCTGAAGGGGAGAATGACTTTACTCCCACCTTGCTGGGGACTAGAATATGACATTATCGGCGAAAGCACGCTTCCTGACTGGATGGGGGAAGTGAAAACCCTGATTCTGTGGGGAGATAACGTCTTGATTCAGAGAAAATACTTCCCAAGTCTCTTGCTGGGGAAGGTCTACTCTGCTAAGGAAAGGTGCAATCTCAATGCTGGGGAGAGAAACCCTACTGGGGAAGTACAATCTTGTTGCCCTGCAGCCTGACTTGTCTTTATGGTCATAAACGGCCCTTTGAACTTTCCACTTGCCCCAGACCACCAGGCCTAATAGAAGAAATCATCTCAAGAGGATTTTACAGAAGACCGGGCGTTCGCACTGCCCCAGGGTCTTCAAACTCTTGGAGAGATTTATCATATCTCGACATAACTGCCCCAGTCTTCATAATCCATGAAGTACATTACCTCGAAAGGGATCGTAATGACTTGAAAATACTCTGCTTTAGTATTTTGAACCTTGAGGAGGTGCTTCTGATTAACCGTTTTCAGGAGTGGACGATCTCCCGTGCTCTAGAGGTGGCCTGCCCCACTATGGGCTTTGAAGTGACTTTGCCCCTGATCCTAGAATGAATGCCCCAGAATAACTGAATCTTGGAGAGTTTTCTCGGCGTGACTGCCCCAGATTGGCTACATCTTAACACGACTTACTGGGGAGAGCCCACTCTACACTGAGTCTCTTGGCAGCATGCCCCTTGATATGATTGTCTTTCAGAATTTTCAAGCATCTCAACTTGGCAGGATCAAGCTTCTTGACTGACGTTCACTGTGTAAGCTGCCATTGATGTTTAGGCACATGTATGCAAACAAAACAAGTTATTTATGAGAATGATAATCCTAATGCAACACTTATGTTAACCTTGAAGTTTATTGAAAATACGTCGCAAAACCCTGTGAACGAATCACTAGTTGGGATGCGACCTTGATTTTTGAATGGCAAAATAATGCGCGCATGCAATACCAACAAGTCTTATTAGCACAACTTATAGGAGTCAGGAACGCTATCCTGTTGAAGTGCGCTTTCGGAATAAACCCTGTTTCAATTAGGACTTTTAAGGGTTGTAGCGCGGTCTGGTTCACGGTTTCAGAAAAAAGGATTTATGGCTCAAAATTTATCGGTGCCCACCCACTCTTCGTGATACTCTCCAGTCCTATGTTCAGTTAATCTGACCCAAACGCTCATCTCTCAAAGGTTCATGATCTTTAAGGAACCTACGCCACTAATGGTTTGACACCTAAGGGAGTTTTGGAATGACAGTCACCCCTTTTTATCTTTTGTGCCTCTAATCACACGAATTTGTTCTTATCGAAGATTTTCTCTTGTAATGCTCTTCGCTTTTTCTTTCTTTTGCTCTTTTTCCGATCCCTAATTTTTGCCTGGACTGACTCCTTTGAGTTTTTTCGATTTTGTAGTCCAGCGGGATGCCCTAACTTTTGCCTAAGTCGCTTGTTTTCAAGTTTCGACTTAGCGGGCTTTCTTTTATTATTCCCTTTTTGAACAAAGCGTGTGACACTGGTTGTCTTATTTGCTTGAAAGGGTTGTGACTGCCTCACTCCTTAGTTGTTAACGGATAACCATTGTGGTTTCACATCTCTTGACCTCTTGATGGTGGGATAGAAGGTAATGGATCCTCAGATGCACACTCTCCTTGAAATTTGAACGCTCGGTCAAACTAACTGACGCCTACCCTGCCCCTGGGTTAAATATGAGGGTTTTTTCGTACGAAAGATGCTCCTACTCCAAGGCTCAAAGGGGTTAACGAAGGTTTATCTCGTTATCTCTCCAGTGTTTAGGGGTTTGAAACAATGCCTGTACATCCTCAACAGGGTTCTATCCAAATGCGCACCATTAGAAATCTGCGCTCTTGTTTCGTCATCCTCCCTCAAGAGTTCTAAACAAGAAAATTGGTATTGCAGCGCATATAAACATTTAAGAGTGAACACGAATGGATTACTTCAAGGAAAACATACTCATTGCATTAATATCATCATAAAAAACAAACAAGTCTTACATGCATACGATGCTTTAACAAGAAATGAAAAACTACAAATGAAAATGCAGTAAAGAAACTGATGACTGCCGCTGTTGAGAAGCTTGATTCTTGTCTGGACGTACTAGCAGACTGAGACGACCCCTGAAATCTTCAAACAGATGAGAGGTCGGCATGCACAACCAAGTCTCCTTCTGGAAATGATATGTACCTTTTGTCAATCAATTGTTGCACTTTGGCTTGGAAGGCTTTGCAATCTTCGGTTGAGTTCCCCATAGATCCTCCCTGATATCCACATTGCACATGGGGATTGTACCCCGGAGGGTATGGTTCTAGAACAGGCTTCAGGGTCTTAGGCTCCACCAATGAGTTTCGAACCAGGTGTGGCAAGAGTTGACTGTACGACATGGGAACTGGCTGAAGAGGAGCATTCCTTCTATCCAAGTTACTGCGCGGCCTATGCTGATTCTGACGCTGATACTTTTGTTGTTGATGCTGATTCGAGTGCATAACCTTTTCAGGCACTTTTCTCTTCAGACTTGGTTGAGGCATAGGCAGCATTTGCGGATGTGGGGATTCTAAGGCCAAAGACTGCAAGAAATGCCCCTGACTTGATGTAGCTTTGGGAGAGGCAACATGGATGTCCACCTCTTTTTCAACAGCTAGAGTAGGACCACCATGTATGCTTACGCTGCTCGGCGTGAATTCAATTACCTTCGAATCTATCAGATCCTGGACAGCATGCTGAAATGCTCTACAATCTTCCACCTTATGCCCCGGCGCGCCAGAGTGAAAATCACAGTGGTCTCTTGCATCATAACCTGGTGGGGGAGTACCAGAGGGAGGAGCCAAGGTTCTTTTCCGCACCAGTTGCAACTGAAGGAGATGTTGGAATAACTGAGGATATGGCACCGGTGGAGTCTCAAAATGCCTATTCCGCTTAGGCGTAAATTGTGGCTGGCGTGGAGCACGATTCTGTTGTTGTTGAGGTACAGCCGGGACAGTCATAGTGGCAATCTGCTCACCCCTAGGGAGGGATCTCTTGAACAACGGAGGAGAGACAATTCCAGCCGCAGCTTCAGGCATGAGAGAATTATCTTTGCTTAGCACACCTCTCACGACCTCCATAACCAGACTCATCTGAGTCTTCAGTTGGTTGACCTCTTCCTTCAGCACTTTCTGCTCTTGAACCAAGGTTTGCATCTTCCCCATAAACTGGCCCATTTGGCTTCGTACATCCCTCAACTCAGCTTGAATCTGATCCATAATCAACTCTTGAACGGCCTGAGGAGTTAAGTCTGCAATTCTGAGAAAACCATATCAAAATAAGAATAACCAGCCTTGCACACTTGTTATGCAAAATGATTATGCAAAATGATTGTGAATATGCGAATGCAAATGAACATGTTTAAAAATTCGCACGGCGATCCGCCCCTTGATTCCAGTTTAACAACACGATAGAACGGAACTTCTGCTCACATATTAAGAAAACCAGAGGACAACCAAATGTCAACAATCACAAATCCAAGATAGCAAGTCTGAACACAATAATCATAGATCCCAACCAACAAGCCCGGTGGTGATCCAAATACAATAAGAGAAAAAGGAAACTACGGCATGTCATCAAAGTCCACAAGTGTCAATCCCCCCATCCATTATGCTTTCTGCTCCAGTCTTGAATTTCCTTGAACAACTTTCTGGTGTCGAGATGCTTCGGTCTCTGAATTAGCTCTTGAATGAGGACGTCTCTTCTATGTATGATCCCTTCCAAGTATCGGGAATGCAACTCCCAAGCGTCTTCTCCAGAAACACCACCCATGCTAGGACCCTCATGTCTAGGTTTCTTCACTTTAGCTCGGACTTTTAGTTCCTCTATGGAGGCTATGGCTTCATTGAGTCGACCCTCGACTGCTTGTCTCTTGAATACCCCTGATAGGATCTCAGCATCTTTCTTCTTGAGCTTCGACTTCAACTCATCAATCTGAGCCAGATAACCGTCTTCCTTTCTCTTATTCTCAGCCATGGCAGTTTCTTGGTGATCATTGAACCCGTGAATCTTCAGCAAAGCCTTGTCTAATTCCTCCTTCTTAGACTCGAGAACCTCACTGATACCATCCAAAGCTTCTTTCATCCTTTGTCTGGATGTGACCACGTCAGCTAGCTCTTTTTCTGCCTTAGCAAGAAGCTCTGTCTTCAACTTGGTGGTATGAACAGCTTCACCCCGCTCATGCTTCCACTGATAAATCTCTCTTTTTAGCTCACTATTTTCTTCCCGCAGCCTTTCCTTTTCAGCCCATAATTTGTTATACTTCTCCAACTCAACTGTGGTGGGAGGCTCGATCACCAAAGGATACAAAGGTGGTTCCACCGGGAAGGGAAGAAGCTCCTCTTCTGCTCTTTTCTTAATCCACTCTGTATAGGAAGGGAAAGCCCGGTTGTTACATTTCCCGAATGAAATTTTACCCTTCTTGGTTACCTGTTTCCAAGCATTCACAACCTTCCTTATCATCTCTTGATCCTCAATACCATTGAAGAATAAGAACTCTCTGATATCTCGCTCTTCAGGTGGACTTTTCAAAGGATATCCAAACTGCCTGATAACAAGGGAAGGATTATAGTTAATTCCGCCTCTCCTCCCTATCAAGGGTACATTAGGGAATTCTCCGCACTTGCAAATAATCTCCATTCCTAGCAAGTCATGATTGAACCAAACAATGTTGTCAGCAGTCAAGCCCATTACCCTCTTTGACCACTTCAGAGAATCTCATTCTTGTAGTGAACTGAATGATACACATCACCTAGCAAGGTAGGTATAGGATTCTTCAAAATAAAGATTCGGACAGCATGCATATCCACCAGATCAGGAACATTGGGAAACAGGACGATCCCATAGAAGCACATAGCCAGAATAGCTTGGAAAGCAGTCCAATTCTTCTCTTTAACATGTATGCAAGCTTGATCAAACAAGAACTTCAATAAGAAACCCTTAGCTCCTTGTTTTTCCTCAATATTACTGTTCATAACGGATTCACTAATATGAAGAGCAGCAGCCATTTATTTTACCCCGGGGTGTTCTTCAGAAAAGAATACTATGTCATGCCTGATGGGGATTCCCAAAATAAATGAGAACTCCTCCAACGTTGGGGCCAAGATGTAGTCCGGGAAAGTGAAGCAACGCAAAGACGGATCGTAAAACTGAAGAAGTGTATGAATGGCATCCTTCTCATACTTGGAGATATTATACACAAACTTCAGAAGTCTCCCATACACTCCACTGAACTCTGTACGAACTCCGGGACCAACCATATTAATCAACTTGTGAATCAATGTCAAAGTCGGATCTGGGAACGAATAGGCAACAGTCTTCTTTCTCGGGACATCCATGCCAAGGTAACCTCAGAAAACCGGAATCAAGAGTAAGATGCAAGCCCTGAAAAATGTCAAACATGTCAGAATGCAAGAAAATGATATGCTCATGCAAACATGGGGTCAAGGCAACACTGCTGGATGTGCTGTGCTGTTAACTGAACGAGAACCACAACCCAGAAAACCAGAATTCCGAACCACTGAGATAACCAGGAACCCAAATAATCAGACATTGATGAGAAATCTAGAAAAACAGGGTAGGTTGAAGGTTTCGGTTACCTGCAAACCTGCAAATGCCCATCCCCTATCACGTGTGGGTACTAGGATGTTCAGTATCCCGGGCTCTCAGGTCGAGAAATGATGATACGTTCACCATTTCTGGTTTGGCATCATCATCAATCGAGGAGGCCTCAACTGATTCTCCAAAGCGGAAGGTCCTCAGCTTTGGCACTGAGGTCGAGAAACAATAGTACATTCATCCCTCGGGGTACAGTACTATCGTCAATCGAGGAGTGCCTCCACTGATTTTCTTCAAAAGATAGGGGCCATCCTATGCGAGTTCCAAAGTGGGCCCTCGGGTGCGAATGGGTTTGCCACAGGATGTGGTCTGCCACTGTCACCACTAAAGAGGGATGTTTCCACTAAGGTCCTCGATGATCGGTCACCAGAGTCAACAGCTCTCTAGATCAACACCCCAACATGCGCAAGACACACACGTTAGAATGCGTCCCAAGATAGCCTCGTCTGGTTGTGAATTTTGTGAACACAGAAACGTACCAAGCGGGCACGTAGGTCCCACTACTTTCCACTCTAGTCCTAGGGTATACTCAAGCCTGGGTATTGGGCTTATCTCTCAAAACCACCCAACCTGCAAAACAAACACAGCCAGCACAACACAGCAGTATGATAGTAATAAAAATGAAATGCAATGCAGAAAAGCTGTAAAATACAACAAATAAAACAAAACAAACATGAAGACACCCAAAGAGAACCAAGACAAGCAAGCGCTAGGACTGACTCGCTTAGGGATGGACCAGCATAGGTAAACCAGAGTCCCCAGCAGAGTCGCCAGCTGTCGCTCCCAGGATTTTCATCCAGGTACAAACGCGAGACTGGCGCGGAAAACACAGAGTCGCCAGCCGTGTAAATTTATCCCAAGAGAGGGAAAGGGAACACCGCACAAACCTGAGGAAGAGGGAAAGGAATGGTCATCGCAACCATAGCCTGGGTTCGGGAGTCGGTTACGCGAGGGGAAGGTGCTAGCACCCCACGCGTCCATCGTACTCGATGGGATCCACGCTTGTTGTCTATTCTAAGGGTGAGTTATCCTATCATCTATGGTTGTACTAAGACGGGGGGAGACAAAGACAGACTCGGTAGGACGTCGACGTCCTAGGCCTACGTACCCCCTTTGTGCAATGGGGAATTCAGAGTCAACGTAGTTCGGACCAAGTTCTTTTTGTGTTTTTTATGAGCGACGTTAAGTTCGCGTCTGGCAGTTAGGGTCGATGCATGTTTGCGACTCAGACGGAAGGTAACGTGCCCTTTTTGAAAATAGCCTTTAGTTTGGCAATCCCGAAGGACAAAAAGGTTTGAAGTTTGTTTGTATTTTTTAGGACAGAAGTGACTTAAGTTAGTTTATAAGTTGCATTGAACCAAAGTCTAGGGCACAGGGGCGAATACTTAACGCATCGTCCCAAGACAGGACGCTCGCTAAGCACTCTAGAAAGATGAGAGAAAGCCCCTCATTTCTCATTCCCCACGCTTAAGGCTCGTGCGCAATACACTTTATATTTATTAAGTGTTTTCAAGAAGTTTGAGATGAGAAGAGAGAAGACACAAGGGTAACTCTAAAGGGAAACTAAGGGTCCTAATGTTATCATGCATAGATGACCTACGGTTAGTGAGGTTTGACGACAACCTAAGCCTAAAGAAAAGGAAAAGATGGGAGAAGAGAGAGTTGAAGGTGAACATGGATACTATCCACACCCTCAAAGAACTTACCTCAATCCCTGCACAAAAGATTAGTACCAAATGGACATAAATAATATCGAGGCAAATGAAAATCAAACAATGGCATACAATAGTGATAACAATCCAAACATGAATTAAGAAATCAAATAAACAACCCCCAAGACAATGGCACAAGTGCCTTTCCAAACAGATAATCAGATAAGATCAAAGCTGCGCATATAGGAAAATCCCATGCAAAGAGCCATTAAACAAATAGCAAAACAATTTCTAAAATCACCAAATTAAATATCAATATTGCCCCACCAGAGACAAACCAAATACCAAAAACCCCTACAAAAATTCAAGATGTTAGCCCTTCAAACAATCCTACAAAGTTCAGATGAAGAATACGATTTAATCTGCAGAAAAGAAGGACCAAAATGCAATATGCAATAATTTTAAAAATGATAGAAAAATATTTTAATGCACTTTAGAATATTATCTAACAAAGGCAAAAAGAACGGATTGAAAATATTTTATGGATGCAGAGAAATAAAATAAACAAAATTAGATATGCATGATGTGGATAATTCAAAAAGAAAATGAATAAATATTTAATTTAGATGATAAAAAATAAAATAAAAATAAAAATAAAATTTGTGAAAATTTTATAAAATAATAAAAAGTATGCATGAATTTTATGGTAATTTTTTAATGCAATTATGTATGTTTAAAAATTAAAAATGAAAATGCAATGAATTAAATAAAATAAAATGAAATAAAACTGCAGGGGGGTGCGTTTAGGAAGAAAATGTATTGGATATTGAAGTGGGCTGATAGGGGAGGGGTACGAATAGTAAGCCCAACCCAATAATCATCAGCAAAAAAAAAAAAAAAAAAAAAGAGAGCATGCGTAGACCTTAGTCAACCAGTTGACTTGCCACTTACCTTTAGATTGATCTGACGTCTCATAGCAGTCAACAAAATTACCTAGTATTCCAAATCAAGGGCCATGATGAAGAGAACATGCTAGTTAACATGCACACACGCACACCAATGCAATCCGTATACCATACACAAGCCATGTGCCACGCACATGTTATTTTTAATTGCTGGCAGCCTATTATCCATACGATTCATCACACGGTCCATGTTTGGTCAACAAAAATAAAAAGTAAACAAAACAAACAAACATAATTGGACGTACACCATAAGACCCGTGGGGTAATAAACATGGGATTATCAATTAAAACTCAGAAAAAAATAAAAGAAAAAATACGTGGCGCAATGATAGCCCTTGGATCGTGACCATGGACGGTCACAATTATCTCTCCTACCTCCAGCCACCCTGTCGGACTGAACCAATCGCCGCCGGCGGAGTTAGGGTTCCGCTCCCTTCTCCGGTCACCTGCAACCCAGAACTTGTCCAAAAAACACATGCGAATATACCATTTGAACCAGAAAATCACAAGGAATCCAAATATGGCATCGAAAATCACAAATAACCAAGGTATAATAAAATACGAAAAGAAAAAGATTAGGGCTCCAAACTTAAAACACACGTAGCAAGCAATATACGCATCCATACACAAAACAAATTATACCAGCATGATCAGTGACAATCACACAACAATATACATGTAAAAAAAGAGAGTTTTAGGATCCTTAAAAAACCTTCCAACCTGAGATAGTGCAATCTGAATCTTTGCTTTTTGCTCCAAAGGGTGAGCGATTTGTACTCTAGAGATCACAAGGGTTCTGTTGGTGAAAGAATTTCTTCAAAACTCCTTGTGGATTGAGAGATTCGATCAATTCAAGAATTAGGGTTGCACTTTTTTTCCTCCAAGATATCTTGTGTCCAACTACCTAACCAGTGCATGGATAGGTTTAAATAGACTAGGGTTTTCATCTGACAATGATTTGGGCTTGGGCAATTCTTGGTTTAGTGAGTTTGGGTGATTTTTTGGAAAATCACATAATATTAGATACACCTCCTTCCACGCATGTACACTTAAGAAATCCATGATGGATCACCCATATGTGGATTGCTAATTACACCTCAATTGAACTTGGGCCTTGAAACTTTTTGATTCATGACTTTTAAATAATTTGGGAATTTTGAATAATGGAAAATAAGTGAAAAATAACCCATGAAACCACTTGATTAAAAGGCCAAAAATGCTCCTTAGGGATTGTTCTTGGATGTTGGAACATGTATTGAAGCAATGGAATTAGTTATAGGTCACTATGCCAAAGTTTGTGAAAATGGAATCATGAGAAACCCTAAAAACCACTTTGCCTTCTTTTAACCATAACCTGAGTTTCACAAATGATATGGAGACTCACTAGTACTTGTTGGAAAGAGGAGAAAAATATCTTCAACTTTCATGTTGGAGAAAAATTCATTTGAAGCTTTCTTGATGATGAAAAGTCAAGTTGAATGTAGTGTAGGAACTTGCCCAAAAAGGAAACTTTCAAATTATAGGTCATTTCCATATTTAGTAACTTTTGCACCAACTCCTGATTTTTGATAAATGGCATGAAACTTGACTCTGGATGACCATATGAGGATGTGAGACCTCAAAATTCTACAGTTGATTTCCCTCTCACTGTTGACTTTTACCCAATTCCCCTGATTTACAATCCATTGGCCAACTAAATTTCTCCTGAACCAAAATGATGGACAACCTCCCATCCCTAGGTACTTAGGGACCCAAGGAATACCATGGAATTAAGCCTTGCCCAAAAAATCAGAAATAAACTGACTTTATAGCAAACCCTAGTTTTGGTACACTCAGTCTAGGAGGAAATAGCACAGTCTCCAAATCCAAATTCCTCTGAATATGATGTGTATCCTCTCCAACAAAGATAAGATATGTCATTTGGTGATGATAAAAAACCCAAGGAACTTGCCCATTGGAGCAATAAACCCAAGAATCTCAAAACCCTAATTCCTGCACTAGTTAGGAGAGAGTGATCCACTTGAGATCCCTTGCCACTTGTGAACTCTTGATGATGTGATAGACCAGATAGGACCTTCTTGAACTGCCTCAAGCACCTAGACCCCATGCTAATGATATGCATACATGATAATGCAAAAAAATGAAATGAAACATAAGCCAGTTAGTACTAAAGTAAGGAGGGCAAATTTTGGGGTGCAACACTATCGAAGACCAATATTCCTTATTGTTTGAACCTGCTGGCAGCATCACTCAACTTTTGGGATAATACCCACTACACTTTTCATCTTCCTTGTGGGATGGTTACCCCCACACTCTTCGACCTGGCTGCCATTGCAGGGCTTCGACCAGATGGCATTTCATATGATCCTGAAACTGATGCAGAGGATACCATAGGGATCTCTGACTCCAAGCTTACATACACCCACTTCATAAACTACCACAAACGTGACACTGAAGAAATAACTAACAAGGAACGCATTGCATTCCTCACCGTATGGTTGTCGAGGTATGTATTTTGCTCAAAATCCCTACAGGTGGCCAAGAAATATCTCACTCTGGCCAACCAACTTCACAACAACAGAGGAGTTTGCCTTAGTGGGTTGATTTTGGCAAACCTCTATGAGTCTCTCAGCGAAGGGGCAACTCGACTCAAAGACTTGGAGGCCCAGGGTACTGTTCACTTGAATGGCCCTCTCTGGCTGCTTCAATTGTGGCTTAATGCAACTTTCGAAGCTAGCCTTCCCAGAAAAGGGCAAGTCGATGAGGACTCTGCTGAAATCAAAGAAAGGAGGGTCGAAGATACTCGCCTGGTGAAACTCACGCCCAATGATGATGGGGAAACTCTCAAAGGAGCCTTCTCCAGTTACATTATGATGTTTGCTAAGCGGTATAATTTCACACCCAATATGGCCCCTTTTGCTGAAAGAAAATGTGGACTTGAGTGGTTTACAAGGCCACTCCCTGATTCATCCAAAAAACTCGATGCCTAATCTGTTTCAATCTGGGAAGCCTTTTTGATTCCTAGATTTATAATTCAGAGGCTGAATCTTGGAAGAGATATAGCAGCCTTGATTGCTTACCAACCAAATCTTGTCTCTCGACAGTTTGGGTTGGCTCAAATTTTCCCCAAGTGTCTGTATAGGAAGAAAGGCCATGTAGTGCTTCATACTGCCAGTTTTGATGAAGGAAGTGCTGCAGTCCCTTTCGACCGGTGGAACGCTAGAAAAGCAACTCTTTCCCCTGTGCACTTTCAACCCACATTTTTGTGCACTAAACTATTTCACAACTGGTGGTCGAAGTACTACAATGAACAATTTTTTGATGTTGCTACCTTCTCTTCATTAATTGACCAAGCTTTTCTTGATGTGCAGGAGAAGACCAAGAAGAGTAAGTTCATTCATGTCGAAGAAATTCAGGCCTTCCAAAAGTACTTTGAAACTGTCTATCGACCAGATGATATTAGTCGAACCGTTCGTGAGGCTGCTGTCACTTTGAAGGAGAAATTTTTACAAAAAATGCATCAGTTGAAAATCCCTTCAAACGTTCCTCTTGAGAAACGTTATGAGGTGGCTTTTGAACTCTTTCCTCCAAAGTTCCCTCGACTGCTTAACGCTGATTTTGGAGTGGGACTTGCCCCCCCATTTCCAGACTAGTTTTTCTATGGTGAGCACCTAAAACTCCTTCGACAGCAGTCTCAACCGAAAGCCCAACAGGTGGTTGCGACTAAACATACGCTGGACAGTTTCAAAGGACACCTTCATATAGGGGTCGAGGATGTTCGTGTCGAATCCGAAATATATGAAGGTTTGAGGCCCTCGATTTGTGATTTTAAACTAACCACTTAATTATTAATCTTGTAATAATCATCTGTCTTTCAGCTATGGCCAGGAAGACCAGCTCATCGAAGGGTGCTGCAGGAGTCGAAAAAGAAACTGAAGGCACAAAGGTATTTTATATCCCTTGCCTACATCTTCTTGTGTAACCAACTTCTAATATTTGCATCACCTTTTAGACTGCTCGAAAACCTCCAACGCCTTCAAAAAAGGGCAAGAAAGGTGCTCAAACAGTCGTCCCTTAAGATGCTGATGATGAATCCCCTGAGGAGGTAGTGGTTAAAAAGAAAAGGAAGCTTACCAAAGCTTCTGGAGCTACCACCCAATCCTCCTCAAAGGCCGCCAGAATTCTTGAGAAGACACCTGCTGATAGTGGTGTCAAGAAACAACTCTCCCAGATTGCGTCGAAAACGACTGCTAGTGATCCTGAGAGCGCAAACTCAAGTCCTGATGTCGTAACTGTACACGTATGCACACTATCTTTACTCAGCATTTGCATTTCCTACTCAGATTTCTTTCAATCTTATTCTCTTTACTTGTGGTTTTCAGGCTAATGTAGGTGGTTCTAACCCACCACAAACTTCATTCAGCTTTGCAACAACTATCCTGAATTGCCAAGGTGAGCCAACTTATCACTCTACCTCTGACCTTGGTTCTGGATATAGTTCACTGAGCGAAATTAACCAACCTATTCCTCTTACAGTTCCTCCTCCTGAAGCAGATGACACAAACAAAAACTCGCCCACCAGGACCAACACTCAACCCAAACCGATGGCTCTGAACATGAAGAGGATGATGTTTCTAACCAACAACCTCTCGACCATACAGAGACCATTGCCACGGACGTGGAAGGAAGGTCAATTGAAGAGGAAGAAGAGGAGGTCGAAAATGAAGAAGAACAAGAAGAAGAGAGGGAAAGAACTGAGCAGGATCAGACCCATTCACCTGTGGCTGAAACAGGTCCCGTCAACAATCCAACTCATGGGCCTACAGTCACTTCGACTACTGGAGGATCCCCCACTGGAGACCCACTGGCTGCCCTTAAATGGTCGAATCCTTGAGAGTATGCCAGAATGATACTTGGGAAGAAGTACAGCTCTTCAGGTACTAGCCTTAATACTTCGACCAGTTCTGAGGGTCCAGCTCCAGATGACGTTGCCAGCCCTATCCTTCAAAAGATCAAAGACAAATTCTTCAAGGGAGACATCCATAATGTCTTACTTTCAGATCGAACTACTCCTCTCTTCCTGAAAGATAGCCTCCAAAAACTGGACATTTTGACTCTTAGTAAAGATGTGTCTGAATTCCTTGTGGAGTTAACTGCTTTAATAAATCAGGTGTCTGAGGACTTCAAACTTCTTCCCAAGATCCAACACAACATTGAAGTTACAACTGGACTGGAACATTCAGCTTGGGATGAAGCACGCGCATCAGAAGCTAAGGTCGAAATTCTGGAGATTGACCAAAACAAAAGGCATGCATAGATATAGTCGAACCAAAAGGACATTGATACCTGGAAGCAGCAAATCGAAGAACTGCAAAACAAGATTTCTAACGCTGAAAAGCACAACCTTGAGATGAAATACTTCGACGATATTGAAATGGCCAGAGAGCTAAAGTGCATTATAGACTTCCTTGATAAAGCCCAAACGCTTGAAAAAGAACTTTCAACAGCTAAGCTCAACAAAGCTCTGTGTGAGAAACGCCTTCAGAATCACAAGGTCAACTTTCTTGAGTTGAAGTCGAAGCTCCCTTTTTGATTGTCCTATGATTTCTTATTTGTAGTTCCTTTTTTATCATCATGTTTGTTGGCCCTTTTGAGGCCCTATCTAAAGACAATCTAAATGCCCCCTGGCATCTATCTAAATACTTCTGTTTGCTATTAACTCTTCGACTTGAAAAATCTTTGATAAAATCATGGCGCATTTTCTATTAAACTTTGCTAATCTTTGTAATTAAAGTACTCTGCCTCTTTTCTTGGAAATCATGAAAATAACGCAGCTTTTAACAGCTTAGTGTTCCAACGGCACAAGTTTCTATTCCATAAAGGAATATTAATAGCATAACCCTAGGGTATATTCCCAAGAGCAATTTCACGTGTCTCCATTGTTGACTGGCCAATCCTTACAAGGCGTTGCCTCTATAAAATCCTCTTCACATGAGCCATATTTTGCACCCACTAAAGCAAGCATGAGTACTTCCTCAAAGAAGGCAGTGACCAAAAAGGTGGCTGAGGAGACAAAGAAAGGTGAGGCAACAACTACTGCCTACAATGATACTTCAACTAGAGCAACCTCTCGCGCCAATAAACGAGAAACTAAGATGAAGGTCCCCAAGAAAGGACATTCCAAAGTACAAAACTCTGATGATGAAGCTGACGAAGATTATGTCGCCTTCCTCAACTCTATTAATTGGAGAGACTATGAATGATCTTTCTCCTGAGTTTCATGTTGTTGTACTTGTTTCCTTTCCTTTGTATGCCATTTTGGCCTCACATGGCCTATTTTGGCATTTATAATCTGAATAAAACTTATGTCTTAATATGAATCTCTTGCAAAATAGGCTTATATTTTTTCAAATATTTCCTATTTACCCTCAAGACTCATAGATCACCCTCAATCTCCTGAACATCGTAAGCATTATTACTGAATGCCTCAATAATTTGAAAAGGACCTTCCCACTTAGGAGACCACTTCCCTAAAGATCTGGTCTTTCGATCCATAAGCAAGATCACTTTCCACACCAATTCCCCAGCTGAAAAAGTTTTACTCTTGACCTTTTTGTTATAAGACTTCTCCACCCTTTTCTTTTACCTTTTCAGCAACTCTAATGCATGGAGCCTTTCTTCGACTAAATCCACTAACTCATCAAGCATCATATTCCAATAAGACTCAGATGGAATCTCATGATGCCTTTGAATCCTTATGGACTGAAGATAAATTTCTACAGGCAAAACTGCATCATGACCAAAAGTCAGTCGAAATGGGGTAGTATTAGTTGCCTCTTTTGGGGACGTTCGACATGCCCAGAGTATTTGGTCCAATGTCTTATGCCAATTTCTTGGCCTTTTTCCCACATGCTTTTTTATCAACCCAATAACTACTTTATTTGCCGCTTCGACTTGGCCATTAGCTTGAGCATAATAAGGTGTGGATGTTAGAAGCTTGAATCCCATTTCTTTAGAAAACTCTTGCATTTTTCGACTAGTGAAGACTGATCCTTGGTCTGTTGTAATTGTCTCTGGGATTCCAAACCTATAGATGATGTGTTTCTGGATAAATTCAATCACATCTTCTTGATCAACATTTGGTAAAGGGATAGCTTCGACCCATTTGGTAAAATAATCAATACCCACCAAAATGTACTTATGATTTTTAGATGATGCTGGTCGAATTTCTCTAACCAAATCCAAAGCCCATCCTCTAAAAGGCCAAGGTTTCACTATAGAGTATAATTCACTTGCAGGGACGTGTTGAATGCCAGCGTGAACTTGACATTCCTGACAACCCTTCGCAAATTCAATACAATCTTTTAACATGGTAGGCCAATACATGCCTTGTCGAAACAACAACCATTTCATTTTATGGCCTACCTGATGTGCCCCACATGCCCCACTATGGACAGTTGAAAGGGCCAAGTATGCTTCTGCCTCACTGAGGCACTTAAGCAATACTCCCTCAGAAGTCTTTTTGAATAATTCATTACCCAACAAGACATAACTCAAAGCCTGATACTTGATTTTCCTTTCTGTCAAAGATATTGGATTTTTCAGGTAATCCATTATAGGTTTTCTCCAATCCTTGTCAGTTATACTATCAACTGCCAGAATTGAAAAATTGTCTTCATCAACGTATCCATGCTTAGTTTCTTCCAAGTCTGATGGGGCTAATCCTAGCGACACCACCTTCCCTCTGACTTCGATTGCATCTTGAATTTTGTCTTTCGAAATTTTATACCCTGATGCAATCTGGGCCAAGTCATTAGCGACCTGGTTTTCCAATCTAGGGATATGTAAAAAACTAACCGCGTCGAACTTCTTCAGCAGTCGATTGACAACTACAAAGTACATAATCAAGTTTTCTTTTATGCACTTGTACTCCTTGGTAACTTGTTTTATGACCAGTTCTGAATCTCCCATTATTTCGACATGAGTTGCCCCCAATTCCAACAATACTTCAAGTCCAGCAATTAAAGCTTTATATTCAGCTTCGTTGTTAGAACAACAGCCTTCAATTTTATAGTTAAGTGTTGTTGGAATTTTATTAGGAGAAATAACAAGCACTCCTATGCATGTCCCATCTTTGTGGCTCGACTCGTCGAAATATAACTTCCAAGGTTCCACATCAAGATAGTTTAGAGGGGTCTCATTTGTAGAATGGTCAACTATAAAGTCTGCCACTACTTGTCCTTTAACAACTTTTAAAGGCTTATAAGTTAAAGAATATTCAGTTAATTCTAATGCCCATTTTCCAATTCGACTATGCAAAATAGGTTTGGACAACATACGTTTAATAACATCATAACGAGAAGAAACATAAACATCAACTGGTTTTATATAATGCTTCAATTTTGTACAAGAGTAATACAAACATAAACATAATTTTTCAATCATGCTATATCTAGTTTCTGCATCATTTAAAACTCTACTAAGGTAATAGACGGCCCTTTCGATACCATCATCTTCCTCTTGAGCTGACATGTTCCCTAAAGTTCTATCTGACGCAGCTATGTACAATCTCATACACTTATTGTCACAAGGTGGTGAGAGAATCGGGGGGTGACTCAGGTACTCTTTGATCTTGTCGAAGGCTTCCTGTTGAGCTTGCCCCCAGTCGAACCCATCCTTGCTAGCTCGAAGCAATGGCGAAAAGGCTTGCATTTTCCCACTCAAGTTGGATATAAACCTCCTCAAGAAATTTATTTTGCCCAAGAGAGACTGCAATTCCTTCCTTGTTGATGGCGCTTTTGCTTCCATAATGGCTTTGGTTTTATTCTGGTTAATTTTGATCCCCTTCTTGTGGACCACAAAGCCTAAGAAATCCCCTGCTTGTACACAAAAAGCACATTTGAGAGGATTCATTTTAAGACCATGCTTTCTCATCCTTTCAAAGGAATGCCGAAGATGGCTTAAATGATTTTTTCCTGAAAAAGACTTAACAACAATATCATCAATATAGATTTGCATAAAAGTCTCAATAAAATCATGAAAGATCGAATTCATTGCTCACTGGTAAGTTGCCCCAGCATTTTTTAGACCAAAAGGCATTACTACCCATTCATAAGTGCCTAATGCCCCTGGACATCGAAAAGCAATTTTTGGGACATCTTCCTCAGCAATGAATATTTTGTTATAACCAGAATAACCATCCAACATACTCAAGTACTAATGTCCTACAGCAGAATCAATCAACATTTCTGCCACATGCATAGAATATTTGTCCTTAGGGGATGCAGAATTTAGATCTCTAAAATCTATACAGACCCTTAAAGAACCATTCTTTTTAATGACTGGTACAATATTAGCTAGCCATTTGACATACCTAGCTGTACGGATGAACTTGCATCTATGTAACCTCTCAATTTCCTCTTTGATCTTTGAAAGGATTGTTGGGGCAAACCGTCTTGGATTTTGCTTGACTGGTTTTTTCCCAAGTATGATTGGCAACTTATGTTCAACAAGCTCTCTCCTCAAACCAGGCATTTCGTCATAGTCCCAAGCGAAGCAATCCTTGAATTCCTTCAATAGTTGGACCATTTCGACTTTGAGTTGTGGGTCGAGATTAGCACTAACATAAGTAGGTCTTTTTACTCCCCCTTCACCCAAGTCAATTTCTTCCAAAGGATCTTGCGCCAGCATTTTAATGTTGTCTGACAATGGATCCTTTTCGAAACCCAAAGGCTCATTATCATAAATAGCATCAAGCCTTTGATTTTGGTCTTCGATTTGAGACCCATCAGGTGATTCAGGATCAAAGTCCTTACCAGGGCCTACTTCACAAATTTGAGTTATGGCTTCGACAACCATGTGGTTGTGTGCAGCCTCCAAGGCCGCTTGTAGTTTAGATTCGGCCACATAGGCCAAAATTCTTTGTAGTGCGTCGAATTCAGTCATTATTACGAATTCACTTCCCTAGCCTGTGGGGTCTATAGGCTCCCTACAGTATGGGAGATTGCCTTCTTCCCTTATGACCTCTCTGTCCCATCGAAATCCCTCCACTGGGTGCAAGTGTAATGAGCAGAATGCATGGTCATCTGGGGTAAAATCAAATTCTGCTGGAGTACAAGGCGCAATGTGCGCCAAGTTTTTGTCAAACTCGACATCATCAACATGATTAACAGGCACCTTAAAGTACCCTTGATCACCTTCAATGTTTTCTACTATACCATCAGGTCTCCAGATTGTGATCCGCTGGTGCATTGACGAAGGTACTGCTCCAACACCATGGATCCACTCCCTCCCCAGCAGAAGGTTATAGTTAGCTTTGCTTTTGACTACCATAAACAAGGTAGGCCGTGTCACCGTTCCCACAGTTAAATCAACCAGCAGAACACCAAGAGTGGTCCCAATTTTCCCTTCGTAGTTAGAAAGGACCATGTTGTGGGCCTTAAGATCAGTGTCGAATTTACCGATCTTGCTTAGTAGGAAATGTGGCATTAAATTGACTGTAGCCCCACAATCCACCAAGATTTTATTCACAGCCACGTTCTCTACTTTCCCTGCAATGTATAGAGGTTTCAAGTGCCCTTTCATGACCTTAGTTGGTCGTTCAAAGAAAGCATTATGTTCTTCGACACAGCCATTATTCATCACATAGTAGCACACAGGTTGATGCGCCGCCATTTCAGCCTCAACGTTGGCATCCAAGTTTTCCACTTCAGATATCCTATCATATTCTCTTGGCATTACTGAGACCACATTAACAATGATGTTTAAAGAGGCATCAGAGTCAGAATCAAAGTTGTGAGTCGAATCTCCGTCCTCAGCTGCTTCGACTGCAAACCTCTCAGCTTCTTCCTTCTTAGAAGTAAATAACCTACGCCCCACAAGCATCTTATTTGTTATTTTGTCCCAACGTCTTTATTGCTAGCAGGCAGGATGTTGGTACTAGTTTTAGCTTGATCTTTGGCCTGAGTTTCCCTCAAAGCCTTCCTCCGTCTCTGTTCCCTTCTCCACTGGGACCTGGACATAGGATTTTTGCCTTTGTAATTCTCAGAAATATAGGAAGCTTTATTGGAGGACTTGAATTCTTTCCGGTACTCCACTGAAGAACCTCTAGCCACGTCGAAATTCTTCCATCTCTGTTTCCCTTTCCCTGCTGCTTCAACTGGTTTGACCCACTTTCCAGTTGGAACATCACTGCTAGGCTTGAAAGTAGCCTGCTTAGCCCTTGGCATTTGTGGCCTTTGGCCATATTGTTTTTGAACAGCTTTCCTTGGGTCGAAACGCCCTGGCCCTTGAGCAGCTCTTTTCTCACATCCAGATTTGGCTTCTTTCCCTGCTTGGAGGCTATGAGTAGCTTCTTTGTCGAAGATAGCACTGCATCGAGGGCACAACATGACTTCAGAGTTCTTTCCTTGGCACCTGTGGAGAAAATCAACAATGGTTTCATCTTCTCTGGGATAAGCCAACTTGTTGCAGTCTTCTTGATGAACCTGTTCATCAACATCCATGGCCTGTCCGTTAGTCACTTCGACCATGTTTATGTCAATTTCATATTTTAAGCGCATTTTGGAGAAGTTGACATCAAGGCCCTCAGCAGCCTCGTCCATCTATCTGAAACGGTCAGCAGTCTCATTTGTCACCATCTGCAATTTTGATGCTTCAGTTTCAACATGGATCTCGGCTGTAGCCTCAGCGTCGAACCTTTGAACTTCAGAAGATGTCCTAAAATAGTGTTCAGCAGCCATACATATCAAATGCTAAAGCTGGCAGCCATCCATTTCCTGGACTCCTCTAATAAACACAACATCATTGGTAAGGTCTTCAGTAACCTCCACCACTGTGGCATTTCTGCCAAGAGCTTCGTTGGTGTTAACACTATCTGAGCTACTGTCAGATTCCTCAACTAGTTCGACCATGTTAACCTCTTCGGGCTCTGTGTAATTTGCTTCAGCTACTTCAAGAGGGTTGGTATCAATTTTCATGTGGGTCTTAGTCTTCTCCCCAAATTCGAGTCTGCCTTCCTGAATAGCATTCTGCACCAGATCCCTGAAAAGAAAACATTGAGAAGTTTTATGACCCAAATAATTATGGTATTTGCAAAAGCCTCTCTTTTTTCTTTGCTCTAAAGGTGGTATTTTAGCACCAGGAGGCACTAGTATTTGACCATCCTTAACTAACAAATCAAAAATTTCGTCACATTTAGTGATGTCGAAAGTGTATGTTTTCTTTGGGAACCTATCGTTCTTCTCGGTTTCGATAGGGTTTTTCCCATTTGAAGGGACCAATAATTTACAAGAATAAGGAGGACCTTGCTTAAGTTCAGCAAGATCTATTTCACATTCGTCGAACCTAACATGCTCGTCATACAACTCTTCGACGCCCTCCTGGTATTCGACGTAAGCTTCCTTCTTGTTTTTGTTCACCCTAGCTTTCTCATCTTTGAGACGCTCTAGCTGTCAAACTCTGTCAGCTAACTGGGCCATATCCCTTAGATACTGGGTGTCCAGTTTTTTCTTGATAGAGTAATCCAGGCCACCAGCGGCCATTTTGACAAGTTCATGCTCAAGCACTTGTGTAAAGCACCTAGCCTTAAGTAGTCGAAACCTGTTCATGTAATCATCTATTGGCTCATTGAACTTTCGTTTCACACTAGCCAATTCTTTCAAACTGATTTTAGTCTGCCCCATGTAAAATTGCTCATGGAACAAACATTTTAACTGGGTCCAATTACAAATCGAACCAGATGGTAACGTAGTGAACCACATGAATGCATTTTTAGTGAGGGAACTAGGGAAATAATTCACCCTTAGACTCTCATCATTTGCAATCTCACCAGCTTCGATCAGGTAGCGCGCCACATGTTCGACGGTAGATTCTGTAGTATCTCCTGAAAACTTAGTAAACTTTGGTAATTTGTCTTGGGGGGTAATTCAACCTGGAGTATATAGTCTACTATAGGCGAAGTGAAGTTTGGCCTAGAAAACCCCATATTCAGGCCATTTCGAGCCATTATTCTCTCGACCATGGCTGCCAAATTGTTCTCTGCTGCTACATTATTGCGTTGAACCCGATTCACCAAATGATCAGCGTTTTGATTTCTGTTTACTAACACCATCCTTGGTTCCTCCTCTTCAAGTATAGGTATTTGATTCCTATGAGGCTCCTCCCTAGGATGTTCGACCAACTCTGGATTCACCGGATTCACTTGTTGAGCGTTTTCCCTCATCTCGACTCCTTGATTTTGGTGTTGAACAGGAGCTGGCATTCCCATGAATTCTGCTATACGCGCCATCTGGGATGTCATCATTTGATTGGTTTGAGTAGTATTCTAGATCAATGGCTGGAAAATCTCTCCCATTGTCTGAGACAAAGTATGTACCATTTGCATGTTGCTTTCATCCATCTGTTGCCTCAAATATGCTGCAGATTCATTTGTTAAGTTGGGTCCTTGAGCAGAATATCCCAAACCTATGGACTGGATGTTTCGACCCATGTTAATTCCAGAGCCTGACTCCTGCAAAGGGGAAGATATCACATTCTCTAAAAATATTGGGGGCGCAGTATGCAAATTCTGCATCATTGCCGTTGGCATGCCATAAATTGGGTTCCTAGGCAAAGGCTGTGAAAATCCTTGGGGGGGGGGGGGGGGGAATTGCCTATACGTCGAGCCTCCTCCTGGCGGAGTCTGAGGATTTGTCACTGATGGGCCAATGTACTCCAGGACTGGCTGAGCGTAAGGCCTCACATATGTCGCCCCTGGCCCTGCTGTCGAAGGCGCTGGCTCTGTCACCATGGTTAACATTGTTGACCCTCCTGTCGAAGGAACTGGAGTTGGCGCCGCAGTACTTCTTGGTAATTCTTGAGGATTGATGGTGCTGTTCTGAACGCTTGAACTGCTTGGTTGAGGATTAGTCCCAGCAGAACTGGGATTTGAATTCCCTTGGCCAAATGCCATTTTCCTTGGGTTTCTTCTCTTTGGTTTATATTCGTTTGAACTGGCTACCTTTCCACTTCTCAAGTGCATACAATAAAGTTTGCCAAAATCTCGACCAATGAAACGAAAAAATTTCAAAAAAGGGCAGTTATAAAACTTCCTTTTGATAGTTATTTAAAAGTTATAAACTTCCAAATACACGTTTAGCACTGACCCACTGGGCGTGCCAATTTGTTTACCTTGGAAATTGGTAAACAACCACTGATCTTCTAAAACAACAAAGTTCTAGTAACTTACAGGATCGATCAGATTGATCCTAGGACATGTGCTATGAGTGTATTTAGAATATCTCATAATTAGGCAAAGTATACATTTTGACATTGCATATAAATAAAAGAACGTGCTTTGAAATGTAAATGAAAGTGACAGAAATCAAAGAAATGTCTAAGTCGAACAACACATCAAAGGAAAAAACAATTGAATGTAAAGGTTTGATAAAAACTGGAGTTAAATGTTGGAAAAAAGTGCATAAAGATCTTAAACTGCAGAAATGTAAATGCTTGAAGGTAAAGGCTTTTTAATGTAAAACTGCAAAGTAAAAACTTTATAACGTAGAATGCTTAGAAGTAAAAGACTGAATTAAAGGATCTAAGATAGAAACTTCAAAGAAAATGGCATTGCAATAAAAGATAATGGTGATTACAATCACGTACATTCTCGCCTCACTCTTTTCTCTACACGCTGGATACTTTAAGTGATTTCAGAGTTACTTGTACAACACGATTTTTTCACACACTTATTCTAACTCTAGAACTAACCTATTTATAATACTTTAAAGTAACCACCATTTGACGGTTTACTCCTAGAACACGCCACTTGGCACTTTGCATGTCTTCAACTTCTGGATATTCGCCACTTGTCCTCTTTTCAAATTCAAATAGTAGAATTTCCCTCCGCTATCCAGTTGTAACTGCAGCGCATTATCCATAGCCATTTTACCCTGTCGAATTGACGCTTTGGACTTAGAAATGTTTGAAGTCTTAAAATCATTCTCTTCGACTCAGGCTTTCAACAAATATGGTCGAATACATCTTGGTCGAAGCCTTCTTCTCCTTTAGCTTATATTTTAAAGAATAACTTCTTTAAAAGCCAAATCTATCTGAAATCATGCAGCGTCGAAATTAGGAGCTAACAATACGCAAAGTAGGAATATAATGTTCCCAAACAAGAGTTCCTGGGATTTCTCCAATCTCCTCACAATTCATCACATTAGCAATCGCTTTATAGGTTACTGTTAGATTCAAACATGCTTTGCATTTCTTATTAAAACTTGACATTTTTCAACTCTTTTATGTTTAATTGTGGATTTTAATCTTGAATTGTTGTTATTCTTCAAACATTGTGAAAATACCTTTGGTGCTTGTAATTTGTGTGTTATTGTTTAGGAAAAAGAACTAATTTATCAAAGAAGTAAGACACAAAGAAAGGATCCAACTTGCCAAAGAAAGGAAGAAAACATCAGTAAGTTCGCTTTGCAAACTTGCCAGCGAATGTTCGCTTTGCGAACATCTGGCGAAGCTCTAGCGAACAATCCCAGAATTTGGGAAATAAGAAAAGGGACCAAAGTTCGCTGATTCATCGCTCCAGTGAAGACCTGGCGAAGGAAACCTTGGATGAGGTAGTAGTTAAAGGGGCCTAAGTTCGCTTTGCGAACTTGTAGGCGAATAGTTCACTTTTCGAATAAAAGTTCACATTGCGAACTTATGCAGAACTTCTGAGGCGATTTAACTTATCAGAGGCACCTCAGATGCCAATTTCATAGTTTGCTAGGCGAATGAAAAGTTCGTAGTGCGAACTGGGATGATTTTAAGTGTAATATAAAAGCACTTTATGTAATTTCTTGGGATCATGACCTCATTTTATCACACAAAAACCTAAGTTTATGATATTTCTTCATCTAAGAGAGATCTTTCACATTGAGAAGCTGGATTTGTATCCGATCTCGATTATTCGACGCGGGTGCTTTTTCATCTCCTCACGAAACTTGTAAAACAAGCTACCATGAATATGTGTAGCTAAGCACATCTTGTGTCAAGATTAGTGGTAGGTAATCCTTTATTTTGTATGTATTGATCTTGACTGTAGTGTGTGAACTTTGTTAATGATAAATATAGGTGAAAAACTTTGTTTGTATGGTTTATATTTTGTTTTAGTTCATGATTGAGAAATATGTTCTAAAACTTGACCTAAGTTTCAATTCATCAACAATCATGAGGCTAGAGATAGTTTTGAAAGTTGATGTTCATAAATATTGATCTTGAATGTTATCATATTGATAGTTGGAGTGACAGATCATCTAAGGATCAATATGGTAAATCCCACAACAAGTGTTAGAGATAAAATTGTTGAGAGGATATGTGATTATATTCATCGTTAATAAGTTCACATCCTTTCTCAAGTAAATACGTATAAAACAGATTATCGGACCCTAATCTTGACATGCTTTTACCAAATCTTTAAAACCAATTTCTTCACCGTTACTACTAAATTCTTATGCAAACGATCCGATACAAAACAACCAAACTATTTGTTACTCTAAGTTTAAAACGATTTCGACTATAGAACGACGGCAATATACATACAATCCCTGTGGATACGATAAAACTCCCCCGAAATACTTTAAAAAAAAGAGGCGCCGTTGCCGGGGATTGTTGTTTGATATTGCAAGCATTGCAATAGTTGTTAAGTTTTAAGCATGTATAACTTTTTTTTGTGCTTGTTAATTTGTTTGGCTAAGTGTGCAGACTCTGTTTATGCGAGGGAAGTTACCCACATACCAACTTCTTTTTGATCCCGAGATTGAAAGAACTGTGCGTAAGTTAAATAACAAAACCAGACGAAGGAGGAAACTTACTAAGGAAAGACGAGAACGAGGAGAAAGTTCAACTTTGACACCAACACCACAGTTACTGCCAACCATGGCAGCTCCACCACCAGCACTACCTGCTTCAACACCATGTGCAAATAGTCCAAGGCACACAACTCAGTTCTCACGCAATGCCCACAATGGGAGGCATTCGGAAATGAAGACGGGCATCCTTGCTCTTCTATACCAGAATCCATTCACCGGTATGGATCACGAGGATCCCTTTTCTCATTTGACCAAATTCTATGAAATTGCGGGTGCGACTGGAGCGCCTGAAGCAGAAGAAGAGTCTTTATTCAAGAGACTGTTTCCGCATTCCCTAATTGGGAAGGCAAAGGAATAGTACATTGACCAATTAACTGCTATTATGATGGACTGGAACATATTACAAGAGAAGTTCTTGGAACGATTTTTTCCACACAATTGTTTCATGGAAGCGAAAACGGTGATTGCGGTTTTCTCATAAGGTGGATATGAGTCTCTCAACGAAGCTTGGGAGAGATTCAAGTCCATGCTTAGAAAATGCAAAGGGCACGGTTTTGATGAGCTTACGCAAGTGCATATTTTCAGAAATGGTCTTCAAATGGTTCACAAAACATTGTTGGATGCTACCGCGGGTGGATCTTTAATGACTAAAAGTGCCGATGAAGCCATTTCTATCATAGACAAGAAAGCACTAAACGACCATCAAGGTAATCATAATCGTGGCTAATCTCAAAAGAAACCGGGAGTGCTAGAATTGGGGACAAATGATGCAATTCTCGCTCAGAACAAATTGCTATCTCAATAAGTTTAGTTGTTAACGCAACAAATGTCAAAGCTCCCTCAACAGATTAAAGAGATGCAAGATTTACCGAACAAGAATGTGCAAATAGCCGTTTGTGAGCTATGTAAAGGAGATCACCCCACCGGCTATTGTCCTTCTTGTCCTCCGATTGATGAAGAAGCAAATTACATGAATAATCAAAATCAATAACAAGGTTATCAAAGGAAACAACAACCTTATCAAAATCAACAAGGATACCAACCAAGAGGGAATTATCAAAATCAACAAGGATACCGACAAAATCCTTATCAACCGGCACAACCTCAAGGTGGGAGTTCAAAGCTTGAAGACACTCTCAACCAATTCATTCAAATGTCCATGTCTAACCAAAAGACAAATGAAGCATCAATCAAAAATCTCGAATATCAAGTTGGGCAACTTGTAAAACAATTGGCCGATCAACAACCGGGGCCATCTTTTTCTGCAAATACTCAAATCAACCCGAAGGAGCATTGCAAAGCCATTGTTACTAGGAGTGGAAGAGAGTTGGGGGAAGGAGAAAAAAAAAGAAAAAAAAGTTGATGTAAGAATGGATGAGACTGGGGAGGAAGAGAAAGATAATGAGGTTGTAGTTGAAAAGAATGATGAGGAAGTTGAAAAAGAAAATGAAAAGATAGTTGAAAAGATAGAAGAAAAAAGAGAAGAGTAAAAAAGGGGAAGGAGATAGTGAATCCTATTCCTATCCAAAATCTACCTTATCCTCACGTGCCCACCAAGAAATACAATGAAAGGCATTACACTCGTTTCATGGACATATTCAAATAATTGCAAATCAACATTTCGTTTTCCGAAGCGCTTGAGCAAATGCCCAAGTACGCTAAGTTCATGAAAGATATTCTTACAAAGAAGAGAAGATATTCATAGCCGGAAACAATTATCCTTGATGCAAGTTGTAGTGCTATAATTCAAAGAACTCTACCAAAGAAAGAAGTCGATCTGGGGCGTGTTACTTTGCCGGTAACAATTGGTGATGTGTATGTTGACAAAGTCTTAATTGATTTGGGCTCAAGCATCAACTTAATTCCATTGTCTATTGTGAAGAGGCTTGGGAACATTGAAATGAAAGCAATTCGAATGACATTACAATTGGCTGACAAATCTACAACTCATACTCATGGATTGGCTCAAGATGTATTGGTTAAGGTGGAAAATTTTTCTTTCCGTTTAACTTTGTTGTGATTGATATGGAGGAAGACGAAGATGCTCCATTGATTCTTGGACGCCCTTTTATGAAGACCGCTCGAATGATGATTGATGTTGACGACGGCCTTATGAAAGTAAGAGTTCGAAATGAAGAGGTGTGCTTTAATCTTTTTGAAGCAATGAAGCATTCCCAAGATAAACATGATAGTTTCCGTATTGATGCAACGGAAGAAGCCATAATGGAAGTCTCAAATCAAGTTCATATAGCATCTCCCTTGGAAAGAGCTCTTGATGACTCATTTGAAATATTTACCATTGAGGAAGAAAGGGCACTTGAAGAGTGCTTGAAGGAACTTGAATCTTTAAAAGAGTTACAACCATGGGAAAGTGAAATGGAAGTGTTGAAGAAAGAGGTGAATGATGATAACTCTCAACTTGAATTGAAGATGTTGCCTTCTAATTTGAAGTATGTGCTCCTAGATGACGGTTGTAACAAACCGGTTATCATTAGCAACATTTTGACCGACAAAGACGAAGACCGTTTGATTCAAGTTTTGAAGAAGAATCAACAAGCTATATGTTGGGTTCTTTCCAATCTAAAGGGAATTAGTCCGGCCTATTGCATGCACAAAATCTTAATGGAAGACGATTTCAAAGCGGTAACTCAACCTCAACGCCGTTTGAATCCTACTATGAAGGAAGTGGTGAGAAAGGAAGTTGTTAAGCTATTGGATGCCAGAATGATTTATCCGATATTCGATAGTCCGTGGGAGAGTCCTGTGCAAGTTGTTCCTAAGAAGGGAGGAATGACCGTTATTAGAAATGAAAAAAATGAATTGATTCCGACGAGAACTGTAACAGGTTGGAGAATGTGTATCGATTATAGGAGGCTTAATACCGCTCCTAGAAAAGATCACTTTCCACTTCCGTTTATGGATCAAATGCTTGAGAGATTGTCGGGTCAAGAATTTTATTGCTTCCTAGATGGCTATTCCGGTTATAACCAAATCTCGGTTGATCTGGAAGACCATGAGAAGACGGTGTTCACTTGTCCCTTTGGAATTTTTGCTTACCGGAAGATGCATTTTGGCTTGTACAATGCACCAGCAACTTTTCAACGGTGTGTACAAGCCATTTTTCCGGCCTTATTGAGAAAACAATGGAAGTGTTCATGGACGAATTCTCCGTGTTCGAAGCGTCTTTTGATCTATGTTTGAAAATTTTGGAGACCGTTCATGGACGGTGTGTGGAAATAAACTTGGTGCTAAATTAGGAGAAGTGCAACTTCATGGTAACGAAGGGGATTGTGCTAGGCCACAAAGTCTCCTCTAAAGGCCTTGAAGTGGATCAAGCTAAAATTGAAATGATCGAGAAGTTGCCACCTCCAACCAATGTTAAAGGAGTCCGGAGTTTTCTAGGCCATGCGGGATTTTATAGGCGGTTCATCAAAGACTTCTCCAAAGTTGCAAGACCTTTGAGTAATCTACTCAACAAAGATACGTCTTTCTTCTTTGATGATGAATGTTTAAATTCCTTTCAAATTTTAAAAGAGAAACTCATCACCGCACCCATAATCGTTGCTCCTAATTGGACTTTAAATTTTGAATTGATGTGTGATGCTAGCGATTATGCCGTTGGTGCGGTGCTTGGGCAAAGAAAGACAAATTTTTTTCATGCCATACATTAAGCGAGTAAAGTTTTAAATGAGGCACAAGTGAATTATGCCACCACAGAAAAAGAATTACTTGCTATAGTGTATGCTCTCGAGAAATTTCGGTCTTATCTGATTGGTACAAAAGTTGTAGTCTACACTGACCACTCGGCCATTAAATATCTGCTTACCAAGCCGGGTTCAAAGCAAAGGCTAATCCGGTGGATCCTTTTGTTACAAGAATTTGATTTGGAAATCCGTGACAAGAAGGGGTCTGAAAACTTGGTAGCGGATCATTTATCCCGTTTAGTCAATGTAGAGGTAACACACCGAGAAAATGAGGTCCTAGAAGAGTTTCCGGATGAAAAACTATTTCGAGTACAAGTTAGACCTTGGTTTGCAGATTTTACTAACCACAAAGTAACCGGATTTATACCGGAGGATCTAACTTGGAACCAAATACGGAAATTCTTATCGGATGCTAACTTTTATGTTTGGGATGAGCCATATCTTTTTAAGTTAGGAGGTGATAATTTGTTGAGAAGATGTGTTACTCTTGATGATGCTAAAAGTATCCTTTGGCATTGTCACAACTCGCCATATGGAGGGCATTACAATGGTTTAAGAACGGCAACAAAAGTCCTTCAATCGGGCTTTTATTGGCCAACATTGTTTAAAGATGCAAACCTCCATGTGAAAAGTTGTGACATATGCCAAAGAAGTGGCTGGATTGGAAAAAGAAATGAAACGCCCTTGCAAACTATTTTGGAAGTGGAAGTTTTTGATTGTTAGGGCATTGATTTTATTGGACCATTCCCCCCATCTTTTTCAAATGAGTATATTTTGGTTGCGGTTGACTATGTTTCCAAGTGGGTGGAAGAAATTGCGTCACCGAGGGCCGATGGAAAAACGGTGATAAATTTTTTAAAGAAAAACATATTTTCCCGTTTTGGCACCCCTCGTGTGTTGATTAGTGATAGAGGGTTGCAATTTTGTAATACACCGCTCGAAAAGGTCTTAAAGCATTATGGTGTAAAGCATAAGGTTGCAACTCCTTACCACCCGCAAACCAATGGTCAGACCGAAGTGTCAAATAGGGAGGTAAAAATGATTTTAGAAAAGACCGTGTCAAGCTCTCGAAAGGATTGGTCGCAAAAGTTGGATGAGGCTTTATGGGTGTATCACACCGCTTACAAAGCTCCAATGGGTTTAACTCCTTTTCAAATGGTTTATGGCAAGACATGTCATTTACCAGTTGAATTGGAGCACAAAGCTCTTTGGGCATTGAAACTGTTAAACTTTGATCCGAACTTGGCCGACAAAAAAAGGAAGGTTCAATTACACGAGTTGGAGGAAATGAGGAATAACACGGACCATTCAAGCAAGCTCTATAAAGAAAAGGTTAAAGGGTATCATGACAAGAAGGTTTGTCAGAAAGAATTTCGGGTCGGCCAGATGGTTCTTCTATTCAATTCCCGTTTAAAACTTTTTCTGGGAAAATTGAAGTCCAAATGGTCTGGACCGTTTTTGATTAAGGATGTCAAGCACTATGGTGCTATTGTTATAGAGGACTTGCAGAAGAAGGAAAGTTGGATTGTGAATGGCAAATGGCTAAAAATCTATCTCAGAGGAGAAATTGATCGAGAAAATTGCGCAGTGTTTCTAGATGATGATTGAGATCATCTTGGGCCGTCGAGCTCAAACGACGTTAAGCAAAGCGCTAGTTGGGAGACACCCCAACATTGTAAGTATTTTAGTTTTTCTTGCTATTTTGATAAATTAAGGTGTTTAGAATTGGAATGTAGTGTGGTAGCAGCCTGTACAAAAAAATTCAAATTCTGTCTTGTTCGCTGGCTGGTTCGCTTTGCGAACCTGGGGCGAGTGTTCGCTGGCTAGTTCGCATTGCGAACTCAGCAAGACAGACACAATTTTGTCTAATGCCACCTCATTTAAAAAGGGTTTTAAAAGGTGTAGGCCAAACACTTGGGCCCATGACCCATCTTTGGTTTGCTGAAGTGTAAGGTAACCCTATACTCACGTTGCCACTCTCACATTTTCACTCTCTCACAAACACTCACACAACTTTGTGCTCTCTCTGTTCCTACATCTTTTCACAAATTTTTCCAAGTTCTCAACAAGGCCAGGTTTGATTCTCTTTCTCTCTGTTATTTCTTGTTAGAACAATGTGGTTAGGTTAGGTTGAACATTACAGACAAATTGATTTTAGGTTTAAGTGGTATCAATGCACCTCTGGTTGTAATGTTTCTTTGTTACTGCATGTTGAATTTTTATCAAGCATTATGAGTAGAGTTTGTATTGTGATAAAAGTCTGATGTTGGAAAAGTAGGATGAAGCTGTAAATTTTGAAAAAAGAATCGCAGGTTCTCCACTAGTTCGCTTTGTGAACCTGGGGCGAACATTCGCCAGAACTTCGCTTAGCGAATCTGGGTCGAATGTTCGCCAGGACTTCGCTTTGCGTACTTTTGGGCTAACATACCAGATTTCTAAAGTTTTTTACTATTTCTATTTGGGATTCTGATTTACTGCTTTGTTCCTTATCTAATGAACTGTTTGCTGGCTGGTTGTTGTTTTGTCTGATGGTTTTTGCAGATGGCTCCAAAAATTATTCCATAGAAAAAGAGAAAGACTGGAAGCACTTCAAGACTGGTTCCAATTTAGTTCGACAATGACCGTTACAAAGGGGAAAAACAGGTTGCACGGTACTTGACACTAGAGAGATGGACGATCTTACCTGAGAAAAGATTCAATTTGAACCCACAGGGAAGCTATCGGGCGGTAGCTGGACTCCTTGAAAGAAAAAAGTGGGGGAAGTTGATTACACCTGTGGATAGCTATAACGTGGAGATGATACGGGAATTTTATGCAAATGCCCTCCCTGATGATGGGGAGGAATTTGGGTGGAAAACATTGGCTTTGGGAACAGAGGTGTTGTTTGATCGGGCGACAATTAATGAAGTTCTTGGGAACCCACTTCCGCTGAGAGAAAATGAGATAGATACCTACCACAGAACCTTGAGACTCCATAAAGACACTGATAAAATTACTCGTGACCTTTTGCGTGAAGGTAAAATAGTGGAGTTAAACCCATCTGGGGTTGCACGCAGATACCGTCAAGAGGACATGCGTCCTTTGGCCCAGTTGATCTTACTTTTGGTTCTTACAAACATTAAGCCAAAGTTGCACTCCTCGACCATTACCATACCCCTTGCCCATTTGGTCCACAACATCATGTTGAATGTCCAAATTGATGTGGCCAGGATTATTGCTGATGAGATGAGGGCTATTGTGGAGAGTGGACTTGGTTCAACTTCACGGAAGAATTGTCCTCTTGCCTTCCCTTGTCTTATCATGGCCATTTGTGTGCATGCGGGGGTTAATGTCTCCTCACGCCGTCAGGTAACCATCCCGGCCGCTATTGATGACTGGTATGTGGACAAATTTTGTAAACCAAAGGGGCTGTGAGGTGAGTCTTCAGGTGCTGATACTGATGTTGGCACAGGTGCTGGTGATGGATCGAGTGGTTCTGGTTCTCAAGGATATTAGCCGTATCAGCAAGAGATATGCCAGTACAATTGGGACTGGATGGCGGCTTCTCAGCGCGCCATGATGGATTTACATGATTCTATGCAGGTATTACAGTTGTAGTTTCGTGAGGGCTCCGTGGACCACTCTATGATGACTAGGGAACAATTCCTAGCTCATGCTGGTTGGCCTGAGGCCAGGCCAGTTTTTGAAGGGGGAGTAGAGGCAACTGAGCCTGAAGATGCTGATGCGGAGGATGATGATGATGATGAGAAGGTGGTTGAGGTATCTGGATTTGAGTCTGGTTCCGAGGAGGAGGAGATTGAGGTGTCCGGTTCCGAGTCCCAAGAGGACTAGTTTTGATGATGTCATTTTGTACTTCCTTTGATCTTCAAAGTAAAGTTTTCTTGTTATGTTTTATGTATAAGTTTTTATTATTGTACTTTATCGACTATGTGGATTATTTTGGGATTTTGATGTACTTTGTTCCCTTATGAGGTACTGATGACTTTTGTTGGTGTTTTACACCATGACACTATTATACTATTATTATTAGTAATTTGTTTTTTAGTTAAAATTGGTTCAGTTTTCATTTTTATTTTAGTTTTTTTTATTTATTGTTGTTAAGAGTTGAATTCTTCAGTTAACAAATGTTCAACTCTTAAATTATTGGTATGCTTATTATTGTATTATGTTGGTATGCTTTAATGTTTCCATTTTTTTGGTGTGGTTTTGAAAGAAACTTCTAGGTTGGTGATTGTTGTTCATCAAAGAAGATTCTTCCAAGTTTGGATGTCAATGATAGTATTTAAGCATGTAATTGTTGGCAAGGTACATGGTTACCTATTTCTAGGATTTAGAATATGTTAGAACTTCTTGTCTTTGTGCAAATGAAATTTTGTTTCTTGTTACAACTTTCTGGATTGCTTATGTCACTTAGGTCCAAAAACCAAAATGGTGAGAAACCTCCATGGTCTACTAAATGCATAGGATTGCCGATGAATTTTGTTTTATACTTTTAATTCATGCTTTATCTTATGATTAGTGTGATTTTGTGGAAGCATTAGAAGTGATCAAGGCATTTGTTGATAATGAGCACAACCATTTCCAAACAGTGATTTACCCGTGAGTAGTGAGTATTCGTTAGCCCTTTGAGCCTAAAAAATTTAGATCTCGTTTTAGTGATGAACTTTGTGTTGTACATAATTTGAAAATCAAGTTCATCATTGAATTTTTGAGAGATTCTAAAAAAATTTCTTCTTGAACCTTTGAACATTGTTTTTATTGATTTCATTGCCTTAAAAAGCAAGGAGCATTCACTTAAGGTTTAGTTGAAAATAAGTTGGGGAGAATGAAAAAGAAGATTGGTAAATTGCTCAAACTTTTGAAAAATTTCAAGCAAGCATGAAAAGAAAAAGAAAATGTGAATATGAATGTGAAAAACAAAGAAAAAGAATGCTTGCTTGAAAGAGAAAAATAGAGACCAATATTTGTGCATAAGGAAGTTTGAGAAGGTTTGTGATAAAGGAATGAAAATGGTGAATGAAGTTGAGATGTGTGTGAATACCGTTTATCGTGAATGTTCTTTTGCATCGGAAATTTCGATTCAATGGCCTTTAGAAATGTCCCTATATTGTTAACCCGACCAAGCTACAACCTTAAAAGCCCTTAGTGATCTTTTTGCTTCCATGATTTCTTTATTGATCATTTAGATATTGTATGAATTGGTTTGTATTTGCATCATTTGTCAGATGAGCGAAATTGCCCCGTGTTTGTAAGCACATTTTTCCTTCAATTATTTTTCGAAGAGGAGTGTTAGAGTGATATGAGCATGATAGTTTAGTTGTCACTTGAAACATTGTCTGATATTTGTTTAAGAATCAAGTTCTTGTGCGTTGTTCGATTCTAGGAATTTGTAATTGTTGCTTGTTTGCAATTGCTGTTTATTTGAGCCGTTTATCTTTTCTTGGTTAAGTTAAATGCTTGAGCAAATCCTCTCACTATGCCACGAAAGGGAAAAGACAACGGTTTTTTTTGGCTTTTAACAGCGCTTAAAAGCGCTGCCTAAGGTGGCGCTGCTATAGGTAAAGACAACGCTTTTGTTTTATGCAAAAGCGCTGCCTTATGTAGGTCTTTAGCAGCGCTTTTTCTGGAAAAACGCTTTCTAAAGAAGGCCTTTAGCAGCGCTTTTTCTGGAAAAACGCTGTCTAAAGTGGGCCTTTAGCAGCGCTTTTTTGGCCTTTTATGCTTTCTATTGGCACTTTAGGCAGCGTTTTTTCCAGCAAAAAGCGCTTTCTATTGTCCCCCTTTAGAAAGCCCTTTCAACACTATAACTTTCATACCTTTTGACAAATCCCGAGTACGTACCCGACAAACTTGGCCAAAAAAGGTTCAAAGCACTCAAAACCCCCTAAAGCTCTTCGCATGGGGCTTCTTGTGTACGTCTGAGTGTTGAGCTAATATAAATTCTCAGAAAACAAAAAGGCAAAAAAATAACGCTTGGTACCTCATCTTGACTTAAGTACTCGAGGGGCTAGCATATACATAAAAGGGTAATTCCTTGCAGAAGAAAAAATGACATATTATATAAAATGCTTCATATGAGCCAAAACATTGTACAATACAATTAAAAAGAGAGCCTGAAGGCCAGAAAAATCACTAACACCTATATAAGGGGACAATCAAAACAACAACAAAATACAGCTTCCCCTCTAAAAGCCAATCGCTCTCTCTCCCGCCTCTTGAATGAAGAAAATTGAACCAATCTTCATCCCAGCCCTCATCAACATCTGCACCAAAATCACGTTTCAGAGCGCGGTCTTTTGTGAGGGATTTCATCTTTGTCACAGATTTCTTCCCGGACAAGGTTTCTTCGATTGATGATGCAGCAGATATTGCAACATTTGGATCGTCCTTCTTCATTTTCTCGGTCACCTTCTTGGCCGCAGAGTTTTTTGAGGAAGTGTTCATGTTAAAGTATTGCGCAGGTCGTATACAAAAGAGCAAAATGACCGTAAATATATAAAGAACAAGTCCTGCGTCGCCTTCTAGGTCACATGACTCTATATTCAAGAAGTAGGACGTTGAAAGAAGTGAAATCACCCTTGGAAAGACACCATCACCCACTCTACGACACTTCCTATGTCATTGAAACTTCTTTTGTTAAAAGCTGTTTTTGCACGCCTTTTCTAGAGGAAAGGGGGGTCAGTCAAAACTAATCTACAACAACAATTTCAAAATCAAATTCAACCAACATCCACATCAACACTAATTCAGATTCTAAATCCTAAATGAAATACATTTGCTTTTCATAAAACAAAATTTTCATAAGATGAAAATTACAATAGTAGAATAGAAATAAGATTAACATATACAATACAATCACTAAAACGAAAATGAAAATAAAAAACAAAATAGAATAATTAAAAGAAAGAGCATTTGGACATCCTTCATTCTATTACTCCCATTCTTTTGGAAGATGTTTTATTACTCAGAATTTTGAAAATACATTCAATTCAAGAACTCAGAACACAACAATAGCAGCAACTGTCGCTAGAAGGAGGACGCAAGACAAGAACAGTACACACAATTCATACAAAGTCATCAGATTCACACAAGTAAATTCAGAACATCATACACGCAACAATTCGAATTGAAGGAGAGGGAAGATAAATCATCATAACAGTGTGCATCGCAGAGGCAGCATACAAAAATCACAGCATTACATACACAATCGAACAGCAAAATTCATATGACAATTCTAGATTTTTCAAAAATTACACTTACATGAACCTTTGCTGTTGTGTGGTCGGTGGCAAAAGGTCACTTATTGACAAAGCCGAAAATAAGGCCGGCCAAATACTTCAGCCTGCTATACAAAGCATCTCCAAAACCTGTGCAGGATAGAATCAAGGGTCATCATTTCACAAATCATAACCAAATCATAGAATTGCCACTTGAAATGCATTGAAGAAGGAAAGTTCACAAATACAAGCATGAATTCATGGTGAAAGAAAATGAAACTTGTAACAGCATCACCACACGAAATAAAAGTTTATATAGACATGTTGGTATGAGAATGGAAAATTGAAAGACAACAACCACATCAACACTTTAATACTCTAACAACACTCATTTTTCTATAACACTCATTTTTCTAACAACCCTCATTTTTGTAATGGATATAATTTCCTATAATATAACAACACTCATTCAAACTACATTCAAACTAACACATTCAAACTAAAAACAAAACAAGATGCTCAAGAACAAACCCTCAAGAGAAGATGATGAACAGTGTCGGTCGGAGAACAAACAAGTGACGCTCACGGAGGAATGCCGGTCGGAAAAGATGGAGATACGAACAGATGAACAGTGGTCAGAGAAGACGGAAAGAGGAACGCCGGTCGGAGAAGACGAACAGTGCGGAGGGAGAAGTCGCGAGAGAGGGGGAGAGATGGCGGAGGGAGAAACAGAGGGAGAAAGAAAAGAAATGATTAGGGCGTTCTGAAACAATGAAAAGTTTTTTAATATTTATGAAATAATAACATAAGACAGCGCTTTTGGAAAGCGCTTTCTTATGTATTAGCTTTAACAGCGCTTTTTCTCTAAAAGCGCTTTCTTTTTAATTGCCTATAGCAGCGCTTTCTAATGTGTGACCTACGTAAGGCCTTTAGCAGCACTTTTTAAAAGCGCTTTCTAAAGTGTGCCTTTAGCAGCGCTTTCCTGAAAGCGCTTTCTAAGGTGTCACATTTGTATGGCTTTTAACAGCGCTTTTAGGAAGTGCTATCTAAAGTAGTCCTTTAGGCAGCTCTTTTTTTCAGCGTGTTATTTTTAAAACATATAGCAGCACTTTTGATCAAAAGCGCTGTCTATGTAGTGCTGCCAAAAAGCAATTTTGGCGTAGTGTCTTGTTTTCAATGAGAGGCATACTTTGCTTGAGGACAAGCAAAGAGTTAGTTGGGGAGAGTTTGTTAGATGTCAAACATGCTTTGTATTTCTTATTAAAACTTGGCATTTTTCAACTCTTTTATGTTTAATTGTGGATTTTAATCTTGAATTGTTGTAATTCTTCAAACATTGTGAAAATACCTTTGGTGCTTATAATTTGTGTGTTATTGTGCAGGAAAAGGCACTAATTTATCAAAGAAGTAAGACACAAAGAAAGGATCCAAGTTGCCAAAGAAATGAAGAAAACATCAGTAAGTTCGCTTTGCGAACTTGCCAGCGAATGTTCGCTTTGCGAACATCTGGCGAAGCTCCAGCGAACAATCCCAGAATTTGGGCAGTAAGAAAAGGGACCAAAGTTCGCTTTGCGAACTTCCCAGCGAAGGTTCACTGATTCATCGCTCCAGCGAAGACCTGGCGAAGGAAACCTTGGATGAGGTAGTAGTCAAAGGGGCCTAAGTCCGCTTTGCGAACTTGTAGGCGAATAGTTCGCTTTGCGAATAAAAGTTCGCATTGCGAACTTATACAGAACTTCTGAGGTGGTTTAACTTATCAGAGGCACCTCAGGTGCCAATTTCATAGTTCGCTAGGCGAATGAAAAGTTCGCAGTGCGAACTGGGATGATTTTAAGTGTACTATAAAAAGCACTTTATGTAATTTCTTGGGATCATGACCTCATTTTATCACACAAAAACCTAAGTTTCTGATATTTCTTCATCTAAGAGAGATCTTTCACATTGAGAAGCTGGATTTGCATATGATCTCGAATATTCGACGCAGATGCTTTTTCATCTCCTCACGAAACTTGTAAAACAAGCTACCATGAATATGTGTAGCTAAACACATCTTGTGTTAAGATTAGTGGTAGGTAATCCTTCATTTTGTATGTATTGATCTTTATTGTAGTGTGTGAACTTTGTTGATGATAAATATAGGTGAACTTTGTTTGTATGGTTTATATTTTGTTTTAGTTCATGATTGAGAAATATGTTCTAAAACTTAACCTAAGTTTCAATCCATCAACAATCATGAGGCTAGAGATAGTTTTGAAAGTTGATGTTCATAAATATTGATCTTGAATGTTATCATATTGATAGTTGGAGTGACAGATCATCTAAGGATTAATATGGTAAATCCCACAACAAGTGTTAGAGATAAACTTGTTGAGATGATATGTGATTATATTCATCGTTAACATGTTCACATCCTTTATCGAGTAAATACGTATAAAACGGATTATCGGACCCTAATCTTGACATGCTTTTACCAAATCTTTAAAAATAATTTCTTTACCGTTACTACTAAATTCTTATGCAAACGATCCGATACAAAACAACCAAACTCTTTGTTACTCTAAGTTTAAAACGATTTCGACTATGGAACGACGACAATACACATACAATCCCTGTGGATACGATAAAATACCCCCAAAATATTTTTCAACAGTTACTGTTATAGAAACACCAGTTACTTTAGAGAGAATAGCACACTCAGAATTCAACTCAATAATATAGGCATTAATCCAAAACTCTTTGACAAGGTCTGGATAAGTGAAGCCACAAAGCATCTCAAAGTATCCAGTCTATCCTTGTTCACACACAGTCTTCCAAAATTTAAAGCCTAACTTAATCAACTCATCAAAATCCATAAACGTTTCATTGATGACTACCAGTTGATTCAAAGAAGAATTGACTAGGAAACTCATCTCAAGTTTGGCTTAATCAGCACACAACCACAGAGAAAATAAAAAGAAAAGAACTGAACAAGATTCCTAAAAGAATAAGAATCTTGTCAGAAGAAGGACAAAATGATGTTTCACAAGACAGGGGATAGTGGCAATAAGTATCAAAGAAGAAAACATCATTACCCAAAAATTCGTATCCACCTGATTTCTTGAATCACTAGAAGAATTCCACCTTTATGAAAATTTAAGCATTATAAAAGTCTTGGAAAACCTTTTACTTAAACTACTTTATCAAAAGTAAAAAATCCTCTTCTGAATCTCAAAATCTGACATCTTTCAGAACCTATCATCCATCAGAGACTAGTAGAACTAAACTGAGAGAGAGATATCTTCTATTAGTCATAAGTCTCCAAGATTCTATTCAGAACCAACACTTCCTCTTGAAACAAGAGTCATGAGTGAAAGATGAATATTGAATTGTTTCCTTTGATAGCTAACAAACAACAGTAACATCACAAAAAGTGAGGAAACTGTTTCCCTAAATATGATCATCATCTAGCTTAATGAAAAATTTAGTATAGATAAATACAACAAAGTTTCTTCTTAAAGATGTCTAAAGATCCTTTTTCAAAAGAAATTCTCTAGAAATCTAACAGAAACTTTGTATTTACACCTACACAAATATCTTATTGAATCAAAAGATAAGCTAGAAAAGAACAAACATACCTTTTTTTTTGTTATTTTCTTGGTCAGACTCGTATCAGTATTCATACTTGACCATAGAGTCTGAACACCTTTTTGAGTGGATTTTGATTCAATGACTGTTAAACCAAAGAATCCACTTCTCTTACCAAACTCAGTACCTCTAGCACTTGAGTCTGGGATGTGGGCTCTTCTTCCGTCAAATGTTGTAAACAACCTTTGATAAATGCCATGGAAGATGTCTATGCTCATTTCCTTGATATCTGCAGCAAATACATTTAAATAATGACACTCATCTTTCTATGAGACCATACATAAATTTTCTGATAGAAGTACCATGATTCATTCCAGAGTATCAACCTAGAATAAATGATAATATGAACAAGATCTTGTACTTAGCAGAATCATTAATTTCATTGTCTTGACTCAAGACTTTGAGATCTTTGATAAGAAAATAACCAGATGATGTTAGTTATCAGAAAATGGCATAAAACAATTAAAGCACCATCATCTAATTGCCTGTAGAACACAAAGAAAAATTGAAGGTTTCTCATAGACTTGTCCTTATATACAAATTCCATGATGACCCCAATCAAGGAGCAATGAAGTCTCTTAAGATATCACCTTTAAGAGCAAACTCCTTATTATCAAATATTGAAGCAAGATAGATTTGGAATAATCTCTTTCTCTTCAATACTTTATTTTTATTTTAGGACTCAGATGCTTCTTCGGAAGTAGTAATATCTGGCAGAGCCTAATTACTCTTTTATCTGAATCCTGCACTAATGTCATTTTCAAAAGAATATGCAGTGAAGATTAACTGAGATTAGGTTCTGGTAGTGTTTCTCCTTGCTTCCAGATCTGGGAAATAAGTTGAAATACAAGTATTTCAAAAGCTTATGAAGTTACTCTTCTATCAACAAATATTACAACCTATCCAGCTGGTTAAGAAGTACTTCTGACAAGAAATATAAGTCCCTTATCATCACACAATCCAAAGAACCAAGCTTTAGGAAAGGTGATCTGTTAGATATCTTTTCATCATCTAATTTCATTTCTTTTCTTCAAAGATTTTCAAGACAAACCAATAGACAACAATAAATTCAAATTGTATAACTTATTAAATAATTGTGACCTCAGGTTTGAATCTAAACCAATCTTCTCAGAATTTGCTTGAAAGATCAGATGAAGTGTAACTAGACAAGCTTCAAAACTGATTCCCACAAATATGAGTGCAAGGATTCAAAGATAGTCCGAGCATCAACCGTATCAATGATGTTGACATACTCAGAAGTGAGATAGAGCACCTACTAGAATGCAACTACCTCTGAAGATATTCAATAAGCTTCTTCTGAGCTAGTGATAAAGACTCTCAAATAGATTATCTCTACACCATCAACTTCTATAGTAATACCTTTTGAAAGGATATTCTATAGACCTTCAGAACCCCTTTTATCAAGATTAATGAGTTAAAAATATGTTTTGCTTTTCCATTATTTAAAATCAGTGGAATCACCCTTTGAATATAGTAGGAAAAACAGTATAATATTTTTCATGTGGCACTTGATTCCTTCTTGAATGGGAGTCTTTAACAAACATACTTTTCTTATTGGATCATTATCTACGCCACTGTTACGTGTTAAGCACTAACCATGCTCTGATACCAATTGAAGGTGAGAAAAGTACAAAAGAAGCGGCCGAGGGGGGGTTGAAATTTATTTTCTGTTTTCTTAGTTTGCAACTAATCAAAGTTCATAATCAAAACCGATTTTTAGATTCTGGTTAATTCTTAGCAGCATAATGTTTACAGAAGCAAATAAATAATAACAGAAGACACAAAGATTTATATTGATTCCTCCCAAACTGAGAGCAGTCCAGTCCCCTTGCTTCACAAGAGATTTTCACTATAATCAAAACAGGATTACAACCGGTTATGCATTCTGCATAAGACTTTTACACATGCTCAGATCTAGATCCAAGACTTCTGCTCAAACTCCTCACTCGAGACTTCTTGCTCAGGTTCCACGAACCCAAGACTTCCTTGCTCAGGCCCTCAACCCAAGACTTCTGCTCCAAGTCCCATGAAACGAGCCTCTCTGCTTGCACCCCTTTGGTAAAGACTTACTGCTTCAATTCCATGTACTGAGCATTCCTGCTCAAGCCCCTTAGGCTCAAGACTTGTGCTCCAGGTCCCATGAAATGAGCCTCTCTGCTTGCACCCCACCAGTCAAGACTTACTTCTCAAAATTTCATGAACTAAGATATCCTGCTCAAGCCACACTGACTCAAGACTTTCCTGCTCAATCAATCTACTTGATTAAGACTTTCACTGCTCAAGCACATAGCAAGTGATTTACGTGGCTCAAGCATCTTTTCTCGAGACTTTCATTCTTGTATCCTAAAGATACAAGAATTCTGGTCAATCAATCAACTTGATTAAGACTTTCACAGCTCAAGCACATTGCAAGAGACTTACGTGGCTCAAGCATCTTGGCTCGAGACTTCCTTTCTTGTATCCCAATGACACAAGACTTTTATCTAAATTGCTAAACAAGCTCAGCAGAATAGAGAACAAGGTATACATGATACAAGTATCAGAGGTACAGGAAATCACCATGACAAAGACCTAAAGCACTTAAGATTTCTATGATATTCAATGTGTAAGAAATCTTGAAGCTTTTACAATTACAACCTACATCAGAAAAATATGCATATATAATGAGTTGATAATTGCCGATCTTGTTACTCCTTATTCTGGTTGATCATTGTTAAAGATTCAGTTTAGACCTTCATCCATATTTATAGCCTTTTCAGAAACTAGTCGTTGAAAAGGTAACTTGATCAAGAGTCTTTGTTGTTACTTCATTGTACAAGAGCCGTTGAAGATAGATACACCAGAAGATCTTAATCCAATGTGTAACAGGTTTAACATTTGAGTCTTCAAGAGATTATGTACTATTAGAGGTGTTGAGAGTAGATATCCATAAAGCATCTCATACTTTCTTGAGCCTTGCAATCTATAGACTCTAGCTGATAAACTGATTTGACAATACAACTTGCTTTCTGTAGTACAAACAGCTTCAGCAAGTTTTCTTCTGATTTTGCCACCAGAAGCTAGAAATTCAGCAACTCTCAAAGTGTGCTTAATGTAGAACAGATTATTACAATAATATTTACAAGTATTAGAACCTAAACACATATAATACACATAAAATAAACCAATGTTCTTTTAATACTTGGTTATCATCAAATTCCAAAGAAAATATGTCATGAACAAATCTTGTTCTAACTGTGATTTCGTGGTTCTTGTTGTGGCCCTCTCACATGGTACCGACACGGTTTGGGACACATGTCTGAGCCTAGTACGACCATTTTTGTCTTCATCCATTGCAGGTGTGTTATAAAAAGAGATTGATTTAAACAAAATGTCTAGAGAAATTCACAAAATCCACAAAATCACCCGATTTTTTGACTGAGTATAATCCAGAGATGCGTCACCGAAAACAGTTCAAAGAAAATACAGAGTTGAATCTCTGGAAAAACATGCGATTTTCCTCCCATGGAAGAAACTCTTTTTCTGCCCTACCAGCCCCAAATAAACTCAATGCATGTTATTCTAGCCTACTTGTTTCGTTTAAACTACAACCTAATGTGTCTAAAACAGGTAATGTAACTTAAAAATTAACTACAAATCAAAACATAAAAAGAAGGAGAGGAAGAAGCTTACCAAAAGAAATTGATTGATGAGCAGGAGAAGCTTGAGTGTTATGAGATGCTGGAAAGGAGGAGAAAGAGCTCCACTGATGCTTCAAAGCAATGAAGATATGCTTCATTGGTTATGAGAGGCAGAGCTCAACTGAGTTCTTTAGAGAAATTTTAAAAAACTGAGGAAGGAGGAAGAGGTAAGAGTCTGGCGTGGGATATGAAAAAATAGAGTCTACCTTTATCTACATATATTTTTTAATATTTGGCAAATGATCAAATCATTATAAGACATAAGAGTATCAATTATGAAGTAAATTTGATTGAATGAAAAAAGTAATCACAAATAAATAATGTCAATTAAAAAATAGTCATTTATAAGTAAATAAAATTACTAATTCATAGGAAAACAAGTTAAAATCATTCCATATGTCACAAGTTAGTATTGCTTATTTATTAAGTACAAAAAATGTGAATAAAGAATGAATTGATAGTATAGTTATTATTGTCATAAAATCATTATTATTGCTTTTGGTCAAATAGTGTAGTCTTGGAATTCATCATTTAAAGGTGAACAAAGTGGAATGTTGGGTTTCAACTCGCACCTCTGCATCTGGTTTGTCTATACAACTATTAACTGAGTTGATTTAACGAGAAAAAAATTTAATATTCTTTTTAATTCTGTATTTTAATTTCAAGGTTCATTTTAGTCTCTTAACTTAAAAAAATGTACATATTAGTCATTTAACTCTTTAAAATGTACCGTTTTAATCATTTTTGTCTGATTAGCGACAAAAAACTTAGAAATTGATCGCTAAATTCGTCGCTAATCAGACGAAAAGAACTAACACGATACATTTCAAAAAGTTAAGAGATAAATATGAAAAATTTTATGTTAACGGGTCAAAATGTACCCGGAGACTAAAATACAAGACCAAAAAGAGTATTAAGACGAAAAAACTATTATTATTATATACACTAAAATAGTATAATTCTTAATTCAACAGGTTATAATCAATTTTTTTTTAAATAATAAAATTAATATATTTCTTAATAAATTCAAAGTTTAATTGAGTATATCATTAGTATAGGATGATGAAACTTTATAAATATGCAAAATATCAATTTTCGTCTCGTATCTTTAGGGAAAGGTTCAGCTGGGTCCCTCAATTTTAAAAACGATCATTTTGGTCCTTTAAATTTATCAAATGTTTCAGGTTTATCCTTTCTAATCATTTTCTGATAACGCTGTTAAATACTCTAATGTTTGTATTCATGTCAGCTCATGTGGTATCTTTTTCTTTATAAACCCAGAAAACACGAAAGTCTTCTCCCAATTGGGGTTCATCATTTTTCCATCTTCTTCTTGAAATTATGGTTGTCCATTATTATAGAGTAAAATTTGATTCAATTATTAAAGTATTGTCCATTGTGAAATTAGGCTTGTCTTATTTCCTTTAGGCATTTCTCTTCCTTCCTTTGTGTTTCACTATGGCCAACTTAGGCAATGTATCCATAAAGGTGGAACCCAAACTAGATAGTGACGAGTTTTCATCATTCATTAGAGTGGATAGTCCATATCTTATAGATATTTTCTATGGGGTGAATTCTCCTGTTCATGCCCAGAATGTTCCTAACGGTAGTTCTGGGTTGAGTTTGGACTCTTCAGATAATGATGATGATCATGTGGTGAAGGAAATTGCTACTCGCGACGCCTCTTTTCCCTGTTCCTATTTTGATTTGGGTATTTATTTATCTAGGGAGGCGGAACTCGAGACTATTTACTTCATCCATTCCCTCGAGAAATACTCCATTCATAGTCGGTCTAGGGTTTGTGCTTCTTTTCATAGTTGTTTTGTTTATTTCAACCAAAATAACCCTTTTTATGATGGAGAAGCAAATATGGTTCGACATGAGAGTTTGTTGGAGCCGACTAACGCAAATCAATATAGTTGGGTAAATCTTGAATTTCAGGGGAAAGTCTCCTCCTATATCCAAAATATTTCCAATGTTTAGATTGGTTGATTTCTCATATCCTACCAACAAAATGATACGCAACGAGTTTGAGGGGTGCTTTATTCCCTTTTATGACTGTATCTTCTAGAAATTGGGTGTAAGGTTGCTCCTGATTGCTTTCGAGAAGGAGGTGCTTGATCACCTGCTCACTGCCCCATCTCAACTCTGTCAGACCCCAATTTTGTCATACCAATTTATTATACAACTGTTAAGAGCCAAATTATGCATATATTTGATAGTATTTTGTGGCCCTTCCAATTGATTCCTTGGTAAATTAGTAGTAAAACCATAAGTTTCAGTGTAAATAAGTAAGTTTTAGAGTATGCATGTAAATAACTTCGATTGTGATCATTTTGATGCATTTTTATAGGTGTTAATGCTTGAAATAATGCTTGGAACCTTTGGACGATGAAAGATGGTTTTGAAGATCAAGTTTTCGGCAATTTGACAGCAAACCGCACTTAGCGAGTTTTTCAGCGCGGGATCAACACACTTTTTGGACAGAGGCAGTAGCAAAAGGATCAAAACCGCGCTTAGCGCACTCCTACATATTTTTCGCCCTTGTAACTGACTGCGCTAAGGGCGCTCTGAGCTGGCTTAACGCGGTGGCACTTAACAACACTTTATGAAACTCCTATATATGGGCACTTGCTAGATATTTTGGGGGGACACTTTATACTATTCACTTTTCAGATTTAGATAATATTTTTTAGGGTTTGAAGCTTAAAAATTCCAAAAGGAGTAAAAATCAAAGCTTTGGAGCATCAATCCTCGATCTTTCGACTATGATGTTAGTAGAGCTTTTTTTCTTACTTGTTGATCAAGCTACCATGGTGATGGTTTGCTAAACATCTTTTGTGTCAAGATTAGAGGTATTTAACCTTATTAATATGTATTTCTTTTGATCTTTTTTATGTGAACAAGGTTGATTATCAATATATGATGAATATCTTTTATCTTAGTGATATATGTATGATTTGAATCACTCTAGACATAAATTTTCTAAACTTTGATCTAAGTTATTCTTGTATCAACAAACAAACTCTAGACATAGATTTGTGAGTTGATATTTGCCTTGTATCAATCTTTATGTTTATTGTATTGATTGTTAGCATGAGACATCATCTAGTGATTGATACAATAATACTCACAAAACCACTTTAGACATAAATGATATTGAGAGGATACATGATTGTATTTGTCGAAACCAATTTCACATGCTTGATTAATCGGATATGTACGAAAGGGGTTAATGAAACCTAATCTTGACATGCTTTTCTCAAACAAACATTTTTCTAGAATTTAATATTTGCTGCTAAAACAAGTGAAAACATATGTTACAAAACAAAACCTTTTTAAAACCCTCACTTAAAACAGTTTAAACTGTAGAACGACAAGTGATATCAGAATAATCCCTGTTGAGACGATAAAACAAAACCCACGACATATATGCTTTTCAACAACAACCCATTTCTAATTTTTCATCAACATTAACATGACCATTACATTCATAAATCATTTGCATTGTGTCATATCTCAATTTTGACCCTGAATTTTTGAATTAATATAGTTATCATAGCATCTGCATATCATATCATGCATTTCATCTCGTTTAATGCCTGAATTATCAGTCAGAATAAACCTGTCGGATTTACAGACGAATCAGTCAAACTAAAATCAAGCCGTGCGTAAAATCAGTGGACGAAAAGTTTCAAAATCGAGCTTGAAGACGACAGTTATATTAATATGTGTTTCATGTAGTTTAACTTGGCGTGCTCATTTTAACTTTTCGACTGCTTGTAGGTCGCATTTTGACCGGTCTGCGCCTTTTAACCGGAGAAAAATTTATTTCAAAATTTGACCAGACGCTGTATTTTTCCGAGTCGTTTATTTCGCGCTGATCATTTTTGTGCATTCATTTTATTTTTTCGAGCACTTCGATAACAGTCTAATTATTCATTTTTAACCGATTTCTTTTTAATTTTTAATTAATAATATTTTTATTTAATCAGATTTTTAAGTTAGTTTTATTTTAATAGTTTATTTCATTTTTATGTCATTTATCATTTTTTCTTTTTAAAATAATATAAAAATTTTGTTTTAATTTTGTTTTTGGAAACACTTGATACTTAAATTTTGAAAAGTTAGTTTGTTTTGCTCATTTTTTTGGAATAACCTGATATGCACACTCACGAACCTGCACTTCCCTTCTTTAAAAAAAACTGAAAAGGACAACTCATTGGAGCTGGTCCACATAACCAAACAAGCTTTGACCAGAAAATAACTTCACTGCAATATACACCCTATTTAACCAACATAAAACCATGCTCCAACAAAAAAAAACAGAGAACAGCGCATGAAAATGAAGCTTAGATTAATGAAAACGAGGTGAAGATCCTCATATGAGCATAACTTGAACTGTGATTCTTTTCTTTCCATTTTCCAAATCCCACACCATTTCTACCATTGATCCCTTACTCCACTTCCTGCTTCACATTTTTTCCCACACATTACTCCCTCTGTCATCACCTCTCACAACAGAAAACTCTTTCTCTTTTTTTCATTAACAAAAGAAGTATCTTGAACCGTCAACCGGACCACCAACAAACTTTCTTTGAACAACTCCGGCCATTGTTTTTTCGTTACATAAAACCACCATGGATACTGTGCAGGCTCATACACATCCAAACACTCCATATTTTCCATAGAAACACCACCAACTTCATCAACCACGATACCCTTGCTCCCTCGTCAAAACGAACCATGAACTCAACACTGCTCAGTCATTGTTTCGCCGTGAATCAGTACCTTGGTGATACTTTTTAAACACAAAGTTAATGTTTATGATTCTTGGGGGAGTTTACTAGGGAGCATTGATATATAGTGTAGGACTAGGCACCTTTGTGAGAGACACACCACATACTCACCCAAAACCTTAAGATTTTAGGTGGACAAGTGGTGTGTCTCTCACTAAGGTGCCTAATCCTACACTATGTATCAATACTCCCTAGTGAACTCCCCCAACAATGATCTGGTGTCTACAAGTTGGATAGCTAGCTACCAATTTGAAGTTTCCATTGTTGTGCACAATCGTAACACCTTGAGGACGCCGGTTTGATGAACACTGTGACGAATATTGTAACGCCATGCTGCTGTTGTGATTGATTCACTTCAAGGCTTCAACATTACGACATTGCGGTAACATTTTAAACCGGATTTGTTTTTATATCAAGTTGATTATTAATGTGTAGTATACTTAATTTGGATGCGAGTTTGCTATGATTGTTGTTTCTTTTTCGCTTTTGCTGAGAATTTTCTGTTTGATTCTGTAACAATCATATACAATGTAGATACTGTAGTGTGTGCTGCTAGTTATGTATAGTTGCTACATTTCGGTTTTTAAATATCGTTGCTGCTGTTGATTTGGTTCATTTCGGTTTTATTTGTGTAGAATAGATGTTTTCACCATTCATTATTCTTGGATGTGTTTTCCATATGTGCATATGCATTTTTTATTTGGAGAAGAGGAACAATGTCACTATGAAGCACGTTGTTTCTACTGGAAGTTTGAAGTTTAATCTTTTACTTACATTTACATGTGCATTGAGGCACTGTTAGGCTTATGTGTGGTGTGGTTTTTTGTGGCTTTTGGTATGGTGATGGTTCAATATAGCTTATTATAAATTTGGTACTGAAACTTAATATTGGACTTCTCTATCTTGCAATGCTTGTTTCGATCTCAACAAAAGAAAATGGGTTGTAGTTTTTGTTTTATTGTATATGGCTGGGTTTAAGAAAAGTAGAACTTTAATTGCTTATTTTTGTTTTAATTTATTTATTATTATAGAACTTTGGGTTAAAGTAACATGTTTGTTTTGGCTTGTGAATACATTACTGTATGCTAATTCTCATGCAAGTTGGAGGTACACTTGGTCCAAAATTGCAAATTCTCATCTCATTTAGTATAGTTAAAATTAATGTCGAATGTTTGTTATAGTTTTTGTTATTACCATTTCTTTAAAATAGTAATAGTAAATCTTCATTTTTTTTCTTCTTACTTTTTTTTTTATTACTTGTTTGATTATTTAAATGAGTATTTAATTAATTGTTTATTTCTTAATTAATTAGTTGATTATAATTTAATTAATTAATTGCTAAGTGATTTATTTGATTAATTTCCTAACTGATTTTAATGTGTTTAGATAAATTAGCTAATTTCTCTATCCATGTCCAATTCCTCACCACATGTAAATAATCAAAATCAATTTCATTAACTTTTCATCATCGATTAAATAATTTCGAACTATCTTCAAAAACTATTTTCGAATTCAGAGTTAAGTTCAAACATTAATCAAATCATAATTTTACACAATCTAACTATTTCCTAAATCAGGTGTAATGCTAACCATACTTTTTTTTCAAAACAAACACGAAAGAAGAGGACCGTTGAAATCTAGCATTCTAATAGAACCCTCGAATGATCGGTCTCGAGCCTCGCGCCTTGGGATAACTGTTTATTCAGTCTTTCATTTCTTAAAATATTTAATAAGGGCTCTTAGGATCTAACATTCTGACGTAACTCTTTGAACAATTGATTCTTATCAAGCATAATGTTCAATCTTTCCCTAAATAAAACATGAAAGAAGAGGACCGTTGGAATCTAGCATTCTAGCAGAACCCTCGAATGATCGGTCTCGAGCCTCGCGCTTTAGGGTAACCGTTCATTCTTTTCTTTCGTTTTTAAAACACCTGATAATTAACTTGGACAAATAAGGGCGGTTGAGATCTAGCATATTAGTGTAACTCTTTGAGCGATTGGTTATTATCCAATGTTCGTTCTCCATCAAACAATTTTTTATAATAACTTGAATGAATAAGGGTCGTTGGAATCTAGCATTCTGGTATAACTCTGGGAACAATTGATTATCATCAAATGTTCGTCATTCACTTAAAATAGATACAACTAATAAAACTATCATTTCTCACCGCCGTGCGAATAACCCTAAAATCTCTTTTTCATTAACGTAAGATATTGTGTCTGGAGACGACACAAAACATTGCTCCGTCCATATACTATTCGAGTCGAGATAAGAGGCGTTTCCCGCGAATATTGATTTGTAAATCCATTATGTTGTGATACAAATGTCCGCTCCTCACCTATTTTGGGTAAAACAATATTTTCTGTCGAATGCGACTAAATATCATTCGCTAAAATCGACCAACAAACAAACCTTTTTTTACCCAGAATTACGGACACTCTGATTTCTTATTTATCAATGAGAATACGTAGGCACAAGGGCCCTAATCCTTGACGAGCCACCTTTCACCTTTTTCACCGTAGTCCCCGAACTACGAAGGCTCTGAGTTTCTCATTGCACTATGAGGATACGTAGGCACGAGATTGCGAAGTCTTGTCGAGCCCCCTAGTAATAAACCCTTAGGTCCCCTTTCTCTTTAATAATAATCTAAAAATATTTCTCTTCACTCTCTTTCCCACTCAATAAGTAGAAGATTAGAAACTAACATAAGCTAATATTTATTCAACCCTAGCTAAATGGTTCCCGTAGAGTACAATGGACGTGAGCGGATGCTAATACCCTCCCCTTGCGTAACAGACTCCCGAACTCAAATATTGGTTGCGATGAAAATATCATTGTCTTTCTTTTAGGGATTTTATTCGATATTTTCTCTTTCCCCCTATGGAAATAAATAAAGATCGGTGGCGACTCTGATAAGTCCATCCCGCGAGCGTGCGGTTGCGCTTCGCGAGGTCATTCTCATTTTTTCGAGGTACGACACATAGAGTCAAATAAAAGTCAAGGACAAAACTTGGCTCTTTTGTGATTTTGATTTCTCATTTTACATTTTTTTGTTCATTAATTTGAATTTAAAGAAAGTCAAAGTCAAAAAGTTTGAATTTTGACATTGACTTCTTTAAATCTTAATTGCACATTTGTTTTTGGTTTTATCTCTTAATTTTGTTGGCTTAATTGCAATTTTGGTCTCCATATTTTTATTTTTTTTAGTTTTGATCCCCTATTTTAAAATTCGGAATTTTTATCCCTCTATTTTTCAGTTTTTTTGAGTTTTGGTCCCCCTCTTTTAAAATCCAAAACTTTTGTTCTTCCATTTTCATTTTTTTTTGAGTTTTGGTCCACTTATTTTCATTTTTTTTTAACTTTTGGTCCCCTAATAAATTTGTTTCAAATTGGAAAGGGAGACCAAAATCCAAAACAAAACTTAAAATAGGGGACTAAAACTAAAAAAAATGAAAATAGAGGGACCAAAATTTTAAATTTTAAAATAGGGGGATCAAAACTCAAAAAAACTAAAAATGGAGGGGCAAAAATTCTGAATTTTAAAATAAAGGGATCAAAACTATAAAAAATGAAAATAGAGGGACCAAAAAATTACAATTAATCCAATTTTGTTTTAATTTAATGCCTAAATCCATTTTAGTCAAAACTATTTTGATTCATAAGTAGATAAAAGTGAATTTCAATATAAAATGACTTAGAGTTGTTTTTTAATCTTTAGTTTTGGTAAAAAATTACAAAGTACAAAAGTTAGACAAAATAACCTTTTTCGTCCCTTAACTTTACACCAGGGTTCAGTTTGGTCCCTTAACTTTAAAAAGTGGCTAGTTAGTCCTTAACTTTTAAAATTGTGCCACATTTATCTTTCCGTTTGGTTCCGTTAGTCCAAGTTTGAAATCAATGTCCAGGTGGGCGTTCTGTGGGTGACGTGGAAACGAGGAAGTCTTAAAAGAATTTAGAGATAATGAAAAGTTTAACCTAATAATATCTAAGGGAGTGAACTTCAACGAAGCTCTGCTAGGGCAAACGCAAAGGGAGAAGCTCAACGAAGGATTGTTGCAAATCATTGTTGTAGACGCGAAGGATTGAAGTTTTTTTACTGTAGTTTATCAAAAGGTTAGTTAATTGCATTTTGATTTAGGTTTTTACGAAAATTTAGGGTTCGTGTTCAGTTTTAGGGTTCATGTTAATTTGTTAGGGTAAACCCTAATTATTTAGATATTCTAGTTAGGTGTCATGGATGAAGTCATTAATCTCAAAATTCATCACAGTGGGGAATTCACTGATCAGGGTCTTAGTTTATATGAGAATGGAGTAGTAGATGATTTGAGGGTAGATGTAGACAAATGGAGTTATTTTGAGCTAGTTGGTGTATTAAAAGACTTGGGTTATATGGAGTTTGAAACAGTCTATTACAAGGATCCACAATTTGGTATGAATGCACTTATTGATGACAAGGGTGTATTAGAAATAACAGATCTGTATAGGCTTCACAAATGTGTTGATATTTACATTCAACACACGCTGTCTCAACCTGACTACTGTGATGATGTTATTGACAATGTTGATGAGGGCCCTGCAGAAATTGTGGATGAGGTGGAAGAGTTACTTAGTCAGCTGGTTGATGATGTTGTTCGTGGTGAAAATACCACTCCTGTTGAGGAACAAGTTAATGTAGAGGAACAAGTTAATGTAGTCAGCTGGTTGATGATGTTGTTCGTGGTGAAAATACCACTCCTGTTGAGGAACAAGTTAATGTAGAGGAACAAGTTAATGTAGAGGAACAAGTTAATGTTGAGGAACAAGTTAATGTTGAGGAACAAGTTAATGTTGAGGAACAAGTTAATGTTGATGAACAAATGAATGTTGAGGAACAAGTTAATGTTAAGGAACAAATGAATGTTGAGGAACAAGTTAATGTTGAGAAACAAATTAATGTTGAGGAACAAGTGAATGTTGGAATTGAGGGAACAAATATTAGAGTTGATGATGGTTTAAGTACTGATGATAGTGAAGATGAGGACTACAAGTATGATAGTGCACAAGATGTGGCTTTTGAGGATGAGTCTGATGAGTTTGATGAGGTTGAGGAGGATGAACTTGATGCCCTAATTGGTGTTGAAATTGAAGGTAATAGCAATGTCCATAAACATAATGGGAGGTCTAGTGAAGATAAAGGCAGTGACAATGACAGTGATGACATGGAAATTGGTTGTGCTAGTGATGATAGTAGTGGAGTTCCTAGAATAAAACATCCAATTTTTAGACAACCAAAAGACATGGCAGATTACAAGTGGGATGTGGGAGTTTATTTTAGTTCAAAGAGTGAATTTAAGGAGGCAATAACAGCTTATGCTGTGCAAAATGGTAGAGACCTAAGGTTTGTAAAGAATGACAGAGTTAGGGTAAGGGTTAAATGTAAGGTTGGTTGTGAGTGGGAGGCATATTGTAGCAAGTTGCTCAATGAAGACACTTGGAAACTTAGGAAGGTGGTTGACAAACATAGTCCCAATAGGGAATATAATGTCAAACTGATGAGTACAAAATGGTTGAGTAAAAGAATCCAAAATAGTTTGAAAAATAATTCAAGGTTGAGCATAAAGGATATCAAAGAGAAGGCACAAAAAAATGGAATGTTGGGGTGAACAAAACAAAGGCAATAAGAGCAAGGTATGTTGCAAGAGATTATGTTGATGGATCATTTTTGGGAGATTACACAAAGGTCTATGACTACTGTCATGAACTGTTAAGATCCAATCTAGGGTCAACAGTTAAGATCAATGTGGATCCTGTACCAGAAGGTGTTGAGGATCACATGCCATGTTTTAGAAGGCTCTATATATGCTATGTTGCATGTAAGGAAAACTTTAAGTTGTGCATGCATGTAATAGGTCTAGATGGTTGTTTTCTCAAGGGGTTGTGTGGAGGGCAGATTCTGGCTGCTATAGGGAGGGATCCTAATGACCAGATGCTTCCCATAGCATATGCAATTGTGGAGGGTGAAAACAAGGATAGCTGGACTTGGTTTTTAGAGCTCCTAATTGATGACCTTGGAGGCAAAGAGCAATGCATGACTTACACCTTCATCTCAGACCAACAAAAGACAAATTTCTCATTTATTCTTATGCACTTATGTTTTCTGATATCTTATGGTACATGTTATACTATATTTTTATGCTACATTTTATGATATTGCAGGGGCTGCTACCCACTATGGATGAGCTATTGTCAAGGGTGGAGCACAAGTTTTGTGTTAGGCACCTCTATAACAATTTTAGGAAGAGGTTTCCTGGGAAGATGTTGAAGGACATAAAATGGAAGACTGCCAAGTCAACATACCCACAATAATGGGAAAGAGAGATGAAGGGAATGAGGGCCATAAATGAAGAAGCATTTAAGCATATGATGAAGACCCCACCAAGGTTTTGGAGTAGATCTTACTTTAGGACTACAAACAATTGTGATGGTGTTCTCAACAACATGTCTGAATCCTTCAATAGTGTAATTCTTGATGCAAGGGCAAAACCTCTAATCACTATGTTGGAAGACATCAGAATCTACTTGATGGAGAGATAGGTTAATAACAGAATGAGGTTTGGTACTTTGGATGAGAATGACATATTGCCTAATATTAGAAAGAAAGTCTGATCACAAAATGAGAAGAACTGGTTTCTTGGTGAAGTGCAGTAGGTGTAAGAAAGCAGGACACTACAAGTCTACTTGTAAGGACACAACAACTCAAACTGCACAACAGAGTGCTCGACAATCTTCCCAAGAATCTACTTGCACAACAGACTTCCCAACAACCTGCTCAACAATCTACTCAGACTGCTCAACAATCTCAGACTGTTACTCAGTCTGCTGTACAAACTACCCAAACCTCTCAGACAACAACCCAGTCTGCACAACATTCTACTCAATCCTCTAAGGGGAAGACTGCTCAGAAGACTCATGGTCCTGCCAAGGGGAAGACACAAAAGCTACCTGTTAGGAAGGCACCAAGGCCATTTGTTCCACCTGGGCCTACAACCAGGTTGTCTGCATCCAAGAATGTTGTTGGTCCAGTCACTAGGAGATCTACTCCAACTAAGAGAACATCTGCAAAGAAGAATCCCTAGAAATATTTAGGATGAAGTTTTTTATGTTGTATTTTGTGCACTATGGTATTGATGTAATGAACAAGTTTTTTGTGTTTTTTGTTATGGTTCTGAACTAGTTCCTGGTGTATTTTGTTATGGTGCTGAACTAGTTCCTGGCGTATTCTGTTATGAACCTAATTGTAGTTTGGTGCACTTTAGTGCTTTTGTTATGAACATATTCTGGTTGTGAACATAACTGTATTCTGTGAAAATATCTTCTGTTAGTAACATATTTTGTTATGAACACCACTGTATAGGTCATGTCCAAAAATTATAGGTCACTTACAACATTAAAAACAGATACAAGCATTATAGGTCATGTCCAAATTTGTGAACATATTTTGTTCTGGTTGTGAAATACAAGCATTATATGTTCTGGTTGTGAACATATTTGTTATGACTATATTCTGTTATGGAAAAAAATTATAGGTCATGTCCAAATTTTTTATGAATACAACTGTATAGGTCATGTCCGATTTTAAAAGTCTTGCCAATATTTATAGGTCATGTCCAAGAATTATAGGTCACTTACAACATTAAAAACAGATACAAGCAAATACAACTGATACAAGCACATACATAAAATTCATTCATAAAACAGCAAATACATTCATTCATAAAACATTTCAACTTTCATTAAATTCATTCATAAAACATTTCTACATTCCTTCAAGATAACAGCAAAAACAAATGCTACAAGCACATACACCATCTAACTAACCTAATTCAACCTAAAAATCAATACAATGATAATTATCAAAAACATCAAATTCCATATTTTTTTTCACTTGATGATATTCTTCATTTCAGCATCAATAATCATAAGCTTTTTCCCAAGTTCTTCAATGTCTTTTTTTGCTTCATCCAGTCCCTTTGTAGCCACACTCATCCTATGCATAAAAAATTCTTCTTTCTCATCAAAGGCATCCTCATGGAACTAACCAAAGTAATTGCATCCAACTTGCATCTGAAATTTGCATTTCAAAGAGGTTCAAGATGCATGTATAACAGAAAGTAAATACACATAAAATACAATGGATACCTTATAATTGGGACAACCCCAAAATAGTTTTCCCATATTCTTCACAGTTTTTGCCCTTTGAAGTATAGCCATGTCTCCACAATAACACATGGGCTTCCTTCTAGAACTTCCACTGGCTGTTGAATCCCCACTTTCTGAATTTCTCTTACTCAACAACGACGAATAACTACCCAATTTCATGTTTCCCTAAACCCTAACTTTTAATTTTGAGTGAAATTGTAAAGAAATAGGATGAATTCAATTTGCCCTAACAAGTGAAATAGGGAAAACGACTGCAAACAAAACTAAGAAGGAAGAAGATGATATTCCAATTCCATGTCAGCTGCCATGTAACAAAAAATAAACGGACGTTTGACCCAACTAACGGCAAGAACTACTTTGACACCATTTTAAAAGTTAAGGGACGAACTAACAACTTTTTAAAGTTAAGAGATCAAACTGGACCCGGGTGTAAAGTTAAAGGACGAAAAGGGTTATTTTGCCACAAAAGTTATTTTTTAGTCATACAAGTTAGTTTATAAGGATGCATTTCTATCTGGACTTTTTCATATTACATGCTACTTCATTTTCACATTGCATTTATATTTTTAAAAAGTACTAAAAAGGATTCAAAATATTAAAAAATAAAATTTTTATTAATAAATTAGTTTAGTTTTTTTTTTTTTACATAAGACAAAAGAAAAAGCAATAAGTAAGAGATTTTGTTTTACATTTTTTTTACACAAAAATACAAAAAGAATTAAATTGAACAAAAGTCTCCAATTTGGTTGAAGGCCCACTTGATCCTTGCCTTTGCAGTGCACGTTTTTTGCAGCATCCTCATCATGTTTGCTCCATACAATCATCAACATGGAACCGCCCTGCAAGTGGAAATTACTACATGAGTCTCAACACCAAAAATCAACCTTGCCATGCCATACGCATGAGAATCATCACCAACATCACATACAACATCCAAAATCTAACTAACAAACTCAATGAATATCTCAGCAACACAACCATACCCATACATACACCAATATACAAAAGTCAATGAATTGAAAAATGAGCAACTCAGTAGAAGAGCAAAATGTGTAACCCTTAAACAGATCCATTACCATAACCATTAACAAATTACAAACAGAAAAAAACAATTGAGAAAAGCAACAAATTCACAAAAGAGAGCAACTCAAACGCGTGAACCATATCACATTCCATCCATACATCAAATTTCATTCTCACAGACACAAACAAGCACACAATTATCACTCAATAAGTACACTCCCTAACAGAATTTCTAAACACAAATAAATCTCAACCTATGATAATCACAGAAATTGCAAAATCACTCTGTGATTCTTCCCTCCAAATTACTCTACAACAACAACATTTTTCCCACTAATTCACTCACCCTCACCCCTATATAAATACCATCACATTCATTCATTTTCAACTGGCACGGCTGATATGAGAGAGAGAGAGAGAGAGAGAGAGAGAGTGAGAGTGAGTGTTTGGATTGCAATGGGAGTGGGACGGAGGGTCCCCTCTAGGTGTGGAAGACAAGTGGCACCTCTAGGTGCCCTTGATCTGGCCAGATGGTTCAATATAAACTCCTGATTTGTTGACCTTGCATTCCTTTGACCCTAGTTGTGTGTGTGTGTGTGTCACCCCCACGCCACTGTCATGTATCCACATGCTTATTACCTTATGATTAGCTGGTAATCATATCAGAATGTTGTGAGGTTGAGTGATTGAGTCTATCTTTATTGAATCAGCGCTTTTGGGCCTATCCTAGGCCTTTTGCTTTTTTAACAACCCCTCTATTTCTTTTCCTACAACATTTTTTTTTTAAATTTTATTTTTGATGGATCATAGTTAGGCTTTGGGCCTTCTCTACTGTTTTTAATCATATTTTATTTGTTGAAAATTTTACCCCTTACCCCTACAATTATACCTATACCTTTATCAAAAAAATTTTATGACCAAAATACCCTTGTATAAATAGGTAAAAGTAAGATTTTTTTTCATTTCCCATTTACCACACGTCTAAGTCATCCGGAGAAGATTTTTAAGTATTGCATTCCGGAACACTTCTACCAACTCTTCCGGTTCACATTTTCATTTCCGGAACACATAGCAAAAGTCATCCGGTGCATTTGATATTACCGGAACACATCAAGTAAGTCTTCCGGTGGTCTTTTTTGTTCCGGAAGTCATGGAAGAAGTCTTCCGGTTCATCTAGTTTATGAGTTTGCTTTCCGGAACTCTTTAGAGAAGTGTTCCGGAACGCGTCCAAAACATGTCAAACCGGAACTCTTCACTAAAGTGTTTCGGAACGCTTTTTTTTTTTAATTTTTTTTTTTATATATTTCATATTTATGTTTTTATTTTGACAGTGGTGCGCACACGAGGCAGAGACGGTTTGATCCCTAGGCTCGGGCTAGGACGGGGCGAATCATCGCGGGTGGCTGAGGAAGAGCATACCGGTGCATCTGCTTCAGCAGCGCAACCCGTTGGATATCCAGGAGGACCGTACGATACCTCTCTTTTGGTTACGTACGAACATCATGTTGCTAGACGTATATGGTTCGGTGAGGTAAATAAACTACAATTATTTGATATTGAATAAAAGTTGAATTTGTTATGTTGTAATTTATAATATATTTACGTTTAATTGTTTTCAGGAGAGGGGTTCGAAGAAAGAGCTGAAGGTAGCAGGTAATGGGTTGAAGCTGGCTCAGAGGGTTCCACAGCTTCTTCCTAGAGAGATAGAGAATTTGATAGCTCACTCTGGTTTAGCTTCACTTTAGAGGACGAGTATGTCGAAGATAGATACGAACCTGGTATCTGCCTTTGTGGAGAGATGGCATATAGAGACATCTTCATTTCACATGCCATTTGGTGAGATGACGATTACTCTGGATGACGTCTCTTGTCTGCTTCACTTGCCCATCAGGGGAGTATTTTGGAGCCCTCAAGATATCAGCGAAGGGCTTGCTGTTGATTGGGCAGTTGATTACTTGGGAGTTTCACGGAGAGAGGCACAGAAACATGTCCGTGCATGCAGAGGTTTTTATTATAAGCTGGAGTGGTTATACGATTTATTCGTCGAGCACAGAGCCGCTTCTAACTGGACATTAGCGACTAGAGCATATTTGTTGATGTTAGTGGGTTGTACCATTTTTGCGGATAAGACATTTATGCTTGTGGAGGCACGATACCTTGCGCTATTTATAGACTTGGAGGCCTTATCCGGATACAGTTGGGGAGCAGCTGCGTTGGCTACCCTTTATAGACATCTCGGAGATGCTTCCATGTTCAGTTGTAAGCAGCTCGGTGGTTATCCGACTCTCCTACAGGTATTTATTTTAATTGAGTTTATTTTCGTGTAATTAATTTTATTAAGTATAATAATTTTATTTTTCTAGTTTATTATGTTATAATTAATTATTTTAGATTAACTAATAGTTTTTATTTTGTAACAGTGCTGGATTCATGAGTATTTCCCAGGACTTGGAAGAAAAGGAGAGAATTGGACACCAGCTACTAATTTTGGTCTTCCTCGAGCGATGAGATGGTCCTATAAGCAAGGTGCCCTGAAGGTGGATGACTTGCGACCTATTCTGGATGAGCTGACACCTAGCGATGTCATATGGCGCCCGTTTGAGGACCATAGAGCATGGCGGCAGTTTGATGAGTTGTGTCTGTATAGGGGGTGTCTGAGATGGGGTACATTATTTTGCCATACTTGCCTGACAGAGTGTTGCGTCAGTTTGGATATAGGCAGTATGTTCCACCTCCACCTCTTGATCCTACGATGGCTGGTGATATTGATGTTGAGTGGATTAGTTATCATTAGAGTGTTGCAGATGTGATTCGTCCGACAGCACTAGCCACCACCCTATTTGAGATAGTTGATGGATATCTTCAGTGGTATTATCGTGTTTCGCATCCTCGTCTCATACCGCCCCGTCGGGACGCGCCAAGAGAGGTGCCAGTTCCCGTTTACGACGCAGGACCATCTGATCCTAGTTGGGCTCGTGTTTCTTCATTGATTCATCGTTATCTTCAGCGAGCTGGTGCTGAAGAGGATGATCCACAGTTTGCTGAATTGTTCGAGGCTTTACAGATTGCTCGTGATCATTGACTTATATTTATGTTTATGTTTATTTAGACTATGTCACTTATGTTTATGCTTATGTATTAACCTTTAGACTCTATTGTATTAACCTTTAGACTTTATTGTATTAACCTTAAAAATGAATAACTTGTTAATCACAGCATCTATTGTTTAGCTTTAAAATGAATAACTTGAAATAAGAAATGAATAACATAATTTATATTTCATAATGCGTTGGTAATATGGGCGTAAGTTGTTGCCAATGTTGTAGACGTGCTGCAAATCCTATCATCCAAGATGTTGCTTCTGTAGAACGAAACTTCTTCCAATCTACTGTCACTGGTGGTAATGGAAACCCTTCTTTCATGTTTACCTGAACAAAAAAAAAATCAAAATGTCAAGTAAAAATAACTAAGATATTTGGTTAGTCACATTAACTAAAAAAACTAAGTAAAAATAACTAAGTACCTGAACCCAGTGATTCCCGTTTACAAAACCAATGCAATAAAAGGATACATTTGGTGAAAATGAGGTTGTCATAGGGAAGAAAGTCAAGCATTCAAACCCTAAACAGACAAGTACAACATTATAACGATTCGCTATCAAGTAACCCATATCTGGTAGAGTCAACCATTTCTGTGGTGGTTGAGGACCAAATGCCTCTATCATCAAAGATTCTCTCACTCTTGCTAACCGTTCACCAAATAAATTGGCATACAAACTTGATCTTTCGTTATGTATTATTCCCAACCCCAAGTCTCGACGAACCATTGGCCAACCATCTTCACCATATCCATGCAATGAAGCAATGACTCTAAATCCACAATTACCATCTGATACAACATTAACTACATCATCAATATACGACCTGATGTGATTAGGAAACTGAAGGATGAACTTCTTAGATGACTGTGCAGATTTTGATATTTTCAACTTCTTCGAAGCCTGTGATGCTTGAGATTTCTTCTCTGAAGATTGTGATAATTTCAACTTCTTTGAAGTTTGTGATGGTTGAGATTGTTTCTGTGAAGATTGAGATGCTTGATCAACATACTCATGATACGAAGGGTCCCTATAAACATCATACCCTACTGGTTTTTTGCCTTTCTTCTTGACCCCTCCTTTGGTTTTTATTTTCTCAGGTGGTGGACACAAAGAAGTCATTGTGGGAAAGGCAAGTTCAAAAACCCTACTTTTTAATGCCCTTTTCCCAACAATATCTAGTGACCTAAACCTTTTCCATAACTCGTCTATTGCCCTACTCATATCCACCTCTGATCCATCATCTACGTCTTCCTCCAACTTACCTTCCATACTTAGTTTCTTCCAATGTACATGCACAACATCTATTGGTATCGATATACCACTAATTCTATATCCTGTCAACTCACAAGCACAAGGTAATCCATAGGTTGTTCTAAGAGTACAACGACATATTTCCTTGTTAGTTCCTACATAATCAACCCGTGTTAACTCTTTAGCAATGCGTCTCAATGCAGCTCGAGACACTGAACCCCGTAAGTTATTGTAAAACGGACCTACGTGGGCATGCTCAACTTCATAAAAATTCTTTTGAAAAGAAGCTCTAATGTTGCCCAGCTGTAACTTTAAGTTGTCATTCATAGCCTCCCAACATTTGACCATGTCACCAATACTGTTCCCCAACATATACTTTAACTTCCAATGAGCAGACTCAACCCTACAAAATAATACATATTAAAAATACAAAAATACAAAAAAAAAACATAAAATTTAGAAATACTTAAAAAAAATATACAATTTAGAAATACTTAAAAAAAATACATACCTATTAGTCGTCATGTTACCCAAATGTAGCACTTGATCAATCCATGCTCCAACAAATCTTTGTCTATGTGGTGTCAACCATGTGTCCTTCACATAATCAATAAATTCATTACATTCAACACATGCCTGCTCAAGTAGCTTCAACCGTTGATCATACTCAATCTCATCACTAGCCCATACAACTTCACTCCATAATTGGTCAATTGTCTCTTGCTTTTCACGAGCCACGTATTGTTTCCGTTTTGCACCAACATTTTTGTTAATATGAAATCGACATAGCAAATTGGTGGACCTTGGAAACACAGTTTCAATGGCTTTCATCAAGGCAAGATCTCTATCTGTCACAATCACTTGTGGACACAAATCTTTCTTCACAAACAATTGTTTAAGCTTATCTAATACCCAACAAAATGTCTCAGTCTGCTCTGACTCAATATACGCAAATGCGACAGCAAAAGTCAACTCGGTTGATGTCATGCCAACAATTTCAAACAGCGGTTGCCTATATTTATTTGTCTTGTAAGTGCTGTCCATAACTAACACAATAGGAAAAATATTTAACAACTTAACTGAATCTGGATGAGCCCAAAATATATCTCTAATAACTTCAGAGTCGTCTCTTTTTCTACACCAATAAACATAACCTGCACCTTCAATAAGCTTAAACAAATGTTGTATCTCACTTCTAGGACCTTTGATCTCTTTTTCGATCGTACTCTTCTGCTTGTATATTTGTGTTATCCGAGTGACATTATCTGGATCTTGCTCTTGCAAGGAAAGCAATATATGTCTAGGTGGAACCTTTCTCTTTGTCAAATCAACAACATGTTGCTTTTGATCCGCTGTCAACCTACCGACAAATGCGTGACCTTCTAATGTATCAGGCAGACCATGGTTATGAACTCCACATTTTACATCAACCTTCCATCCAGACCCATCTTTCGCCGGAGTCGACCTGATTTTAAATGGGCATCCACATTTTTTCGTTGCACTTTGGGTTCCACTACGACTATCCTTGTGTTTCCCACCTTTATCACAACCAAATATTAATTTGTTACTTCTTCCTCTCTTGCCTGTTTCAATATCTGAACGAGTGATGATAACTGTTACTTTATTCTGAATTCCGATCTCTTTAATCCATCTTATCACCTCTTCACGTGTACCAAATCTTTGATTAGTTAAAAAAGCATCAGACGTATCTACACATATTTGATCTTTATCGCTTATTTGCAGAGGAATTTCTTTACCTACATTTAAAAAAAAAAAAAATTAAGAAAACAAACCGGAAGACTTACTTGAAGTGTTCCGGTGAACAAATTAAACAAACCGGAAGACTCACAACAAGTTTTCCGGAACACATTTAAAACAAACCGGAAGACTTGATGATAGTGTTCCGGTGACACAAAACTAATTCTATAAACCGGAAGTCTTTTAACAAGTCTTCCGGTACGTACTATTTAATTCACCGGAACTCTTATCAAAAGTCTTCCGGTGTGTAAATTTGCTTATCGGAAGTCATTTTGTATGTGTTCCGGAACGAGCAAAATGAGGTAAATTTTTTTATCGCTGACACACGTCTGACAATGAACAGTAAAAGTAAAAAATAATAAAATAATAAAATTATTAAAATTAACCAGGGATAGAATTGGCATTTTTTTAAAAATGTAGGGGTATGGGTATAATTGTAGGGGTATTGGGTAAAATTTTCTTATTTGCTGCATCCTTTTATTTATTTAATATTATTATTATTTTATTTATTTAATCTATTTATTATAATTGGTTAAATAAATAAATAAATAAATAAATAAATAATATTAATCATAATAATAATAAATAATTAGAAATAATTTAATATAAAAATATTTTCTCACATCAAATCTTGATTTTATTTATTTTGTTATTATTAATATCATTTGCTTATTATTTAATTATTGCAATTAAATAAATAAATAATTATTAATGATTATAAATAAATAAATCATTAAGTAATATTTTTAAATACATTTAAAACCCTTAGTTCAACGCCAAGTAGATTTTCAAAACCTTGGACCAATGCCAAATAACATTTTCAAAACTCGTTTCCTTCGACTAATTTCGCATCATTGCAAATTCAAATCTTTTTCCGAATCAAACGTAACGCTGAAATTATTTTTACAATGAACTCAAAAGAAGAGGAACATTGGAGTCTCACATTCCATAAAAACTTTAAATGATCAGTCTCGAGGCATACTTTTTGGAATAATCGTTTATTCTTTCTTTCGTCCTAAAACACTTAATTCAAACTTGGACAAAAAAGGAACATTGAAGTCTAGTATTCCATGAAACCCTTGAACAATCGGTTCCGAGGCACACATCTTGGTATTGCTGAATGTTCGTTGTCCATCAAACAAATTTCATAAACACTTTGAATGAAAAAGGAACATTGGAGTCTCGCATTCCATGAAAACCTGAATAATCGGTCCCGTGGCACACATCTTGATCATGCCGAGCATTCGTCATTCGCCTAAAAACACTCAACAAATCAAACCTATTTTCTTGCCCTCGCGCGATCAAAAACCTTTCAAAAAGAACATTATTTATTCTGTTCTACTGTGAATATAAACAAGCGTTTAAGTCTCCCCCGTGAGCATACAAGCCAACGTTTAACCGTTAGAGTGCAATCTAAACACACGTTCAATAAAAAAAACCAACCCACAAAAACTTGGTTTTCTACAAAGAACTACGTACCTTTGAATTCTTCATTGTATCTTAGGATACGTAGGAGCGAGACCCGCAATCTCGTCAAGCACCTTAATAAAAAAACTTTTTTGACCCCTTTTCTTTTCCTTTTTGATCTTTTTATCAATCGAAGAAAACAATTGACATACGCTAACATTCAATCACAAATCTAACTAAATGGTTCCCTTTGAGTATAACGGACGTGAGGGGTGCTAATAATTTCCTCTTGCGTAATCGACTCCCGAACCTGAATTTGGTTGCGACGACCATTTTCTTTTTCTTTTAAGGGTTTTATCGATATTTTCATTTTTTGCTTCTTTGAAATAAATAAAGTTCGGTGGCGACTCTGTTTAATAATTTTCGCGAGCGTGCGAACGCTCGCGAGATCGTATTTTTTAAGATGCGACAAACTCCACCCATTAGCTTGGGATTTTGTAAAAAAATTCCAACATTGGTATAAATATAAGGGGAAGCAGATCTTGCCTAAAAAAAACCTATTCTTTCACTTCTTCTGCGTCATACGTACTTCGATAAAAAAAAGGGAGCAGACAAGGGTTATATTTGGACAAGGATTAGGACCATGTCTTTGGTTCATTTTGTTCAATTTTGAAGAAAGAGAAAGTGAATAAAAAAGGAAAATTAGAATGAAAGAAAATATGCAATAGAGAGAAATAGACCCAATGCCTTTGGCGCCATAAAGGCCCGTTATTTTTCCTTCTTCAGCGCAATGTAGTAAAGTCTTCATTTTCTATACTGAGAGGTGGAATAATTTTAAGCCCCACTATATCATACACACTCCAGTTTCCTCGGCAGCTCTTTTAGAGTTCTGTAACATTCCAGACGCTATTTTGGGGCAGCTGCTTCTACAAACAGAGCTCGAAGGTGTTAGTCGTCAGATCACTTCTAGAAGAAAGATAGTTTATACTATATCTCTCTCACATCCCCCTTACTACTAATGAGAGGGTTATGAAAGAATGTTTGTTTTTGTTCTCTGAATAATTGATTAGCACCCAGAATATCATAGACGCGAGTTCTATTGAAGATAGGATGAGACTTTTCGATAATGGACCTAACTCTGGTGTGTTTGATCGGTCGTAAATCGTGTTATTCTTACTTAAACATCATTCTTTCCTGTTGACTTTTCATACGATAAAAGACTAAGGAACTGGCGAACGTTCATTTACCCAGGTAACTTCAACAGTGGAGATTGGCAACGAAGTTGACGAGCTTCATCTTTTTCGGTTACTCCACAGGTGGAGATACCCACTCTCCCTAAAGAGGAGGTTAGAGTCTTTCCAGTTAACCCGGGAGGCGTTCTTTCTAAATCAATTTATAATTTTTATTTGAATCCATTTAAATTTGAACATCCTTAAATCTATCTATTAATTCCATCTATGCAACTACCTTAAAACTATCTTGTATCCACTATCCAACTATCTTAATTACACCTCTTTTATTTTTATATTTAAAGGTATAAATTTTATTTCCATTTTTTGGTACATCAGTTACTTTCAAATCTCGATTAACCTAATTATGTATCAACAAATCTAACAGTATTGGCTTGTTGCATTTTTTATATTACACGAAATTTTGTTAGATCATGATAAGATACATAAATTTTGTTTGACTTAGCTAGTTTTTGTTTGACTATGATTAATATAGTTGAAATTAACCATGATAATATACATAAATTTTGTTTGACTTAGCTAGGTTTGTGCATTGTTGTTAAATTAAGTAAATGAAATTTCAAAAAACTAAATAAAATTGGATACATAACGCGTTCAGCGCATTAGATGTTTTTTTTTTTTATAGGCAAAATCACTAAAGAGAGATTAAGGAAATCTCTAACCTTCATACAAGAGAAAAAAGAACTTGGAACTCCCCAAAAGCACCCAACTGGGCATCCCTACTACATAAAATCTAAAGGGGATTTGTTCCAATCATAGAAACTACAAACCAGCCTATTACTCTTACCCAACATCAACCAAACCCAAGAAGTCACTACAATAGCGTAAAAGATAGATTTAACATTACAAACCTCGTCTTTAAACAAAATATTATTCCTAAAACTCCAAATATTCCAACAAGATATACACCAAATAGATAATATGAGGTTCTCCTTACATCTACCTCTTAACCTAGAACACCAAGCCAAACCATGGGATCCGCAGTCCTGATCTGAAATCCGCTTTATATCCAACCAATCACAAACCAAATTCCACACCATAACAGATCTATGGCATCTGAAAAAAAGGTGGGAAACATCTTCAATGCATCTGAAACAAAACATGCAGGCAATATCATGAGGGTTATTTAAAATACCCCTATTAACCAAATTCGATCGAGTGGGCAACCTATCGATTATCAACCTCTACACAAACACTTTAACTTTCATAGGGCAAGCCGAATTCCAAACACATTCCAAAATCTTAATCGAATTATCATCGAACGTGGTTAAAACAACCTGAGATGAAATAATATCAAAGAAGGACTTGACAGAGAAACCATTATTTCTGTCCAAAGACCATAACCATTTATCAAAGGCTACTTCCCTCACAATAACACCTTCCAAAGCCTGCATCAGGTTGTGCCACTCTCCAATAACCTGCTGCGAATTAAGAGGGATAATGTCTGAAACCTTCCAAGACCAATTGCCATCCTTCCACTCTCCTAATTCTGAAACAGTGTTGTCCTTATTGCTACATAATTGAAAAAACCTATTAAATCCCTCCTTTAAAGGTCTATCACCACACCAAATCGAGTGCCAAAACAACACCCCTTTACCATTCCCTACATCTGCTAATAACTTTTCATTAAAATGAAACAGAGACTGTGGATCCGGATTAGAAACAGACAAAATTTCTTTCAGCCAAGAAGAATTAGAATTCAAAATACCTAAAACACTATAAAGCTGCACTTTACGACTTAAATTACCGTAAATACTTACAAGAATAGGCCGCCATATTTCACTACCTTCATTACTGAATTTCCATAACCATTTAGCAAGGAAAGCTTTGTTGAAGAGGCCAATGTGTTTTATTCCAAGCCCACCGCAGCTTAACGGTTTGCAAACCGTATTCCAACTCGCCCAGGAAATATACCCCTTGCTCGAGTGACCCGCCCACAGGAATCTTCTTTGGATTGCGATAAGGTCTTTCACTACCTTCTTCGGGGCCTTATAGAAAGAAAGATGGTGGATCGGCAGGATCACTAACACACTATTAATTAGGGTCACCCGCCCTCCGATAGATAACTTACGACTTATCCAATTGGACAGCCAAGCCCTCATGCCCTCGACAACAGGACGCCAAAAAGCCACACTCCTAGGATTACCTCCAACTCCAATGCCCAGAAACTTAAAAGGAAGGGAACCCGACTTACAGTTAAGAAAAACCTCAGCCGCAACCAATAACCCAGGCTCAATACTAACTCCATACAAGCAGCTCTTAGAATAATTAATCTTCAGAACAGAAGTTACTTCAAACCCACGTAAAATAGATTTGAAAGCCCATATATTCGAAATGGAACCATCTCCAAAAAGAATGGTGTCATCGGCGAACTGAAGTAAATTGACCGAAGCAACGTTACTAAATTTGAAATCCTTAAGAACGTTGAGTGAGGAAGCTCTTCTCACTAAGCAAGCCAAACCCTCTCCAACAATTGCAAATAAGAAAGGAGATAGGGGGTCTCCTTGTTTAAGACCTCTTGTAACTTTGAAATCTTTAGAGGGACTACCATTAATTAAGACCGACATATAACTATTAAACACTGAACCACGGATCCATCTCATCCAGTTGGGCCCAAATCCCATATTAATCAACATTGACTTAAGAAATCTCCAGTCCACACAATCATACGCTTGCGCAAAATCTACCTTGAATAAAAGACACTTCTTCTTTTTCCTTTTAGCAAAGTCTATCGTTTCGTTGGTCACAAGAACACCATCCAAGAGTTGACGACCAGGGATGAAAGCCGTTTGAGAAGGCGAGATCAACTTTCCTATTACTTCTCTTAATCTTCTAGCCAGCATTTTAGAAATGATTTTCAAGACACAACCTATTAAGCAAATAGGTCTAAACTCTTCAAACCTCTGCGGACTATCAACCTTTGGCACAAGGGAAAGGAAAGACGAGACAAAAGCTTTATCCAACATACCCGTACTGAAGAAATCCAGAACGTTGTTACAGATATCCTTTCCCACTATCTCCCAACAGGACTTGAGGAATTTGAAATTGAAGCCATCATTACCCAGGCATTTATTACCTTCACTAGAAAACACTGCAAACCTCACATCTTCCTGCGAAAAACCAGCCTCATGCTTCTCTTTATCTTCCAGACTCAGCACAGCAACCCCATCGAAATTACCATACAAACTAGACCTCCTCTGATCTTTATATTTGAACTCAAAAAATTTCTTAGCCTCGTCCTTAATCGAATCCGGGTCTTCCACTAAAGTATTTCCCACTCTAATACCCAAAATATTATTAACACGATACCTAGCTTTAAGAGAATCGTGGAAGAATCTCGTATTGATATCACCATCATTCACCCATAATTTTCTGGACTTCTGTTTAATCATCATCTCCTTGAGCTTTAGATTTCTCCAAACTTCCTCTTGGATCACCATCTTCTCCTTAACTTTCTCCTCTTCTTGACTAATATCATTCCAATCCCAATTCTGCTCTAGCCCATTTAAGTTGGTAATGCTGTCCTCAATTTTCAAATCGAGCCACCCAAAAACGTGGGTATTCCACCACCTAAGATCTCTTTTAAGAACCTTAAATTTATTCCATAACACCAAGCTGGGAGGTCCTGAGTTATCCACAGACTCCCAAGACTTTTTCACAAACTCAGTAAAATCTTTATGCTTCAGCCAACAGTTAAAGAAGCGGAACGACTTCGGGCCCCAGTTAACGGAATTAGACTTCAACCACACCGGACAGTGGTCAGAGATGTCACGATCCCCCACCCATTGACTCTTCAGATCCAGAATGTCTATAACAGCTTCACTCACCAGGAATTTGTCCAACCTACTACAGCTACTCCCTTTAGGCTTAAACCAAGTAAATTTACTACCCACCATAGGCAAGTCTATCAAGTTTAAGCTATCAATGAAAGAATTGAACTCCAACATCTCTCCAAAATTAACCGAACTTTTGCCCTTCCTCTCCCCAATGGTTTTTATAACATTAAAATCACCTGCTATAATCCAACCACCAGTAGGGAGACTAATCTTTAAGGCAAGCAACTCCGCCCAAAGGATCCTTTTCTCAGCTATATCACACGCCGAATACACATTGACAACATACAAATTCATGTTATTCCAAAAGAAATGGAGACCTAAGAAACCATTCCCTTTGAAGGTGGAACAAGCGAATCCCAAGTCCTTCTTCCAAATAGTAAGAATCCCACCTGATTGACCATCTGAATTCGAAGCAGACCAATCGTAACTAGATGACCTCCACAACCCTTTAACAATCCCATCCTCAATGTTTCTCATCTTTGTTTCTTGAAGGAGACACAAATATGCTTTTCCATTACTCAACATTTGAGAGATCCTCCTTCTCTTAAGACTACTACAACACCCACGAACATTAAAAGTTACTATATTCATAGTGCACCTCTGCCAACATCCTTCTTACCTCTTTTTCCTTGTTTATCTTCTTCATCCAAATCCCTTATGATACTAACAAAATCTCCATCTTCAATGTTTCCTTCCACCCCTAGCTTTTTCAAACAGAGCATGACTTTGGTTGGAGCATCTTCTATTGCCTTCTTACATCTTATATTCCCTCTAAACACATCAGAATCTGTTAAAGATTCACTGCATCTAAGGGAATTAGAACCCTCTTTATCAAAAGAAGCATCCTGACTACACAGATTAGACTTTCTAGATGGAAGAGTACACTTAGGAAGACCTGGTACATCAATAGCAGCACGGAGGAGAGAGGAGTAGTATGAAGGAGAGAAAGGAATATTAACACTATCATAGAATTCATGTAGAAATTTCTTTCTCCTGTTCTTCGTCCATTTTTCCAGCCCAATTACACCACCCGAAGGCCCAGAGATAGGATCTGAGCAGTTAAGATCCACCACCAGCCCGTTGCAAACTTTGCCAAAACACCTATATACACCCGCTACTGAGTTATCCTTACAAATAAGTAACGATTTATCTTTCGCCAACCCAACCTTGTCTAAAAACACCTCATCCCCAACTTTCTTTAAAGCGTCGTTAACAATAGGAATCCCAACTAACGGATCCTCACCCAACACTAGTACGTTAAACAAAGCATTTTCTCCTACAACCTTGTCAATGACCTCAACAGTAGCCCCAACAATTGATAAGTCCATCGAACCTTCTTCCCCTATACCAGAAAACTCCTTAGAAAGCGACACATTGCAATTACCCTCAAGATGGGAAGGATTGCTAGATTCCACCACTTCCTCCTCCACTGATCACCCCAATCACTATTACCTCCAACAGAGGATTCCACCAGATCAGATGAAGAATAAACCTCATCAGAGACATTACCCCTCGAACTGTTAAACACTATATGAGAGCAGAAATCCTCAACCAGAGAAACATTAAAGGGTAGGTTATTGCACATGACAACCATACTCTTATTCAAGATACAGGGCAATTTAGTACTAATCTGGATCCGCGCCACATCTAACTTAATCTTCCTAAGAGTATTATCATCCACCTTGCAGATACTGCCTATCTCACTTACAATAGACTGGAAAGTAGAAAGATTCCAGAAAGCAAAAGGTAGGCCATAGCAGTTTACCCAAACAAGCTGTTCATCATCGACCTCCCCCAACGACCAAGGTTTACATTCAGTGAACCATTTCCCCATACTCTCTTCCATTTCACTAATGAAATCAAGAAGGCTACCCTCCACAATCTCTTCAATAAGGCATTTTTTGGCTCCGAATGGTGACACTTTGATGTTGAAAAAACCTTCTTCATGTAGCATCCTTTGAATATCACAGACATTAACTCCTTCAGCCACGACACCCACCTTCGCTTTTTCAAATCTAAGTTTGTCTTCATCTTCCATGTGCACCTGAACATTCGAATGATCCTGGTATCCCAGACAAAGATTCCCCCGATTACCTCCCTCAACTGCTTGAACGAAGCTTTTACCATCTAGCACTTTCCCACTCCTTCTCTCTCCTGGTTTGAAAACCTGGTTTCTACCAACATTCCGACCAGGTTCTTGACCCAAAACCTTCTCAATCCGTTGAAAACGAGGGATATTAACAAATAACTTCTTCCCCTTAAGAAAAATGTTATCCAGATTGGTAGCCATCAACTTAGCATCTTGAATCTTCCTGAACTTTGCGAATCCAAATTTCTTCCCTCTTTTATCTTTTCTCGCCGGAACAAAAACTTCCGAAATCACTCCATAAACTTGGAACACCTCAAACAAATCTTTAGCGTTCATCTCTTCAAGAAACTCAGTGACAAAGAAGGAAGTAGTAATTTCTCCATTCGCTCCCTTGCCATTGTTCTCCTTCCACACTGAGAACCTATCCACCTTCGGTTTCCAACTCTTACCACCAACTTTGGTCCAATCCTACATAGAAACCCCAAGAACTAAAGAGAAAAAGCTACAACAATACCACAACAGAGCGTTCTAAAAACCAATCAATCAGCCCCACAGATTTCAAACGACCCAAAGGAACCCAGAGGAAAGCAACTTCTTACCAAGGCCCCTAAGCCCTAAAGCCAGGAATTTAAGCCGAAGATAAGGAAGAAGGCCCCCCAGTATCCACTAAGTAACGTTCAAAATCTACAGCAGGAGCGATCGAAATAAAACGGAAAGGCAACAGAGAACCAAAAGGAACAAATGATAATGGAACTAAATCAGAAAAGAAGGGTAATGAACGAGATTGGGGACACGGAAAGGGAAGATGGAACGAACACAAGGAGAATTTGAAAAAACTGGAAAACCCTAGGAAAGCTAGAGAGAGGTTGGACCCTCTCTCTCTAACATTATTTTGTCCTCGTAGCTTGACAAAGCAAGTATAGTGGAATTGAAATTCACAACTAAGATTACATATGGTTTGTTCATATTGAATTTTCTCTATTTATAGACACCAACTTTGATCTATATATTTATAATTCTCTTCATCTAGTATTCAATTGAAAGTACTAGCTTATGATTTTGATTTTAACCATAGTTTTAATAGATATGGAAATTGAAGAATTAGTTCCAATTTTAACAAATTCTGATTCTGTTGAGCAGGAGAAAGTGTTTCCATCAACAGGTGATATGATAGAAAAGGGTTTAGAGAGATTTGGTTGGTTAGAATTTGTGCAGTGCATTCTTGTTTCATTTGCAATGTTCTTTGATGCACAACAAACATTCATAACGATTTACACCGAAGAATACCCGACATGGCATTGCACAAATTCAACATTATGCAACTCAGATTCTAATATCTGCAATATCCCCAAATCTGCATGGTCATGGGATGGACCATCACACAAAACAGTGATATCACAATGGAGTCTTGAGTGTGCTAGTAGCTTTATCATTGGTTTACCGCAATCTTCTTTCTTTATTGGTTTTCTTTTCGGTTCGTTTCTTCTTGCAACTTTAGCTGATACTTCACTTTGAAGAAAGAACACACTTGTTATATCTTGTTCATCGATGTCTATATTTTCAATTCTCATAGTTTTCTCTACCAATATTTGGATGTACTCATCTTTTAAATTCTTGATTGGCTTTTTGCGTTCGACAATCGGAACCTGTGTTTTAGTTTTGCTCACTGAGAAAGTTAGTACTCAATGAAGGTTCACTGTTGGTATTTCCGAATACTTATGCTTCGTATTAGGGTATATGTCACTGTCTGGTATAACATATGTTAACAAATTTAATTCATGGAAATCGCTTTACGTGTGGACGTCGGTTCCTGCTATTTGTTACTCGGTTCTTGCTTATATCTTTGTTACTGAGTCCCCAAGATGGCTTCTAATGCAAGGAAGACATCAAGAAGCTATGAAAATGCTTACAGGAGTTTCTTTATTAGAGAATGGTCATGATTTGGCAGTACGCTTAATAGAAGCTCCGGTGAATAAACAAAAGGCTTCGGTTTTTCAACTCTACTCATCGATAGCTGAGTTGTTTGGGAGAGGTTGGGCTTTAAAGAGAATGATGGCGATAATGGTGCTTGGTATTGGAATTGGAATGGTGTATTTTGGTATGCCATTAGCCGTTGGGAACTTAGGATTTGCCATTTACTTGGCTGTTGTGTTCGGTGGCTTGATGGAAATTCCAGCTTGTGTGGTTACCTATTTTTTGGAGAATTGCCGAAGAAAACCGTCCATTCTTGTATTCTCAATAGCAAGTGGCATATGTTGTATAATGTGTGTTGTTGTTGGATCAAGAATACAAGAAATTAGGGTTGGATTAGCAATGGCATCATTTTTCAGTGCTTGCACAGCTTATAATGTGTTTCTTGTTTACATTATTGAACTATTTCCAACAAGTGTGAGGAACACTACAACATCATTGGTGAGACAAGCTATTGTTTTTGGCAATGTTTTCACCCCTTTTTGATATCTGTTGGGAGAAAAAACGACATCTTCTCTTACGGCGTGTTTGGAGTACTTATCATGTTGTCGTGTTTTACGTTGCTCGGTTTACCCGAGACAAGAGGAATAGCTCTTTGTGATACCATGGATCAACAAGAGCAAAAAGACGATATGTCGGTATAAACGGGTAATGCTGTCTGTTTAAGATGATTTTATTTTTCATGTCTTTTGCAAGAATTTTTAATTTAATTGTCTCGATTTTGAAATAAAATTTTTTTAAGTATGAATTGACATAATTAATTATTAATTAATTATATTATGATCTATTGTCATTAAACACTAAATAGATGAATTGTTTGATTGAGTTTTGTGTTTGTATGGACCGTGATGAGTTTGATCATTCAGTTAAGCCCAATGAGAGGTCTTTGCCCTCATCCGTTTAGCTATTTAAGTGTCTTCCCATTAGACAATTAACATATTCTGAAAACCCTAAACGACAATGAGGGTAGTAATCATCTCATACTCATTATTCCGACGACCGTCTCTCAAATCCTACAAAATACACCGTTCTTATTATTCTTGATTATTCAATAATATTATAATATACTATAATTTGTGTCTATCCGATTATTTTAAAATTTATCAATTGATATCAGAGTCTGGTTAGATATATATTATACCTATTATAAAATATATGAATTTGGTTTTTCGAAAACAACCTTTAGCCACAAATCAAATAGATGACTTTAACTTTAAAATTTAAAATTGATTTGTGATTTTAGTTTTCAATCACACTGTATACTATGATTTATTTTTGTATAAATAATGATCTCATTTGTATATTGATAATCATGTCATGCAAAATAAAAGCAATATCTAAATAATCACCGTTGTGTTGCTCGATGATCGACTGATTTTCAAAAATCTTAATGATATATAATTCTATTTTGTATGTCAATAATAAAGTATAAAATTGTGCGTCACATTTATATTGACAAACATTATTTTTACTAACAACGTTTTTTTTACTGCTATGAGTTTTCTTAATAGAGAAATTTTAGAATTAATATTTCAGTAGAATTAATATTAATATTTCTAATGATTTTAAAATTTCATTGAATTTTCTTCATTATTTTAAATTCTATATTTAAAGTCAAGATACATATCCTATTGTATTGCATATTTAAAAGGTTTGGAGTTATAACTAATTGCTACCTTGAAGGTAAATAAAATAAAGCATTCTGCAAATCAATTGCATATAAATTGGGAGAGATGAATTATTAAACATTAGCCTTTTAATTTAATTTAGTTGATTTTAACACTAAATATTATATTTGAAAATTATAATAATTAATATATACTATTAAATTATATATTATTTAATTATCTACGCGCTCATTCGTAAAATATTATAATTATTTTGAGTCATTCTTTAGGAAAATTAAATTGTATTTTTCTTAAATTATGGTGATTTATAATTAGAATCTACGAGTATGATATAGCAATTTAATCTTTGATCATGAATCGTATTTTTTGAGATGACATTGCAATATCCTACAAATCATTAAAAATTCAGAGGCTCTACAAAAGGATGCAAATCAAACTCTTTGAGTTTAGTCATAATTTGATTATATTTATTAAAACTTTTATGACATATTATATAATTGCATATATGAATAAATTTATTTAATATATTATTATTCACTCCTATTTTTGAAATTAGAAATATGCAATTATATAAATGTTGTTATTTTTCAAAAAAAAAAATTGAAATTAAAACTCTCTATTTATTTTCATAAATTGATTTTTTATATATACTCAAATAAATAAATAAAAATTTAATTTTATATGTATATTAGAAATCTTATTATCTTGAGAGTTTTATTTTGAGAAATTAATAATTACTATTAATTTATATAATTGTAATCTCACCTATCGTGGATACAACTATATAAATTTTTATATTTTGAATAAAATATAAATATTTTTACTTTGTGTGATTGTAACTCACCTATCGTGGATATAGTTATACAAATTTTGTTTAATAAATAATTAAATTTATTTTAAGTATAATAAATATTATATTAATAATAATAATTATACCCTTTCGGTGTGTTATTATTAATATAATTGTTGTTCAATGTAGTTCTAATTTTATATTTATGTCAATTATGGTTCGAATACCCTATCGGTATTAGAATTTTTAGGTGGCATACTATTTGTACATTGTTGTTATACTTCTAATTAATTACTATTGATATTCTCATTTGAAATTATAATAAATGAAATTTTCTTTTAAAGACATGCACTACTGCGAAAAACCCATTTAACGGCGCCAGGCTTACCACGGATTCATATCCCAACGTTGTAATGCGTTAAAAAATTTATAACGCCATATTTAACGACAGTTATACTAAAGAACCGTTGTAATACAAGCTGTGTAAGAAGCTTCGATTCCCAGCTACTACATTTTTTTTTCCATATTTTTACATTTTAAACACGGTTGTATTAAAACACCGTTGTAATACATGTAACAAGCTTCGATTCCCAACAACTATATTTTTTGTCATGTTTTTGTATTTTAAACATATATTTTATTTCTCTTGTTAGTTTTACGGAAATTTAACCTCAAAACTCAAAAATCATCATTGTTTTTCTTTTAAACATATATTTTATTTCTTTCGTTAGTGTTTTTAAGTGCAAGAGAATAATATATATAACTTTAAAAATAAAACTGTGAGAGATGAGCATATATAAAATAACATTTTATTAAGATTCCATTAAAAAGAGTACATTGGTAATCATATTACATATATTAATCAATGTTAGAGCCCATTGCTGCAAATGCATCTTCATAATCCAGACATCTCTCCTCACTCCCCTCATCGGAATCATAATAAACTGTTCTCCTTTTCTTCTTTATCTTTTTCTTCTTCAGCTTCTTCTTCTTCTTCTTCTTATCCTTCCTCACCCGTAAGGCATCCCTGGCCGCTGGTTGGACCTCCTCTATTGGCGCCTGATGTTCCTCATTGGTGATTCTAGCATTCTCATTTGTAGAACTCATTGTTACGAAGAATATATTATGAAGAAATGTAAAGTTGTCTATTTATAGATGAGGTTGAAGATGAAAAGTATGATAGTTTAATGCTTGCAATGATGATAACTTGTAAATGGTTGATATTCTGGAACGATATTTTTTAAAAAACGGAGAAAATTTTAAATCATTATGGCCAGAGTGTTCTCTACTCTGGGAAGAGCAAGGGTTATAATATTACAACGGTTAGTAATAATAACCGTAGCGATACCCCTTATACTAGGCAACAACATTTTTCTATTTTACGTAATTATAGAAAAATGTTGTTGCCTGGAGTCGAACCTTGTACTAATTAGAAGGGTTATCGCTACGGTTAATATAACTAACTGTTGTGATATTATTAAAATAATATATACTTATCATTACGGTTATTTTGGAAAACCGTTGTGAAATATTTACCTATATAAAGGAATTAACTTTCTATTTTTGACAGTAGCTCCGTTTCCTTCACAGCGAAACCCTAGCACCCATTTTTGGCAGCAAACTTCATCTTTTTATAGAATCCGCGAAAAGAAATACAAGAAGTATGAAGCTTTTGATTTAAGCTTCTTCCTCCTTGTATTTCTTCTTGCAGAATCTAAAACTAGATGAACATGGTGATGATGCTGGCGGTAGCAAGCATAATGTACATATTATTTATGGAAAATAAGGTAGTCTTTTACTTCAATCTTTTTGTTAGATAGTTCCCATTATCTCGTTTGCTTCATGTTGTTTTTGTTGATTGTTCTCATTTTGTGCAGATTCGACTTCAATGCTTCACAAGCAGGGTGAACTTCATTGTAATGGTACAGTCCCACTTCTTAAGGTTTTGTTTCAACTTTTGGTTGTTTTGTTTTGAATACTAACTAATTTTCTTCATTGCTTCCCACTTCTTAGGGTTTGTTTCACATGGCGATGATGATGGTAGTATATATATATATATATATATATATGAATTCATTCTGATACGGTACATATATATGAATTCATTCTTATATTGTATATGGAATTTAGTTTATTATATACTATGTATATTGTTTATTTCACTATCCTTTTATTGAAAATGCAATCAGTTAAATTGATATAGAACATTAGTTTATTATATATATACTATGTATATTGTATATAGTTAAATTGAATACTAACTAATTTTCTTCATTGCTTCTCACTTCTTAGGGTTTGTTTCACATGGTGGTGATGATGATGGTGGTACATACATATGAATTCATTCTGATAAGGTACATATATATATGAATTCATTCTGATATTGTATATGAAATTTAGTTTATTATATACTATGTATATTGTTTGTTTCACTATCCTTTTATTAAAAATGCAATCAGTTAAATTGATATAGAAACTTATAATATGAAAATTAGGATGTATTTGAAAACCAACCTTTATCATGTCAATGTTTTTCGAATTGCATCCATTTCATTCAGCACATTTAATGTTCCTTAACATAAAATTTAGGGTCCAATGGTCCGTTTGCTTCAATTCATCGATATCTTTTCTTATAGTTTACCTCATCGTCGTCACTAATCATCGTGGTTGTTAAGATCATGATTGTTATGATGATAAAATCGCGGTGATTTTTGGCGATGATGAGGTAAACTATAATAAAAGATATCGATGGATTGAAGGAAACCGACCATTGAACCATAAATTTTATGTTAAGGAACATAAAATGTGTCGAATGAAATGGATGCAATTCGGAAAACAGTGGTGTGTTTAAGTTGGTTTTCAAGAACAGTTTAATTTTCAGATTATATAGTTCTTTACCAATTTTAATGGTTGTATTTCTTTAATTAGGTGGATGGTAAAACAAGCAATATACATTTGTATTTAATAAACTAAGGGTACATTCCACAACTGTTGAGACACATAACCGTTGTGATAGTTAATATATATGACAACGGTTGATACTCATAACCGTTGTGAAAGTTAATTTATATTACAACGGTTGAAATACCTAACCGTTGCAATATAACGCGTACTTCCAGAATACAACAACGGTTTCCAGACCGTTGTAGAAACATCGGACTTACAACAACAATCTACATAACAACGCATTCGCCCGCGTCATTATATGTCATTCCCAACCGTTGCAAAATGGGGTTTTCGTAGTAGTGATGTAAAGTTATTTTAATTAAATGAAATCCAATAATTTATTTTAAATCTTTTTTTATTATTTCAATGGATTACAATTCTCTATGTATTATGTAAGTGATGGACATACCCTATCGGTTTGACGTTACTTGACATGATCATTGTGTGATAGAGAAAATATTTGACTATTTGTTAAAATATTTTTAAAACTCTTGAATTAATAGTTCAACTATTATTCTCTATCAAGTGAGAGAATTTAACATGTCAATTTTATATAACGAGAATCAAATATTATTTATTTAATATAATATTATCTTATGGAGACTTATATCAAGGATATTATAGTCTTATGTTCTTGATGAAAATTTATGATTACTTTTGTTATATCCTCAATATTAAATAACATAAGTCTCATATTTTTCCGCTGCGTATAACATAATATAATTCTCAAATGTGTGTAGTTATCATTGTAGCATTTGAGTTTTGAGTGAGTTAGTAGGATGTTGTATATAATCCTATATTATATTTAAAATTATATGGATTTGATCTCACTCATATGATGATAAATCTTTTATATGATCATCATTATCTTTTATGTGAAATTGTCAAAATAATTATGATATTCTATTAATGTGCAAAATATGTGGTTGAGTTTATAAGACTCTAATAATACTATACAACCACTTTTCTTTAAAGTTTTGCACTTAAAAATAAAATTAGTATCCCATTGTATAATCAGAGTATTTAATACTAGTGAGCTCTGATAAATTTGTATCCTATTTATAAATGTCAGATCAGTGGGAGTGCATGTGTACACAATTATATAATTCGATATTGTCATATATTCTTGCGCAATTTATAAAATATGACATATTCTAAGAAGACTTCAAAAATATATAATAACTCTAAGAAGTCTTATTCTATTATATTGAGATATATATTATTCTCTTAATCTCAGAAAACATCATAATTTGATGTTTAGGTCGATATTGAAAAGACACAATAATCCTTTAGCATACAATAATATTGTGTTATTCTATCTTCAATAGTCCACATTTACCAGGTCATAATATAAAAGTACAAGTAAATATCATTACTCCTATCGAGTATGACATTGTGTTGTGAAGGTACTTATGATTACTCTCGTAATAGGGTATCCTTATATGTAATTACTATTCTTAGACCTATGTGGATATTCTATGACCTATAATTTAAAACTCATTAAAATAATCATTAATCATAGACTTATACACATCAGTAAGTCTTATGATATTTTGGGTTAGTGGGAGTTTATCAATAACATTTTCATATGATTGGGCCATTCTTTATAACATATTGCTTTTAACTTAAATATGTTGCTCTAAATTCATCATTCTTTATATAAAGTTGTGAGTTTTAACATGTATGATTTGTCTTTCCTATCAGATACGATTTCTGCAGCATTGAAATTGACTTATTTTTTGATTGATTAGTGTTTTGACCATTATTGATATTCTAATATAAAAATAAATATTTTTTAATAATTAATTATTGTCATACAATTGGGAGATTGTTACATTAATTATTTAATTAATCAAATATGGATTGCCATAATTAATTATTAATTAATTATATTATGGTATATTGTTATTAAACACTAAATAGATGAATTGTTTTATTGAGTTTTGTGTCTGAACGGACCGTGATGGGTTTGACCATTCAGTTAAGCCTAATGAGAGGTCCATGCCCTCAGCCGTTTAGCTATTTAAGTGTCTTCCCATTAGACAATTAACATATTCTGAAAACCCTAAACGACAATGAGGGTAGTAATCCTCTCATACTCATTATGCTGACGACCGTCTCTCAAATCCTACAAGGTACACCGTTCTTATTGTTCTTGATTATTCAATAATATTATAATATGCTAAAATTTGTGTCTATCCGATTATTTCAAAATCTATCAATTGTTGGATCAAGAATACAAGAAATTAGGGTTGGATTAGCAATGGCATCATTTTTTAGTGCTTGCACAACTTATAATGTGTTTCTTGTTTACATTATTGAACTATTTCCAACAAGTGTGAGGAACACTACAACATCATTGGTGAGACAAGCTATTGTTTTTGGCAATGTTTTCACCCTTTGATATCTGTTGGTAGGAAAACGACATCTTCTCTTACGACGTGTTTGGAGTACTTATCATGTTGTCGTGTTTTACGTTGCTCAGTTTACCCGAGACAAGAGGAATATCTCTTTGTGATACCATGGATCAACAAGAGTAAAAAGATGATATGTCGATATAAACGGGTAATGCTGTCTGTTTACGATGTTTTTATTTTTCATGTCTTTTGCAAGAATTTTTAATTTAATTGTCTCGATTTTGAAATAATAAATTTTTAAGTATAGAGTGAAATAAACACAATCAAGAAAGCACACATTTTTCAGATATAACAACACAGAGAAAGAACACTACTTTCTCTTAACTTTTTTTGTTTCCACAAAATTGACAAACAAGTTACAATACACTGATATAGATAATCGATTACAAATGAATTTTAAGTGCAAGTGAATTTTGATTATTAAAAAAATTCCAACTTAGTCTTCTATTTTTATATAATAATTTAAAATTATAAATTATAAGTGCTCAAGAAACTTTTCCCTAATTAATGAAAAAGTAGTAAAGTTTCTAAGAGTTTTTGCATTTGCACAAATGAATTGTTTGAAAATATTTGATGAAAGAGGTGATTTGAAATCTGGACATTTTTACTATATATACATCATAAGATGCCTCTTGGATGAATATTCATGATCAATTCGCAATGAATTGGAAAAGGTATGTGAACATGTGCATTTGAAGAGGTATGCAATGTTTCGTAATTTTTCAAGATGTTACAGATGTCAATCGATTGTATATATGGATCAATAGATTGAATCAATTGTAACGTTAAAAAATTATGAAAAAATGAATTGGATCAAAAGATTGAGAGGGACAATTGATCGATTTAGTGAGCTAAAAATGAAACCCTCAATTGATTGTAGTAACGAGTTTATCCATTCATGTTTTATATTTTTCACTTTTTCGTTTTACACGGAACACATCAATCTAGTAAGTTCTAGGAGCAATTGATTGACTCCCTTAAAAGCTTGAAATTTTTTCAAGTTACATAATGAATCTTGAAAGAATGTATACATCAATGTTAAGGATCATTTCTTGAGCACCTAAGGCTTACACCTAATTGAATTGCTTATTGTACCTTAGTATATGATCCAATTCCATTGAGATCTTCAATATAAACATGATCATTCCTTCCTTGAGATCTTTTCCTTCTTTGTTGATTTGTCTTCATCAAAAGATCATCTTCACAAAATCTTGTATTCATAATCTCACTCTTTTAGATGATGACAAATATGTACTTTGATGAATGTGTTTTTCCATAAAGCTTCCCTTAAGATGAATATATGCACCTTGATAGATGGCACCTTGAGTCCTTTGAAATATTCATCTTGATACCATTTGAAAACCTTGATTGCATATGTACAAGAAGTGATGGGAAATTAAGACATAATAATAGACCAATACGCAGTAGATATAAAACTCCCCCAAACTTGTAGGAATCTTGAGAATCAAAAACAAATATAAGACGGCAAATCGAACAAAATAAAGGCACAAAAGACACCAATATTTTTTAACGTGGAAAACTCCTCAATATGAGAGTAAAAACCATGAGTCGTCCAGACCAAAGAAATAACTCCACTATAATCAATTAAGGGTACAAGAGAGTCTTAAAGTGATTCACAAACTAGTGCTAACAACCGTAAATCACAAAGCAAACTACCTTACAAATAAGAATAAAAAAGCTGAAATTTTCCCCCAAATTTGCAGCTTCAGTGCGAAACAAATAACTTTTACCTCAGATGTTGGTTTGAAAATCTGAACGGTCAAAAGTTAGATATATGTGTTACGAACATGCCCACCAAATTTGAGCTCGATCCAACGGTTAACGAATCGGAGATAGTCGATTTAGTGAGACTGGTTGCAGAAAAACGGGAATGAGTTTTTCTCCTTCTTTCTCTCTTTTTGAATCTTTATTTTTGTCTCTATCTCTCTCAACCCTAAATTGATCCTCTCCACTTAAATAAGTGAGACAAATGGGCTATTCATATTTGGGTCTTTCTCCACATAGGAAGGGAGGCCAAACCCAACAAATCTCCCCCTCACAACTATGTGGAGGAAATCACCAAACCGACGATATCACAACAAGCTTCAAATTTTCCTCTTGGTAATGCTTTAGTCATCATATCAGAACCATTATCATCTGTATGAACTTTAGCCAACTCCAACACCTTAGCATTCAAAACATCACGTATCCAATGATATCTCACGTCAATGTGTTTGGACCTATTATGAAAAGTCAGATTCTTACCAAGATGAATAGTGCTTTGACTATCAATAAATAACACATATTTGTCTTGAACAAAACCAAGCTCCTGCAAAAATTTCTTCAACCATAGTAACTCTTTGCATGCTTCGGTAATTGCAATGAACTCAGCCTCTGTAGTAGATAGTGCTACACACTTTTGCAATCTGGACTACCAAGCAACAACTCCCCCTGCAAATTTAATCATGTAACCCAAAGTGGACTTTCTAGAATCAATGTCTCCATCCATATCAGAGTCAGAGTACCCCACTAGAGTAGGCTTATCTCCTCCAAAACAAAGCCTCATAGAAGTTGTACTGCGAAGATATCTTAAAATCCATTTTACAGCATTCCAATGCTCTCTACCTGGATTTGACAAAAATCTACTGACTGTACCAATAACATGTGCTATATCTGGTCTTGTACACACTATTGCATACATCAAACTACCCACAACAGATGCATAAGGAACACATTTCATATCAAACGCTTCATCTTCACTTGAAGGACATTGATTAGAACTCAACTTGAAATGAGTAGCAAGAGGAGTGCTTACCACCTTAGAAATTTCCATATTGAACCTTTGCAGCACTCTTTCGATATAATTTTCTTGTGACATCCAAAGTTTCTTCTCTTTTCTGTCATGCATGATTTTAATTCCAAGAATCTGCTTAGCTGCTCCCATGTCTTTCATGGCAAATGACTCTCCCGATTGCTTCTTTAACATGTTAATGTTAGAAATACTTTTCCCTACAATAAGCATATCATCAACATATAACAACAGGATTATGAAGTCATCGTTAGAAAATTTTCTAACAAAGACACAATGATCTGAAGTAGTCTTCTGGTATCCTTGATCACACATAACAGACTCAAACTTCTTGTACCACTGCCTGGGAGCTTGCTTCAACCCATATAAACTCTTTCTCAATCTACACACATAATCTTCTTTACCTTTAACTTGAAAACCATCGCGTTGTTTCATGTAGATCTCTTCCTCCAAATCACCATGAAGGAAAGTTGTTTTCACATCCATTTGCTCAACCTCTAAATTAAGAGTAGCAGCCAAACTCAACACGGTTCTAATAGATGACATCTTTACAACAGGCGAGAAAATATCATTAAAATCAACACCCTTTCTTTGATGGAAACCTTTCACCACTAATCTGGTTTTATATCTTGGAGACTTAGAGTTGCTCTCATCTTTAACTCTATAAATGCATCTATTTTCCAAAGCCCTTTTGCCTTTAGGCAGCTTCACCAAATCATAAGTGTGATTATCGTGCAATGATTTCATCTTATCATGCATTGCATCCATCCACTTTTGATTTTCATCACTTTCCATGGCCTCTTGGAAACACTCGGGTTCACCCTTATCAGTCAAGGTCACATACTCATCAGAATTATACCTTGTAGAAGGTTGTCTCTTCCTGTTAGACCTCCTAGGTTGAAATTGAGATGATTCTGGAGTTTCACCAAGATTTTCATCCTGTGACAAATCGCTCCCACCTTCACCATCATTAGTTGGAATATTTACCTCATCTCCAAGTTGTTGATCATCAACATAATCATGTGGCTCACCATTGTGATCATCACCACCTATAGCATCCAGATTATGGTTAGGTAATCGAACTGGATCAACATTAGACAAACTAATATCTTTCTTAGGTATAGTCTTCTCTACCTTATCAATATCTTCAATAGTTTGGTCTTCTATAAACACCACATCGCGGCTTCGAATAAGCTTCTTCCCTACGGGATCATACAACCTGTAGCCAAACTTATCTTGCCCATAGCCGATGAAGATACATTGTTTTGAATTTGTATCCAACTTGGATCTTTCATCCTTTGGAATATGCATAAAAGCCTTACAACCAAAGACTCTCAAATGATCATACTTGACATTCTTTTTAAACCAAATTTTGTCTGGAACTTCACTGTTCAAAGCAACAGTAAGAGTGAGATTAAGAACATGCACTGCTGTGTATAGTGCCTCACCCCATTAATGATTAGGCAACTTAGCTTCAAAGAGCATATACCTTACTCTCTCAATTAGTGTTCGATTCATCCTCTCTGCTAAACCATTCAATTGAGGAGTTTTAGGAGGAGTCTTTTCATGTGCAATACCATGCTGCTTGCAATAGGAATCAAATGGTCCATAATACTCTCCACCATTGTCTGAACGAACACATTTCAGCTTCTTGCCTGTCAGCCTCTCAACCAAAGCATGGAATTCTTTGAATTTTTCCAAAACTTGGTCTTTTGTCTTCAAGGCATAAACTCATAGTTTCCTGGAGCAATCATCAATAAAGGTAACAAAATAAAGTGCATCACTAAAGGATTTTACCTTCAATGGACCACAAATATCAGAATGTACCAATTGAAGCAACTTTGACTTTCTTGAAGGAGGATGTCTCTTGAAAGATACTCTAGTCTGTTTACCAGCCATGCAATGAGAACACTTCTCCAAATCTACATTCTTTAATCCAAGAAGAACATCCTTTTTTGGCCAAAACATTCAGCCCCTTTTCACTAATATGACTAAGTTTTCGGTGCCACAGAGATGCTTTCATGTTGATAGCATTCACACTATCTCTAGCAACCAAAGCTTTTGTCCAATACAATTTAGAAAGCTTTTCCCCTTTAGCCACAACCAAGTTTACTTTTTTGAGTTTCCACTTTCCAGAACCAAAGTGATTATCATAACCACAATCATCTAGCATATGCACAGATATCAAATTAAAACGGACATCTGGAGCATGTTTGACACCTCTAAGCAACAATTGCATTCCCATGTTGGTTCGCAAGCAAACATCACCAACACCAATTACCTTAGATATACCATCATTACCCATCTTCAATACTCCAAAATCACCAGAAGTATAAGATGTGAAGAAATCCTTCCTTGGTGTAACATGCAATGTAGCACCACTGTCAACTACCTACATGCTCTCTTCTGATACAAGATTAACAGACTCGTGATCACGAAGAATAACAAGATCATCACTAGTAGAAGTAGTAACACGATCATCATCATGATCTTCATGGTCTCTTTGTTTAGACTTGCCCTTCTTGCCTTTGTTATCTATTTTTCCACTGATAGCAATACTTTTGTATGTGTCATGTTTTGTGACAATAATGACACTCTAGATTCTTGTATCGCGGCTTGGACTTGCTTCGGTTATTCTCTCTACCACCTTTTGGTTCCTTTTTATGATTTCTCCCCCTATTTCAGTGACAAGTACCTCGGGTTGAGATGAAGAACCCCGTGCCTTCCTTCTCATCTCCTCATTAAGAATACCACCCTTAGCCGTTTCCAAAGAAACAACACCTCTAGGAGCAGAACTTGTGATAGAAACCTGAAATGTCTCCCAAGACTCTGGTAAAGATAACAATAGAAATAGTCCCAAAAGTTCATCATCAAATTTGATACTCATTCCTGGCATCTGATCAAGGGGGCCATGAAATTCACTCAAGTGATCTGAAATAGAAGTCCCCTCTTTATACTTCAAACTTATGAAGCTATTCAATAAGAACAATTTATTATTCCCTGATTTAGAGGCATACAAGAACTCTATCTTCTCCCATAAAGTTTTTGCATGTGTCTCATTAGCAATATGATTATAAACATTATCTTCTACATATTGTCGAATAAAACCACATACCTGTTGATGTTCAAACTCCCATTCTTCATCAGACACAGAATTCGGCTTTGCAGAACTAAAAACCGGTAAATGGAATTTCTTCACAAATAGTAAGTCTTTCATATTTCCCTTCCATAAATGATAATTAGAACCATTCAACAAAACCATCTTCATCTTTGTATTTGACTCCATCATTCAAACAAGTAAAATAGCCCTTAACCAAGAGCTCTGATGCCACTCTGATGGGAAACTAAGACACAATAATATACCAATACGCAGCGGATATAAAACTCCCCCAAACTTGTAGGAATCTTGAGGATCAAAAACAAATATAAGAAGGCAAATCAAACAAAATAAAGGCACAAAAGACACCGATATTTTTTAGTGGAAAACCCATCAATATGAGAGTAAAAACCACGATTCGTCCAGACCAAAGAAATAACTCCACTATAATCAATTAAGGGTACAAGAGAGTCTTAAAGTGATTTACAAACTAGTGCTAACAACCGCAAATCACAAAGCAAACTACCTTACAAATAAGAATAAAAAAGCTGAAAATTTTTCCCAAATTTGCAGCTTCAGTAAGAAGCAAATAACTTTCACCTCAGACGTTGTTTTGAAAATCTGAGCAGTCAAAAGTTAGATATATGTGTAATGAACCTGCCCATCTAATTTGAGCTCGATCCAATGGTTAACGAATCGGGGATCGTCGATTTATTGAGACTGGTTGCTGAAAAATGGGAATGAGTTTCTCTCCTCTTTTCTCTCTTTTTGAATCCTTATTTTTTTCTCTCTCTCTCTCAACCCTAAATTGATCCTCTCCACTTAAATAAGTGAGACAAATAGGCTATTCATATTTGGGACTTTCTCCACATAGGAAGGGAGCCCAAACCCAACACAAGAACAATAACACATACATACATCCTTCTCCTCCTTTTGACATTATCAAAAAGAAGGAAAAAATGGGTGAAAAATATGATAATAAAAGCATTCAACAATAAAAAAAATAACATCAATACAAGCATATACAAAGATTGTAAAACTCAACCATGCATAATAGTGAATTAAAACCAAAATGATGTCTAAACCAATACAAAAAGTAAAGATGTTTAAACTTACTACAAAGTAAATTAATCAACAAGAAAAAAACATAATCAAATTTTTAATATTGGTTCACATTTTCATTCCCACTTCCTCTTTGAAAAGTTTCCAAGTGCTCCATCCTAGTTGAAAGCTCAACCAACTTCTGTTTCATGCTACCAAACTCTTGACGCATGCTACCAAAATGATGATTCATGCTATCAAATATCTAACCCATAAAGTCCATAATCATCTAGTTGGTCGGTCCTTCATGATGTTGAGGAGGAGGAGTAGGTTCACTTAATTCTCCATCAAAGTATGTCAATTCTCCATCTAGGTATATAATGGTTTGCACGACATTGTCAAAAAGAACGCGCGCCCATCTTACCGTTGATAACATTCATTGAATTCACACACTCAAATTCAGTCATTTTGATGTAGAGTTCATTGTTGAGATTTGCATTGCATTTCTTGAAAATTCTTGTTAAAAGCTTTGCATACGATAAAACTCCAAATATCTCATTGTGAGCCGACATGTGATGTATTATCACATAAGACCAGTTAACCTGAATTTAATTCTTAATAATAAACATGAATTGCATTTAAGCATCTATTATATTTGCATGGTTTGAATATTTGGGCACCAATAAATAACACAAATAGTAGTGGAGCACTATGTCATCAATGGTAAGGTTTCCACCTGACCATAAGGGTTGTCAGGGACTTTACCACTACTTTTTCTTTTCTTTTAGTAAAAAGCATTTTCAGAGAATCTAGACATGCTATAATAGAAATCCTTTTTCACATAACTTTTCAATTGAACATCATGATTTTTTCTAATTTCAGCACCAACATAAGGAATCTTAAGACATTTACCAAAATCTTCTACAAATAAAGAAATAGGAACCTATTTCACAGATGATGTTAACATATCATTTTTATGACTTAAATTGCAATAAAAAACCTTGACTTGATCCAGGTAGTATGAACCATAATTAGCAACTAAGTGTTGCACTTTTTAAGCTCTAAACAGATAAGGGAAATCAAAACATACAACGGGAATAGAGGTAAGGTTAACAAACAATGGAGGAATAAGGGTTTTCGTCTAGAAATATTCCATGAATTTCTTCTTTTGTTGAGAAGTTGTGAGCAACCATGACAAATCCATAGTGGAAGGTTTGGAACTTGAAGTTTTTGCCTTTCCCTTTCCTTTTTCAAGTGATGCTTGTCATACCACAAATTTTTCTCGAGCTATATTATCATATTGGTTTTTATCGCATTTTCTTTCGAATATGTGAACTATCCCATTTGGTGGTAAAAAGAGTGTTCAAGGAGTTAGAAGGGCAAGCGTCCGAGTTTGAATCCCACTTTTCTCATTTTTAGTGCATTTTTCTCTTTTTGTTGTTTTTACCTTTATTTTTTATTTTTATTTGCATTATATTCAAATCACAAAAAATGAAAAAAAAATTGCATTTTTAATTTTTAATTTTTGTTTTTTTTAATAATCATTATTTTATTTATTTGATGCACATTTAACCCAAAAAGAGTCTAAATTTCATAAAAAATATCAAATCTTTTCCATTTTTATAAAGTACTTTTCCATTGGTTGTTCAATGCCATACTAACATTTGGAAGATCAAAAGTCAAGAAAAAAAGTCAATAGTTGACTTTTTGGTTTATTTTAATATTATTTTCATTTTTTAATTAGGCTATTTTTTGAAATTATTATTTTTTATTTTTTATTTAAAAAAAATCTTGTTTCGAATGCTTATTTGATTTGAATTAGTTTAATTATATTTGATTAGGTTAATTTTATTTGATTAGTCTAATTTGATTTGAATTAGTTTAACTATATTTGATTAGATTAATTTTATTTGATTAGTCTAATTTAATTTAATTTGATTAGATTTGATTAGGTTGATTTTATTTGATTAGTTAATTTGATTCAGTTTTATTTTAGTTTTTAATCAGTCTGATTTCATTTGATTTTTACTTAAAATATTAAAAAACACAAAAATATATATTCTACTTATGATTTGATTTTATCTTGGTGATCATGAAACGAATTTGATCCTATTTTTGCATTATTTTCATCATGCAAATAATATCCGATTTGATTTTTTGATCCTAATTTGTCAGCTTACTGGCCAAGAAAGATCAAATAATATTTGATGGTTATTCGATTTTTTTTCCTTTTTTGTCATTTTAACCTAATTTATTTTTTATTTTTTCACCACCAGTATCCGGCCCACTGGACCGCCTAATCTGGTTCAGGGGTCAGTTCTGTCATCAAGTGATACCAGCCCCTTCCCGATCGCAGTTACGGAGGATCGAACCATGGTTCTCCCTATCAAGTCCAACGCCAATCACCACTGGGCTAACTAACGATTGATCATTTTAACCTAATTTCTAAAACTGTAAATAAGACATCACTTTCACACAATTTCAAAGACATTCTAACACTCTCTCCCCCAAACTCTCCTAAAACTACTACCTCAATTTTTACACCTATTACACCATTTTTCTAAATTCTACCACCAAAACCCTTATTTTAAAGCCTTGTAGTTATACATACAATACACTTTTTACACATTAGAAAACCCTTGATCACTACCAATTTTGAATCACTAACCATAAACACTATCACAATCTCATTATAACATCCAATTTTTTAATTTAGAAGTTATTTATTTATTTATTTTTCTATGGTTGTTATGTAAAAATAAATAAATAAAACAGGAAAAAAGAGAGAAGATAGATGTCGTTGTTGTTTATTTGTGTTTTGGAAACCATGGTTGTGTTTTTTGGTTGTAGAGAAACAAAGAAGGAAAAGAGGAGAAAGAATAGCGATGTAAGGGAGAATATGTTTTGCTTTTTCAGGTTTCTAATGTTATTTTGTTTTTAATTTCAATTTATTCCTTTATTATTTAGTTATTAGTTTAATTCATTTTGTTTTATTTTCTTTTAAATAATAATAATAATAATAATATTAATAATAATAATAATAACAATAATAATAATATTAATAATATCTAGTGAAAGGTCTAAACTCTCCCCCATTATCTGATTGCAAAACTTTGATATTAGTAATAAATTGAGTTTTAATAAAGATAAGAAACAATTTGAAGGCATGTAAGGCCTCTGACTTCTGATGAAAGAAATAGATTTAGGTGTATTTGGTGTAGGCATCTACAAAGGCTATATAGTAATTGCAAGCTGAAATGGATGAATAGGGTGTAGGTCCCCAAAGTTTAGTATGCACAATCTCAAAAAGAGCAGTATACACAGTCGAAGACAATGGATCATGTATTCTATGCATTTTACCCAAGCACCAAGAGTTAGAAAAAAATAGTTCCTTTAATAGAGACATTGATATTACAATGTTTTAAAGCAAGCCTAATGGTAGGAAAATGAGTGTGACCTAATATATAGTTCCATATTGAGCTAGTAATAGGCTTATTTACATAAAATATAACAAAACATGATATTGAGTTAACAGTTTTGTGCAAAGGAAATGAACCAATATGACTCAGAGGAAATGTCATGGAAGGGTTCACTATCTATTGTGGAAATAAATACAAGCCACTTGAGTCAAAGTTTCCTTCAAGATGAGTGAGCTTAGAATTCGAGATTTAACATAACACTTTTCACCAATAAATTCAAACACAGCTCTATTGTCTTTTGAGATTTTTGAAACTGAAAGCAAGTTTCTTGTTATGCAAGGAACATATAGTATATCACTAAGAAAAAGAGGAATGGTATGACTGTTTTGGAAATAAAACAAGAAGAACCAACATAATTAATGGCTAAGGACTGATAATTTTTTTACACAAACATGACTATGACCTGCATAGGGTTTCTTGGTGTGAAAGAAATGAGCATAGGGAGTAAGGTCATGAGAGGCACCTGAGTTAACAAACCATGTTTTTTTAAGCTCCTCAAGTAAATAATATTAATGAGAAGTTGTCATCATATCTATGGCCTAAGAATCAGAGGTTGATGCTTCATGATTGTCATTTGAAGTGTCTAGAAATTCAGCCCAGTTGGACTAAGCTCGTGGAGATGTGAATGTGAGGGCAAGGTGTCTCTCATTTGAGCTTTATTTTAATAATGTCAAAATGTATACTAGCTAGTAGTTTGTAATTTGGGCGGTGTCATCTCATTAGTGTCGGCATTCTAATTTTGCATTGCATAATCATGAGTCTAAACATATGGCGGAGTCTTGCATATCCCTTAAATGTGGGTGATCATGGTATTGGTATTAGGCATGCATAAACTGTGCCTAAATAGATGAAAACGTGTCGAAAAATTAATTTTTTAGTGTTATTGAAGCTTGAGTCGACCTAAGTTGAGGTCCGGTCGACTCATGATATGTTGACCTTGTGTGCGTTTCGCTCGGGTAAGCGCACGCCAACCCTGCGATCGACGCATGCTACTGGCATTTCTGATTGTGCAATTTTCTCAGCCATGCGTCGATGCATGGCCCCTGTAGCGGTTGACGCATGGTCTTCCAACATGCGCAGATTGCTCCACGGGTCAACGCAGGCCGACCCTCTTTAATGAGTGGTCGACCGCTCGCTATTAGTAACCATACACATAATCATTTTTGTCAACAAATACACATAATCATTTTTGTTGATTTTCTGCATCATGAAGTGATAACGTCCAAAACATAGAGTTGTATCTTGGTTTGGGGTGAGTGTTTTAGTGGGTTTGTTCTTGAATAAAATCTCTAGGGTTTTGTCCTCCAAGATCAATTGGATTTGGGGGTTTTTGGATCAGATCTTGTGTGAATTGAATTCAGCCGAGCGAAGGTGATCGAAGAACGGAGGGTTTTGTCGATCTAGTAGCGTTAACCGGAGGATTGTGCAACAGGGTTTGAGGATCGAACTGTGTGTGGATCAGAATCAGCCGAGTGAAGGTGATTGAAGACATGTGTGTTCTTGCAATCTAGTAACGGTAAACGGAGGTTCTTCCAACGAGTTCGAGGTACTTGATTCGACTCGAATCAAGGGAAGAGAAGACAAAGTATCTGCATCAACGAAGTTTCTTGAGTGTGAGATAGATAAGTTTTCTCTTGTAAAAACATTTGCAAACAAGTTATAGATATCTCAATCCTAGTTTTTAGAATTGGGGGCAGACGTACCCGAAGCGAGGACGAAAGGGGAACTGCCTAAACAAACCTGGTGTCGTTTCCTTTTCCATATCTCATTTATATTTCGAACTGTTTACGCTTGTGATTGTTCAATCGATCGAAATTTTTTTGTATAGTGTAGTGCAGAAAATTAATTTGAAAACCTCTGCACAATCATTCTGGATTGTGCTTTGTGAAAATTCTGCATCAACTATTATAGAAGGTTAAGCTTGAAGTTTTGTGCACTCAAAGTGCTCGATAGATTGAACGCTTGCAAGGTGTTTGATATATTGTCAAGTTTGGTTTAATTTTTGAATGCTCATTGGAGATTGCACCATATTAAGTGCTTTTGGAAAATTGATTAATTGTTCAGTTGTGATTCTATTTTTCTCTTCGAGCCTTTCGTTCCATTTAGCTTACGTATATCCGATCCTCTTAGTAACTCAGTTCGTGTAGATGAATTATCCTCGGCCGCTTCCGCAAAATATTTTTAAAAACAAATTTTAGCGCCGACTCGCATTTAAGAAGAAGTAATCTATTCAACCCCCCTTCTAGATCAATTGCCTTCGTCTAACAAGTGGTATCAGGAGCACCGGTTAATTCTAGTGCTTCAAGTATAACTTTTTAGAAAATGGCAAACGAACCGAAAGGGGCTTATAATAGAGCACCTATTTTTAATTGTGAGAATTATAGTTACTGGAAGGATTGTATGTGTGTTCACATCAATTCTATTGATAGGAAGGTATGGAGCGTTATCCAAAACGGTCCAATGGAAATACCATGACCGATGCGTATAACGTGGTAGTACCTAAGCCTGAAGCACAATGGAATGGAGAAGACGAGAAAAGTACAACTACGATTGGAAGGCTAGAAATATTCTGATCTCCTCATTGGGAGTTGACGAATATTATAGAGTTTCACATTGTACGAGTGCTAAAGCTATGTGGGACGCGTTACAAGTTTCCCATGAGGGTACTAACGACGTCAAGCTAGCGAGAATCAATACATTGACTCAAGAGTTCGATCTCTTTCACATGAAACAAGGGGAAACCATTGCCGACATGCAAAAGAGGTTCACTCATTTAATCAATAGACTTAACTCACTTGGTAGGCTAATTTCCAATGATGTTGCTACTAACAAAATCTTGAGGTGTTTGACTAGGGATTGGCAACCGAAGGTGACCGCCATCAAAGAAGCCAACGACCTAATGACGTTAGACATCACAACATTATTTGGGAAGCTCGAGGAACATGAGAAAATGCTCATAAGCTTAGAACAATTTGAGAAAAGAGAGAAGAAGGAAAATAACAAGACCAAAGAAGCGGAAAAGAAGTCGATAACTCTAAAGACTTCTAGTTCAAAGTCCTCTGCATACGAGCTAAGCGAGAGTGAATCCAGTGATGACGAGGAAGAGGATTCGAATGAAGACATGGGATTATTTGTGAAGCGATACAATCGCTATATCAATAAAAATGGTATCCAACATTCGGAGAAAAACCTCGTCAACTTTCGTAAACAATCAAAGTCTTCCAAGAATGAAGACAAAAAGAGTGGAAAAACTAAGGGTTCTTGCTATAACTGTGGGAAAGTCGGCCACTATAAGCTGGACTGTCCATTGTTGAAAAAGGACAAAGGTAAGGACAAAAGTCATCACGAGAAAAAACAATCAAAACCTAGAAGAGTCTATATCGATTGGGAAAGCGATAGTGAATCATCTAGTGCTGAAAGTTCAAGTGATGAAGGAGAATCCGTCAATCTTTGCCTTTCCGCTCACCAAAGGAAAAAGAACAAAAAAGTAAGACACTCTAAGTACGATAACTCTAATTCAATGTCTTATTCTGAACTACAACGTGCGTTTGATACTCTACACCATGAGGCCAAGGAAGCCTTTAAACGATTAGCTTCAAATAAAAAAATATTTTCTCATTTGGAGCAAAAGATCTCCGATTCTGAAAAGGAATTAGAGGCTCTCAAAAAGTCCATGGTGGAAGTAACAAAGGTAGATGTTGTGGAAGACAAAAGTAAGTGGTTAAATTTTGGTTGCGATACTTGTCACATTTGGCAAAAAGAGGTTAGAACTCTTATAAGGCCAAGCTTGACATGGCTCTAGAACCAAAAATGACTTTTGCTATTAATAAATCACACTTTAAGAAAAGAATGATTAATCCATATCAAAAGTATACTTATGTGATTAGAAATCAACCTAGCAAAAGTGATTCTCATGTTAACCTTACTTGCTTATATTGTTGCAAAAGGGGTCATACCATTGCTAAGTGTCGCTTTAGGAGGTTTTTGGGTCCTAAAGGCGTTTATCAATGGTTGCCTAAATGCAATCCTGTTTTCACTCACAACCAAGGACCCAATAAGAATTGGGTACCTATTTCCCTTGATTGACTATGTAGGTACAACGTCTTGAGACCATGGAAAGAAGATGGGTTCTGGATAGTGGATGCTCAAGACATATGACAGGAGGCATATCTCTTTTCATCGACTTTGTGGCGAAGAAAAAGGGGTTTATTACCTACGGAGACAACAACAAGGGATAAATACTTGGCAAAGGTAGTGTAGGTAACCCCTCATCTACTACTATCTCTGATGTGCTTCTTGTTGAGGGCCTTAAACATAACCTTTTAAGCATTAGTCAATTATGTGACAAGGACTATAAAGTATCTTTTTCAAAGGATTGTTACATAATTGAGAATAGTGATAAAAAGGATGTGTTTAAAGGCTTGAGGGTGAATAACGTCTATATGCTAGACTTGAATGAGGTATCGTTGAGTAGCGACAAATGTCTAGTCACCATGAGTAAAGACTCATGGTTATGGCATAGACGGTTGGCGCATGTCAATTTTGATTTGCTTAATAAAATAGTTTCTAAAGACCTAGTGATTGGCTTGCCCAAAATCAAATTCACAAAGGATCACTTATGTGATGCGTGTCAAATGGGGAAGCAAACAAGGACCTCGTTTAAATCTAAAAACATTGTTTCAACTACGAGACCCCTTGAGCTCCTCCATATGGACCTCTTAGGACCATATAGGATTAAAAGCCTAGGTGGTAACTATTATGGTTTTGTGATAGTCGATGACTTTTCTCGGTTTTGTTGGACTATTTTCTTAGCAAGCAAGAGCGATACTTTTTCGGCCTTTAAAAGATTTGCCAAGTTGTCCCAAAACAAATTGAACATAAACATTATATCAATTAGAAGTGATCATGGGAGTGAGTTCGAAAATCATTTTTTGAAGCATTTTGTGAAAGCCATGAGATTGATCATAATTTTTTCGCACCACGTACCCCTCAACAAAACGGGGTTATGGAACGTAAAAATAGAATTTTGGAAGAAATAGGAAGGACTATGATCAATGAGAGTGGACTTCCAAAATACTTTTGGGCCGATGCCATAAGTACGGCTTATTACGTTTTGAATAGGGTGTTCATCCGTCCTATTCTAAACAAGACACCGTATGAGCTTTTAAAAGGGATAAAACCCAATGTATCTCACCTTCACGTTTTTTGTTGTAAGTGTTTCGTGTTGAATAATGGTAAAGAGACACTTGGTAAGTTTGATGCTAAGGCCGACGAGGGTATTTTTCTTGGATACTCTCAGTCTAGTAAGGCATATAGGGTTTACAATAAGAGGTTACTTACTGTTGAGGAGTCGGTTCATGTTACTTTTGATGAGTCTTATTCGAAAAATGTCGGAAAAGGTAGTTCTTTTCATGGTGCAGGTGTATCTTCTGAAGACATACTCAAGGACACTGATAAAGGGACTGATCAACCTGAAGCAGTGCATGTTGAGGAGGAAAAAGATCACCAACCAGTGAAGAGTGAGGAGGATCATCTGTCTAATAAAGATGACTTTCCTCCAGCTTGGAAGTCTTCCAAAGACCATCCCATCGACAACATTCTCGGTGACATCTCAAAGGGAGTAACAACTCGTTCCAAGCTAAGTAACTTGTGTTATTACTCCGCTTTCGTTTCGCAAGTTGAGCCTAAAACCTCAAAAGAGGCCTTACTCGATGAACATTGGCTTTTGTCAATGCAAGAGGAGTTGAATCAATTTAAAAGAAATGAGGTTTGGGAACTTGTCCCTCCTCCGCGAGGCCATCGAGTAATCGGCACCCGATGGGTGTTTAAGAATAAGCTCAACGAAAATGGAGTTATAACTAGAAATAAAGCGCACTTGGTTACGCAAGGGTATAACCAAGAGGAAGGCATAGACTATGAGGAAACTTATGCGCCTGTTGCCTGACTCGAGGCTATACGCCTATTGCTTGCCTATGCATGTGCGAAAAACTTCAAATTATTTCAAATGGATGTAAAATGTACATTCCTTAACGGTTATATTAATTAAGAGGTTTATGTTACCCAACCTCCTAGATTTGAGTCCCATGAGTATCCCGATCACGTTTACAACTTAAAACGTGCTTTGTACGGTCTCAAACAAGCCACTAGGGCTTGGTATGAGCGTCTTAGCAAATTTCTACTTGATCAAGGGTACTATAGAGGAAAGGTTGACACAACTCTTTTCATTAAACGTCAAGAAAAACACCAAATTTTGGTACAAGTATATGTAGACGATATTATATTTGGTTCTACTAACACAAATATGGTCAAGGAGTTTTCTAAGTTAATGCAGGGAGAGTTCGATATGAGCATGATGGGGGAGCTTAACTATATCCTCAGATTGCAAATCAAGCAACTCAATGAAGGGACATTCGTGAGCCAGACGAAGTGTTGTCTTGAGTTACTCAAACGCTTCGACATGGCTAGCTCAAAGGCTATTGATACTCCAATGCCTACGTGTGTCAACTTGAGTCGAGATGAAAATAGTAAGGATGTAGATGTCAAGAGAAATTGAAGTATGATTGGCTCTCTACTCTATCTTACCGCATCATGACCAAATATCATATTTAGTGTTTGCATGAGTGTTAGGTACCAATCGTGTCCTAAGGAGTCGCATTTAAAAGCTGTGAAGCGCATACTTATGTACCTATGTGGTATTCCAAAGTATGGGCTTTGGTACTCCAAAGGAAGCGATTGCTCTTTGGTTGGCTATTCCGATTCCGACTTTGCCGGTTGCAAATCGGATAGGAAAAGTACTAGTGGTACTTGTCACTTTTTCTCGAATTACTTAGTGAGTTGGCATAGCAAAAAGCAAGTTTCCGTTGCTTTGTCAACAACTGAGGCGGAATACGTTGCGGCCGGTAGTTGTTGCGCTCAAGTCTTATGGCTTAAGCAACAATTACTCGACTACAATGTTCAACTTGAACGTATTCCTATTTTGTGTGATAATACAAGGGCCATTAACCTAACCAAAAACCCGGTATTACATTCTCGCACAAAACATATAGAAGTAAGGTATCATTTTCTTAGGGATCATGTAGAGAAAGGCGATATGGTATTTGAGCATGTTGATTCTAAGAATCAACTTGCGGATATTTTCACTAAACCTCTTGCGACGGAGCCCTTCTTTAACATCCGTAGGGAACTTGGTGTTCTCGATATCTCGGATCGAGTTTGATTATATGATTGCATGCTTTATTCCCTTGCTTGTCTTTATTTCTTTTAACTAATAATAAGTGATAAGATTAAACTATATGTGAGGGCATCCATCATCAATTGTCGGAGGTAACATCGTTACTTCTTAGAAATATTATTCTTGATCAATTATGTTTATGAACTATTATGGCCAAAATGTGGTTTAAATTGATGTTTTATTCATGATTAAATGTATTTATTATCCATTTTTTAGTTTGGCATGCGTATGGGTTGTTATTTATTATTACTTGGTGCATAATTTTCTCAAAATAGGCATTTTCCATGTATTGTGTGTTTGAGTCGACCAAAACATGGCATAGGTCGACTCAAGAAATGTTAATTTTCTCATATGTGGGCGCAGGTCAGCGCAGGCTGTAACGCCCGGTTTTGTTAGATTTATTTAATCGAGTCGATTTAATTATTTTTGTTTTTATATTATTTTATTCTTGGTTATTATGTTTTATCGCGTTTTGGGAACGTTTGCGAGAAAATTGAGTGTAGGGGTATTTTGGTCTTTTTGGCTTGGTTAGATATTGCTTTTCATTTAAAATAGAAACATAGAAAGAAAAAGAGAGAAAGATAAGTTAAGAGAAATAGAGAAGGAGAAGAAGAAAAAGAGGAAAACTTGGAGTGTAAGAAACCGATTCAACCGACACTTCGAAGCGCGATTAATCGGGTAAGGGTGTGAAACTCGGTTATGCTATGCTTGTGTATGATTGTGTAGGTGTGTGTTGTAATGTTCGCTGGTTTTTCCTAGCTTTTCAATTCTAGGTCGAATGAGAGAAAACGATAGAAATCGATGTTTTCGCGGTTGAAATGCGATATAAATGTTGTAGAATACTTGTTGTTATGATTGGGATATGTTCCGGTTGTTATGTTATGGTTTGGAAGTGTTTTGGTGGAGGAAACATTGTGTTGGAGTGAACAACATCGTTGCTGGGATTTTCTGAGTTCGCAGGTTCGCACTGCGAATAGGGCAGCGAAGGGAAAGCGAAGGTTCGCGGGAGGTTCGCATTGTGAACTTTCTGCTGCTTTTTCTCTACCACGGTTCGCAGGGAATTCACATTACGAAGGGGAAAGTGAAGGTTCGCTGGGTGTTCGCATTGCGAACTTTATGGTATTTTTTCTCTGCCATGGTTCGCTGGGGGTTTGCATTGCGAATAGGAAAGCGAACAGGGCAGATTTTCCATTTTGTTCTTGTCATAACTTTTGGGTCGTAAGTCGGATTGAGGTGCGGTTGGAAAGCTAATAAAATGTTCTTTCTTATAAAATGGTTTTGAGATTGGTGGCCGATTTAATTATGTCGGCAATTGGAAATGTGTCATTTTGTCGACTTTTACCGTCGTAATTGTGTGTAATTGATGTGTTAACATGCGATACGCTTTTGATATATAACATATAACTTGTGTGCTGTTATATGAGGTGAATGCATGTGATGAAATGTTGTGATGATGGTTTGTGGACTTATGGCAAATAAATGCATTGTGTTGTGTTTGATTGTATATGCATGATTATGGATGTTGGAATGGTTCACATGGTTGTATATGTGTATGCATTTGATTGTCATGAGTCATTGTATGCCAAGCATCATGATATGCATTCTTGTGATGTCGTGTGCCCTAGTGGGTGTGAGCGATGAAACGATTCCCGAGGGAATCTGCTGTAACGGTCATGTGCCTTATACAAAGAGGACCTAAAGCGACGGGGAACATCGTTTGCCCGACGGGGAGTTACACTAAGTAACAAGCGATGATTCCAATAATTCTTGAGTGAATTAATGATGAGAATGATGGATGGAATGGTACCACATTGCATTGCATAGAGTCGTTGTGTCGGTCTCTGTGCATTTCCATAAGTCATGAATGGATTGATTATGTGTGGGATTTGTGAATGGAATTGATGAGTTGATATATTTATATGTTGGCGATAAATGTATTGAGCATGATTGATATGCCTCTGTGAAGGATGTATGAGATATGAATTGTGTTGTTTTGTATTTGAATTATGGTGTAAGTTGTGGTGAGATTGTTTTACATGTGTATTTTGTGTTATTACATAATTGTATGCAACTATATTATAATTGTGTTTCTCACCCTTCTGCTGTTTTGAATGCTCTATGAGGCATTGCAGATTAGATGCTGGAGGTTTTTTTGTGAAGATTCTGTCTTCATTCTTTTGTCGGTTGGCTCTGATATGTAGCACCGGGTAGTCGGGGAGATCGTTATGTGACACTATGTATATATATCTTTTTGGATATTACATGTATGACTCTGTATATGACAGACAAACTTTTATGTTTATATATATGAGATTTCAGTTGCAGATTTTCCGCTTTTATTCTGTATCTGAATTGTGGGTGTTAGGAACTGAGTTCCTCTGTTTATGTTGCTACCTGATTGTTGCATATCTTTATGAGCAGGTTATTATATTTCATCATCGTGATATGACGCTCCGTCTATGCCATGAATGTTTTAATTCTACCCTGATTATTTGTGATTGCTTTAATTACTCGGGTTATAGATTGGGGGTGTTACACAGGCCGACCTATGGTCAACGCATCGTTTTGAAAATTTTGAAATTGTCTAAATTCGTTCAACGTGCGCCGATGCATGACCTGTTTAGGTCGATGCATCGCTGACAAACTCTGATCCTCTTTTCCTCGGGAAGACGCGTGCCGCTTCATTGTTGAGAAAATTGACTACATTAATTTTCTTTGTTTCATTTTCCAATTGTATGTCATAACACATTGATTATATTGTCTCCTCATCTCTCTCCTCTCCTCTCCTTAAAAACTCTCAAACCCTAAAAACCCATTGCCACTAGTCTCTTCAAATCCAACAAATTTCACAATCAAAGAGGTGTTCAAAGGATTTTATCTACATAAGAACCAAGGTTTTTCAGTCTATTCATCTTAATCAACAAGTTTTAGTACTGTTCATCTTCCTCTACAAAGTGAGTATTATTCATCCGAGTTTACAGATTGTTCTTCAATGGCTTCACAAAGGGTTACCGGAAAGAGGACCTCCAGAGCATCAACTTCAAGGGCAGGTACATCGACAATGCCGGTAAATGCTTTTTCCTTACTGTCTGACGATTTAGCTGAGACATTCAACAAAGATTTTCGAAACCGTTCTGTGGTTAAACAATTTATTTACTTTCCATTGAGCTGGAGATTATCATCTATCTGAAATTATTGAAATCCTGTTGAAAAGTATATTCGGGGGTGTTTTATCGTATCCATAGAGATTGTATATATTGCCGTCGTTCGATAGTCAAAAGCGTTTCAAACTTTATAGTAACAAAAGGTTGGTTTTTCGTTTCGTAACGTTTGCATAAAATTTAGAATTCAAAGGTAAAAAATTGGTTTTAGGGTTTTGGTAAAAACATGTCAAGATTAGTTTTCGGTAATCCGTTTTGTATGTATCGACTCGATAAAGCGTGTGAACTCGTTAACAATACATATAACCATATATCCTCTCAACAAGTTTCTCTCGAACACTTGTTGTGGGATTTATCATATTGATCCATTGTTGATCTCTTACACAAACTACCAATATGATAACATTCAAGTTCAATATTTATGAACATCAACATTCAAAACTATCTCTACCCTTATGAATATTGATAGAATGAAACTTAGGTCAAATTTAATACATTTCTCTCGAACATGAATTAAACAAAATATAAACCATGTAAACAAAGCTTTTCTTCTATATATATCATCAACAAGGTTCACAAACTTACAACCAAAATCAATACATACAAAATAATGGATCACCTACCACTAATCTTGACACAAGTATGTGTTTAGCTACACATAGTCATGGTAGCTTGCTTCACGAGTTTCTTGAGGAGATGAAAGAGCATCCGCGTCAAATAATAGAGATCGGATGCAATTCTAGCTTCTCTATGTGAAAAATCACTCTTGGATGATCAAAACTCAGAAAAAAAATAATGGTGTGAAAAGGCGAAGTTATGATCCCGAGAAAACATAAAAATCTATTTATAATACACTTGAGATCAGCTACATTCACACTGCAAATGAATCATTCGCCTAGCGAATGAAGAAAATGGCACCTTAAGTGCCTTCTGAAAGTTAAACCGCCCTTGACTGTCTTTGTGGGTTCGCAAAGAGAACGTTTCATTCGCAAGGCGAACCACTCGCCAAAACATCCGCAAAGCGAATTTTGGGTCCTTTTGCCCCTGCCAAAACCAAGGGTTCTTCGCCAGGTTGTTTGCAAAGCGAACGAAGCAGCGAACATTCGCTGGTAGTTCACAAAGCGAACTTTAGCTCCTTTTGATTATGTCCAATTCTAGAGCTATTCGCTGGAGACCTTGCCAGAGTTTGCAAAGCGAACGTTCTATGGTGAATTCGCCAGAGTTCACAAAGCAAACCTGTTGTTGTTTTCCTTATTCTTTGACAACTTGTATCGTCTCTTTATGTCTTCTTTCTTTGATCAATTAGTGCACTTTTCTGCACAATAACTCACATATTACAAGCACCAAAGGTAGAAATACAATGTTTGAAGAACAACAACAATTCACTAATAAAATCCTCAATTAAAACAAGAAAGTGTTGAAAAATGCCAAGTATCAAATACAAATATATAACATGTTTAACATCTTACAAACTCTCCCCAACTAACTCTTTGTTTGTCCTCAAGCAAAGTATGTCTCTCATTGACACAAGAGGATTTGCTCGAGCATTTGATTCAATCCAAGAAAGGATAAACGGCTCAAATAAACAACAATTGTAACAAAGCACAATTACACAATTCTAGAATCGACAATTGAAAATAACTTGATTCTTAAAACAAAACTCAGACAATGTTTCAAGAGACAACTAAATTATCATGCTCATGTCACTCTAACATTCCTCTTCGAAATAGGATTGGAGGAAATTAACGTGTTTGCAACCGCGGGGCAATTTTGCTCGAATGACAAATGATGCAAATACTAAGCAATTCATACAATATCTAATCGATCGCAAGAAATTATGGAAGCAAAAGATCACTAAGGGCTTTTATCAATTGTAACTTGGTCGGGGTTAAAAACAAGGGACATATGTACACGGCCATTGAAACAAGAAAGGGTAAAGACTATGAAGAGCATTTCTTTTTCAAAACTTTTCGATCTTGTTCAATCCTTATTTCTTTCTTTCACAATGCATTCTATTCTTTTGATTTTCTTTTCTTTTTGTTCTTTTTCTTTCTTTTTTTTTTCTTTTTTCAATTTCTTTGTCTTAGAATGCATTGTATCACCAAATCCTTGTTCTCTTTTCAAAATAAACCATTCTCCCCAACTTCAACATTGCCATAAGCTTAACCTAAATGCTCTTCAAAATGGGTTAAAATCAGGTTCATGATTCAAACAAAAATTTCATTTCGGCTCAAAAGAGGTTTCAAATATGCACACACTCACAAGGTGACTTGAAGCGTTTTTGGAATGGTGGTTATACTCAAAGTGCACAAACATTGCCTTGATCATTTCTATGCTTCCACAAATTCAAAACAACAAGCAAGATAAAGCATGAATTATAAGTATAAAACGATATTCATCATTAATCCAAAGCATTTAGTATAACATGGAGGTTTCTCAATTTTGTGTTTTTTTGACCTAAATGACACAAGCAATCAATAGAGTTGTAACAAGAAACAATATTTTCATTTGTTCAAAGACAAAAAGTTCTAATACATTCTAAATTCTAGAACTAGGTAACTATGTACCTTGCCAACAAAATCGTGCTTAAAATTACTACCATCACCATCCAACTTGGAAGAATCTTCTTTGATGCACAATCAACACCAACCTAAGTTTCTTCCACAAAACATCCAAAAGTTGGAAATATTAAACTTCCACAAGCATACCAACATAAAACAATAATAAAAAAAACATAACAACAACTTAAGAGTTGAACATTCGTAGACTGAAGAATTCAACTCTTAATAACAACAATGAAAAACAAAAAGCATACCAACAATTTAAGAGTTGAACATTCTTAAACTGAAGAATTCAACTCTTAACAACAATAATAATAAAAACTAAAATAAAAATAAAAATGAAACTAAACATATTTAACTGAAAACAAGATAATACTCATAATATCATAATAATGTGCTGGTGTGAAAACACCTACTAAGTCAAAAGTACCACAGTGGTACAAGTACATCAATATCTAAAATAATCCAACAAAGTGGATAGAGTACATCAATAAAAACTGAAATAAAAAGAAAAATACAAGAAAACTTCACTTTGATGCTCAAAGGAAGTACACAATCTTCACAACAAAAAATCAGTCCTCCTCGGACTCTGAACCGGACGCCTCAACCTCCTCTAAATCCTCTGAACCATAAACAGAACCAGTCACCTCATCATCAGCACCATCACCCTCCTCCTCATCAGCATCATCAGGACCAGCCGCATCCTCTCCCCCTCCGAATACTGGTTTGGCCTCAGGCCAACCAGCATGTGCAAGGAACTGCTCCCTCGTCATCAGAGTATGATCAGCGGCGGAATCGCGAATCTATAGCTGCAATACCTGCATAGAGTCATGTAAATCAGTCATGGCGCGCTGAGAAGCCGTCATCCAGTCCCATTTATATTGGCATATCTCCTACTGATAAGGGTAAAAACCCTGCGACCTAGAACCAGAAGCATCACCACCCCTTGTGTCGGCATCAGCACCCGCACTCGATGTCTCACCCCTTGTCCCCTTTGGTTTGCAAACTTTGTCGACATAACGATCGTCAATAGCCGACGAGATAGTGACCTGACGGCGTGCGGGTATATTAACCCCAGCATGTGTACACAACGTCATGATGAGACAGGGAAATGCAAGAGGGGCATTTTCCCGAGAAGCGGAACCACCAAGGCCACTCTCCACAATAGCCCTAATCTCATCAGCGATAATACGAGCCACATCAATCTGCATGTTAGTCAAAATATTTTGGACAAGGTGGGCTAATGGTATAGGTATAGTAGATGAATGCGACTTCGGCTTGGTGTTGGTTATCACCAAGAGCAAAATAAGCTAAGCCAAAGGTTGCATGTCCTCATGTCGGTACCTAATGGCAACCCTAGATGGGTTGAGTTCTACAGTTTTTCCCGGTAAAAGAAGATCTCTGGTCATGGCAGGTATGTCTCGGTGAAGGTGCAGGTCTCTGTGGTAGTCATCTATTTGGCTAGCTCTTAATGGTAGAGGACTTCCAAGAACAATACTAATTGTTGCACGGTCAAATCTCACCACCTTCCCCCCAACGAAGGCTGTCCAACTAAATTGCTCCCCATCATCGGGAAGTGCGTTAGCATAGAATTATCGGACAATCTCAACATTGTAGCTATCGATTGGAGTTATCAGTCGTCCCCATTTTTTTTCTTCTAAGAGTGCAGCCGTAGACCGATAACTCTCTCGGTCACTCAAGTTAAACCTCTTTTCTGGCAAGATGGTTCTCTTTTCCAAGGTAAGATACCTTGCTGCTTGTTTGGCACCCTTAAAGCGATTGTTGTCAAACTGTATTGGCACTTGTCTTGAAGTGCTTGCCTTTCGCTTCTTAGCGGGATTGGTCGTTGGACCCATCTACACAAATCAACAAACAAAACAACAATAAGTAGCAACATAATTCATTAGAATTTGGAAGCCAAAACAAAATCACAACTGAAACAACATAAAAAATTCAAAATTCTGATACGTTCGCTCCAGAGTTCACAAAGCGAAGGCTGGCGAACATTCGCCCCATATTCGCAAAGCGAAGTCTGGCGAATGCTCGCCCAGGTTCGCAAGGTGAACTGAACAGTGAATCCGCGATAATTTCAGAAAAATGACAGCATCTAGACTTTCCACATCAGAGTTTCATTCACAATGTCACCTCTATTCTAAAATTTACAAATAATTTAACTTGCAACAGCAGATAAATCTTACAACAGAGGTGAAAACCTAAAATTAACAATGTCTCTAATGTACAATCCACAACCCTAAACATAATGTCTAAATAGAAATTAGAAAGAAAACGAGATTCAAACCTGAACTTGTAATTGAAATTGGGGAAAACTTGGTGAAATTTGAAATGAACAGTGCACGTGAGAGATTTTGTTCTTGAGAGAGCGTGTTTGTGAGATAGAGATAAGAGTGGGAATGAAAAAGAGAGGAGGGTTACCTCTCTAAAATTGAGAAAATGATATTGGTCTTGGGCCTAAGTGTATGGCCCACCCATAAAATTAAATCCCTTTTTAAACTGAGGTGGCAGCAAACACACTTCCCCTGTCTCGCTGAGTTCGCAAAGCGAACTGGCTGGTGAATGCTCGCCCTAGGTTCGCAAAGCGAACGCCAGCGAACATGACAGGTTTTTGAAAATTTTTTTTCTGCATACGCTGCCACTTCCTAAACCACTTCTAATCATCAAAAATCATTAAAACAGCAAAGAAAGCAATAAATACTTACAATGTTGGGGTGCCTCCCAACAAGCGGTTGTTGAACGTCAGCTAAGCTCGACGGTCCAAGATGATTCAACAATCATCAAGAAACACACTGCAATTCTCTCGGTCAAATTCTCCTCCAAGATATAATTTCAACCGTTGGCCATTTACTGTCCTACTCTCTTTCTTTTTCAAGTCCTCAATGACTATTGCACCATAGTGCTTGACATCCTTGATAAAAAACGGTCCACACCATTTGGACTTTAATTTTCCCGGAAACAATTTCAGACGGGAATTGAATAAAAGCACCATCTGGCCAACACGGAATTCCTTCCGTGAAACCTTTTTATCATGGTATCGTTTCACTTTTTCCTTATATATCTTGCTTGAGTGGTAAGCGATATTGCACATTTCTTCCAATTCATGCAACTGAACTTTCCTTTATTCACCGGCCAAACTCGGATCAAAATTCAACATTTTCAAATCCCAAAGAGCCTTGTGCTCCAATTCAACGGGTAAATGGCATGACTTGCCATAAACCATTTGAAAAGGAGTTAGACCGATTGACGCTTTGAAGCTGTGTGATACACCCACAAAGCCTCATCTAATTTTTGTGACCAATCTTTCCGCGAGATCGACACGGTTTTCTCTAAAATTCTTTTGACCTCTCTATTAGACACTTCAGCTTGACCATTTGTCTGCGAGTGGTACAGAGTTACAACTTTATGCTTTACACCGTAATGTTCTAAGAACTTTTCGAGCGGTGCATTGCAAAAATGCGAACTTCCGTCACTAATTAACACACGAGGGGTGCCAAAATGGGAGAATATGTTTTTCTTTAAAAATTTTATCACCGTTTTTCCATCAGTCCTCGGTGACACAATTGCTTCCACCCACTTGGAAACATAGTCAATCGTAACTAAAATATACTCGTTTGAAAAAGATGGTGGGAATGGTCTGACAAAATCAATACCCCAACAATCGAACACCTCGACTTCCAAAATTGTGTGCAAAGGCATTTCATTTCTTTTTCCAATTACACCACTTCTTTGACATGTATCACAACTTTTTGCATGGAGGTTGGCATCTTTAAACAATGTTGGCTAATAAAAGCCCGATTGGAGGACTTTAGTTGCCGTTCTAAAACCATTGTAATGCCCTCCATAAGGCGAGTTATGACAATGCCAAAGGATACTTTTGGCTTCATCAAGAGTGACACACCTCCTTAACAAATTGTCACCTCCTAACTTAAACAAGTATGGCTCATCCCAAACATTGAAATTAGCATTCGAGAGGAATTTTCGTCTTTGATTCCAAGTTAGGTCCTCCGGTATAAAACCGGTAGCTTTGTGGTTAGTAAAATCTGCAAACCACGGCCTAACTTGGACTCGAAAAAGTTTTTCATCTGGAAATTCTTCACGGACCTCATTCTCACGATGAGTTACCTCTACATTGACCAACCTAGACAAATGGTCCGCTATCAAGTTTTCTGACCCTTTCTTGTCACAGATTTCCAAATCAAACTCTTGTAACAAAAGGATCCACCGGATTAACCTTTGTTTTGAATCCGGCTTGGTAAGCAGATATTTAATTGCCGAGTGGTCAATGTAGACTACCACCTTTGAACCAATAAGATAAGACCGAAATTTCTCAAGAGAGTAAACAATAACGAGTAATTCTTTTTCTGTGGTGGCATAGTTAACTTGTGCCTCGTTAAGAACTTTACTCGCATAATGTATAGCATGAAAAATTTTGGCCTTTCTTTGCCCAAGCACCGCACCAACGGCATAAACGTTAGCATCACACATTAATTCAAATTTTAAGGTCCAATTTGGAGCAACGATTATGGTTACGGTGATGAGTTTCTCTTTCAAAATTTTAAAGGCTTTTAAACATTCATCATCAAGGGAGAAGGACTTATCTTTGTTGAGTAGATTACTCAATGGCCTTGCAACTTTGGAGAAGTTTTTGATAAACCGCTGATAAAAGCCAGCATGGCCAAGAAAACTCCGGATGCCTTTGACATTGGTTGGAGGAGGCAACTTCTCAATCACTTCAATTTTCTCTTGATCTACTTCAAGGCCTTTAGAAGAGACTTTGTGGCCAAGCACAATCCCCTCTTTTACCATGAAGTTTCACTTCTCCCAGTTCAATACCAAGTTTGTTTCAACACACCGTTCAAGAACGACCTCCAAATTTCTCAAACAAAGATCAAAAGACGCTCCGAAAACGGAGAAGCCGTCCATGAATACCTCCATCTTTTTTTCAATAAGGTCGGAGAAAATTGCTTGAACACATCGTTGAAATGTTGTCGGTGCGTTGCACAAGCCAAACGACATCTTTCGGTAAGCAAAAATCCCAAAAGGACATGTGAATGTCGTCTTCTCATGGTCTTCCGGGTCAACCAAAATTTGGTTATAACCGGAGTAACCATCCAAAAAGCAATAGAATTGTTGGCCCGACAATCTTGCTAACATTTGATCTATAAACGGGAGTGGAAAATGGTCTTTTCTTGTAGCGGTGTTTAGCCTCCTATAATCTATGCATACTCTCCAACCCGTCACAGTTCTTGTCGGGATTAATTCATTTTTCGCATTTTGTATAACGGTCATTCCTCCCTTCTTAGGTACAACTTGAACAGGACTCACCCACAGACTATCGGATATCGGGTAAATCATATTGGTATCCAATAGCTTAACAACCTCTTTTCTCACCACTTCCTTCATAGTTGGATTTAAACGGCGTTGTGGTTGGTCTACCGCTTTGAAGTCCTCTTCCATCGAGATTTTATGCATGCAATAAGCCAAACTAATTCCCTTTAAATCGGAAAGAACCCAACCTAAAGCTTCTTGATTTTTCTTCAAAACTTGAATCAAACGGTCCTCCTCTTTGCCGGTCAAGATATTGCTAATGATAACCGGTTTGTTACAACCGTCGTCAAGGAACACATATTTCAAATTAGAAGGAAACACCTTCAATTCAAGTTGAGACTTGTCATCACTCACCTCTTTCCTTAACACTTCCTCTTCATAATCCCATGGTTGTAACTCCTCCAAAGATTCAAGTTCCTTCAAACATTCTTCAAGTGCCCTTTCTTCTTCATCGGAAAATACTTCAAATGAATCATCAAGAGTTCTTTCCAAAGGAGATACTAAATGAACTTGCTTTGAAACTTCCTCTATTGCTTCTTCCGTTGCATCAGTATGGAAGCTATCATGTTTATCTTGAGAATGCTTCATTGCTTCAAAGAGATTAAAATTCACTTCTTCATTTTGAACTCTTACTTTCATAAGACCGTCATCAACATCGATCATCATACGGGCGGTCTTCATGAAAGGGCGTCCAAGTATTAATGAAGCATCCTCGTCTTCCTCCATATTAATAACAACAAAGTCAACCGGAAAGAAGAACTTATCAACTTTAACCAAGACATCTTGAGCCATTCCATGAGGATGAGTTGTGGATTTGTCGGCCAATTGTAACGTCATCCGAATTGCCTTCATTTCAATGTTCCCAAGCCTCTTCACAATGGACAATGGAATTATATTAATGCTTGAGCCTAAATCGATTAAGCCTTTTCCAACATAGACATCACCAATTATTACCGGCAAAGTAACACGCCCCGGATCGACTTCTTCCTTGGTAGAGTTCTTTGAATTATAGCACTACAACTAGCATCAAGGACAATTGTTTCCGGTTCCGAATATCTTCGCTTTTTTGTAAGTATATCTTTCATGAACTTAGCATATTTTGGCATTTGTTCAAGCACTTCGGCAAACGGAATGTTGATTTGCAATTGTTTGAAAATGTCCATGAAACGACCGTAATGACGTTCATTGTATTTCTTGGTGGGCACATGAGGGTAAGGTAAGTTTTGGATCGGAATTGGATTCACTATCTCCTTTCCTTTTTTCACTCTTCTTTTCTTTTCTTCAATCTTTTCTTTTTCAAGGTTATCTTTTTCAACTTCTTCCTTATCATTATTTTCAACTACAACATCATCAACTTTCTCTTCCTCCTCAACCTCCTCAATTATCACATCATCATTTTTCTCATTTTTTTCTCCTTCTCCCAACTCTCTCCCACTTCGAGTAACAATAGCTTTACAATGCTTCTTTGGGTTATTTTGAGTATTGGCGGAAAAAGAAGGTCCCGTTTGTTGTTCGGCCACTTGTTTTGCAAGTTTCCCAACTTGATTCTCTAGATTCTTGATCGATGCTTCATTTGACTTTTGATTTGCCATGGACATTTGAATGAATTGGTTAAGAGTTTCTTCAAGCTTGGAACTCCCACCTTGAGGTTGATAAGGATTTTGTCGATTTTGTTGATATCCTTGATTTTGATAATTTCCTCTTGGTTGTTGATTTTGGCACCCTTATTGATAAGGTTGTTGTTGCCTTTGATAACCTTGTTATTGATTTGGATTGTTCATGTAATTCACTTCTTCTTCAATTGGAGGACAAGGAGGATAATAGCCGGTTGGATGATCACCTTTACATAACTCACAAATCGCTACTTGCACCTTTTTGTTAGGAAGTTCATGCATCTCTTTAATCTGTTGAGGTAGCTTGGATATTTGTTGCGTTAGCAACTCAACCTGTTGAGATAACAATTTGTTTTGGGCAAGTATTGCATCATTCGTCCCCAACTCTAGCACTCCAGCTTTCTTTTGAGAAGAGCCACGATTATGGTTTCCTTGATGGTCATTTAGAGCCATCCGGACAATGATAGAAATAGTATCCTCAGTGCTTTTAGCCATTAACGATCCACCCGCGGTGGCATCCAACAATGTTTTATGCACCAATTAAAGAACATTTCTAAAAATGTGAACTTGAGTAAGCTCATCAAAACCGTGCCCCTTACACTTTCTCAACATGGATTTTAATCTCTCCCAAGCTTCGTTGAGAGATTCATTTCCACCTTGAGTGAAAACTGCAATTGCTGTTTTAGCCTCCATGAAACGATTGTGTGGAAAAAATTGTTCCAAAAACTTTTCCTCAAGCATGTTCCAGTCCGTCATGATTGCTGTAGATTGGCCAAGATACCATTCCTTGGCCTTCCCAATGAGGGAATGCGGGAATAGTCTCTTAAACAATGACTCTTCTTCAGCTTCGGGTGCACCAGTCACGCCCGCAATCTCATAGAACTTAGTCAGGTGTGTAAAAGGATCCTCATGATCCATACCAGTGAAAGGATTCTGATATAGAAGCGAGAGGATACCAGTTTTCATTTCTGAATGCCGACCATTCTGAGCATTGCGTGCAAATTGTGTTGTATGTCTCGGACTATTTGTACAAGGAACTGAAGCAGGTGGTAGTGGTGGTGGTGGAGCAGCCATAGTTGGCGATAACTGTGGTATTTGTGTCGAAGTTGAACTTTCGTCTCGTTCTCGTCTTTCTTTGGCAAGTTTCCTCCTCCGCCTTGTTCTGCTATTTAACTTACGCGCAGTTCTTTCGATTTCAGGATCAAAAAGAAGTTGGTCTGTGGGTAACTTCCCTTGCATAAAACGGAGTCTGCACACTAAACCAAACAAATCAACAAGCACAAGAAAAAGTTAACAAGTTTAAAACTCAATAACTATTGCAATGCTCACAATATAACAACAATCCCCGGCAACGGCGCTATTTTGTTAAAAAGTATATTCGGGGGTGTTTTATCATATCCACAGAGATTGTGTATATTGCCGCCATTCGATAGTCAAAGCGTTTCAAACTCTATAGTAACAAAAGGTTGGTTTTTCGTTTCGTAACGTTTGCATAAAATTTAGAATTCAACGGTAAAAAGATTGGCTTTAGGGTTTTGGTAAAAACATGTCAAGATTAGTTTTCGGTAATCCGTTTTGTACGTATCAACTTGATAGCGCGTGCGAACTCGTTAACAATACATATAACCACATATCTTCTCAATAAGTTTCTCTCGAACACTTGTTGTGGGATTTATCATATTGATCCTTTGTTGATCTCTCACACAAACTACCAATATGATAACATTCAAGTTCAATATTTATGAACATCAACATTCAAAACTATCTCTAGCCTTATGAATATTGATGGAATGAAACTTAGGTCAAATTTAATACATTTCTCTCGAACATGAATTAAAAAAAATATAAACCATGTAAACAAAGCTTTTCTTCTATATATATCATCAACAAGGTTCACAAACTTACAACCAAAATCAATACATACAAAATAATGGATCACCTACCACTAATCTTAACACAAGGATGTGTTTAGCTACACATAGTCATGGTAGCTTGCTTCACAAGTTTCTTGAGGAGATGAAAGAGCATCCGCGCCGAATAATCGAGATCGTATGCGATTCCAGCTTCTCTATGTGAAAAATCACTCTTGGATGATCAAAACTCAGAAAAAAATTATTGTGTGAAAAGGTGAAGTTATGATCCCAAGAAAACATAAAAATCTATTTATAATACACTTGAGATTAGCTACATTCACACTGCGAATGAATCATTCGCCTAGCGAATGAAGAAAATAGCACCTTAAGTGCCTTCTGAAAGTTAAACTACCATTGACTGTCTTCGTGGGTTCGCAAAGCGAACGTTTCATTCACAAGGCGAACCACTCGCCAAAACATTCGCAAAGCGAAATTTGGGTCCTTTTGCCCTTGCCAAAACAAAGGGTTCTTTGCCAGGTTATTCGCAAAGAGAGCGAAGCAGCGAACATTCGCTGGTAATTCGCAAAGCGAAATTTAGCTCCTTTAGCTTCTGTCCAATTCTAGAGCTATTCCGTGGAGGCCTCGCTAGAGTTTGCAAAGCTAACATTCGCTGGTGAATTCGCCAGAGTTCGCAAAGCGAACCTGCTGTTGTTTTCCTCATTCTTTGACAACTTGTATCATCTCTTTGTGTCTTCTTTCTTTGATCAATTAGTACACTTTTCTGCACAATAGCACACACATTACAAGCACCAAAGGTTGAAATACAATGTTTGAAGAACAACAACAATTCACTAATAAAATCCTTAATTAAAATAAGAAAGTGTTGAAAAATGCCAAGTATCAAATACAAATATATAGCATGTTTGACATCTAACAAATCCTAAATGTTCAAAAGTTTGATGAATTTCTGGAATGTGATACCAAGTATAATGAAGACTTGGTCAAGCTGTTTTACATTGGGATTCTGGGCAAGTTTGAAGGTACTGATTTTCAATATATAATTGGTGGTAAAAAGTACTCTGTCAATGCATCTGTTTGGATTAGTTTGGTTAAACTAGAAACAGTAGGTCTTCCTAAGGTAACAGACACTGTATTTGTTGGCGACTATGAGTTTAAGGCTGATTTGAACTCAATGCTACGAGACCCTTTCTCAGAGAGCATTGTGAATAGCAACCTATTTCCTAAAACAGTCACAACAGGATTGTTGGAACTCGTTGATAGAATTCTTCAATGGATTGTTGCTCACATCTTACGGCCTAAGAAATGAGGGTACTCTCGGGTTGATCAAGCAGAAATCCATTTGATTTATCTGCTGAAAAACAAAAAGCGCATTAACTGGCCACATTACTTCACAAGTTGGATGTTTGCACTCCGCGATTCTACTAGAGGTACGACTTTATGTTATGCCTCTTTTATTCAGTGTCTCTTGAAAAAGGCTAAGGTAACGGTCCCAGGTATTCCTTACATGACATTTACAACTGATCAAGAGTTTACTCGGAAGACTCTTACTATGATGGGTTACTTTTGGAATACTAAAGACACAGAATACAAATTTAAGCACCGTGAAACATATCAAGATACTATATATGATGTTACAGATGAGGAAGAGGATGCACAGGAAAATGTACAAGAAGGACAAACTGGTAACAACATGCAAGCTGAGGTGAATACTATGGAAGATAACAATGTTGAATGGATGGGATACTCTCCACCTCAAGATCCATATAAAAATCAGGGATGGGGTGAATGGAAGCACACCGGATGGACCTTACTTGGTTCATCTTATGGTCCACCAAATCATGGCTGGCAACAACATGAAGAATATGAATGGCACCAGCCCGAATATTCTATTCCTACACCTACACAACCACTGTAACATAACAACGAGGAAATCCTCGACATGTTACGATCAATACAGCTACAGCAAGAAAGGTTCATGACCACACAAGAATAAAGGTATACGACTCTCAAACCAGTTGGAGGCACAAAATCAAACCTTCAACAGGTTTGTTACTGCTGTCATGACTCGTTTTGACAATTTGGATACTGCTGCCGAAGATCAGACACGCTGTGTGGCGAATGGTATCAACACACTCAACAGGACTGTATTGGAACTGAATAAGCGGTTGGAAGAACAACCTCTTCCTCCACCTCAAGACCAGTATTTCAGAGGACGAGGTCACCACTTTAGGGGGAGGAGACCACGAGAAATCGGATCATAGTTTGATGCATGTTATATCTATTTTTTGCTTATATAACTTGTTATTTGCTGCATTTTGATTATGTACTTGGTTTGCTTTTGGAATATGTTGACATTTGATATATTATGGAATGTATTTTGAGTCTATATGTATGCATTTCTTGTGCCTTATTTATCCATCTAATTTTTCGCATTATCATCATTCTATGTGAATGTTTGTTGATGTATCTTGTTTACAAGTTGTTGAGTGTATCCATAAGTATATGATATGTTTCTTTGACCATCGTATTTTTCTCTTTTTGATGTTGTCAAAGGGGGATAATGATATCTACAAGTAGCAAAGATTGAATCTTAGAGGACTTCACACAGTTAGGGGAAGGATGATATTCAAATTACAAAACAAAGCTAAAGATTTTGCCATCATCAAAAAAGGGGGAGTATGTGAGGGCAAGGTGTCTTTCATTTGAGCTTTATTTTAATGAGGTCAAAATTTATACTAGCTAGTAGTTTGTAATTTGGACGGTGTCATCTCATTGATGTCGGCATTCTAATTTTGCATTGCATAATCATGAGTCTAAACATATGGTGGAGTCTTGCATATCCCATAAATATGGGTGATCATGGTATTGGTATTAGGCATGCATAAACTGTGCCTAAATAGATGAAAACGTGTCGAAAATTAAATTTTGAGTGTTTTTGAAGCTTGAGTCGACCTAAGCTGAGGCCCGGTCGACTCATGATGTGTTGACCTTGTGTGCGTTTCGCTCGGATAAGCGCACGCCTACCCTGCGGTCGACGCATGCTTCTGGCATTTCTGATTGTGCATTTTTCTCAGCCATGCATCGATGCATGGTCCCTGTAGCAGTCGACACATGGTTTTCCAACATGCGGAGATTGCTCCACGGGTCAGTGCAGGCTGACCCTCTTTAATAAGTGGTCGACCGCTCGTTGTTAGTAACCAATTTTTCTGATTTTCTCTTTGTTCAAAATGCTGTTATTATTTTCTTTTGGTCCTTGCATCATATAAATAGATGGTTCCTCATTTTTTATACACACAACAAGAACAAGGGAAAGAAATACATTGAAACTTTTCTCTCATCACTTTCATCTTCATCTTGCACCTTTCTCAACAAATACACATAATCATTTTTGTTGATTTTCTGCATCATGAAGTGATAACATCCAAAGCATAGAGTTGTATCTTGGTTTGGGGTGAGTATTTCAGTGGGTTTGTTCTTAAATAAAACCTCTAGGGGTTTGTCCTCCAAGATCAATTGAATTTGGGGGTTTTTGGATCAGATCTTGTGTGCATTGAATTCAGTCGAGCGAAGGTGATCTAAGAACGGAGGGTTTTGTCGATCTAGTAGCGTTAACCGGAGGATTGTGCAATAAGGTTTGAGGCTCAAATTGTGTGTGGATCAGAATCAGCCAAGTGAAGGTGATAGAAGACCTGTGTGTTCTTACAATCTAGTAATGATAAATGGAGGTTCTTCCAAAAAGTTCGAGGTACTTGATTCGACTCGAATCAAGGGAAGATAAGACAAAGTATCTGCATCAACGAAGTTTCTTGAGTGTGGGATAGCTAAGTTTTCTCTTGTAAAAACATTTGCAAACAAGTTATAGATATCTTAATTCTAGTTTTTAGAATTGGGGGAAAACGTACCCGAAGCGAGGACGAAAGGGGAACTGCCTAAACAAACCTAGTGTCATTTCCTTTTCCTTATCTCACTTATATTTTGAACTATTTACGCTTGTGATTGTTCAATCGATCAAAAAATTCTGGTATAGTTTAGTGCAGAAAATTAATTTGAAAACCTCTGCACAATCATTTTGGATTGTGCTTTGTGAAAATTATGTATCAACTATTATAGAAGGTTAAGCTTGGAGTTTTGTGCACTCCAAGTGCTCGATAGATTGAAAGCTTGCAAGGTGTTTGATATATTATCAAGTTTGGTTTAATTTTTGACTGCTCATTGGAGATTGCACCATATTAAGTGCTTTTGGAAAATTGATTAATTGTTAATTTGCAATTCTATTTTTCTCTTCGAGCCTTTCGTTCCATTTGGCTTACGTATATCCGATCCTCTCAGTAACTCGGTTCATGTAGACGAATTATCCTCGGCCACTTCTGCAAAATATTTTTAAAAACAAATTTTAGCGCCAAATCGTATTTAAGAAGAAGTGATCTATTCAACCCCCCTCCTAGATCAATTGCCTTCGTCTAACAGTGAAGGTTTCATCCAATCTGTGCCAATATTCAGAAACATCATGGCCATATTTCCCACATAATTGGCAAGTAGGTCGATTATATGACGAGGAGCGACCTCTACCATGTGTCATGTGTCCGCTACCTCGATTACTTGCAAAACACTACAATAAATTTACCATATACCATCAGACACCTTTAGTGGCCATAAAAACAAGTGTTGGTATAGATAACATATAAAGAACTAAATTACAAGCCAACTATTGGTATAGGATCTGAAATAAAAGGAGCTAAAATTTCAACGAAGGCGCTCAATTTTTTATCCTCTTTTAAGTTTTTTTAAATTAAAAATAAAATAAAATTAGAAAAGAATTAAAAGAGTATTACTCATTTATAATTTCTGCTCAGTCCTTATTCTACCCAAACCATAAACCCTAGTTCTCTTGCCCCGTCTTCTTCCATTCCTCAATCAACAATGGTACCATTTTATTCTCTCTTAATTTCTTTCGTTTAAATCTTAATTCGATTCTCTGTGAATCGATCACCAAGTAATACTTGTTTTGGTATATGAAAAATTGCAGACACAATTAACCCTAAAACATACCCTTTGGCCGATGCTCAGTTTACAATAACTATTATGGATCTTGTTCAACAAGCCGCTAACTACAAGCAACTCAAAGAGGGTTACAATGAAGATAGCCCTAATTCCTAATTCCTGTTTTTTGTTTGATTTCTTGGTTTTATTAGTTATTGATCTTGTTTGTTTTTATTGGATTGTGTCGTAACCCGAAATTTGACCTCTCTTTTGCTTTTGCATAAGCATGTGCATTCGCATCGCCGGCATACGCATTCGCACTTTTTCTCTGTGATTTTGTTGCAGAAAAATCCAGGTTTTCTAAGCCTGATTAATCGCATCCTCGCAAAGTTATCACATCATCAAAACAATCACAAAACAAGGGTTTCCATGCTTATTCATCAAAGCAAGAGGTGGAAAGTCGAAACCGGGACTACAACACTTGTTCCTAAGCAATTTGGGCAAGTTTTGCCTAGAGTAACCGACTACTCTGTTTTTAGGAAAAAACAGGGTAATCGATTAATCTGTACAGATTTGCAGATTTTACTGCATTTTTGGGACAACAACTTTACACTCTCTATTCACTTGTGTTCTACTTGGTTCTATCATTGTGTGGAATATTCTAGACAGTCCAAGACCATTCAAGACACTCCACTTATAATTATTCCAATGCATCATTTTGAATTAAGTGCATTATGTTCCTTAATTTCCAAGCATGTGAGCCATTTATTTGGATTTACATTGGGATTGCTCCACCGAGTTAACTATCTAACTAACTGAGTTAACCGCTGACTCGGAGAGTCAAGTGTAACTAACTCTCAAGCTAGCTCCAAAGCTAACTCCAAAGCACATTCCAAACCTATCAACTCCAAACCAAAACTCTATATAAACAAAGCTTCACTATTTTCACAAGGACCTTCAATCATTTTTCATAATTCACAACCATTTCTCATACCTCACCCTTAATTCTCTCACATTCTCTCTGAATTTTTCTGCAACTTCTTCATCTTCATCTCCATTTTCTTCCCAAACCTCACTATAGCTCTTCACCATTGAGGAATAATCACTTTCACCTTGGAAGTGATTATTTCTTGAGCTTAACCTTCATCACCTTGCAATTCTACTTGATTTTCTGGAGTTTTATTAGGTTTTGGATTCATCTTAAGTGTTTGTTGCAAGATTATACGATGCGAATTTGTGTTGTGGAGATTTCGTCACAATTTGCTCGGTTTTGATACGATTCGGCTACAATTGAAGATTCCTTTGGTTTTCTTTGATTATCTTCACCAAGATTTATTTGTAACAACATCCAAGGCACATCTCAGCGTTGTAGGTAGGTCTTTCTTTGCTCATTTTACTATTTCGAACTGTTTCGTATCATTCACGACGTAGTTTTAATGCTTTTTGTGTGTGAATTGATTATACCATTACTTGATCCATGATCTTGATGAATTAATTGATTCCATTGATGTTCGTTTGCTTGATTTTCGTGCACAAATTCATACCCTAGCATGTGGTAGTTTGGACAAGTGATTTAGGTGCTGAAAGTGCTTTTTAAAAAGCTGTTTTTGCCACTGTTACAGTGGAAACCGATTACTCGAAAGAGAGTAACCGATTACTCTGCACAATTTTCACCAGTTCTGCCTTTTTCAAGCAAGTAACCTATTACCTGCTTTGTGGTAATCGATTACCATTGTAACAGAGTGCCATTTTTGGTGTTTTTCAAGCTTGTTTGCCATGCTCTCCTCCTCTAACCTCCATGGATTGATATGATTGATTTTTATGGATGTTTTAGGTGCTGTTTCACTTCAGTTTGAAGCACGCTTGTGATTTTTCCATGCTCGATCTTTGGATTCTATAATTGTGCACATTCTTGGCATTGTATGAACATGATCATTCTTGCACAATTTTATCCGCATAATGACATGATTTGTGATGCATATTGAATGTCATTTGGTACTGTTTTGTAGTTTCTATTCATGTTGGAATTAAGTTGTTCTTCAAAGAATAAGCTTAATCTTGTATAATCAGTAATGCACCATTTGCTTTAATAATTTTTCAATTCATTTTGGAAGATTATTAGCATGTTCCTCCCTTTTGATTAATTAATCGAAACTTCGTTTTTATTATTAATCTTCCCATTGGCGCTTCTCTTTAGGCTTCCTTTAGAGATTTCTTTCTCTCTCTTCGCCCCGCAGAGTCGGAGTTTCGCGCGACACTGGAGCGCTGTACAACTCGGAGCTGTTATGCTGTCTGTTTCAATTTTTGCACTACACCCTGTGTGTTAGAGAAGGAATGAGAATGGAGAATTCTTACTCTCATTCTGACTACTTCAAGTAGGGGACGAATGACCCTGTGTCTGACATAGTCACCTCTATCCCCAGGTGGTAGTGTATCTCCTTCCCCAGTTGGGTCGGTTCCTCGATCACTCTTACCTCTTTCAATCTGTCTTTTGATCAATCACCATCCGCTTGGTTAAAGATCAATGTCTCTTGGGTTAATACCCGTCTCTTGTCTCCCTATTCTTTTCTTGTGGTCAATTATCGTTTATTGATTCCCCCAGGAGAGTCTCACTCCTTTTCTTCGGTTAAAGACAGTCTTTCTGTTAAACACCGAAATCCCTTATGGAGCCTGCAACCTTCTCTTGGTTCTTCTCCCTTTGCTTGGTTAACCACTGCCTGTCAGTTAAAACACCAATTTGCACCTTTTTCTCAGTTAACCACAATCTGTCTGTTAAAATACTGAGCCCTCATTGAGTTAATCACCTTCTCTTGGTTAATCACTCGTTTCTTTTCGGTGAATCACGATTTTTCTGTTCACACTGAATTCCCAGCGGTTAGCAAGTTTCTTTTGGTTCAACTACTCACACCTTTGGGTTAGTAACCTTCTTTTGGTTCAAACACCCTTTCTTCGGTTAGGTATTGTTTGTTCAGTCAGTGCACCGAACTCTTTTGGATCACGACCTTCGCTTGGTCCCACACCTGTCCTTTGGGTCACGACCTTCGCTTGGTCCCACACTCGTCCTTTGGGTCACAACCTTCACTTGGTCCTACACCCATTCTTTTGGTTGATCACAGTCTATCTGTTAAAACCTTTCTTCCCTCAGAGTTGCAAATCTTGTTATTTCCTCGGATAACCACTGCTTATCAATTAATATACCAAAATCCCTTCTGGGTCAAACACATTCTCTTGGTTCAGTACTCTCTCCTTTTGGTTCATCACAGCTTGGCTGTTGACCAAATTATGTTTCCCCACCAGAGTCGTCGCATCTTTTTCTTTGGTTAACCACTGTCAGTCAGTTAGTATACCTACCCCTTTTTCTCCTGGTTTTAACACCATTACTTTGGATCCCTAGCAGGGTCTCTAACCCACTGATCCCCTGCACAGTCACTTTGTCTTCTTACTCCCCAGTGGAGTCTCTATTACCCTTTTTATCTTTTTCCTTTCTTGGTTCTAACACCAATTCTTTTGCATCTCCAGCAGATCTTTCTCTACTTCTTTTGCTCTTAGTTTTGACACCACTTTCGTTTTCCCTTTTTCCGTCTTGGTTCCTCGAAGTACAGAAGCTCTGATTCTGCATTCATTCGAATGTAAGATACGTAGGCACAAGATTGTGATGATCTTGGTGAGCACACTTCCATCTTCTCCGCTCCTTACCCTTTCATTTCCCTGGTTCCCTGAACTATGGAGCTCTGATTTCCTCATTGCACTATGAGGGTACATAGGCATGAGGATCCTAATCCTCCAGAGCACCTTCTTTCTTTCTTTCTTTTTTCTTCTATCTCTCTCACACTGACTCTCTCTCCCTCTCTCTCTCTCTCTCTTTCTCTCTCTCTCTCTCTCTCTCTCTCTCTCTCTCTCTCTCTCTCTCTCTCTTCTTTTAGCTAGAAGCCTTTAGATAGATAACTCATCCAAGCCTAGAAGCAAGCGAAATGGTTCCTGTCGAGTACGACGGATGCGTAAGGTGCTAGTACCTTCCTTTCGCATAACCGACCCCCTGACCCGTTTCTCTTCCCCTTGGGTTTTATCGATATTTTCCTTGTCCTTTGGGACTATATAAAGTTCAGTGGCGACTTTGTTGTACCTTTGAGTGTGTGATTCACTCAGGTATAATCCCGCTAGCTTCAGATTGCAGCAACTATGACTTTAAATAGAGGTATTTCTGAGTTTGTTGTTATGGTTGCTGATGCTGAACCACTTGAGATTCTTCTCCATCTTCCTTTACTTGTTGAGGATGAGGTATCATATTATGTTATTAAACTTTATATAGCATCTGTAATTTTAATTTATTTATTTTATTATGATATAGTATAATGTTTTGATTTGTTTTTTTAATGAATTCCTAAGATGAACTCATACACAAATCAGGTTAAAAAAAAGTTCTTGGTAACTTAGTGGATTCTCTTTTCAAAATAGTAAAACCTATCAAAAAATAAAAAAAATTAAAACAAAAAAAGGAAAGAACATAATTCTATATACATTCACGCTTTCCCTAAATCTCAAGTGAAGGTTGTCATACAATTGGGTAACTCTCGAAATTTGGGTTGGGCTAACTCATCCCTACAAAACCGGCTTGTAAGATGAGGATTGCCCCCACTTATAAACATAACACACACCATATATATTAGCAATGTGGGACTAAATCCACCCCTTCAAAGCCAACACAATGAAGGTGTTAGGGGCTGCAATGAGGCAACCCAAAGAATCAGAATTAAGGTGACTAGGGGCGCACCGCAATTAAGGCGGAAAGTCCAACTGTAACAAATACGAGTCTTGGATCATATTGAAGATTATGTAGATCCTTTAAACCCTTCTAGTATGCTTCCACTGCAGGTAATGTAGGGTAGATATTAAGGGCTCACATCATATCCTCCGATCTTTTCATCAGCTGCCCTGAGCAATAGCTCACTTCCCATTTGACATTCATGAAAAAGTTTCTTTCATTCATCCTAACTAGTATGTCTTTAGAAATTTGAATTCCTTTCTCAATGTACCGAACCATTGCCCACTCGTCAAGTATCACCAAAATTTCGACAACATTACCCTTTCCTAAACTTACAAATTCCTCAAAATATTGAAGACAACGGTCTATCTCTCCGGCATGACAATATCACCTTATTACTTGCATGAAAATAAAGATATCAGGAATTTTCTTCTCCTTGATAGGCATTTCAATAAGTGTATCCATCAACTTAACATTCTTGAAGTCTGCAGCAACATTAAATGCAACATGATAACTCCTAATCAGTAACAAACACCATCACATTCTCATCATTGGCACTATCAATTTCTACTAAAGACCATATCTTCGACCTCTCCATAAACTCGTTAACTTTTGCATCGAAATCATCAGTAAAAGGTGTTTTGTTCTTGTGAGTAACTTTAAGCCCATAATAGCAGAACTTGTTTAATTCTAAACCAGTTGTAGTCATATCACAGACAATTGCATACATTTGGTCTAAGCGCCCTTGTACTGCACAACCATGTAACACGTAGATGTAGGTTTTTAAATTCAGCTATACTTCCATGAATATCATCTCCACCAAAATCTGGGAAGCATTGAAGAATCAGAGCCCTGAAACCCGACATATTAACCTATCATGCACTGCAAAATGGGTTTTAACTAAGAGAGATTGAGAAGAGAATAACTTAGTTCAGTTCCCCTCTCTCTCTCATTTTATTTAAAAAGCTATTGTATTTTTTTAAATCTCTTGTTTTATTAAAAGAAATTTTATTATAAAAAAAAATTGAAAATCTCTTCCTCCCTCCCAAAGACAATTTCATAAACATCTCTAACTTACTTAATTTAAAAACAAGTTAATCGAACAGGCACCAGAGAATTCAAACAAATGGGAAGCGCTTTCAGACGGCCACAAACAACCGCGAAAATAGCATATAAAGAATTGAAGTTCTAGTTCCTGTTCAAGTAAACATCATTCACTCACATTTCTTGGTCATGAATATCCACATAGAGAATCCGCTCCGCTAATTTTCCGATCCCAGACCAATTTAAAAACCAGAAAGATGAATTCTATCCCCCAAATCTAAATTCAAATCCATCTTTAAGAGCAAAGAGAGCTTTCATAATTGCATTCCAAGTAACTGATCCTAGTTTCTTTCTAGATCCCAAGACCACCCAACTTTTTGAGCTTAGTGATTTTATTCCAGCCAACGAGATGCACATTAAAGTTAGAATTAAATTTACATAAAATTTTCCTAGCCATTATATCAATAAACTCGCAAGTTGACTAAGGTAGCCAAGCCACTAGCATGTAATAATTTGGGATGTAGTTCAGAACATACCTTACTAGAGTTAAACAACCAACCCTGTTTAACAATTTATGTTGTCAAGATGCTAACCTCTTGCTTATTTTCTCCTCTAGGAACTTAAAGTCCTTATGTTAAATACGAATATGCAACATATGGAAACTCAAGTACTTCTCTATAGTAAGAGATCACTTGATACCTATGTTGAAGACAACTAAATCCATTTTACTCTTCAATTCAGTAACATTCATTTTAAGGGAAGAAATCATAGAAAAATGATTCACGATATCAAAAATGATCCCTGCTTGAGAGTTAGAAACCTTTGAAAAAATAATAACATCATCGACAAAAAATAAATACAATAGAGGGAGTCCTTTACAAGATAATTTGACAGGTTTTTAATGGCCTTCATCGACTGCCCCAATGATCGTCTGCGACAAGAATTACATGCAGATAACAAAGAGATTGGGTGAAATAGGGTCATCTTGACATAAACCTTGAGTAAATAAAAAATTTGGTAGTCGTCTCCCGTTCCAAAGAATAGACATAGAGGAGCTAGTTACATAGTGCATCATGAACTTTATAGTAATGAGAGGAAACCTATGTCACTTCAAACTAAATTCCATGAAATCCCAAATAACAAGATCATATGCCCTTTCAAGATCTATATTGAACACCATGTCAACTTTTTTCTTTTTAGATTTATAAATAGAATGAATTGCTTCTTGTAGGATAATAGCATTTTCAGTTGTCCTTTTACCCAACAAAAAACCACTCTGAAAGGGTCAAAATATCTTATTTAGATAAAGACATAATCTGTAAACCATAATCTTCGTAATAAGCTTAGCTTGTAAATAGAGTTGCATAAGCTAATAAGCCAGAACTCTTTAAAACTTTTGGGGCAACCCACCTTAGGAATTCATACGATAAGAGTCTCAAAAAGAGATGAGTGAAAGCTACCTGACACAAAAGCATTTGATATAAGTTGGATAACGTCATCTCCAACTATATGCCATAACTGTTTAAAGAAAATACCCAGTAATTCGTCAGGGTCAGGCGCCTTGAAAGGGTGCATTTGATTAAATGCATAAGTAACTTCTTCCCTCGTCACCTGTTGAGTCAAAGAGTGTTGGGCTTCTTCAGTAAGGATCGAAGTATAGTTGAGTCACCCATACTAGCATGGAATATAGGAGATGTAGTGCAAAAAAGACGTTTACAAAAAGTTTGTGCTTCTTGTGACACCCTAAATCCCAAAATAAAATATTTGATATTTATAGATATTTAAAGTGTTCAAAAATAATAAATTATACGAGTTTCAAAAACTTTTTGAGATAAAGGACGTCACATTGTCCACTTACACATTACAAATGGTTCTAATAAAATCATAAAATCAGTACAACTCTACATTGATATATTGGATATTTATAATCTTTTAATATGGAAAGTATAAATATTTTAAAGATAATTTTCCCAACCCGATGTCACCTATTAGAGCGGGGGTTGTCCCAAACTTGAATTCCGAGACTCATTAACCTGTATTTATTGCGATTTCTCAAATGCAAGGTCAAGTCTGACAAACACAAACACGAAAGAGTGACCTTCAAAAAGATGTAACACTATAAAATAATTGAGAAGAACACACAAATAATCAAGTAAACATTGTATCATAGCAAACCACATTTAACAACGACCATCGATATCAAACATCTACATAATTAACAACTTCAAGATATAAACGTCCTCATCTCAAAGCAACCTCAATAACATTAATTAAGATAGAATATCAATATAAATAATGACAATCATTAAGTTTAATCACAATTGAAATTATGATATGCATGCTCTTATATTATTTCTTTGATACCATTATTCTCTCGATGATACTGCACTACGCCCATAACACAAACACAAATGTGATTCTCTTAATTGATACCATATTGGTGTAATACTTCTCTAAAGAGATATTTTATTACATCCTATAATCCAATTTCAGGTGTGCTTCTCTCAAGCAATATTGCATTTGTGTAATACTTCTCTCAAGCGATATTGTATCACATCCCATGATTCAATTTCGGGTGTGCTTCTCTCAAGAGATACTGCACTATGTGGTCACTTCTCTCTAATGTTACTGTGCCACATCTGGTATGATACTTCTCTCTATTTGATATTGTACCATACCAAATCAATAAGTAGTTCACTTCTCTAACATCAATTTGCGCTTACCAGACCCTATATATATGGTGACAAAATAACATCTATGTAAAAACTCCTAACGTCTAGTTTCTCCCTTTGTTAGCATATGTTATTTCTTAAAAGTACTGTCTTCAACAAAGATAAGAACAACCACTATTTCATTGCCTATAGGAAAATATCAAATATTTTTATGCATCAATGTGACAACATCTTATTCATCATTTATACACGATCATTATGTATTTCATACGTTCAGACAATGCTTAATACATATATGTCACAATTATGTATATCTATTTATCTTAACCAATCAACATAAATATATATAATAATATTACAACATCTCAATTACAATCATAACATTTTCATAAATACTCATATTTAGCACTAATAAGTTTTAAAACCAATAAGTCATAGCATTTCAATTTCATCAGGTCAAGTTCATTAATTTCATCATCTTTATGTAATTTATACTGTCACACATCACTTATAATATGTATACACACATAAGTAAACAAATTCATAATCTTACACTCCAAGTATTCACACAAAGTCAATTGCAACCTCAAATCACATCAACTCATTCATCACATATGCTCAACTCACAATTTTATTGATTATTAAATGATTATGATACTTAGATAACTATTCACATAATCAGAATAAAACACAATCTTTTACACTAACATCAATTACCACACATTCAACACAAATTAAATCAATCAAAACCTTAATAAAGTTTCTAGTTTCTTTTTTTAACTTAACACTTCCAAAATTTCACATTTATTTGATTATCACTCAAGGGCTACAACTATCGCAGCGAGCCCCAAATGAATTTAAGAAAATACGGCTCTCCCGTTCATCTCACTTATTTTACATTGATGATTTGTACGTACTCTCACCCTGTACCTTATTTTGATGTTTTTACACACTATTATAAATCCGACTGCAAGAATCTTCCATTCGTTTGACTCATCATCTCCAATCAATCCAACACGATAATTTGTAATAAATAAAAATAATAAAATATGATAATTAATTATATAAGACCAATTTCATAATTTGGTTAAAAAAATATTTTCCAATCAGAAATTAAATTGAAGGATAATATTGGTAATATTAATATAGTCGTTTTTGTGTTGATCACAATAAAATCAGAGTTACGATGAAAAAGAACAAATTAAACCAGTGATGTTTCACAATGAAGAAACTATATTTTTAGAGAGGTAATAAAATGGCTAAAAATTTAAATAACTATAAAATAATTGTTGAAATATTAAAATAGATTTGATTTGATATGATTAGATTTAATATTTAGATATAATCTAAGTTGTGTTAGCCCAAGCCCAATTAGGGTTGTATATAAATAGACCTAACTTGTATCATTATTTACACAATTAAATAATACAAATCCTTATTTCCTTATTCTCTCTTTCTCTCCTCACTAAAAGTGCCTTACGCACTAACAAATTGGTATCCAGAGCTTCCGGTTATTGTTCTTGATCGAGTTTTCAAGAACTTCACGTCAGAGATCGTGTTTCCAGGGCAAGTGAATCAACCGCTGCAAAGATGACTGGTGATAAGAGCATTCCAAGCTCCCTTCCAATGCTTGACGGCAAGAATTGGATCCGTTGGAAAAAACAGATGCAATCCTTATTTAGCTTCCATGATACCCTAGAAGTGGTTACCGACGGTGTTCCTGTGTTGGCTGAAAATGCAACTGAAGAACAGAAAAAAAACCCACAACGAAGTCAAGAAGAAAGATTGCAAGGTTGTTTATTGCATTAAGACAGCGGTCGATGCTGCTAACTTCGACAGAATCTCTCATGCTGAAACGGCGAAGGAGGCATGGGATATTCTGGTGAAGTATTATGAAGGAGGTGAGAAAGTCAAGGTTGTAAAGTTACAAACCTTGCGTCGACAATATGAGTTGTTGTCGATGGGAGAGGACGAAAAAGTTGCAAAATATGTGTCGAAGGTTCAGAAACTCGTCTATCTCATGAAGGGTTGTGGTGAAACAATAACTGATAAGATGATAGTTGAGAAGGTAATGAGAACGTTGACCTCTCATTTTGATTACGTTATCGTAGCTATTCAAGAATCCAACAATCTTGAAACCCTAAAAGTGGAAGATTTGGTTGGTTCGTTTGAGGCGCATGAGATGAGGATTGTTGAAAGAAAGGGGGTTCAGGATTCAATACAAGCACTGCAGGCTCAGTCATGGACAAAGAATGGTGGTTCCAACAAATTCAAAGGCAAAGTAGATAAGACTCAAGGAAAGAAGTCTTGGTCGAATCCTCACAAGAATCAGGTCGAAGATATAGCTTCTGAATCCTCGAAAAGAGAAGGAGGAAACTATCGAAAGGAAAAAGAAGTTAAGAAAGGTATACGGTGTTATAACTGTGAAAAGAGGGGTCATTTTCCAAACATTGTTGGTACAGAAAAGACAATGGATAGGAAAAAGGCAAGGACGAATGAGCGAACCTTGCACGCCAAGATTCAGATGATTCTGAAGGTGGTATGGTGGTTATGGCTGCAGTAGCAGATAACCATGTCGAATCCAAGATCTGGTTTCTCGACTCAGGCTGCTCAAATCACATGACTGGTCGAAAGGAGTGGTTGGCATATTTTGATGAGTCGAAGAAGAGCAAGATAAAGCTTGCTGATAACAGTTTGTTGCAAGCAGAAGACACTGGCAACATAGTTTTTCAACTGAGTAATGGAGCAAAAGCTATGATCAGAGATGTGTTATATGTACCTAGAATGAAGTACAACCTGTTAAGTGTTGGACAACTGGTCGAAAAAGGCTTCTCAGTTGTCATGAAAGATGGAGTATTGAAATTGTTCGACACCCAGAACAATTTGGTCTTGAAATCTCCGTTGTCGAAGAACAGGACGTTTAAGACCATGATTAGTTCGACTGAAGTACAATGTCTAAAAACTGTTGTCGACCACAAGGATAGTTGGTTATGGCATTTGAGGTTTGGACATTTGAACTTTCGATCACTCAACCAGCTGATTACTCAAGATATGGTATCTGGTATTCCAAGTCTTGAGATGCCTGACAAACTCTGTGAAGGATGTTTAGTCAAAAATTCTTTCGTTTCGACTATGCCAATGAGATCATCCCGCATACTCGAAGTTGTACATTCAGATGTATGTGGTCCATTCGAAGAACATACGATTGGTGGAAATAGAGATTTTGTTTCGTTTGTCGATGAGTTTAGTTGAAAGTTGTGGATCTATGTGATCAAGAGAAAGGACGAAGTATTTGAAATCTTTAAGAGATTCAAGATGCTTGTCGAAAACCAGAGTGAGAAGAGGATCAAAGTTTTGCGAAATGATGGAGGTGGCAAATACACTTCGAAGATGTTTGAAAAATTCTGTGCAGAACATGGTGTTGATCATGAGGTAACTGCTCCTTATACTCCTCAACATAATGGAATTGCTGAAAGAAGAAACAGAACCATAGTGGATATGGCGAGATGTATGCTCAACCAGAAGAATTTTCCAAAATCTTTATGGGGTGAAGCTGTTTCGATTGCAGTTTATATCCTGAACAGGTGCCCTACCAAGAAATTGAAGAACAAGGTTCCTGAAGAAGTGTGGAGTGGAAAACGACCATCAGCGAGTCATCTGAAGGTGTTTGGCTCTATGTGTTACACGCATGTTCCTGATGCAAGAAGAAGGAAACTTGATGACAATAGTGAACCTATGATTCTGGTAGGATATCATAAGACAGATGCATACAGGCTATTCAATCCAATTAATGAGAAAATTGTATTGAGTCGAGATATTGTGATTGATGAAAATTCTGCCTGGGATTGGAATTCTAGTAATTCAATTAACAAGCCATTGATGAGCTCCGATTTCGACGATGAAACTGATGAAGTCGAAATTGAAGAAATTGATGAGAATCAAGTTGAAGTCGAAGTAGAAGCAGTTGCTGACATTCCCGATACAGAGGTTGTGGTTGAAACAAGCCAAAGACCTCGGCGATATAGAGATCGTCCAGCAAGACTTCATGATTATGAAGTGATTGGTGATGATGAAGTCACACCAGATGGCCAATTAGTTCATTTTGCTTTACTTGCAGGTTCTGAACCAATCAACCATAACGAAGCTTTAAAAATTCAACAGTGGAAGTTAGCTATGGTCGAAGAGTTACAGGCAATCGAAAGAAACAACACATGGGAGTTAGTCGAATTGCCAGCACATACAAAAGCTATCGAAGTAAAGTGGGTGTTCAAGTTAAAACACAATGTTGATGGGTCGATAGCAAGACATAAAGCAAGATTAGTAGCTCGAGGATTTCTTCAAAGAGAAGGACTTGACTACTCTGAGGTATTTGCTCCAGTAGCAAGACTGGAGACTGTTCGACTAGTGGTAGCATTGGCATGTAACCAAGGTTGGTCGACATTTCACCTACTGGAGCAAATACCTCTTCTGAATGGTCCGTTAGACGAAGAGGTCTATGTCACACAACCTCCTGGGTTTGTGATTCAGAAGGAAGCGAGTAAAGTATATAAGTTGCACAAAGCACTCTATGGCCTCAAGCAGGCACCTAGGGCATGGAACAAGAAGATCGACTCATACTTAGTCGAATTGGGATTTGTAAAATGCAAGTCTGAGTATGGTGTCTATGTTCAGGTTGTAGCACAAAATATAACAATCATCTGCTTATATGTCGATGACTTGTTAGTAACTAGAAATAGCCTGAAGAACTTGTCGAAGTTCAAAGAGCTGATGAAGAAGGAATTTGAAATGTCAGATCTGGGAAAATTGTCTTATTTCCTAGGCATGGAATTTCATATGTCGAAGCAAGGTATGGTGCTACATCAAAGGAAGTATGTCAAAGAGATACTCAAGAGATTCAGAATGGATGATTCAAATCCTGCATCCTCACCTGTCGAACCAAACTTGAAGTTGGAGAAGCATGGAGAAGAAGACAAAGTTGATGTAACTTTGTTCAAACAAATAGTTGGATCTCTGAGATATGTGTGTAATAATCGACCTGATATAGGTTTCGCAGTCGGATTAGTGAGCAGATTCATGAGCAAACCAAGAGTGTCACACATGAAAGCTGCAAGAAGAATTCTAAGATACTTAAAAGGAACAACAAATTTTGGAATTATATTTCGACGAGATTCTGAAGGCAAAGGAGCAATAGTTAATTGCTTTTCAAATGCAGATTGGTGTGGAGATAAGGAAGATCGAAGAAGTACAACTGGCTATTTCTTTCAAGTATTTGGTGCCCCAATCTCATGGTGTTCGAAGAAGCAACCTGTGGTGGCATTGTCATCGTGTGAAGTTGAATATATAGCAGGATCCTATGCTGCATGTCAAGCAATTTGGACCAGATCAGTACTTGACGAAATGAAGGTCGAAGTGAAGAAACCACTTGTGTTGCAAATCGACAACGAGTCAGCAATAAATCTGGCGAAGAATCCAGTTCTACATGGAAGGAGTAAACATATCGAAGCCAGATTTCACTTCTTAAGGGAAAAGGTAAATCGAGGTGAACTTGAAGTTAGACACTGCTCAAGTGAAGCACAGTTGGCTGATATTTTCACCAAAGGATTGAAGATCGACAAATTCCTGAATTTGAGAAAGAAATTAGGAATAGTTCAGATCGACTAGCGTAGGTTCGACAACTTGGATTATGGGGGTGTGTTGAAATATTAAATTATATTTGATTTGATATGATTAGATTTGATTAGATTTAATATTTAGACATAATCCAAGTTGTGTTAGCCCAAGCCCAATTAGGGTTGTATATAAATAGACCTAACTTGTATCATTATTTACACAATTAAATACTACAAATCCTTATTTCATTATTCTCTCTTTCTCTCCTCACTAAAAGTGTCTTATGCACTAACAATAATAACTAACTTAAAGTTAGAAACTCATACCAAAATTGGGGATGAATCAAGAAAATAATCTTGCATAGTTGTTTGACACCGGATTAATTTTCTTCATTTGCTGATATGTTTCCTCCTCCCTTGAAGCATTGCTAATGATGCCACTAACCTTGCTTTTTGATTCTTTTATTTTCTTTTTTTATTTTTATTAACAAATGGGCTAAGCCTATTATCCTCACAAAATTTATTTTTTATATATTTATTTAAAGATATTATTAATCACAAATGCTTACTTAATTATTTTATTTTATTTATTTAATACTAAAATTTTATTATTTAAAACTAAATATTTCACTAAACATTATTGGGAAGATGAAAACCATGAACTTATTTTTCTTTGGCCTGATTACTGTCTTCGTACAAAAAATATTGTTATCCAAATTGGGAGATCATATCACCAAATTTTATCTAAAACATCAAGGGAGCCATGTGCCAAGCAACATCAACTAGGGTTCTATCTAGCTTGCAATATACCATTCGATTACCAGGAAAAGGAATTTTCTAAGTGAATTTCTCACCAATCATGTCTACTTCAACTAAATTACATTATCAATGACATTCAACAAAGCAGGTGCCCTAGAATGATTAAAATTATCTCCTTTTTGTTCACTCGGATGAATGATGTCGTTAAAGTCTCCGATCAACATCTAAAGACCATCAATAGCATTCCTCCAATTAATGAGATGGGGCCACAAGTCAAGATAAGAAGTGTACATGGGATTAGCATAAATTCTAGTTACATACCAAGATGAAGTTCCCAATAATAGGTTGATAGTAATTGTATCCATAAAGACATCATGCACAACACTTATAATATTACTACCATTATGCTTTAACACCCAACTATCTCCGGATTAACCACACACATCCACGTAAAGAACACTCGCATATCCAACTCTATCTCAATAAAATTTGGTCTTATAAAAACCACAGCGTGTTTCCATAATTATTAGAAACATTGGAGAATATTTTCTAATCAATCTCTTAATATATCTTTTAGCCTTATTATTAGAGACTCCCAAAATATTACCGGAAAACAAAGTGACTTCTTTAAAACCTAACATAATTAGACAAAATGATAAAACATGCATTAAATCATTTTAATCAAATGAACGCGCATTACATAATGTCACTTTGAATAACTGAATAAGTACAACTAAAGATTGCAAAACATTTTCAGATGTATACATTATTTTGATTGTCGAGTTATATAAAGTTGTAGAATTAAGACTATAATTCATTTAATTTAATTAAAATATCATTATTGTTGGCAGTTAGATATCTATCTAAACTAGTTTCTTTTATGGATTTGTTATGAATCAGAAATTGGTCCAAATCAGATTTCTAAAAATCGGACAGGACCGAACGGTTGGACCGGTTGAATCGAAAACTGGAGTGGTAACCGGTCTGATTCAATTGTTGGATCCGTTATGTAATTGAACTGATGAAAATTGATAAAAACCAATAAAAACTAAAAAATTGACGGTTTTGAAAAACCGACAGTTCAAGTAGTATTTTTTCTTTTTTATTTTTTAAATCAAAACGACCTCGTTTTTCATAATTTTAAAAAATTAAAATAAAAAATAAAAAAGTTAATATTCTTTCCTTTCTTGTAGCATTTCCAGTCAACGCCAAAACTAAAAAAAGTCATTTTTTTAGACATCAAGTCATTCAGTTCAACCAGTTTAATACTTATATAGATTTGTTATAGTGACATGTTTATTCAACCGATTTTTTTTGGTTTTATCCGGTTTACTCATGTGGTTCGACCAGTAACTCAGTGATTCGACCAATGAACCAGTGACTCGATACCTTCACCGGTTCGATGAGCAGTCCAGTTTTTAAAACATAGGTCCAAACAACTTCTCAGAACCAGTTGTACATGTGTTAATTAGCTATATATTTTATATTTAAATAGGATTAAAGGATTTGATTAGCTGTGTATGTATTTATAGAAATGATTGGCCCTTAATTATAGAATTGACTGAGGGAAATGATGAGTATTTATTAGGAATTTCCTTTTCTAAGTACATTGTATTCTATTTAAGAGCACATGCTCATCTATCAATAATAAGAAAAATAATTATCTCTGTCATGGTATCAAGAGCATCGTTTAAGATCTGGTGGGTCATCTGCTATCAGGTTTCTACTATCGGGCCACCCACCATTTATTTCCACGCTCCAGATGTTCAGTCATGGGCGTGAGGGAGTGTGTTAAGAGTCACACATCAGACAATATATGGCATGAACATATGTTTATAAGTGGAGGTAATCCTCACTCTACCAACCGGTTTTGTAGAGTTGAGTTAGACCCAACCACATTTCTTAGCATGGTATCAAAGCCTCGTTTAAGATCCGGTGGGCCACCTCCTATCAGGTTTCCGCTATTGGGCCACCCACCATTTATTTCCATGCTCCAGATGTCCAGTCCTGTGCGTGAGGGGTGTGTTAAGAGCCTCACATCGGATAATATATGGCATGAACATGTGTTTATAAGTGGAGGTAATCCTCACTCTACCAACCGGTTTTGTAGGGTTGAGTTAGACCTAACCACATTTCTTAACATGGTATCAAGAGTCTCGTTTAAGATCCGGTGGGACACCTGCTATCAGGTTTCCGCTATCCGGCCGCCTACCATTTATTTCCACGCTCCAGATGTCCAGTCCTGGGCGTGAGGGGGTGTGTTAAGAGTCCCACATCAGACAATATATGGTATGAACATATGTTTATAAGTGGGGGCAATCCTCACTCTACCAACCGGTTTTGTATGGTTTAGTTAGGCCCAGCCACATTTCTTAACACAACTCATCTATTTTTTTAACATGATTTTAATTTTAATCATGCAGGATCAAGAGAGACTCATCTAATTACATAAGATGATTTTCACCCATAAAAAATAAAGGATCAAGAGAGACTCATCTAATTACATAAGATGAGTTTCACCCATAAAAAATAAAGAATCAAGGGAGATTTATTTTAAAATTATAGTTTTAAAATAAATCAGTTTTGAAATCAATATATACACTACTACGGAAAACTTATACAACAACGGTTGGAAAAGAGATATCATTACGCGTGACCGACCGTTGTTACGTAGCATATGGTTGTATATGTGTTATTTACAATCACGGTCGTATAATCGTGATTGAAAACCTTAAAGCGCGCGACATATTATCAAAGTTGCTTCAACTAACCGTTGTAATATAATAATGGTCACATTTTAAAGAGTGACACAACAAGGTAAGCCCCATTTCAATAATGTGTCTATGCTTTCTCTCAATTGTGCCATTTTGAAGAGAGTCGAGAGGGAAAGTCAACCTGTATGAGATGCCTAGTTTAATAGAGGTACCTAGTGAAAGGTCTAAACTCTCCCCCATTATCTGATTACAAAGCTTTGATAGTAGTATTAAATTAAGTTTTAATAAAGATAAGAAACAATTTAAAGGCATGTAATGCCTCTGACTTCTGATGAAAGAAATAGATCCAGGTGTATTTGGTGTAGGCATCTACAAAGGCTATATAGTAATTGCAAGCTGAAATGGATGGATAGGGTGTAGGTCCCCAAAGTTCAGTATGCACAATCTCAAAAGGAGCAGTATACACAGTCGAAGACAAGGGATCATGTATTCTATGCATTTTACCCGAGCACCAAGAGTTAGAATAAAATAGTTCCTTTAATAGAGACATTGATATTAAAATGTTTTAAAGCAAGCCTAATGGTAGGAAAATGAGTGTGACCTAATATATAGTTCCATATTGAGCTAATACTAGGCTTATTTACATAAAATATAACAAAACATGATATTGAGTTAACAGTTTTGTGCAAAGGAAATGAACCAATATGACTCAGAGGAAATGTCATTGAAGGGTCCACTACCTATTGTGGAAATAAATACAAGCCACTTGAGTCAAAGTTTCCTTCAAGAAGAGTGAGCTTAAAATTCTAGATTTAACATAACACTTTTCACCAATAAATTCAAACACAACTCTATTGTCTTTTGAGATTTTTGAAACTGAAAGCAAGTTTCTTGTTATGCAAGAACCTACATAATTAATGGCTAAGAACTGATCATTTTTTTTACACAAACATGACTATGACCTGCATAGGGTTTCATGGAGTGCAAGAAATGAGCATAGGGAGTAAGGTCATGAGAGGCACCTGAGTCAACAAACCATGCTTTTTTAAGCTCCTCAAGTAAATAATATTAATAAGAAGTTGTCATCATATCTATGGCCTAAGAATCAGAGGCTGATGCTTCATGATTGTCATTTAAAGTGTCTAGAAATTCAGCCCTGTTGGACTAAGCTCGTGGAGATGTGAAGGTTTCATCAAACCTGTGCCAATATTCAACCCACATAATTGGAAAGTAGGTCGATTATATGATGAGGAGCGACCTCTACCACGAGTCATGCGTTCCCTACCTCGATTACTTGCAAAACCCTACAATAAATTTACCATATACCATCAGACACGTTTAAGGACTATAAAAAATGCGTTGGTATAGATAGCATATAAAGACCTAAATTACAAGCCAACTATTGGTATAGGATCTGAAATAAAAGGAGCTCAATTTTCGGAGCTCAATTGTTTACCCTCTTTTAAGTTTTTTTTTTCAATTAAAAATAAAATAAAAGTAGAAAAGACTTAAAAGAGTATTACTCATTTATAATTTCTGCTCAGTCCTTATTCTACCCAAGCCATAAACCCTAGTTGTCTTGCCCCGTCTTCTTCCATTCCTCAGTCAACAATGGTACCATTTTATTCTCTCTTAATTTCTTCTGTTTAACTCTTAATTTGATTCTCTGTTTATCCATTACCAATTAATACTTGTTTTGGTATATGAAAAATTGCAGACACAATTAACACCAAAACATACCCTTTGGCTGATGCTCAGTTTACAATAACTATTATGAATCTTGTTCAACAAGCCGCTAACTACAAGCAACTCAAAGAGGGTTCTAATAAAGGTAGCTCTAATTCCTAATTCTTATTTTTTGTTTGATTTCTTGGTTTTCTTAGTTATTGATGTTGTTTATTTTTGTTGGATTGCAACAACTAAGACCTTGAATAAAGGTAATTTTGAGTTTGTTGTTATGGCTGCTGATGCTAAACCGCTTGAGATTCTTCTTCATCTTCCTTTAGTTATTGAGGATGAGGTATCATGTTATGTTATTGAACTTTATATAGAATCTGTAATTTTAATTTATTTATTTTATTATGATATAGTATGATGTTTTGATTTGTTTATTTTTAATGAATTCCTAAGATCAACTCATACACGAATCAGGTTAAAAAAGTTCTTGGTAACTTAGTGGATTCTCTTTTCAAAATAGTAAAACCTATAAACAAATAGCAATTTTTTTTTTCAAAAAAGGAAAGGACATAATTCTATATACATTCACGCTTCCCCTAAATCTCAAGCAAAGGTTGTCATACAATTGGGTAACTCTCGGAATTTGGGTTGGGCCTAACTCATCCCTACAAAACCGGCTTGTAAGATAAGGATTGCCCCCACTTATAAACATAACACACGCCATATCTTTTAGCAATGTGGTACTAAATCCACCCCTTCAAAGCCAACACAATGAAGGTGTTAGGGGCTGCAATGAGGCAAGCCAAAGTATCACAATTAAGGTGACTAGGAGTGGACCGCAATTAAGGCAGAAAGTCCAACAGTAACCAACACAAGTCCCACAATCACATTGAGGATTATGTCGATCCTTCAAATCATGGTAGTATGCTTCCACTACAGGCAATGTAGGGTAGATATTAAGGGCTGGCATCAAGTCCCATATGTAGTTAGCATTATTATATCCTTCGATCTTTTCACCAGCTCCCCTGAGCAGGAGCTCACTTCCCATTTTGACATTCATGAAAAAGTTTCTTTCATTCATCCTAACTAGAATGTCTTGAGAAATTTGCATTCCTTTCTCAATGTACCAAACCATTACCCACTCGGCAAGTGTCACAAAAATTTTGACAACATTACCCTTTCCTAAACTTACAAATTCCTGAAAATATTGAAGACCACAGTCTATCTTCCCGGCATGACAATAACACCTTATTACTTGCATGACAATATAGATATCAAAAATTTTCTTCTCCTTGCTCGGAATTTCAAGAAGTGTATCCATCAACTTAACATTCTTGAAGTCTGCAGCAGCATTAAATGCAGTATGATATGCTGTAAATGGCATGTTAAAGAATCCTCCACGTTTATTAACGTATTCTGTCATTGGTAAGTTATATAACTCCTAATCAATAACACCCACCATCACATTCTCAACATTGGCACTATCGGTTTCTACTAAAGACCATATCTTCGACTTCTCGATAAACTCTGTAACTTTTTGCATCAAAATCATCAATAAAAGGTGTTTTGTTCTTGTGTGCAACTTTAAGCCCTGCATAGCAGAACCTTTTTAATTCCAAACCAGTTGCAGTCATATCACAGACAATTGCATACATTCGGTCTAAGTGCCCTTGTACTACACAAGCATGTAACAAGCAGGTGTAGGTTTATTAATTCGGCTATACTTACATGGATTTCATCTCCACCAAAATCTGGGAAGCATTGAAGAATCAGAGCACTGAAACCTGACATAGTAACCTATCACGCACTGCAAAATGGGTTTTAACTAAGAGAGATTGAAGGAACTCATAGTAGATTTGAGAAGAGAATAGCTTAGTTCAGTTCCTCTCTCTCTCTCTCTCTCTCTCTCTCTCTCTCTCTCTCATTTTATTAAAAAAATATTGTAATTTTTTAAATCTTTTGTTTTATTAAAAGAAATTTTATTATAAAAAAATAATTGAATATCTCTTCCTCCCTCCCAAAGACAATTTCATAAACATCTCTAACTTACTTAATTTAAAAACAAGTTAATCGAACAGGCACCGGAGAATTTAAACAAATGGGAAGCGCTTTGAGACGGCCACAAACAACTGCGAGAATAGTATATAAAGAATTGAAGTTCTAGTTCCTGTTCAAGTAAACATCATTCACTCACATTTCTTGGTCATGAATATCCACATAGAGAATCTGCTCCTCTAATTTCCCGATCCCAGACCAATTTGAAAACCAAAAAGATGAATTCCATCCCCCCAATCTAAATTCAAATCCATCTTTAAGAGCAAAGAGAGCTTTCATAATTGCATTCCAAGTAACTGATCCTAGTTTCTTTCCAGATCCCAAGACCACAAAACTTTTTGAGCTTAATGATTTTATTCCAGCCAACGAGATGCACATTAAAGTTAGAATTAAATTTACACAAAATTTTCCTAGCCATTATATCAATAAACTCACAAGTTGACTGAGGTAGCCAAGCCACTAGCATGTAATAATTCGGGATGTAGTTCAGAACATACCTTACTAGAGTTAAACGACCAACCCTGTTTAACAATTTATGTTGTCAAGATGTTAACCTCTTGCTTATTTTCTCCTCTAGGAACTTAAAGTCCTTATGTTAAAGACGAATATGCAACATATGAAAACTCAAGTACTTCTCTATAGTAAGAGATCACTTGATACCTGTGTTGAACACAACTAAATCCATTTTACTCTTCAATTTAACAACATTCATTTTAAGGGCAGAAAACATAGAAAAATGATTCAAGATATCAAAAATGATCCCCGTTTGAGAGTTAGAAACCTTTACAAAAAGAATAACATCATCGACAAAAAATAAATACGATAGAGGGAGTCCATTACAAGATAATTTGACAGGTTTTTAATGGCCTTCATCGACTGCCCCAATGATCGTCTGCGACAAGAATTACATCCAGATAACAAAGAGATTGGGTGAAAGAGGGTCATCTTGACATAAACCTCGAGTCGGAACAAAATTTGGTAGCCGTCTCCCATTCCAAAGAATAGACATTGAGGAGCTAGTTACATAGTGCATGATGAACTTTATAGTAATGAGAGGAAACCTATGTTGCTTCAAACTAAATTCCTAGAAATACCAAATAACATGATCATATGCCCTTTCAAGATCTATATTGAACACCATGTCAACTTTTTTCTTTTTAGATTTATACATAGAATGAATTGCTTCTTGGAGGATAATGGCATTTCCAGTTGTCCTTTTACCTGACAAAAAACTACTCTGAAAGGCTCGAAATATCTTATTTAGATAAAGACATAATCTGTAAACCATAATCTTCGCAATACGCTTGTAAATAGAGTTGCATAAGCTAATAAGCCAGAACTCCTTAAAATTTTTGGGGCAACCCACCTTAGGAATTAATACGATAAGAGTCTCAAAAAGAGATGAGTGAAAGCTACTTGTCACAAAAGCATTTGATATATGTTGGATAACGTCATCTCCAACTATATGCAAAGACTGTGAAATTTACTACTAATTCAGTTTTCAATATTTGCATGGAATTTCATAAGGAGTCGAAATGGTTGTTGAAACTTTTACTCAAAAACCTATATTTTCCTAATATTGCTATATAGATTTGTGCTATCAGTAGAAGTTTTATGGCTTTGCCAATTATGTGTTTTGCAATATGAAAAATTAATGAAATGATTAATTATATTTTGATTTTGATCATGTTCTGAATTTTGTCTATCAGCAATGTATAGCTCATTAAACTTGTATAAATATGTCTTGGTAATTTTAAGAACGTAGCTTGAGTGTTTGTCACATCAAAACAAGCACTTGAAATCCCCAATTCAAACTCAAGGTATGTCCAGCATTCCACATTCTTGGTTTTCATGTGGCCAACGATAATGTTCATTGTTATATAATCAATTTATTAAAAATGTATTTTGAATATTTGGTTGGTATGCAGGATTTTATTGAGAAGTTGTTAATCTAAAAACTTCATATTTTGAATGATGAACTTAGGAAAATGCGAGAAAGTCAAGAGAGGACAAATGAATTTTTGGCAAATATGATGTTAGAGATACAAAGTTGATTATCTCAAGATGATTTAAATGTTATTTTACAAACTGCAAGACAGGTATATTATATTTTACTAATTGAGTTCATATTTTGAATATTATGAAAATATTTGTTAAATTAAATGTGTAACTTGTTTTATTTTATTTTCAATAGACTACATATGCTTCTAGTGTTCCGAATTAGACAAATTCTCGAAATCCATGCACTGATAAAGATGAAAGAGAGAAAGATTAGAAAGTGTTTTTTTATCTTAGATATGTTTTTCGTAGCATCCATTTTAGTAGTTGGTATTATATAATTGACATTATTTTGTTATTTTGATATGTTTGTAAGACATGCTATTTTAACAATAAAATTGAAATTTATTTTGAGAAAGTATTGCTAAAATTTGATTATTAAAAAATATAAATTATAGGAAACAAATATTTGTAAAAAAAAAATAGGCATATACCAAAGGAGAATTTCATCTTATACCAACAGAAATTGGTAATGGATAAAATTATTAGAAAGTGTAATTAGTCGTTGCTATAGTCCTGAAATGTTGTCCAACTCTTGAAAATTTTCGTTGGTATAAGATATTGGGACGATAATATGTCGTTGGTATAGGAAATTATAGTTGACGGAAGTAAATGTCCATTGGTATAGGTTTTTTGGCTCTTACCAACGGTTTTTGGACAGTTACCAGCGAATTTTTGCTGTTGATAAATGAAAAATTTCTTATAGTGAAACATTCACGCACACCACCTATTTGTTAATTTGTATGAGGCGCATTTACAAACCCATTAGACACAACCAACCTCTGCCTGAACTTGTCAAATTGTGCTTTCTGCACATATAGGAAAGCTTCAGCATAAAAGTGTGTTAGAGGCTTAGGATCACCAAACATTTGCACGAGAAATAAATTATATTCCTCTAGTAAACCATCAAGAATGGAATCAATCGGATCTTGTTCTGAGATTGAGTCTCCAATAACTATAAGCGAATTTGCAATGGCCTTCACTCGAAGCACATACTCAGTGATGGATTTTGTGTATTTCTTCATGGAATTCAACTCAAAATGAAGCTTCCTAACCCATGTTTTCATATGAGCATTAAATTACTTGTGAATCTTTTCCCATACTTCAAACACATGCTTCCACGATAGCACCCGAAGTATCACACATTTAAAAGTGGTAGATTGAAGCCAGATAAACAAAACTTGATCTCGCACAATCGAAGATTCGTATTCTTTAGACAATCTACCTTTGATTTGAATTTCTATGGAATCTGAGGATTTACCGCGATCTTGTGCACTCTTTGAGTGAGAATGACTCCTTTAACTTGTTGGTTCCACATGAGGTAGTTGTTGTCTTGAAGTTTAAACAAAATCTTTGGACCAAAATGATGTGATGAAGATGAATCAAAGGTGTTTGTTGAGATTTCTTGAGAATTATGAGTAGGGATGGCAATTTGGCCCATCCCCAGTGGGTACCCAGAAAATTACCCACAACGGGTAGGGTAAAAACCCGCAAAAATGGGTACGGGTACGGGCTCGGATAATTACCCACTTAAATAAGCGGGGATGGGCACCTTAGTACCCAACCCGCCCCATACCCGCACAATATATATTTTAATTTATATTATTATATAAAAATAAATATTTATAAAATTTAAAAAAAAAACATCAATTTTAAATTACTACATATTTAATATACGTGATCATTTATTTCATAATTCAATAATAAAATTTTTTTAAAACTTTTTAATATTTTTAAAAAGGCATAATTAGTCCCTAGGTCCCTTAAATTTAAGGGAAGTTTCGCTTTGATCCCCTAACTAAAAAACGTTACGTAATGGTCCTTTAACTTCTCTTCCGTTATACTATTTTGCCCCTTCTGTTAGTTTTGATGAAAAAATGTTAATTAGGGTTGAATTGGCATGCCAGGTAGACAAATCTTCATCTCCTTCCATCTTCTCTTTCTTTATCTTTATCCTCACCTTCAACACATTCATATCAAAACCCAGAAAATTTTAAAACAAACCCAATTTTTTTAATCATACACCATCTAACAATTAAACTTAAAAAAAAACTTCAACACAAAAAACTTTTTAATGTTTCGCGAAAAACAAAAAAACTTCAACACAAAAAACTTAAAAAAAAACTCCAACCCAAAAAACTTCAACACCATCATACACAACTCAAAAATTTTTTCTTTAAAGGACAAGACATCTTCATCCTATTTACTGCGACCTCTATATCTCTCAAAAAATCAAATTGATGTTTCACCTGCATATCTTGAAAGTAGAACTAAGTGAATTACAAGATTGAAAAAAAAAAGACATTGAAAGATACAATCTATGATGACTAAATTCAAATTAAAATCACTTGAACTAAAAATGTAAGAATCTCTTAAACATTAAAAAGTTTCATTTTTCAACAACCATTGATTAAAAATATGAGGTATTAAGCCTTTTACAAACTTAAAATATTATGATATTTTATACTTGATATATTTATTTTTATTAGAAATGCGGGTAACGGGTACGGGTATGGACACTTATATACCCATAAGGTACGGGGACGGGTGTCAATTTTGATACCCAAGCAGGTATGGGCTCGGGTACTGGGATTTTTTTTAACTGCGGGTATGAGGACGGGTACTATAGTACCCTGCCCCTTGCCATCCCTAATTATGAGTGAAACTTCCAACATTTGCAGCAGGAGATGATTCAGCCATGGCAATAAATGAAAGGAAGAAGATGAAGTTTCAATTCTTGGAACTTGCAAAAATTGTGACAGAAAGTTAGTTACAATCGAATGAGAGTTAGTTAGACAACAGAAGAGATCCAACAAGATGAATGATACCATAATAGAATGTATGAACTTCATTTTGCATTGTGTATTGAGTGGTCATGTAAGAAGAGTTCATGTTAGCGTGCATGGTGATCTAAGCTTACACAACCTTTAATCATACAAGTGCAAAGCTGAATTTCACAATGTCACTACGAATCTTTTAAAAATTTAAACTTCCCCATGTGAAAAGCTGAATTTCATTTTTTATTACTATTTTTAAGGTAGCGACGTGTTTTTAACGTCACTACAAACTTTTCAAAAGTTTTACGCTCCCGCCACGTGAAAAGCTAAATTTCTTTTTTTTTATTATTTTAAAAGGATTGCAATGTAATTTTCACGTGGCAACGTCCTTTTTTAACGACTTAACGTGGCTATATCACATGATTGGAGTATAATTTTCTTGTAGTAATAGTGTAATACATCTCATATTAAACAATCATTACCTAACTTGCCCTACTCTCCTAATACTCCACAACTGCATCAAGAATGTAATTTTAAATTACGCGCCTTTTCAAATAAAGAATTGCATCACATAATACCACTCATATTTCTTTATATTTCTTCAAGTATTTTTTTCAAAACTCAAAATTTATATTCCCAAATTCAATTAATTTATGAAAAATCATGAAGTATTTTTTTAATAATGTATTTCAAACTCTTCTCTATCACAACACCTGCGACCACAACTAGATTAATATCCTCCAAAGTACTCTATTCAATAGTTTTAATTTCTCCATTAAAAAAATAGTTTTAATTTCTAATTTCCACTTAATTACTTTTATTTAGCTTGTATTTATAGAGCTTATCATCCATGGTATGATTCTTTCTTATGTAGCAAGAAATCCCAAATTATATTCTCATGTTGCACAAATTTCATTCACCACTTCATGAAACACAGGGGGGCATATATACATAGCAAACTTCATTTTCACAATAAATAAAATACTATCATGACAACTCTGTTGTCTTCAAGAATATTTATTCAAATCAAACATAACAACTAGTGGAATTTATGACTAAAACATAGATATCTTTTTTATTTTTCTTCCAGAGTATTCCCACTAATCATACTTGCAGTTTCCGTAACCTGGATATCAACCAATTAAAATTGAACATGTATTATTAACACATTATGTGATAACAGGCCCATACGTAAAAGAAACCAGCCCAAATGGATGCTAGACTTTGTGACAAAATAATTATTTAATTAGCTACTATGTAATTTTTATTTTTCTCTCTTGTGGGCTGGCCCATCTAATCCTTGCTTTTGGGTCATACTGTCTGTATTTAAGCACTTCTGATTTGGAGTAGAGGACATAATGAATTTGAGAAGTTTTATTTTTACTTTGTTGTTCTTTATTGTGTGTTCTTTTGGTAACCCTAGATCTTAGATAAACTAGTGGTGGAAAACTTCTTATCAATTTGGTGCTTTCATCTTTTGGATTTATGGCACGCCCTCCCAAACCACCAAACCCTAGAGACATTATTGAAGAAGTTGTCCAAACAGCTCATGTTCATCTTGATAATGGAATGACCCAAACACAACAGTAAATGGATGAGAGATTCGATAAAACCACTGTAGATTTAGAGTTGATTCAGACACGTATGGACAATGAGAAACAAATTCCTGACTCTAGATACGAAAATATCATGGGGATGCTCAAAAAACATGCTACTAAAAAAGAACAACAACCATCAGCCACTGTTCATACAACAGTAGTAGCAACTACTGTCCTTACAGCAGCAACAGCATCATCACTAATGTTTCTCACCCATTTTTTGTACCTACAACAATTATTAACCCTAATTTTACTACTGTTTCCACAACTCTAAATTCCCCTCTAATCCAACAGCCTTACACCACTCCTATCCACTTCACCACCTTCTCTAACAACCCACTCTATCCACACTTGACCACTGCTCCTTTAAGACCCACCCCATCCAAACACCCCACTACCACCATTTCGTACCCCTAAGCTCGAACTTCCTCCGTTTGATGGATCTAATCCTTTAGAGTGGTTATTTCAAGCTGACCAATACTTTGAATTTTATCAATTACCACCTGAAAATAGACTATCTATGATGTCCTTTTACATGAAAGGTGAAGCATTATGTTGGTTTAAATGGATGCATCAGAGTCAGTTATTAATTGATTGGGCCTCTTTTACTAAGGCATTGGAATTACGGTTTGGTCCATCTACATACGCTAATCACCAAGCTGAATTATTTAAGTTAAAACAAGTGGCATCGGTTGTTGAATATCAAGCTGCTTTTGAAAAGTTAGGAACTCAAGTGGTAGGTTTATCCCAAGATGATATCTTGAATTGTTTTATCTCTGGATTGACACCTGAGATCCAGAATGAAATCGCCATTCATAAACCCATTTCTATCTCTCAAGCAATTGGACTAGCTAAGTTGATTGAGTCCAAAATTAAAGATTCAAAACCTAAACACCAGAAGCCTTTTTCCACCCCTTTCACCAAACCCAATCCATTTTCCCAAACCCCGATCCTGAACAATCCAAAACCTAAACCCACAACACCCACCCAACCAACGAAACTTCCTATTCTCAGTCTATCAAATGCTCAACTTCAAGAGTGGCGTGCTCAAGGATTGTGCTTTAACTGTGATGAAAAGTTTATACCTGGCCACAAATGTTTATATGGAAAATTCTTATTGTTAATGGTGGATGAGGATGAACCTCCAACTCAAGATTCGGTTGATAATGAGGATGATAATTCCCCAGCCAATGAACCAGACGACACCTACTTCCAACTATCACCCCAGGCTGTGAGCGGCCATTTTTCACCAAAGACCCTTAAATTTAAGGGCTTGCTACACAGCCTTACAGTCACTGTTCTGATTGACACTGGCAGTACCCATAATACTCTCCAACCACGCATTGCACATCATTTAAAACTGCCAACCAAACCCATCCCCAATTTTTATGCAATGGTTAGAAATGGCTCAAAACTATCATGTTCTGGACTCTATCCCCAAGTCCCCATAACCTTACAAAACCACCTCTTTACTATACCATTCCACCTAATTCCTATTAAAGGTGCTGATGTGGTCCTTGGAATGGAATGGTTACACACCCTTGGCCCCCTTCTAGCTGACTTCTCTATCCCAAAAATTTCATTCACATACCAAACAAATGAAATCACTATCACAGGTGACCCAAAATCCCTTCCCTTATATTCCTCCTACAACCAAATTTGTCACCTACTACAAACACACTCCATTGCCTCTATCCACCTCCTACTTTACAAACCTTCACATGACCAAAATTCCACAGACCTGGATAACCCAGCCAACCCTCTTAACACATTACAAACATCCCTACCCAAACAAATCAAAACCATTCTACACTCCTTCGCAACTATTTTCAAACAACCGCAAGGCCTACCTCCTCCAAGACCACATGACCACCATATACCCATCCTCCCAAACACCGCACCTATCAATGTCAAACCCTACTTATACCCTCATTCCCAAAAAGATGCCATGACAACAATAATCCAAGACATGCTTCATGAAGGGATCATTAAACCTAGTAACAGCCCATACTCCTCCGTTCTTCTAGTTCGGAAAAAAGATGGCTCTTGGCGTTTTTGCGTCGATTATCGCACTTTAAACGCTGTCACAGTTCGAGACCGTTTTCCCATACCAACAATTGATGAACTTTTTGATGAATTGGGTTCTGCTACTATTTTCTCTAAGATTGACCTAAGATCTGGTTACCACCAAATCCGGGTTACGCCAGAAGATACAGACAAAACAGCATTCAGAACATTTGATGGTCATTATGAGTTTATGGTTATGCCATTTGGCTTAACTAACGCTCCTAGTTCATTTTAATCTGCTATGAATGATTTTCTTCGTCCTTATCTACGCCGGTTTGTTTTAGTATTCTTTGATGATATTTTAGTTTACAGTTCTTGTCTTTCTGACCATGCTCATCATTTACAATTGATTTTAGAGTTACTATTATCTAACCAGTTTTATGCCAAGTTATCCAAGTGTACTTTTGTTGTTCCTAGTATTGATTACTTAGGTCATACTATATCAAGTGAAGGTGTCACCCCAGATCCCGAAAAGATTCAAACAATCCTTGATTGGCATACGCCACGTTCACTCATGACTCTCAGGGGTTTCTTAGGCCTCACCGGCTTTTATCGACAATTTGTTCGTCATTACGCCTCTCTCGCCGCTCCTCTCACGGATTTATTACGTTCCAATAAGTTGGTTTGGAGTACATCAGCTGAGTTAGCTTTTACAACATTGAAAAATAAAATGACACAAACTCTGTTCTTATGCCTTCCAGACTTCTCAAAAATCTTTGTACTCGAGACGGACGCTTCTGCAGTTGCTATCGGAGCCGGCTTATCTCAGCAGGGACACCCTTTGGCTTTCTTCAGCAAAAGGTTGTGTAACAGACTCCAGGCCTCCTCTGTATATGTTCGTGAGATGTACGCCATTACAGAAGCTGTACAGAAATGGCATCAGTACTTAATTGGTAGACATTTTCACATATACACTGATCAAAAGAGTTTGAAAAATTTGTTAGTTCAAACTATTCAAACCTCTAAACAACATAAATGGGCTGCTAAGTTACAAGGGTTTCAATTTGATATTTTTTACAACCCTAGAAAATCAAACCAAGTTGCGGACGCCTTGAGTCGGATTCAAACTGAAGATGCAGCTTTGTTCCTATCCATCTTTTCACCTATCCTTCAACTTATCACAGAGCTCAAACTCTAGTCAAGAAAGTGTTATCTGAACCCAACTCCTACGCCCTTTTCCACATCAAGGATGAACTGTTATACTACAAGGACAGGATTTACATACCTCCCATTGAAGAGTTGCGACACATCATCTTGAAGGAATACCATTCAACACCAATTGCTGGCCATTCCGGGCTAGAACCGACGCTAGCAAGGGTGTCTAGCTCGTTCCTCTGACCTGGAATTTACAGAGACACAAAGGCATTTATCAAAAGTTATTCTGTATGTCAAACAAACAAATACAGTACCAAGAAAAACAGGGTCTCCTTCAACCATTACCAATACCAAACCAAGTTTGGGAGGATCTGACAATGGATTTTATATCGGACCGAGACCCTCTCTTCCTCAGCACTTTCTGGAAGGAGTTATTCAGTTCCCAAGGTACAACATTAAAGTTCAGCACAGCCTACCACCCTGAAACAGATGGTCAAACATAGGTTGTTAATAGGTGTTTGGAAACATATCTTCGTTGCTTCACAAGCAAGCAACCTAAGCAGTGGTTTAAATACTTACACTTAGCAGAACTTTGGCACAACACTACTCTTCATAGTTCCATCAAAATGCCACCCTTTGAAGCTCTCTATGGTAGACCTCCTCCTTCATTTCCTCATTACAACCCAGGCTCTTCTGCTCTCGAAGCTGTTGACGTTTCCCTACAAAATAGAGATGATGTTCTTCAAATTTTAAAGAGAAATCTGATACGCAGCAGAAATTACATGGAAAAACAAAGCAACAAAAAAAGACAAGACATAACCTTTGCAGAAGATGATTTAGTTCTACTTCGCTTGCAACCGTACCGCCAAAGCTCTGTGCAAAAACGTATCTCCAACAAGCTCTCCAAACGTTTTTTTCGCCCTTTCAAAATACTTTGCCGCATCGGAAACGTCACATATCATCTGGACCTTCCTGAATCTTCAAAGATCCATCCCATCTTTCACGTCTCACAGCTACGCGCCTTCCATGGTGACGATCCGGTTCTGCACTTCCGACCCATCCCACTTGAGTTCGTAACACACAAAAGTGAAGATCTCGCACATGCATCACAAAACTCTGTGAGTAAGATCCAAAGGACAAACCTAATACTTCTCAGACATTGAAGGAAAAGGAAGACTTTGCACATGCATCAAGTAACTCTGTGAGCGAGACTCAAAAGGAAGAACTTAAATATTCTCAGACATTGAAGAGAAAAGAAGATGTGTTAGAGAAGTTTAGTTCTGACAATGTGACTCTTAAGAGTGACTTGGAGAAACTTAAGAGTTCTAGTGAGAAAAACAACCGAACCAAAACAAAAGTGTTCACTGAGAATGGTGACTTTAAAAGCAATGAAGAGTTACAAGTTAAGTCCTTGGAACCCGCTGGACAACCTGTTATTTCACGTGCCATTGTGCTTTCCAACGGTAGCTTTCCACTTACCAATGCTTCACATGTCAGTCTTGGGCCACCAACTCTGCTACCTGTCCCACTCGTGGGTTCCCCAAATGCAGCTGGCCCGCATGCAAGGATTCCCAGCGATGAGCTGTCAAGCATTCCCTTAACTTCCCCGCCAGCTGTTCCGCATGCAACCAACCCTCATCACGCTGCCCAATGCAAAGTTAATGTTGAGGCCAATTCCAATTCCAACTTTGACCGTATAGTTCTCCCCTCACAGCCCTTGGATACTCAGGCAAATGGGCCTTCTAACTGGGCCGCAGCGTTTAATTCCAACCCAAACAAGGCATTCAAACCCAACCTTGAGGACAAGGTTGTAATTGGGCTGGATAGTAGTGATAACAGGCCCATATGTAAAAGAAACCAGCCCAAATGAATGCTGGACTTTGTGACAAAATAATTATTTAATTAGCTACTATGTAATTTTTATTTTTCTCTCTTGTGGGCTGGCCCATTTAATCCTTGCTTTAGGGTCCTACTGTCTGTATTTAAGCACTTCTGATTTGGAGTAGAGGACAGAATGAATTTGAGAAGTTTTATTTTTACTTTGTTCTTCGTTATTGTGTGTTCTTTTGGTAACCCTAGATCTTAGATAAAATAGTGGTGGAAAACTTCTTATCATTATGCCACATTTTCTTTACCAGATCTTTACGTAGACTTTTAAATAATGCAGTATACTTATATCTATAAATTATTAAAAAATCATAATGATAAATCAAATAATGAAATCGTTACTTGGATCAAAAAGAACAATGAGACCGGAATGTCTGAAAAACGCGTTGCAGAAGAATTCATCTTTTCCATGATCTGCATAGAACCGATTCATGGCACGAGAAGCATGGTTGTATAGTGTGTCTGGTTCGTAACATTCTCCACCTTTTTCAATCATAGAGCAACTATGGGTAATGCAAGCATGTATAAGATTGTAATTCAGCTCTTCTAGACTTGCCGAAGGTTTCGCTATACACCAACTATTTGGATCATTCATTGATTTCATTCCATTAGCAGACATAAAATTCTCTCCTGCATAAAATAAATCAAATCTTAACAAATTATATATATGACTGAGATTTGCAGCATTTCTTGATGAGAGTTATGTCATGTTAATGTATATATATTAAACTAATAATTTCTAGCCATGGACAGTGAATTAATTACCTTCTGCATTTAGCATAGAGATCAATATAAAAATTGATATGATTGAATATTTGGCCATAATCGTGAGATAGATTGTCTCGAAATTTTGAGAAACTAAATGCTGATTATTGTTTTCTCTAGTTTAGTGGTGTAATGTGGAGTGAAAGGGCACATTATGTATATAAAATAAAAGGGATTATTCAATTCTATTTAAATAATTTTAACAATAAAATCAGAATAATTGTTTCATTTTAGAAGTTACCTAAAATATAAGCCTTGCCAATCTCCCATTTAGACTATATATATATATATATATATATATATATATATATATATATATATATATATATATATATATATATATATATATATAAATAAATTGTCAAATAAACGCCTTAATTTATTTAACAAATGAAAAACCAATCTTTTTATTTGTTTGCTCCGTTAATATTTTTTTTTTACTAGCCAATGGAATTCTTTCATTAAGACAGCACAAAGGGTGCTAACTCGAAAACAAAGAGCGGGAATGTCACTTCCGTTTAATACAAACTAACGGATTACAAAATCAATCGTAATAACTACAATAAAATTTACCCTGCTTAGAAAAAAACCATCTCCACGTTAAAAACTTAACGGAATTAACTGTATCAAGAACCGAGATAATTTCCCCCTTAAAAATCAAATTGTTCCTACAGAGCGAAATACTCCAACACGTGTAAACCCAAATGGCCCTGCTACAGCTACAACCAAACGACATACCAACAGAAGAGGAGAAAGAATTGAACGAGCCGATACAAGAAATGGAATCCTGTAATGCACCGCCTAACCACCTAGTAATGCCTTTCCACACTTTAACTGGAAAAACACAATCCAAAAACAGATGCTTACTAGATTCTTCCATAACATCACATAGCGAACACAACTCCCCTCCGCCCTCAAAAGCCACATTCCTCTTTCTTAATTGATCATTCGTTGGCAAACGGTCCCTTAGCAGCCTCCACGCAAAAACCGACAAATTTGAATACAATTTGATTACGAAGAGAGTTGTCAGAATATGTAAAGACATACATGTCGCCTTTTTTGGAGAGATGAGGCACTTTTCTCACCATGCCCCTTGTCCTAAGAGAGATGGGCATTTTGAGACCTTTTTCAATGCTACCTTGTCGACTAAACTAAATGCACTTGTTGTTTATTTCACCAACTAGATAGATGTTAAAACTCTAGCAAATATAATCGATAGTAATATTTCTTATATCTTTAAATCAAGTATCCTGACTACAAATATAATCGACATAATATCTCTTATATTATTAAATTAAGTATCCTGACTAAATTTTGCATACCAGGTTGTTGTAATGGATAATAGAACACAATTTATTGAAATGAGATTTTGTGCTCTATTGGATAATGTTGTTTCTTTTGGATTGAATGTATTATGTAAAACAATATGGAGTGTTCATAATGTCTTGATGAAGAAAATACTCATGTGGAATCTAATATTCCAACATATGTGCAAGATGTTTTGATGAAGAAAGGACACATATGGAACCAAATGTTCCAACATAAGTGCAACATTAGGCCCTTGTCAGTAGGCCATGATGGATGTTTTTCTGAGCATATTTTTCTAGTTGTGTTTGAATCAAAATTGTTGTTATCTTTTAGCAATGGATTTATTAGATTTCTTTGCTCGATTAAAAGGATCAAATCAAATTAGTTAGAGATTTAAATTTGAATTCAAATTTAAATCAAATCTTTTTGGAGGTTGCTGAAAAAAAATAAAAACTAAATCCTCTATAAATCTGGACGTGATCATATCTTTTGGCTATTGAAAGAAAAGTCCAGAAGATTGCACTGTTATTTAAGGATACTCAAACCTAACGTTAGATGTGTGCAAGTATTGACGATTTGTGTGTTAGGTTTATCTATTAAGTATTTGTTTGTGTTATTGTTTGTGCACCACTCTGTCACTTTCATTCATATCTTAAAGCATATAGTTTGATTTGTTAATTAAGTTGTAATTCAACATTCATTATTCTAATTTTGTAGTGATCACTTGGGATTAATGATTGAGAGAAAGTGGTAGGGATTCTCACGTTTAGGGGGAGTCCTAAATAAAAAGTCATTAGGATTAGGAAGAGGCATTGAACGACATGGGGTTATTGTTCCTATAAGAGTAACTGTACTAAATCGAAATAATGGATTTCCTTTCTTGGGTTGAAAGCACCCCAGACGTAGGTGAGGTTGTACCAAATAGGTTAATAATTCTTTGTGTTCTTTTTTTGCTTTATCATTTATTATCTTGTTTATGAATAGTTTGTCAAGTATAGTTTAAGATGTTGAACACCTTGCCTTAAGCATCTGGTCCAACATCTGTCCTTTTAAGAACAAAATTTCAATTGGCATCAGAGTAGACACCATGTTCGATTTGTGTGTTCCAGGGTTCTTATTATGTTCAAGATGGAGAATTTCAAAGGAGGAGTAGTTCATCAACCAAATATTCTTAATGATATTGAGAATCCTCCAAAGAATAGAGTTGAAGACAATTATGAAAATTTTGAAGACCAAGTAAATTATGATAGTAGTAAAGAAAATCTCAAGCTTGTTAAGATCTTCAGTAAAGTCATGAGAAAACTAGATATAAGACCTGGGAATAATATCTCTACAAATGTTTATGACAATCATCAATACAATTTCAAGAGGTGTGACTTTCAGCGTAAAGGAATAAGTGGTGTAAATTTAAACTGGATCCAATGTCTTTAATGTAAAGATTTTGGACATATTCAAGCGGAATGTTGAAGTTTTCCAAGGAGACAAAGAAAAATCTACAATGTCACTAATGATGAGGAAGGTGAATCTGATCAAGCAAACAATGTTGTGACCTTTAAAGACATGAAAGATGTTATATATACTGGTGATCTATCAAATTCAAAGAATATATGTGTTACTCCTATTCAAAAAACATAATGCACAATGTCAGGTAACATGTGTCATCATCGTGTCATACATCATTACCAGTGCATTAATTTGTTCTACTCTATTCCATTATACTATTGTAAATTGTATGGTAGTCAACTACATCATCACCACATGAATTCCTAGTGGAATGATAAGTCTCAGAGGCATCATCAACAAGTTTTGCGTAGCAAGCCTAATATTCTTGTTCATATTGCTTGTACCTCCCACAAGATATTTTCTAGTGAAAATTTTTATTTTAACAGTAGCTGCAATAAACACTTGAAAGGAGGAAAAAACTATGTTACTTTTGGTGATTGTACTATAAGACAAAAGTGTATTGAGATGAAGATGAGTATTGCACTACTACAAAACGCGCAAACAACAACGCCCAAGTCACCACGGTTCTTCCAAAAACCGTGGTAATATCTCTAAACTCAAGCGTTAACTTTATATTATATTTTTTCATTTAAAAATTTATATGGTATAATAACGGTTGTAAGTATAACCGATATGATAGAATCAATCTTTCATGGGTTTGAACCTCAGGTGTGGCAAAAAAAATTCATTTAACGTTAAGGCGCTCCTTTCTTTTTTATTTATTTTTAAATAAGGGATATCACTACGGTTATTATGGGTAACCGTTGTGATATAGTTTTCTATTATTTTAAAATATAAAATATAATTACGGTTATATTTTTAAACTGTAACGAAAAGTGATATTTTTTAATATATAAACGAAACTATTTGTTGCCCAGTTCATAACAGTCATTTCTCTCTAAAGAAATCCCTAACACAACCCTATCCTCTCATGAATCTTAACCAATAGTGTTACAAGTGAATGGAGAAAAGAAGCTTAAAGGATATCTAACGGGAGCAACGTCCGGCGTAAACTCCTACGGAGGCGAAGATGGTATGTTCTTCTGCTCTCTTCTTTCTACTCTTCTTCTGGATGCTGTTGATGTTTAGAATTTAGGATTATTGTTTAAGGTTTGGTTTTAGGATGTTGTGGAAAACATTATGTTATTGATGTTTTAGGGTTAAGTTTGATTTTTGTTGTGTTTCCTTGTAGATACATGGTGATGATGGTGGTAGCAAGCGTATGGTGGTAGCAAGCGTATACTATGGTGATGTTTCATATGGTTTTCTTTGCCATGAAAAAAAATATAAGAAGTATGAAGTTATTATATAAACTTTATCCACCTTATATTTTTTCTTCATGGCAACACAAACTAGATGAACTTGATATATCTAGATTTGTTACAGTTCCACGATTATTTTCAATAAGAGGTGCGTTATTGACTCAATGTATCTTAATTTGTTACAGTCCACTTGGGGTTTTGTTGCTTAAATAAAGTATTTTTTTATTGTGTTGCATGGATTTGTTGTATGTTGTTGTTGTTGACAAATGTTCTCAAAACAAGAACAAAACATTTCTAAGTTACAAGATAGTGGCTTCTTGTGACTTAACAATGTTTTGTTCTTTAAATTCTTATATAGGTTGACAAGTTTAGTTTATTATATACTATGTATATTGTTTGTTTCACTAACATTTTAATGAAAATGCAATCATTTATATTGACATAGAAACTTATATTTTAAAAATTAAGATGTATTTGAAAACCAACCTATATCAATCAATGTTTTTCGAATCGCATATGTCTCATTCAATACATTTTATGTTCCTTAACACATAATATATGGTTCAATGAGTTGTTTGCTGCAATTCATCGATATTTACAATCGCGTTGATAAGCGACGATGATGAGGTAAACTATAATAAAAGATATATATGCATCGAAGGAATCAGACCATTGAACTGTATATGTGTTAAAGAACATAAAATGTGCAGAATGAGACGGAGTCAATTCAGAAAACATTGGTGTGTTTAAGTTGGTTTTCAAGAATAATTTAATTTTCAAATTATATATTTCTTTGCCAATTTTAATGGTTGTATTTCTTTAAATAGGTGTATGGTAAACCAAGTAATATACATTGGTATATAATAAACTATGGGTACTTTCCACGACGGTTTTCTACATTAACCGTGATCTAATGTAATTTATTTGCTGTTGTTGGGTTTCGAACCCAGTACCTTATGTATCACAATGGTTGTTAAGCATAACCGTTGTGATATACCGCGCGCTTTCTAGAATACAAAAACAGTCCCAGGGCCATGATTATAAGTAATGCATTTACCACAACACTCTATATAACAACGCCTTAATCTGCGTTATTATATGTATTTTTCAACCGTTGTTAAAGGGGTTTTCTGTAGAAGTGGTTGGATGTTGATTTTTGATCAATTTTGGCTTAATATATGTATCCTCTGAGCCAGGTCGAACACTTCTAATTCATTGGATTTGACTGTTATATGTGGTATTTAGGCCTCTAAGGCCGTTTTTAATCTATTATCGGCTACGTAAGCCAAAATTCGTTGTAACGCGTCGAATTCAGACATCGTCATCGAACTCGTCACCCCATCCAGTCGGCCGAATGGTATCATAACTTCTCTCTCTCTCTCTCTCTCTCTCTCTCTCTCATGATTTTCCTATCCCACATGAATCCATGGATGGGGTGTAGCCTGAGAGAATAAAACACCTCTTCTAGAGGCATGTAAGCAAACTCTGCTGGAGCGCAAGGGGCTATATTAACTAGATTCTTGTCAAAGTTCCTTTTGGCTACATGATTTACTTCCGCCATGAAATATCCTTGATTAGCTTCAACATTTTCTACAATTCCATCTGCTCTCCAAATTGCTATCCTTTGATGAAGGGATGAAGGTACTGCTCCTACACCATGAATTCATTCCCTACCAAGGAGCAATTTATAGCTCACATTCGACCCAATAACCATGAAAATAGTAGGTTGAGTTACCGATCTAACCGCCACATCGACCTGAATAACACCCATCGTCTTTCCTATTTTCCCTTCATAATTTGAGAGCACCATATTATATTGCCTTAAATGTTTATCATACTTTCCTATTTTTCTCAGCAAGAAATGGAACATTAAGTTAACAAAACCCCTTCATCTATCAAAATCTTATAGACAACAGTATTTTCGACATTAGCTCTTGCAAAAAGAGGCTTCAGGTGACTCTTCACTCCTTCATGTGGTCTCTCAAAAAATGAATTATACTCTTCGATGCAACCATTGTCTATTACGAAATAGCACACAGGTTTGTTCCTTGCCATTTCCTCCTTCTCACAATCCACTAGTTCAAACACCTCCATTACACAATCGTACTCCCTTAGGAGTACCGAAACCACGTTGCATATCACATTAAAATAGTTGTTGAAAAGTATTTCGGGGAGTGTTTTACCGTCTCCACAGGGATTGTATGTGTATTGCCTATGTTCTATAGTCGAAATTTTTTTAAACTTCTAAAGTAACAAAGAGTTTGGTTATTTTGTATCGGATCGTTTGCATAAGAATTTAGTAACAGTAAAGAAATTAGTTTTAAATATTTGGTAAAAACATGCCAAGATTAGGGTCCGATGATCCGTTTTATACGTATTTACTCGATAAAGGATGTGAACTTGTTAATGATGAATATAACCACATATCCTCTCAACAAGTTTATCTCTAACACTTGTTGTGGGATTTACCATATTTATCCTTAGATGATCTCTCACTCCAACTATCAATATGATAACATTCAAGATCAATATTTATGAACATCAACTTTCAAACTCTCCCCAACTTGCCTCGTTGTTTGCCCTTAAACAAGAGTAAGTTTCAACAATCACAAGCAAATTTTCAAAGCACCAAATCAACTAAATCAAACTCGACAATCTCACGCACAAAGTATTTTCACAAAGTTGCATAGAATCAAAACATGATTATGAATTAAGTTCTAAACACAACATCATACAATGCAAAATCAAGTACCTACAAGTTCAAGTTGAATCACCTAAATTCACTTATGATCAAACACACTATGTACATAATTTCACACGAGACAAAACACTATCACAAGCAATCGTGCCACATCCAGAATCATTCATGCATTCATCTCACAAAGTTATCATAAAATAATAGAAACAAAGATCACTAAGGACTTTTATGGTTAAAAACTGAGGCTTGGGTTAAAAACAAAGGTCATATCTACACGACCATTGAACAAAAAATGGGTAATAACTATGAAGAGCATTTCTTTTTCAACTTTTTCATTCTTTTTCACTCCTTATTCCTTCCTTTCACAATGCATTCTCTTATTTTGATTTTCTTTTCTTTTTGTGCTTTTTTTTTTCTTTTTCTTTCTTTTTGTTTTCGTTTTCTTTTTCTTAGAATGCATTGTATCACTGATTCCTTTTTCTCTTTACTTTCAAAGAAAACCATTCTCCCCAACTTCAACATTGCTATAAGCTTAGCTTAAATGCTATTCAAAATGGGTTAAAATTCGGGTTCATGATTCACAATAAAAAATTTCTTTTTAGGCTCAAAAGGAGTTTCAAATACGCGCACACTCACAATGTTACTTGAAGTGTTTTTGGAATGGTGTTTTTTCTCATAGTACTCAAAAGTTTGCCTTGATCATTTCTAAGTTTCGAAAATTTAAAACAAACTCACAAGATTTAACATGAACAAAACGAGTAAAACAACGATTACTTGACTCTATTTTTGGTGAACAATGGAAAGCATCTGACTTTTGTGGTTTTGTCCTAATTGATTCACACATGAACAAGTATTTACAACACAATGCATTACCATAATTTTGTAAAAGCACTAACTCACAATCATGCTAAAAATCTACAAAACAAACATTCACACTTTGATTGTGCACATTATTAAGAATTTTATCATCACCATCACATGTTTAAGGTTAACAAAGCACTCTTTTTCTTCTTATGCTAGCATACAAAATTTTCAAAAAAATTATGGACAAACATCACTTTCTTTGCACAAACACCAACAACAAAAAAACAGAATTTAAACTAAACCAAAATTTAACCAAACTAAAATTTTATAAGTTATGGTGTAAACACACCGAAGATGTACTCGCCGAAGAGACAAAATGCTACAACAAAAATTCGTCGAAGCGACCCAAAATTACTTGCTAATAATATCAAACAGAAAATAAAATAAACATAAGATAAATGACAAAACATAAATTCTTCACTTTGTAGTCTCCAGCCTCTAATTAACCACACTGTTCAAATCATCTTGCATCTCATCACCTCCATCATCATCATCATCATCATCATCATCAGCTCCACCATCAGCATCAGCTCCAACTGCTCCTCTTCCTGAAAAGAATGGTCGCCGGCCCATAGGCCAGTTTGCATAATTATCATAATCAGCCCGAGTAGGAAAAAGGGAAACTTCCTGCGGAGTGGTCTGAAATTGGTATTGCTGCTGCATACAGTTAAAATTAAATTTCTATGATCTTTGGTATGCCTCCACCATATCCCAAGAGTAATTGAATGTCACTCGCATCCTAGGATCCCAAGTTGAAAAATCAAGAGCCTCAGATGGCTCACTAGCTTGCGAACGAGATAATTGACCCACATTTGTACCCTTCCTCTTCTTAATCAACTTATTTTTGCAATACCTCTCAATATAGTCATCATTGACTACTCCCCACACTTTCTCATTAATCACATCGGGCATCAGTATCCACTTTTTAAGGCAAAGACCAGTGACAAAGCAAGGAAAATGATAGGTGCATTAGAATGTACCTCGGGTCTTCGCGTGTTCTCAATAAAATTCTTCATTTCATTCGAAATGATCCGGGTTACATCGACGTCCATATCTTCCATGATGTAGTATATGAGTAGGGCAACATCAACCAGTATGGAGGATCGGTACATCTTGGGCTTGATGTTGTACAGAATGAGAAGAAGGACGGCTTGTACATCCGGAGGCATGTCTTCCCTCTTGTACCAGATTGCCTCTCCTTGATGGTTCCTTTCCACACTTTTCCCTTTAAACAGAATGGTCTTGGCTATTTTATTATGATCCAAATGAGTGCCAAGTTCCTTGGTGTAATCATCCTTTTCAAACATCCTTAAAGAACTTGGTTTTCCAAACAGCTCATTTATGGCCTCACGGTCGAATCTGATTTCCTTTCCTCGGACATAAGTGATGTACTTGAACGCGTCCACCTCTCCTTCAGCTTGGGGACTTTGGAGAGCATTTGCGTAAAATTCACGGATCAACTCATAGCTGATTCGATCTACAGGATTTATCAGATGCCCCCATTTTTTACTCTTGAAAATCGCATCCAGCTTCCGGTACGGTCCCTCTGGATGAATCTCAAATCTTTTCTCAGACAGAATTTGCCGGCCTTCAAGCATGGTATACTTGGCAACATGATCGTCACTCAAGAACCGAGTTAAATCAAGCTCACTTTGCTGCCCGGAACTGCTTCCAACCACAGTCTTTTGCTTCTTGCCACCGGTTACTTTCGTTTTAAGGGCCATCTGAAAAATTAGACAAGACACACAAAGCAACAATGTTTTTTTCAATTGTTAGCAAAATTTAAACAGCAAAAACAAAATCAAAGCAAGAATAAAAAAAAGAACAAAATTAAACAGAACATAATTGAAAATCTGTGAAAAAGGCCATTCTCCCCATGCTCGCCAGGCGAAGTAGGGGCGACGTCTCGCTGCACGCTCGCCAGGCGAAGCTTAAGCGAAGGCTCGGCTAACACTCGCCAGGCGAATTTCTGCGAACCCAAAAAAAATTTTTAATAAGGAAAGGGTCATCCAACATCTACAACCCACAATCTTGACCCTAAATACAACAACCATTCAACAACAATTCTAATCTTAACAAAGTTTCTAGGGTTTCAACAATAACCCTAACAGTTATAAAATTCAAACCCTAATCTAACAAAAATGAACAAGTTAAGTTAAAACAAAATTAAGAACAAGATTCAGAGTGAAAACATACCTTAAGTGGAATTGAGAGTGAAGGTGAGTGGGAGTTTGGAGTGAAACGTGAGTGAGAGAGAGTGTGAACTGAGTCAGAGTGAAAGAGTGATAGTGAAAGTGATAGGAAAAGAAAAGATAAGGAAATAATTATGTGGTCCTAAGTGGACCCTAAAATTTTTTTTTTCTCTCTCTGCAGAATCCAAGCCAGCAGTGTCACGCTAGCTTCGCCTGGCGAAGCAGGGGCGAAAGGCTGGCGAAAATTCTTTTCGCTAGGCGAAATAAGGATTCGCCAGGCGAATTGTACCAAAAGCACAATTTGCTGCTGTCAAGGATGCAATGCAGAATTTTCTAAATTTTTCCAATTTCAACCTCCATTATTACACAATTCAAAAATTAAAACAGCAAAGATGAAATACTTACAACGTTGGGGTGCCTCCCAACTAGCGCTTTGTTTAACGTCGTTTGAGCTCGACGGTCCAAGATGATCTCAATGATCATCTAGAAATACTGCGCAATTTTCTCGATCAATTTCTCCTTTGAGATAGATTTTCATTCGTTGGCCATTCACATTCCAACTTTCCTTCTTCTGCAAGTCCTCTATCACTATGGCACCATAGTGTTTGACATCCTTAATAAATAACGGTCCAGACCATTTGGACTTCAATTTTCCCAGAAAAAGTTTCAAATGGGAATTGAATAGAAGAACCATCTAGCCGAACCGAAATTCTTTCTGAGAAACCTTCTTGTCTTGATATCCTTTTACTTTCTCCTTATAGAGCTTGCTCGAATGGTACGTATTATTCCTCATTTCTTCCAATTTGTGTAATTGAACCTTCCTTTTTTCCCCAGCCAAGCTCGGATCAAAATTTAACAGTTTCAATGCCCAAAGAGCTTTGTGCTCTAATTTAAATGGTAAACGACATGTCTTGCCATTAACCATTTGAAAAGAAGTTAAGCCTATTGGAGCTTTGTAAGCGATGTGATACGCCCACAAACCCTCATTCAACTTTTGCGACCAATCTTTTCGCGAGCTTGACACGATCTTTTCTAAAATCTTTTTTACCTCCCTATTTGACACTTCGGTCTGACCATTGGTTTGCGGGTGGTAAGGAGTTGCAACCTTGTGCTTTACACCGTAATGCTCTAAGACCTTTTCGGGCGGTGCATTGCAAAAGTGCGACCCTCGTCACTAATCAACACACGAGGGGTGCCAAAACGGGAGAATGTGTTTTTCTTTAAAAATTTTATCACCGTTTTGCCATCGGCCCTCGGTGACGCAATTGCTTCCACCCACTTGGAAACATAGTCAACCGCAACCAATATATACTCGTTCGAAAAAGATGGGGGAATGGTCCAATAAAATCAATACCCCAACAATCGAAAACCTCGACTTCCAAAATTTTTTGCAAGGGCATTTCATTTCTTTTTCCAATCCCGCCACTTCTTTGGCATATGTCACAACTTTTTGCATGGAGGTTTGCATCTTTAAACAATGTTGGCCAATAAAAGCCCGATTGGAGGTTTGCATGGAGGTTTGCATCTTTAAACAATGTTTGCATCTTTTGTTACCGTTCTTAAACCATTGTAATGCCCTCCATATAGCGAGTTGTGACAATGCCAAAGGATACTTTTAGCTTCGTCAAAAGTGACACACCTTCTCAACAAATTATCAACTCCTAACTTAAACAGATATGGCTCATCCCAAACATAAAAGTTAGCATCTGATAAGAATTTTTGTCTTTGGTTCCAAATTAGGTCCTCCGGTATAAATCCGGTTGCTTTGTGGTTAGCAAAATTTGCGAACCAAGGCCTAACTTGTACTCGAAAAAGTTTTTCATCCGTAAACTCTTCTCGGACCACATTTTCTCGGTTTGTTACCTCTACATTTACCAACCAGGATAAATGATCCGCTACCAATTCTTCAGACCCCTTCTTGTCACGGATTTCTAAATCAAACTCTTGTAATAAAAGGATCCACCGGATTAGCCTTTGCTTTGAATCCGGCTTGGTAAGCAGATATTTAATGGTCGAGTGGTCAGTGTAGACTACAACTTTTGAACCAATCAAGTAAGACCGAAATTTCTCGAGATCATACACAATAGCGAGTAATTCTTTTTCTGTGGTGGCATAATTCACTTGTGCCTCATTTAGAACTTTACTCGCGTAATGTATGGCATGAAAAATTTTGGTCTTTCTTTGCCCAAGCACCGCACCAACGGCATAATCGCTTGCATCACACATCAATTCAAAATTTAAAGTCCAATTAGGAGCAACGATTATGGGTGCGGTGATGAGTTTCTCTTTTAAAATTTGAAAGGAATTTAAACATTCATTATCAAAGAAGAAAGACTTATCTTTGTTGAGTAGATTACTCAAAGGTCTTGCAACTTTGGAGAAGTCTTTGACGAACCGCCTATAAAATCTCGCATGGCCTAGAAAACTCCAGATTTGTTTGACATTGGTTGGAGGTGGCAACTTCTCGATCACTTCAATTTAGCTTGATCCACTTCAAGGCCTTTAGAGGAGACTTTGTGGCCAAGCACAATCCCCTCTGTTACCATGAAGTTGCACTTCTCCTAATTTAGCACCAAGTTTGTTTCCACACACCGTTCAAGAACGATCTCCAAAATTTTCAAACATAGATCAAAAGACGCTCCGAACACGGAGAATTCGTCCATGAACACTTCCATTATTTTCTCAATAAGGTCGGAAAAAATGGCTTGTACACACCGTTGAAATGTTGTCGGTGCGTTACATAAGCCAAAAGGCATCTTCCTGTAAGCAAAAATTCCAAACGGACAAGTGAACGCCGTCTTCTCATGGTCTTCCGGATCAACCGAGATTTTGTTATAACCGGAATATCCATCTAGGAAGCAAAAAAATTCTGACCCGACAATCTCTCAAGCATTTGATCCATAAACAGAAGTGGAAAATGATCTTTTCTAGTTGCGGTATTAAGCCTCCTATAGTCGATACACATTCTCCAACCCGTTACAGTTCTCGTCAGAATCAATTCATTTTTCTCATTTCTAATAATGGTCATTCCTCCCTTCTTGGGCACAACTTGCACAGGACTCACCCACGGACTATCGGATATCGGGTAAATCATTCCGACATCCAATAGCTTAACAACTTCCTTTCTCACCACTTCCTTTATAGTAGGATTCAAACGGCGTTGTGGTTGAGCTACCGCCTTGAAGTCCCCTTCCATTAAGATTTTGTGCATGCAATAGGCCGGACTAATTCCCTTTAGATTGGAAAGAACCCAACCTATAGCTTGTTGATTCTTCTTCAAAACTTGAATCAAACGGTCTTCCTCTTTGTCGGTCAAAATGTTGCTAATGATAATCGGTTTGTTACAACCGTCATCAAAGAACACATACTTCAAATTAGAAGGAAACGCCTTCAATTCAAGTTGAGACTTATCATCACTCACCTCTTTCTTCAAAACTTCCGTTTCACTTTCCCATGGTTGTAACTCTTTTTAAGATTCAAGTTCCTTCAAGCACTCTTCAAGTGCCCTTTCTTCTTCAATGGAAAATATTTCAAATGAGTCATCAAGAGCTTTTTCCAAGGGAGATACTATATGAACTTGCTTTGAGACTTCCATTATGGCTTCTTCCGTTGCATCAATATGGAAACTATCATGTTTATCATGGGAATGCTTCATTGCTTCAAAAAGATTAAAGCACACTTCTTCATTTTGAACTCTTACTTTCATAAGGTCGTCATCAACATCAATCATCATTCGAGCGGTCTTCATAAAAGGGCGTCCAAGAATCAATGGAGCATCCTCGTCTTCCTCCATATCAATCACAACAAAGTCAACCAGAAAGAAAAATTTACCAGCCTTAACCAATACATCTTGAGCCAATCCATGAGGATGAGTTGTGGATTTGTAGGCCAATTGTAATGTCATTCAAATTGCTTTCATTTCAATGTTCCCAAGCCTCTTCACAATAGACAATGGAATTAAGTTGATGCTTGAGCCCAAATCAATTAAGCCTTTTCCAAAATAGACATCACCAATGGTTACCGGCAAAGTAACACGCCCCAGGTCGACTTCTTTCTTTGGTAGAGTTCTTTGAATTATAGCAATACAACTTGCATCAAGGATAATGGTTTCCGGCTCCTAATATCTTCGCTTCTTTGTAAGAATATCTTTCATGAACTTAGCATATTTCGGCATTTGCTCAAGCGCTTCGGAAAACGGAATGTTGATTTGCAATTGTTTGAATATGTCCATGAAACGAGTGTAATGCCTTTCATTGTCTTTCTTGGTGGGCACATAAGAGTAAGGTAAGTTTTGAATAGGAATTGGATTCACTATCTCCTTCCCCTTTTTGACTATTCTCTACTTTTCTTCTATCCTTTCTTTTTCAAGATTATATTTTTCAACTAACTTCTCATTTTTATTTTCAACTTCATCCTTATCATTCTTTTCAACTACTACCTCATTATCTTTTTCTTCCTCCACAACCTCCTCAATTCTTACATCAACATTTTTCTCATTTTTTTCTCCTTCTCCCAAATCTCTCCCACTCTTAGTAACAATAGCTTTGCAATGCTCCTTCGGGTTGGTTTCAGTATTCGCGGAAAAAGATGGCCCCGATTGTTGCTCGACCATTTGTTTTGCAAGTTGCCCAACTTGATTCTCGAGATTTTAGATTGATGCTTCATTTGTCTTTTAGTTAGCCATGGACATTTGAATGAACTGGTTAAGAGTTTCTTCAAGCTTGGAACTCCCACCTTGAGGTTGTGCGGGTTAATAAGGATTTTGTCGGTATCCTTGTTGATTTTGATAATTTCCTCTTGGTTGATATCCTTGTTGATTTTGATAAGGTTGTTGTTGCCTTTGATAACCTTGTTGTTGATTTTGATTATTCATGTAATTTGCTTCTTCATCAACTGGAGGACAATAGCCGGTGGGGTGATTGCCTTTACATAGCTCACACAAGGCTATTTGCACATTTTTGTTCGGTAACTCTTGCATCTCTTTAATCTGTTGAGGGAGCTTTAACATTTGTTGCGTTAACAACTCAACTTGTTGAGATAACAACTTGTTCTGAGCGAAATGGCCACAGTTATGATTCCCTTGATGGTTGTTTAGTGCCATATTATCTATGATAGAAATGGCTTCGTCGGCGCTTTTAGTCATTAAAGATCCGCCCGCGGTAGCATCCTACAATGTTTTGTGAACCATTTGAAGAGCATTTCTGAAAATATGCACTTGCGTGAGCTCATCAAAACCGTGCCCTTTGCATTTTCTAAGGATGGACTTGAATCTCTCCTAAGCTTCGTTGAGAAACTCATTTCCACCTTGTGAGAAAATCGCAATCGCCATTTTCGGTTCCATGAAATGATTGTGAGGAAAAAATCGTTCCAAGAACTTATCTTCTAACATGTTCCAGTCCATCATAATAGCAGTTGATTGGTCAAGGTACCATTCCTTTGCCTTCCTAATTAGGGAATGCAGAAACAGTCTCTTGAACAAAGACTCTTCTTCAGCTTCTGGGGCTCTAGTCGCACCCGCAATTTCATAGAATTTGGTCAAATGAGTAAATGGATCCTCGTGATCCATACGGGTGAATGGATTCTGGTATAGAAGAGCGAGGATACCCGTCTTCATTTCAGAGTGCCGACCATTATGGACATTTCGTACGAACTGAGCTGTATGCCTCGGACTATTAACAAAAGGTATTGAAGCATGTGGTGGTGGTGGTGGAGCAGCCATGATTGGCATTAACTGTGGTGTTGGTGTCGAAGTTGAACTTTCTCCTCGTTCTCGTCTTTCCTTAGCAAGTTGCCTCCTCCGTCTGGTTTTGCTATTTAACTTTCGCGCAGTTCTTTCAATCTCAGGATCAAAAAGAAGTTGATCTGCGAGTAACTTCCCTCGCATAAACAGAGTCTGCACACTTAACCAAACAAATTAACAAGCACAAGAAAAATTTATACAAGCTTAAAACTTAACAACTATTGCAATGCGTGCAATAACAAACAACAATCCCCGGCAACGACGCCATTTTATTGAAAAGTATTTCAGTGGGTGTTTTATCATCTCCACAGGGATTGTATGTGTATTGCCGCCGTTCTATAGTCGAAATCGTTTTAAACTTTTAAAGTAACAAAGAGTTTGGTTATTTTGTATCGGATCATTTGCATAAGAATTTAGTAACGGTAAAGAAATTGGTTTTAAAGATTTGGTAAAAACATGCCAAGATTAGGGTCTGATGATCTGTTTTATACGTATTTACTCGATGAAGGATGTGAACTTGTTAACGATGAATATAACCACATATCCTCTCAACAAGTTTATCTCTAACACTTGTTGTGGGATTTACCATATTGATCCTTTGATGATCTCTCACTCCAACTATCAATATGATAACATTCAAGATCAATATTTATGAACATCAACTTTCAAAACTATCTCTAGCCTCATGATTATTGATGGATTGAAGCTTAGGTCAAGTTTTAAAACATATTTCTCATTCATTAACTAAAACAAAATATAAACCATACAAACAAAGTTTTTCATCTATATTTATCATCAACAAAGTTCACACACTACAATCAAGATAAATACATACAAAATGAAGGATTACCTACCACTAATCTTGACACAAGTTTTGTTTAGATACCCATTGTCATGGTAGCTTGCTCAACAAGTGATGGACAAAGATTTTGTTGCATCAATCTTCAATGGATCATGGATTGAAGCATAAAAGCTTTGGATTCTAAGAAAAATAATAAAAGATGAAGTTTTTAAGCTCCAAATGTGTTTCTAGGTTACAATGATTCTTTCCAAACAGTGTTATTTTACAAAATATCTACAAAACACCCTAAATACCACTTTCTTCGCAGACAAATTCACCAGGTGAGCTCTAAAACTCGCCAGGCGAAACCCTTAAGCTCAGCCACGTGACAGAACAGTACAGAGAAAGCTGGGAAAAATATATGAACTCGGCATGCGAAATTCAGCTTTGTTGGAGCTAGAATAGCAGCAAGCCAAAATATATAAGTAACCCAGTTTTGTCGTTCTCCACAGGGATCAGTGCGAGGGAAAGAATGCCATTCAACGGTTTCTACATTTCTAAGCTCATGAATCAAAAGTTCTGGTTTAAAGACGAACCAAAAGCAAATGGAGAAAATATAAATATGGAAAATATAAAGTAAAGACAGAATTATAAATGGGGCCTTGTTGGAATTGGATCTCATCAATTGATAACACATGCATTCTTCTAATCAAGCAAACACAAATCAATCATTCGCCAAATATCCTCGCGTATCACTCACAACAGAGGTTATGTCTAATGCAACGTCGAGAGGCCAACTGTATTGTCTCATCAGTGATGTCTCACGCAACAAAACCAACACAGAGCTTTAAGAGCAGATACTCACGCAAGTGTTAATCCTAAATCTATCTCTAGAGTTCAGTCCTAACAAATATTACTATAACATCCATACCAAATAAATGATTTCTTCGTATTTAAGCAAGATCAAAATACGTACACACGCTTAACCCTTTTTACATGTATTCAACTAATTTGTCCAATGAATGCGAATATCCTTCCTCATCACTATTATCACGCATCCTCGCGATACCGTATCGATCCTACTCATGCTACCCATGCTACTTAATCAACACAATACAACAAAAGATAAAATGAATATCAACTCACAAACCCATGTCAAAAGCTTGTTCATTGATAGATGAAAATCTAAGATCAAAGATTTGTAAAGGTTTTGTCAAGACCACAAATAATCAACCAAAGACAACAACAATAGAAAATCAGAATTCAAATCACATACATACATTAGAGGAAATACAATAGGTATCAAAAGATTACATCCCTCTCCAACAAGAAATCAAAGATCCTACCTTTTCTCCCTTGGAAATGAAAGAGATATCAAGTTCTGATCCCAAAATTACAACAACATCAGCCCAACATCCAAAAAAACATCACCTAAAAAGTGTAAAAATTGTATTTATACAATTCAGAAATTTGAAGGTTCGCTAGGCGAACCAATTCATTCGCTAGGCGAATGGTTAAAAATAGGCACATGAGGTGCCTCAAACAGTTAAACCGCCCCAGAATTTCACGTGCATTCGCGAAGCGAACAAAACACTCGCGAAGCGAGCCTTCGCCAAAAACTTCGCCCAGCAAATTTAGGGACTTTTCCTACTGAAACTTTCTGCCACCCCTTCGCTGGGACACTCGCCAACGTTCGCTAGGCGAACCTTCGCTAGGAGCTCGCCAGCACTCGCGAGGCGAATCCTGCTGTTGCAACTTCAATACTTTAGCAGCTTGCACCATTTCTTTGTGTCTTCAAACTTTGATCATTTAGTGCATTTCCTGCACAATAACACACACATTACAAGCACCAAAGGTATATTCTCAATGTGTAGAAGAACAACAACAATCATGGATAAAAACCATGAAAACATGAGAACAGAGATGAAAAAGTGCAAAGAAAGATATGCCAATTTTAGGCCAAATCCGCACCTAACAACTCTCCCCAACTAAACTCTTGCTTGTCCTCAAGCAAAGTATGCCCCTCGTTAAAAACAAGCGGATTTGCTCAAGCTTAAGAATCAACCAAAATCCAGATAAACCAAACATGAAAATGTGCACAAGCAACGTTTACCACTCAATAGAATCGAACAATGATAAAGAATGAAGTACTTAAACAAATATCATGGAATGGTTCAAATGACAACTAAATTTTCATACTTGAATCACTCTAACACTCCTCTTCAAAATAAGAATGAAGAAATTGACGCGTTTGCAACCGCGGGGAAATTTCACTCACCCGACAAACAATGCAAATAGCAATCCAATTCATACAACATCTAACAATCAACATGAAAATATGGAAGCAAAAAGATCACTAAGGGCTTTAAAGGTTATAGCTTGGTCGGGTTAACAACAAAGGGACATTTCTCAAGGTCTTTGAATCGAAATTGCCGATAAATGATATTTACACATTCGCAACTTCATTCACCATTCTCATTCCTTTACCACAAACCTTCTCAAACTTCCTTAGGCACAATTATTTCACTTTCTATTTTTTTTTTCATCAAACAAGCATTCTTTTTCTTGTGTTTTTCACATTCATATTTACACTTTTTCTTTTCTTTTCATTCTTGTTTGAACTTTTTCAAAAGATTCAAGTAACCTACCATCTTCTATTTCATTCTCCCCAACTTGAATTCTACCAACCCTCATGCGAATGCTCCTTGCCTTTACCGCAAGGAAATCAAAGTATACAATTTTCAAAGGTTAAAGAAGAAATACTTCAAACCTCACAAAATTCAATGATGAACCAAACTAGCAAATTATGTACGTAAACCAAGTTCATCACTAACATGAGATTTAAATTGTTTTAGGCTCAAAGGGGCTAACAAATTCTCACTACTCATGGGTAAGATACTTTTGGATACGGTTGTGCTCAATATAAACAAATGCCTTGATCATTTCTAATGCTTCCACAAAATCACAATGATCAAAAGATAAGGCATGAATCAAATGAATTAACAAAGTTATCAATCATCTTTGCATATAGTAAACAATGGAGGTTTCCTCACAATTTGTGGCTTTTGGACCTAAGTGAAACAAGCATTCCAACAAGTTGCAAAATGAAACAAAGATACACATTTGCACAAAGCACAAAATTCTTAAATCATTCTAGCATTCTATAAAGCAATACAATTTACCAGGCATACTTTCAAAGCTCAACAACATCCAGACTCGGTCGAAGCTTCATTGAATTCTTTTTTACAAAGCAACCAATCTAGAAGGAGTTCTCAAAATTCCTGAACACACTAGAGAAAACATTAAAGGAACACAAATGCATATAATATAAACAAATGTACAAAGCTTAAAGATATAGAAACTATGCGATGCGATTCAATATCTAAACACCAATCCCCGGCAACGGCGCCAATTTGTTGAAGCGGGAATAGCAGCAAGCAAAAATATATAAGTAACCCAGTTTTGTCGTTCTCCACAGGGATCAGTGCGAGGGAAAGAATGCCATTCAACGGTTTCTACATTTCTAAGCTCATGAATCAAAAGTTCTGGTTTAAAGACGAACCAAAAGCAAATGGAGAAAATATAAAGATGGAAAATACAAAGTAAAGACAGAATTATAAATGGGGCCTTGTTGGAATTGGATCTCATCAATTGATAACACATGCATTCTTCTAATCAAGCAAACACAAATCAATCATTCGCCAAATATCCTCGCGTATCACTCACAACAGAGGTTATGTCTAACGCAACGTCGAGAGGCCAACTGTATTGTCTCATCAGTGATGTCTCATGCAACAAAACCAACACAGAGCTTTAAGAGCAGATACTCACGCAAGTGTTAATCCTAAATCTATCTCTAGAGTTCAGTCCTAACAGATATTACTATAACATCCATACCAAATAAATGATTTCTTCGTATTTAACAAGATCAAAATACGTACACACGCTTAACCCTTTTTACATGTATTCAACTAATTTGTCCAATGAATGCGAATATCCTTCCTCATCACTATTATCACGCATCCTCGCGATACCGTATCGATCCTACTCATGCTACCCATGCTACTTAATCAACATAATACAACAAAAGATAAAATGAATATCAACTCACAAACCCATGTCAAAAGCTTGTTCATTGATAGATGAAAATCTAAGATCAAAGATTTGTAAAGGTTTTGTCAAGACCACAAATAATCAACCAAAGACAACAACAATAGAAAATCAGAATTCAAATCACATACATACATTAGAGGAAATACAATAGGTATCAAAAGATTACATCCCTCTCCAACAAGAAATCAAAGATCCTACCTTTTCTCCCTTGGAAATGAAAGAGATATCAAGTTCTGATCCCAAAATTACAACAACATCAGCCCAACATCCAAAAAAACATCACCTAAAAAGTGTAAAAATTGTATTTATACAATTTAGAAATTTGAAGGTTCGCTAGGCGAACCAATTCATTCGCTAGGCGAATGGTTAAAAATAGGCACATCAGGTGCCTCAAACAGTTAAACCGCCCCAGAATTTCACGTGCATTCGCGAAGCGAACAAAACACTCGCGAAGCGAGCCTTCGCCAAAAACTTCGCCCAGCGAATTTAGGGACTTTTCCTACTGAAACTTTCTGCCACCCCTTCGCTGGGACACTCGCCAACGTTCGCTAGGCGAACCTTCGCTAGGAGCTCGCCAGCACTCGCGAGGCGAATCCTGCTGTTGCAACTTCAATACTTTAGCAGCTTGCACCATTTCTTTGTGTCTTCAAACTTTGATCATTTAGTGCATTTCCTGCACAATAACACACACATTACAAGCACCAAAGGTATATTCTCAATGTGTAGAAGAACAACAACAATCATGGATAAAAACCATGAAAACATGAGAACAGAGATGAAAAAGTGCAAAGAAAGATATGCCAATTTTAGGCCAAATCCGCACCTAACACTTCGCCTGGCGAATCTTCCAGCGGAGCACTTTCAGTAGCTACTGGAATTGAAAACCAAATTCTCCAGATGGCTCGCCACGCTTTCGCCTGGAAAATTTCTCCTTTCGCCACCCCTTCGCCTGACGAAGATCCTGTAGCTTGCAGACACGCGACTTTGTTCATTTCTTTGTGTTTTCTTCTGATTTTTGTCGCGTCCTTTTTACAAAATATGCTGCAAAACTAACAAAAACATCAAAGAGACCAATTATAGACATTGATTCAAAAATCACTTAAAAATAAGCTGTTTCGCATTCAGACATTTGGAAAAGAGCTTAAAAATGTCGTAAATTTAGCTAAAATTTATTCAAAACCAGACAACTATCAATAGTCCTCTGTTCCTGAGTCAAAATTATCAGTTACCAACTCATCTTCCTTGGCAGGTGCCTCCATTTTTGCCTTCCCCATCGACTTGACTGGTGTAGAGGAAAACAACTGTCTCCCAACTGGTTTCTTGACTTGGTCATCGAATCAACTCGGGTATGGTTTGTTATTACTTGATTCAGCAGCTTCTCTCTCAGCTTTCTTTTTCCGTTGAAATATTCTCCATTGAGTTCTCGACATTGGGTTCTTCCCTTTATAGTTACTTGGATCGTACGAGTGCCTCTCCGATACCTGAAAGTTATCTTGATAGGTACACGAAGGGCCTCAACCCATTTTGAAATATCTCCATTTCTGATTTCTAGATTGTTCCTTGCCAGCAGGCCTCATCCATCACCCTTGGGAAGCATTGGACGTTGGCATATAAGTGCTAGGCTTGCCTATTTGGTGGGTAGGAAGCTGCTCCTTTTTCTAAGGGACCCATTCTTGTCAAAGTAAAATTGAGGCTTGTTCCTCTTCTAGTATTCCTTTATCCTCGCTTGCTGAGCACTCTCCACCTTCTTTGCAGCCATCTTGTCGAACACAGCGATGCACCTTGGGCATAATATCACTTCTGAACCCTCAGCTTTGCATCGGTGAAGGAAGTCAAGCAAACCTTCTCCAGCCTCGGGATACACAGCCTCTATCTGGTTCTCACTACCTTCGAGAGCTTCATCCTCAGCCTCCATGTCAAAATCCTCAGTGATCTTGACCATGTTGATTTCCATATGCTCCACATAAACAGCCTTCTCGACCTACAAAGGGTCGGAATCAATCTTCATGGAAGCTTTGTCTTTGGCAAATTTCATCCTTCCATCGTTCAAAGCATTCTGAACAAGATCGCTGAAAAGAAAACATTATAAGGTTTTATGCCCCAAAAAAATTTTGATATTTACAAAACCCTTTTTCTTTCTTTGTTCTAATGGCAGTACTTTTACACCTGGTGGCACTAATATTTGGCCATCTACAACCAACAAGTCAAAAATCTCATCACATTTGGTTACATCGAAAGTATAGGTTTTCTTAGGGAAGTTATCCTTTTTTTTAGGTTCAGAAGGGTTCTTCCCATTTGCTGGTGTGAGAAGTTTACACACATATGGGGGCCTAGGCATTAACACGACTACATCGACCTTATTTTCCTTGACATGGTTGCATTCAACATCTGACGTTAGGTCATTGTCTTCCATATCGACATAAGTCGCTCGTTCCTTCTTACCTTTCTTTACACTGGTATTGTGTACCTAATAGGTAATTTCTTAATAATAGAATAGTCTAAACCCCCATGGGCCATTTCAACGAGCTCGTGTTCAGGCACTTGGGTAAAGCACCTTGCTTTCAAAAGTCAGAACCTTTTAAGGTAGTCGTTGATTCACTCAAAAAACTTTCGCTTCACACTCGACAATTCTTTTAGACTGGCCTTAGCTTGCCCCATATAAAATTGTTCATGGAACAACCTTTCTAAATGAGTCCAATCATTAATGGAATGTGCAGGGAGGGTTATAAACCATGTAAAAGCAATTTTTGTGAGGGAACTAGGAAAATATCTCATTCTTAAGTTCTCATTATTTTCTATGTCGCCCGCCTCAGTCAAATATCGAGTGATGTGTTTGACTGTGGATTCATTGGTATCACCAGCAAATTTTGGTGAACTTAGGGACTTTCCATCCCCTTGGATGTTTAGTCTGTAACATATATATGATAAGGGAGATGTATAATTTGGCCTTTGTAGACACATGTTCACACCATTTTGCGCCATTATCCTTTTGACTATGGCTACAAGATTTTTATCTCCCATTAGATTATCTTGTCGGACTTGATGGACCACTTGGTCAGCGTCCTTGTTTCGATTGACTACTAAAAGAGGCGGACACTTACCTTCTTTAGGCCTTTCTTGTTTGGCTATATGGGGCATAAATTATTGCCCCTGATTTACTGTGTTTCCTCAAGGACTATCCCTTCGTTTTGAATTAGCCTGGCCACTTGAGGTTGTACTATAGGTTGAACTTGCGTTGGAGGCGGGCCAAATAAGTCAGCAATTTGATTCATTTTGAGTTGCCAATTGTTGGTAACTCTGATTTGTATTTTTAATCAATGGGTTAAATATGGTACCCATTTGTTGAGTAAGAGTATTTACCATATCATGGTTACTCTCGTACATCTGTTGTCTCATTTCCATCACAAAATTCGTAGTGACTGTTGGCATCTCTTGAGAACCGAATCCCATTCCCAGTTGGGGTTGTATGGTTCGACCAAGGTTACCTATGGCTGATCCTGATGCCAAAAGTGGTAAATGCGCATTTGCAACATTGTAAGCAAATATCGAAGGGTTAGTATGTAAGTTTTCCATCATTGATGTTGGCAATACCATACAGTTGTTCACGCCCAAGTATAGGTATTTTGAAACTTTTGGTAAAAGGTCTAAAATCTGTTGCCATAGTCGGTTTAGGAGTCACTAGGTGACATTGCGTTATCGAAGGGGAGAAAATTGTCCCTTCATGTGCAGTTGATGACATTACCGTCTTAGATGGTATAGTTGTCGTGTTATCAATAGAGGGGAATGATTCAGTCAAACTTGCAGTGATTGTGCCTGCCCCGATGCTATTAGATGGTTATTCTCTATTATTGTTATTTCTGGGAGTAACCATTCTCCTAGCTATTTCCTCATTGGTTTTCTAACTTCTTTTTTGTTTATCTTACCACTCCTCAATCTCATGCACACTCACACTTTGAGAGATTTCTTAAACGAAGAAATTTACATAACAATTTTCAAAAGAAAAAGGTATAAATTCGCACAAAAAGGGTCCCACCAGGAGTGTTAATTTATTTACTGTGAAATTTAGTAAACAAAAACATGTTTCATTTTACTTAAGGGATTAAAATCGAAAAGATCTCAAGACATATTTGTGTGAATCATGAATTTTAAGCAAGTTTGACATAAAGTAAAAATACAATGCAAAGTGAGAATAATGACTAAAGTTAAATAAGAAATTGAAATGCAAAGAAGACTTTAAAAAATGAAAAAAAAGAGTAAATGGTTAAAATAAAGGCTTTAATTTATAAAAGTGGAACACATATACGTACATTCTTGACTCTTTTCTCTCACACACACAGATTCTTTGAGTTTTACATAATTGTGTACAAATGCGGACCCCCAAAACATAAGTGAACTCCTACTTATATACTAGTCCTAAAATAACCGTCTATAACGGTATACTAAACACAATATGCCACGTCTTCGTCTCCATGCAGCCTTCACCTTCGATTAACTTCCATGTGTCCTTAAATAACCGTCTGATCTTATCCAATTACCCTTCACCTTAAGAATTTCACGAAGTCCCAAAACCAACAAACCTCCTGATCTCTTACTCATTGTAATATCGACCGGAATTATCACTAAACTTCGACAAATCGAATCCGTTGAAAACTTCATGGTCATAACCCATCATTTCGAATTTTCAACAAAACCATTATTGCATGATCCTAATCTCATCTCTGCCATTAATGCTTTTGTCAAAAATCTGAGATGACACACTTCTAACATCATCTTCATTTTATGAATGAAGCATGATGAATAAATATTAACGTTTACCCCTTACATTGAAATTAAGTTAGAGTTGCCCTATTTTCCACATGATTAATGATCCACCATCCCGACCTAGTGAACACTTACTTGTCCATTCCACATCCCCATAACCCAGCAGTTCTTTTACTATATCCTCATTCATGCTTTTCAACTTTGTTTCTGGTAGAAAACAAACACCGAAATTTCCTTTGCTAATAAGATTCTGGAGGCACTTCCTCTTAATGAGATTGTCACACCCTCTTCAATTATATGATATGATATTTATTAAACCAAATTAAATTTTCCCTCCATCAATCTTCTATCTTTATGATCCCTTCTATGAGATATTGGATCGAGCTCTAGTTTTAGCATGTCGTCGAAGTCCGCTCACATGCTATTGTCGAAGACCTACATGCTGTAGTCGAATTGTGTTTTAGCATGTAGGAGATTGAATTGGGCCTTGTGTTATGGATCCAATTGTTTAAGTTAGCTTGTACCCTAAGTTAGCTTGTAATGGGTAATTGTTAAAAAGCCCATTAGTTTAGTATGTTAGGTTTATTATAAATAGAATACTAGTCTCTTTTCCTAAGTGTGACAAAACTTTATTAGGTTGAGAGAGGTTAATTGTTGATATTCACTTGTGATCTTTAAACCCTATTAAGAAAGTGAATAGTAAAACAGATTTAACCAATTCTCTATTCTTCTTCCTCTTTTCTCTTCCTTTGTGAATCATAATAGGGTTTTGGTTGTTTTTTCTTGTTAACCCTAACCCTTGCGTGTTTCTTTCCTTTAAAGAAACCGTTAATATTTTGTTTCAAGGTATCGTTTTTCATAACAAATTGGTGTGGTGAGCGTGGATAAGATGCCTTCAACAAAGTATGAGATTGAAAAGTTTACCGGAGTGAACGACTTCGGTCTGTGGCGCTTGAAGATGAAAGTCCTACTGGTTCAGCAGGGTTGTTTAGAAGCGTTGAAGGGAGAGGCAGCCATGGATGTTGCGTTAACGGAAAAAGAAAATAAGGCCATGATAGAGAAAGCCCACAACGCAATATTGTTGAGCCTTGGTGATAAGGTTCTTCGACAGGTATCAAAAAAGACTACGGCATCGGGGTTATGGTTGAAACTTGAAAGTTTGTACATGACCAAATCTCTAGTGAATCGACTCTACCTGAAGCAAGCTTTGTATTCATTCAAGATGAGTGTAGCGAGCGATTTTTGTCAGTGACGCGACCACCTTATCGTTGGAGTTGGGTTTTCCTCCTCGAGGAGAAAGGGGTGCTACTTTCTGATTTCTTATTTATCCCATGAGCTGGAAGGGAAAGGGAAGGTATCTAAAACTAACCTTGCACGCGGATGTTTAACTGAACAAACACTTAAAGAGATTGGGGGGTCCGGGGTTAGGTTATATAATGGGTAGTTGTAAATTACCCATCCTATATGTGGTTATCCACAGGATATTAGCTTTAGGGTTTCGCTTTGTAATTGATGGTGTTTATCTGTTAATGGGTTGGGAAATTTCTTGGGAAGTATGAGTGAGAGTGAGTTTTTTGTTTGATGTTTTTGGTAAGGTACTGGACCTAGGGGTTTCTTGATTATTATGCTCGCTAAGATTTCGCAATCTTATGCCTACGTATTCCCGTTTAAACGAAACAAGGAAATCAGAGCAATCATAGTTCCTCCTATTCTAAGGGAGGAAAAAGATGTTTTGGTGTCTTGCTCAAAGCCTAAGGCAGAGGCTAAAAGGAGTATTTGCGTCTTGTTCAAAGCCCAAGATTGAAGCTAAAAGGGATTTGTATCTTGTTCAAAGCCCAAGATATGAAGCTAAAGGGTTTTGGCTGAGAGAGAATTTGTCATGTCTAAAGAGGGAATGTTGATTTTTATGTACCTTAATCAAAGCCCAAGGTTGAAGCTAAGAGGTTGATTGACTCCACTAGGGAAGTCTTTATACAAAGCCTAAGAGGAGGCTGGGAAAAGCTGACTCAACAAGAGAGTGTTTTTATCTATCTCGTACAAAGCCCGAGATTGAGGCAAAAAAGAGACTGACTCTTTGGGGATATCATTATACAAAGCCTAAGAGGAGGCTACATGAGACCAACTCAATGAGGGAGTGTTTTTATATGTCTTGTTCAAAGCCCAAGACGGAGGCTAAAGGAGTTGACTCAACAAGAGAGTGCTTTTATGTGTCTTGTACAAAGCCCAAGACAGAGCCTAAAGGAGTTTAACTCTGCTGGAGAGTATTATCTGTCTTGTATGAAACCCAAGATTGAGGCTGAAAAGAGTTTGACTCTGCTTGGGGAATTTATTTCGTAAAGCCTAAAAAGAAGGCTGGGAGGAATTGACTCTGCTGGGGAAGATATTTATCCCAAGCTTGAGAGAAGGTTATGATGATTTATGTCTTGTACAAAGCCCAAGATTGAGGCTAAAAGGCTCAACTCAATAAGAGAGTGTTGTTATCTGTCTCGTACAAAGCCCGGGATTGAGGCTAAAAAAGGGTTGACTCAACAAGAGAGTGCTTTTATACTCAATAAGAGAGTGCTTTTATACTCAACAAGAGAGTGCGGAAAAAGTGATTTGACCCAACAAGAGAGTGGTTTTATATGCCTTGTACGAAGCCCAAGACGGAGGCTATAAAGGAGATTGACCCAGCAAGAGAGTCTTGAAAGTGACTGACTCAACGAGAGAGTCTAAAAAATGATTGGCTCAACAAGAGAGTCTGAAAAGGTGATTGACTTAACAAGAGAGTCTGAAAAGGTTAGCTCCTCTGGGGAGAATCATTGTACAAAGCCCAAGAGGAGGCTGACTGTGTTGAGGAAAGATTATTATACAAAGCCTAAGAGAAGGCTAACTTCTGCTGAGGATTATTGAGATCCAGAGACATACCCAAATTTGGAATCAACTCTTGCAGAGGAATACAGAAGAGTTGGTAGATCAAATGCTTTGAGGTTCTGATTTAGGATAGTGTTATACCGATGATAAACTGACCCTGGCTAGGGATTTTTTAGGAGAGAGACGGGGTTTTAGAACTCACAAGTTTTAATTCTTGCTGGAGATTAATCCAGAAGGGGTTTCTTTCTAGGTTTGTAGGGTACTTGAGAATGTCTTTGAGACTCAAGGAGATTTAGACTGTCCAAGTCTATTAGTGTGGTTGATCTTTGTACAATGCCCAAGAGGAGGCCGACTCCTTTAAGGGATGAGTATCAACCTTAAAATTGGTCAGAGGGCTTTTGTGACTCTTTTTAGAAGGACAACTCTAGCAAAGGATGACTAAGTTCTGTCCTATACCTTTAAGAGGTCGTGAGGGTCCTTGTATTAAGCCCAAGAGAAGGCATGAGAACTTTTAAGAAGCCGACGGGTCCTTGTACAAAGCCCAAGGGGAGGCGGGGATACTTTTAGGAAGCCTGTGGGTCCCCAAACCAAGAGAAGTTCAAGAAATGAAATTCACTGAGAAGAGACCATTCCAGGAAAGTTCGAGTATTTGGAAGAAACTCAAGAGATGTTATTCACGAAGAATAGATAAACTCTGGGGAGTAGAATATCTTTGACAATTTCTAGGGGTGACATTCTGAGAAAAGGTTCACCGAGAATACTGTCTTTCTCTTTGTTCCATATTGATAAACCCCAAGAGAAGGGAAGACTATATCTGGAAATCCTATGGGGATCTAGTTTTGTTTGTATTTAAAGAGTGACCAACAGGGCTTTACCTAGTTCTAGACGTAGTTGTCGGGGAAAACTCTAAATAACTATACGAGTATATATACAGTTGATATATGACAAGTATTTACAGGAGTATGAAAGAAGACTAACCATGCGTAGCTTCCCACAATACAGTTATGTATTTGACATGTATTTAAAAGAATGAAAGAAGACTAACCATGCGCCGCTTCCCACAATACAGTTATGTATATTAAAGCATATAAAAGAAAGCGGATAAACACTTACCCGTTGTAGAGCCTCCATGCTGTTTTGTTAGTTGTTAAATAAAGAAATTAAAGAAAGTTTTGATAGAAACTATACATTTGGATTCAAAATCAAAGGAGAAAGTATTTTGAACAGAGATCTGGGCTTACAGTTCAGGGAAAGGCCCAAAATTTAACAGTGATGGCACTATTGTTTTGTATCGGGACTTATACAACGACTGAGGCCTAAAAAGTTTTGGTCAAAAGGGGATTGGGTCTTACACCTTTTTAGAGGCCCAAAGAGTTTGAAAATGAATAAGTGGCGGGGCTTACAATTCAAGGAGAATCCCAGATTATTTGTTTGCAAACGGCGATCGCGTCGAGGTTTTCTTTTGAAAACACAGTGGGTCTTATACAATATTTGAGGCCCAACAAGGTATTTTATTTTACAAGGAATGGGTCTTACACTCTATTAGAGGCCCAAAGATTGTTTAAATAAAAAGAATGGGGCTTACAACTCGAGGAGAGGCCCAAAGTTATTGTAAAAGATGACGATCGCAACGAACTTTTGAAAAATATACAGAGGGACTTATACAATAAGTGAGGCCCATAATGGTTTATTTACAAAAGGGTTGGGTCTTACACTCTATTAGAGGCCCAAAGAGTTTTTTAAGAAAAAGGATGGGGCTTACAACTCGAGGAGAGGCCCAAAGTTATGGACATTGATCGCACCGTCACTTTGAAAAATGTATCGGGACTTATGCAAGTGACTGAGACCCAAATTATTTTGGTTTTGAAAAAGGGGTTTGGGTCTTACACTCTATTAGAGGCCCATGAGTGAGAAAAAGATTTGTTTAGGGTGATAATCAAAGAAACCATAATTTTGTGTAAAATGTAATTAATTTTGTTTAAAAATTAATAAAAATTATTGAAAACATGTGAAAAATGAGTGGTGATCTTGGATCAATGTTTCAAAAATCATGTTTTTATCCACAAAATGATTGGAAACCAATTAATCTTGGAAAATCAAGAAGGAAAAAAATATTTCAAATGTTAAAAAACAAATAAACATTAATTCTTTGCAAAAATATCAAATATATGAAATAAATAATATTTTTGGGAATTTCTGGTAAAATAAAATATTTTAACATTTTTTTTGAATTATTAAAAAATGAATCAACTCAAAATCATTAAAATTCAGAGAGAAATTAAGTTTTGAATCAATTAATAAAAATCACAAAATTCAAATATTTGAATTTATGAAAAAGGCGCCAAGAACATGGGCCAAGAACACGCGCGAAGGGAGTTTTGCTCAGATTTTCATTTTCTATCCAATCTCACTGAATACTTGATGAAATCACACAATCCACATATCAATCTACCCGTTTTAACCTCACGATCATGTCTATGGTCTTTAATTTCATTTATTTTAAGCATGGAATCAGAAATCAAGACAAAACCTCAAGAACCCTAAATTCTGCATGAAGGCTCAAAATTTCCACACACGATTCATACAAGGCAATTAATGGAGGGGAAACACTCTATGCATGATTATGAACATTTGGCAAAAGTATTGTGCGAGGAAATATGCATAGATTAAGAGATGACTAAGTTTAGCCTTACTTGAAGGTCGTGGCAGCAAGAGCATTTTGATTTTTGAGTTGGAGATGTTACAGATGAGTTATGATGATCTGAACAGCTTCCCTACACCAAATGGAATGTGTTTGAATGCTTGGAGTGATTTGGAATGGACTGGAACAGATTATGGCACCTCAACTGCAACTTGGTTGAAAACTTGAGCAATTGGCTGATGATTTTGTGAAATCAGTGTTACAGTTATGTGTTTAGTGTTTGGATCACTCCTATATGATGTTTATGAGGTGTGTGTGTGTGATTGGTTTGGTTGGAATTGCTCTCAAACTCAAAGCCCGATAGTGACTTGCTTTAGAAGGCAAATTTGGAAGTGAAAAGGAGATTTTGAGGAAAGCGTCAGTTTGATGGCTTTGGTGTACTTAAACTGAGCACAAATGAGCTCTATTTATAGTAGAGCAAGTTTGTTTTGCAAGCAATAGTGAATGGTGGCTGCAGCAGGCTGTTGGCCAATTGGATCATTTTGGAATCTCAAGTCTCCTCTAGCCATTGACTAGAGGTTAGAGCACAGGCATATGGTTCTTTGGTTCAAGGATAAGGCTTGACTGAAGTGTTCATCTTTGTTCTGATACATGCCACCTCTAAGCATCCGTTGAATGCGACAAAACAAAATTGGAGTCTTGAAGCATCTTTGGCTTTTTAGGTTTGGCATGCTACTTGTATATTTTGGGACTTTGGAGGCTGATGGATCAGTGTTTGTCCCTTGGTTGTTCCCCCTTGAGGTGTGCAGATGGATAAGCATGCTTGGAATTGCACAATTTGAGCAATTCGAGCCCTTGTGCACAAATCTGTCTTGCCAAGATAGTTTGCAGTAAGGCATGTTGCAGCTATCATAACTCCTAACTCAGATGGAGTATGATGGGGTTCTTGGCCATTTTGGAAAGCTCTCATATGATACAACATATGTGTGATCATAGTTTGTCTTGACACTTTTTGGATCTAAGTGAAAAATTCCCCTACATTTTGAAAAAAAAACAAGGCAGATTCTGACTTAGTGAAAATTTCACTAAGTGTTGGAAAAAATGGCATTTTCATGTTTTTGTCATTTCGGTCACTCCATAACTTGAAATCCATGAGGAATTGGAATGAGGTGTAGTTGACACTTTTAAAGTATGTCATGAGAGCTACAAATCCATTTTTGGATCATTCAATATGGTTGCTTAGATCTCAAGTTATGATCCTTGGAAGTTGGTACCCTAGCCATTTTGTTTCATAACTTAGAAAAATTCCAAGTTTTTATGGTTACCCCTTTTACAAGTTATCCCACTTTCTTTGATTTTTTTGATAAATGATGATTCAAATCACACATTAACATCATTTTAGGGTTAAGGAACCATAATTGTGAAAAATCTCAAAAAGTCAAACTTTGACTTTTGTGCACAGTTGACTTTTTATCAGATGAATTCCAAATTGTGCGATCCTCTATGAAATCAAGTCCTTGACTTAAATCAAACTTGATGGATATGTTCCATAGGTGTTATATGGTGTATTGAATCATGTCCCAAGGTTTTGGAGCATGTCTTGGTCAAAAGTCAAAGGTACAGTTGACTTTTTTATCAAAACCCTAATTGTAGTTCAGATGAAATTGAAACTTGTGAATCAAGCTTCTTGGATCAATCCATTGTTGCAAATGGATCAATGTGGTGTGTTAGAGACCCTCAAATCATGTCTTGAGGTTTTGGCTCATGTTTTGTCCCAAAAGTCAATTTAGGGGTGAATTAGGTCAAGAAACCCTAATTCCTGATTTTTGATGAATGCATCCCCTGAGGTCAAAATTCACTTGATGATTGGGTCCATGAAGTCCCATGGAGTATCTTAAGTTGTGTTTTGAAGCATTGGCCCATGCCCAGGTGAAAATTCCAATCTAGAGGCCTTGGTCGACCAAAACCCTAATTTGGTTACACTGGCGATCTTGAGGCTTAATCCACTTGGAATGTTGCAACCTTGTGCTTGATCCTTGATGTGGGAGTCCTCTTGATCCTTTGTGGGTGTTGGAGAGGTTAGACAAGTTGAAGATCATGTCAATTCTTGATTGATCCTTTGCCTAAGGCTCAGAGAGGGCTTGAAACCCTAATTCCTATTTCTGGTGAATGCTCACCCATTTTTGGGGAGACTGATGAGGCATAATGATACATCCATATTATGGTAATGATTTACACAATAATGGGAATCTTAGTGGTCAAAATTTGGGGTATGACAATGAGTAAAGACAAAGTTTTGGCTGAGCAGTTGGATATGTTCAATAAGCCGATTCTTGATCTTGAAAATATTGATGTGACGATCGATGACGAAGATCAAGCACTGTTGTTGTTGTGTGCTTTGCCCAGAACACATGTTCACTTCAAAGAAACTCTCTTGTATGGAAGGGAGTCCCCGAGCTTTGAAGAAGTTCAATCAGCCCTGTATTCTAAGGACCTGAATGAATAAAAAGAGCATAAACCTTCGACGGTTGGTGATGGTTTGGCCGTTAAGGGAAAATTCTTGCGAAAAGATGGTAAGTTCGACAAGAAGAAAGGTAAAAGTCAGCAAAAGTCTTATAGTGGCGAAGTATCTGGTATTCGATGTTATCATTGTAAGAAGGAGGGTCACACAAGAAAGGTGTGCCCTGAACGCCTGAAAGATCGTGGAGGTAAAGATAATGGAAACGCACCCATTGTTCAAGATGATTTTGACTCATATGATGTCTTTGTAGTTTCAAGCGGCGACTCAAGAAAAGAGTGTATTATAGATTCAGGTTGCACTTGGCATATGACTCCAAATAGAGAATTTGAGGAGCTATGTAATCAAGATGGTGGATCGGTGCTACTGGGAAACAACAAATCTTGCAAAATTGCAGGTATTGGATCTGTGAGATTCAAGCTCCATGATGAGTCAATAAGGTTATTGACTGAAGTCAGGTATGTACCTGATTTGAAGAGAAATTTGATTTATCTTGGTGAATTTGACAGGAAGGGATATGTTTTTCAAGGAGAGAAAAGTATCCTAAGAGTCACGAAGGGGTCGAAGGAAGTCTTGAGAGGCGTGAAGAAACAAGGCTTGTATACCCTTGAGGCTGAGGTTGTAAGTGGTTCGACAAATATTGCATCCACGAAACTTGTGTCGAAGACAGAATTATGGCACATGAGATTGGGCCATGTTTGTGAAAGAGGCCTGGTCGAATTGGGGAAGTAGAACCTGCTAGGTGGTGACAAAGTCAAAAAGTTGGAGTTTTGTGAGTCTTGCGTATTGGTAAATCCTGTAGGGTGAAGTTTAACAAAGGCAAGCAAAGAACACATGGATCCCTAGATTACATTCATGCTGATCTTTGGGGACCTGCAAGGAATCCTTCACACTCAGGTGCAAGGTATTTTCTATCTATCGTTGATGACTATTCCAGAAAGTTATGGATATGAATTCAGAAGACGAGGGATGAAACTTTTGAGAATTTCAAAAGTTGGAAGGTTCTGGTCGAAACTCAAACTGGCAGAAAGGTTAAGAGGTTGAGAACCGACAATGGCTTTGAGTTCTGCAATGAAGCGTTCGACAGTTACTATGTTGAGTCTAGGATTGCAAGGCATAATACTGTAGCAGGTACTCCTCAACAAAATGGCCTAGTTGAGAGATTCAATCGAACAATCCTTGAAAGGGTTAGATGCATGTTGGTTAGTGCTAGATTGAAGAAGGTGTTTTGGGCAGAGGCTGTTTCGACAGCAGCTTATTTGATAAATAGATGTCCCTCGTCTGCCTTGGGAATGAAAACACCTGAAGAAGTTTGGTCGGGACATCCACATAGTCTCGACAGACTGAGAGTATTTGGTTGTGTGGCCTATGCTCATATTAGGCAAGACAAGGTCGAACCTAGAGCTCTGAAATGCATGTTCATGGGATACCCTGAAGGAGTCAATGCTTATAGGCTATGGTGCCTAGAGCCAGGTCACAGGAGGTGTATCACCAGTCGAGATGTAGTTTTCAATGAAGCTAAGATAGATTTCAAGAAAACTGATGATGTTAACGAAGAGCTGGAACATGGAGAGATTCCTGTTGAGGTGGAGCATGCTGATGCTGAATTGCGTACCCCAGATGAAGTCGAAGAAGAAGCAGAAGATGATGCCAAAGATGAGGAGACTGATAATGACTACCTCATAGCAAGAGACAGGTCGAGGAGAGTCATCAAGCCGCCTCATAGACTCGGGTATGCAGATCTTATAGCTTATGCCTTAATCTCTGCAAGTGAGGTTCTCGACAATGAACCTAGAGACTATAAGGAAGTTATGAGGAGTCGAAAGAAGACTGAATGGCTGAAGGGCATGGATGATGAGATGAAATCTCTTCATGATAACAACACATGGGAACTAATCAAGAAACCTGCTGGAGCCTGGTTAGTCAGGTGTAAATGGATTTTCAAAGTTAAGGAAGGAATCGAAGGAGTGACGTCGAAGAGATACAAGGCAAGGTTGGTTGCTAGGGGGTTCACTCAGAAAGAAGGTGTCGACTTCAATAATGTGTTTTCTCCTGTTGTGAAGCACATGTCCATTAGAATGTTGCTTGCCATGATGGCTTAGTTCGACCTTGAACTGGAACAGATGGATGTGAAGACTGCGTTCTTGTATGGTGATCCAGATGAAACAATCCTGATGAGGCAACCTGAAGGGTATGTCGAAAAGGGGAAGGAAGATTATGTGTGCAAATTAAATAGATCTTTATATGGACTGAAACAGTCTCCTCGACAATGGAATAGAAGATTCGACAAGTTCATGGCACACATAAGTTTCATTAGAAGTCAGTTCGACCACTGTGTTTACTTCAAATTTCGACCTGGTAATTCATTTGTTATTTTGTTGCTTTATGTGGATGATATTCTAATAGCAAGCAACAATGTCGAAGATGTAATGAGGGTGAATGTAACACCCCCAATCTATACCCCCAATAAACAAAGCGATAAATAAAATTCAAAATTTCATCAGAGTATATTTAAAAATTCACGTCATAGACAGAGGCGTCACATCAATTTGAAACAAACATACAACTGCTCATAAAGATATGCAACAATTCAGGTAGCACATAACAAATGAGCTTAGCTCCTAACACCCATAATTCAGATTCAGAATAAAAGTGGAAAATCTGCAACTGAATCTCATATATATACATCATAAAAAGTTTGTCTGTCATATACAACATCATACATGTACAATCCAAAAGATACATGTATACATAATACAAATAATCACAATCGATCTCCCCGACTACTCGGTGCTACATATCAGAGCCGGCCGACAAAAGAATGAAGACCTAAGCTTCACAAAAAGACCTCCAGCATCTAATCTGCAATGCCTCATAGAGCATTTAAAAACAGCAGAATGGTGAGAAACACAATCATAATATAATTGCATACAATTATATAATAACACGAAAATACACTTATAAAATATTCTCACCACCAATTATACTAGAATTCAAACACAAACAACACAAAGTATATTTCATATATCCATCACCAAGGTATATCAACCATGAACAATACACATATCGCCAACATATATACATATATCAACTCATCAATTTCATCCACAATTCCACACACAATCAATCCATTCATGAATTATGCAAATGCAAAGAGACCGACATAACGACTCTATGCAAATGCACATGCGGACCATCCATCCATCATTCTCAACAATAGTTCACTCAGGAACTATTGGAATCATCGCTTGTTACTTAGTGTAACTCCCCGTCGGGCAAACAATGTTCCCCGTCGCTTTAGGTCCTCTTTGTATAAGGCTCACGACGTTTATGGATTGCTTTAGGTCCTCTTTGTATAAGACTCACAATTTGATTGCTTTAGGTCCTCTTTGTATAAGGCTCACGATCGTCTATAATCATCGCTTTAGGTCCTCTTTGTATAAGGCTCACGATGTTATAGCGGATTCCCTCTGGAACCGTTTCGTCGCTCCCACCCACTAGGGCACACGACATCACCAACATGCATATCATGATGCTTGGCATACAATGACTCACGACATTCAAATGCACACATATACACATCCATAATCATGCATATATCATCAAATACAACACATTGCATTTACTAGCCCTTAGGTCACAAACCATCATCACAACAGCACACAAGTCATACAACATTCATATCAACAGTATATTGCATAATACACATCAACTACACACACTTACAATCGGCCACTAGTCTCAAAACTAATAATATAAGAAAAAACATGTCAAAAGTTTTCCAACGCACCAAACCGCGCCTCAAACCGGCACATGGATCAAAAGTTATAAAGAAAACAAATTGGGAAAAACTGTCATGTTCGCAATGCGAAGCTCCTAGCGAGTCATTCGCTTCCTCATTCGCAGTGCGAATGTCCCAGCGAACCAAGTCAGAACTGAAAATAGCCTAGAAATTCCTAACGTTTGCAGTGCGAACTCCCAGCGAATCTTTGCTTCCCCCTTCGCAGTGCGAGTCTCCCAGCGAACCAAGGCAGAAAGAAAACAACACCAAACAACACAAAGTTCGTAGTGCGAGTCTCTGGCGAATGCTCGCCCTCACCTTCACAGTGCGAATAGCCAGCGAATGCTCGCTTTCCCCTTCGCTAGGGGATTCGCAGTGCGAACCTGCGAATTCAGCAAAACCCAGCAACGCTGTTACACAACCTAAAACCATATTTTCCCCCACCAAAACACTTTCAAACCAACACATAGCTATCAGAACATAATCTAATCATGGTAACAAGTATTCTACCGCATTTACACCGATTTTCAACCGCAAAAACATCGATTTCTATCGTTCCGACCTAGAATTGAAAACCATAGAACACCACAAACATCCACACACACACATACATAATCATACACAAGCATAGTATAATCGAGTTTCGCACCCTTACCCGATTAAATCGCGTTTGAAAAGTCGGTTGAATCGGTTCCTAGATTTTCCAAGTTTTCTCTCTTTTCTTCTCTTCTTTTCTTTCTTCCTCTTTTTCTTCTTCTCTTTTTCTTTCCTTTCTATTTTTCTCTCTTTCTATTTTTATTCATATTTCTAACTTAAGAAAATAAATGAAAGGACCAAAATACCCTTACACTTAAATATCTCGCAAACGCTCCCAAAACGAGATAAAATATAATCACGATGAAAAATAACATATTTCCAAATAAAAGTCAAAAATAAAATAATATAATAATAAAATAATCAAAACGACACAATTAAATAAAAATAACTAAAACTGGGGCGTTACAACTCTCCCCCACTTAGAGATTTTCGTCCTCGAAAATATTACCTGAGACGAACAACTCCGGATACAACTCCCGCATCCGACTCTCCAACTCCCAAGTCAAATTACCCTCAGCAGCGCCTCCCCACGCTACTTTCACAAGTGCAATATCCTTGCCCCTTAACCGCTTCAACTCGCGATCCAAAATCCTCACTGGTAACGCCTCAACCGTAAGGTTCTCCCTTACCTCAACTTCGTCCATCAGAATCACATGCGACGGATCCAGAACATACTTCCGAAGCTGTGAAACTTGAAACACATCATGCAAATTCGACAGACTCGGCGGCAACGCCACCCTATAAGCCACAACACCCACTCTCGCGGATATCTGGTAAGGACCAATAAACCGAGAAGTAAGCTTCTTCGATTTCAATGCACGACCAACACCCGTCACCGGTGTAACTCTCAAAAATACATGATCGCCCTCTTGAAACTTGAGATATTTCCTCCTTCGATCATGATAACTTTTTTGCCTACTCTGAGAAGCCTTCATTTTCTCACGAATAAGTTTCACCTTGTCCGTAGTCTGTTGCACTAACTCCGGTCCAACCACCGCACTCTCACCAGATTCGTGCCAACACAATGGTATTCGACATCTTTGTCCATACAACGCTACAAACGGTGCCATTCCAATACTCGAATGGAAACTGTTGTTATACGTGAATTCAATCAACGCAAGATAACTATCCCACGCACCACCTTGTTCAAGAACACAAGCTCGCAACAAATCTTCTAAAGACTGAATCGTTCTCTCCGTCTGTCCATCTGTCTGCGGATGATAAGCCGAACTCAATCTCAATTTAGAACCCAACGCCTTTTGCAAACTTCCCAAAATCTCGAGGTAAACCTCGAATCTCGATCTGAAACAATACTCAACGGAACACCATGTAATTTCACAATCACACTGATATAAATCTCAGCTAACCTCTCCAAAGAAAAACTGATGTCAATCGGAATGAAATGCGCCGATTTAGTCAGCCTATCCACAACCACCCAAATCGCATTATGTCCCCGCTGAGTGTTCGGTAACCCTGTCACAAAGTCCATAGAAATGTTATCCCATTTCCACTCAGGAATATCCAGCGGTTGCAACAAACCACTAGGCTTCAGATGTTCTACCTTTGACTTCTGGCACGTCAAACAGGAATACACAAACTGAGTGACATCTCTCTTTAATCCAGACCACCGCAAAATCTTCTTTAAATCTTGGTACATCTTATTAGCTCCCGGATGTATACTCAAATTACTCCGGTGTCCTTCCTCCAAAATCATCCTTTTCAACTCCGAATCATTTGGAATACAAATTCTACCTCGGAACCTCAAAACACCTTTACCATCCACTTTAAAGTCCTCATTCACACTTTGATCACCAACCGTCATCAAATCAACAAATTTCACATCCAATTTCTGTTTCTCGCTAACAGTCAACAGAAAATCATTAGTAACCTTCAACATACCAAGCCTCACACTGTCAGACGTCAATTCACACACCAAACTCAAATCTCTAAACGATTCCAAAAGTTCCCACTCCTTAACCATCAAAGCAGACATATGCAACGATTTTCGACTCAACGCATCGGCTACCACATTAGCTTTACCAGGATGGTAACTCAAGCTAAAGTCGTAGTCCTTCAAAAATTCTAACCATCTACGTTGCCTCATATTCAACTCTTTCTGATCAAACAAGTATTTCAAACTTTTATGATCACTAAAGACTTCGAATCTTGCACCGTAGAGATAATGCCTCCTAATCTTCAACACAAAAACCATAGCGGCTAATTCAAGATCATGAGTAGGATAATTTTTCTCATGAATCCTCAATTGCCTCGAAGCGTAAGCCACCACCTTACCTTCTTGTATCAACACTCCATCTAGCCCAATCAAAGACGCATCATAATACACCACAAACGGTTCAGTAGGATTCGACAAGATCAAAATCGGAGCTGTCGTCAATCTCCTCTTCAGCTCACTAAAAATTTCCTCACACCGAATATCCCAAATGAACGCTTGACCTTTGCAAGTCAACTGGGTCAAAGGAAGTGCTAACTTAGAAAAACCTTCAATGAACCTTCGATAATATCCAGCTAAACCCAAAAAGCTTCTAATTTCAGTAACAGATCTAGGAGCCTCCCATTGTAGAACTGCTTCTACTTTAGATGGATCCACAACAATACCACTACCTGAAATCACGTGCCCAATAAAACTCACTTCTGATAACCAGAACTCACACTTGGACAACTTTGCAAAAAGTCTCTTTTCCTTCAAAATTTGCAACACAGTGTGCAAATGCTCCGCATGTTCCTCCCGAGACTTAGAATAAATCAAGATGTCTGCAATAAACACAACAACAAAACGATCCAAATGCTCGTGGAAAATACGATTCATGTACTCCATAAACACACCTGGCGCATTAGAAACCCCGAACGGCATCACAAAATATTCATAATGACCGTACCGTGTCCTAAAAGTCGTCTTTTGAATATCTTCCTCTTTGACCCTAATCTGATGATAACCCGATCTCAAATCAATCTTACTAAACACGCACGCACCTACCAACTGGTCCATCAAATCATCAATTCTTGGAAGAGGATACTTATTCTTAATCGTCACCTTGTTCAAATGGCGATAATCAATACAAAATCGCATACTTCCATCTTTCTTTTTCACCAATAAAACTGGAGCACCCCAAGGCGACACACTTGGCCTCACAAACCTCTTTTCTAACAATTCCTTCAATTGCTTCTTTAACTCAACCAACTCAGATGTCGACATTCGATATGGTGCCATCGATACAGGTCTAGTACCAGGAACTAGATCTATAGAAAACTCCACCTCTCTCTCTAGTGGTACATCTGAAATATCCTCTGGAAACACCTCAGGGAATTCACACACAACAGGAAACACATCAAGTGCAACTTGACTATCCATAGTCAACGATGCAAACAACCCGAACAACTGAGCTTCGTCCGCCAAAAGTTTCTTCAACTCTTTGGTAGATAAGAAACTCAATTCCTCGTCTTCTTCAAGAGAAGGAAATCTTACCAGCTTATGATAATAATCAATATGAACCCGATTAAACTGCAACCAATTCATACCCAGAACCACATCTAAACCCTCCAACGGTAAACACAACAAATCCATCTCAAAGTCTTACCATAAATAGTCAAAGGACAACTTAAACAAACCAAAGAAGTAGTTACTGACCCCATTGCTGGAGTATCAATAACCATCTCTCCATCCATCGAAGACAACACAAGATTCAAACGCTTCGCGCACTCAGACGAAATAAACGAATGAGTCGCTCCAGTATCAATAATAACAACTAAAGGCGTATTATTAATAAAACAAGTACCTCTGATCAGACAATCTGCACTTGTAGTCTGAGTTCCCGCCAAGGCAAAAACTTTCCCACCAGTTGGTGCTTTCTTCGGTTTCGGACACTTTGTACTAATATGACCAGGTTCACCACAGTTGAAACACGTCACCACATTCTTCCTTGCACAATCAGTTGCGACATGTCCTAAACCTCCACAATTAGAGCACTTTCTCATATCCTTCCTACATTCGAACTGCCGATGTCCTAGATCACCACACCTAAAACATCTCGGAGGATTAGACATACCTCCCCCACTTGGTCTTTTCTCGAAATTAACTCTTTGCTTACCCTTATCAACTGGTGTCACATAAGGACCACCACGAAACTGTTGCTTCCCTTTCCTCTCACTCACACTCTTATAGTAAGTAGAACGAGCTTTACTATCTTCCTCATAAATCCTACAACAATCCACCAGATCTGAAAACCTCCTAATCCTTTGATAACCAATTGCCTGCTTGATCTCAGGACGCAATCCGTTCTCAAACTTCACACACTTAGAAAATTCCGCAGTCGCTTCCGTATAATGTGGATAAAACTGCACAAGCTCCACAAACTTAATAGTATAGTCAACAACAGACATACTACCTTGTTTCAACTCCAAGAACTCAATTTCCTTCTTTCCTCTTACATCTTCAGGAAAATACTTCCTCAGAAACTCAATGCTAAACACAGCCCAAGTGATCTCTTCCTCTGCAGCTTCCAACACCTAACGTGTACTAACCCACCAATCATCAGCTTCTTCCAGCAACATGTGAGTACCCAGTCTCACCTTCTGATCCTCAACACAATCCATCACTCGGAAGATCCTTTCAATCTCCTTAAGCCAAATCTGAGCACCATCATATCTTCCTTTGAAGATAGGCGGTTTGTTCTTCCTGAACTCATCATTACCCGCAGCATTAGGTACACCCTGCACAGCCCGAGCCATAGCTTGCATAGCAGCAGCCAAAGCAGCATCATTCCTACCAGCCATATTCTGTTCATTTCCACTAATAGCAACTATGGTTAAACAAACAGCTCACCCAAACACAACCACCAACAAGGACTGACACAACTGACACGGACTGGCTCTGATACCACTTAATGTAACACCCCCAATCTATACCCCCAATAAATAAAGTGATAAATAAAATTCAAAATTTCATCAGAGTATATTTAAATATTCATGGCATAGACAGAGGCGTCACATCAATTTGAAACAAACATACAACTGCTCATAAAGATATGCAACAATTCAGGTAGCACATAACAAAGGAGCTTAGCTCCAAACACCTATAAATGAATCTCATATATATACATCATAAAAAGTTTGTCTGTCATATACAACATCATACATGTACAATCCAAAAGTTACATGTATACATAATACAAATAATCACACTCGATCTCCCCGACTACCCGGTGCTACATATCAGAGCCGACCGACAAAAGAATGAAGACCTAAGCTTCACAAAAAGACCTCAAGCATCTAATCTGCAATGCCTCATAGAGCATTTAAAAACAGCGGAATGGTGAGAAACACAATCATAATATAATTGCATACAATTATATAATAACACGAAAATACACATATAAAATATTCTCACCACCACTTATACTAGAATTCAAACACAAACAACACAAAGTATATTTCATATATCCATCACCAAGGTATATCAACCATGAACAATACACATATCGCCAACATATATACATATATCAACTCATCAATTTCATCCACAATTCCACACACAATCAATCCATTCATGAATTATGCAAATGCAAAGAGACCGACACAACGACTCTATGCAAATGCACATGCGGTACCATCCATCCATCATTCTCAATAATAGTTCACTCAGGGACTATTGGAATCATCGCTTTTTACTTAGTGTAACTCCCCGTCGGGCAAACGATGTTCCCCGTCGCTTTAGGTCCTCTTTGTATAAGGCTCACGACGTTTATGGATTGCTTTAGGTCCTCTTTGTATAAGGCTCACAATCCGATCGCTTTAGGTCCTCTTTGTATAAGGCTCATGATCGTCTATAATCATCGCTTTAGGTCCTCTTTGTATAAGGCTCACGATGTTATAGCGGATTCCCTTTGGAACCGTTTCGTCGCTCCCACCCACTAGGGCACACGACGTCACCAACATGCATATCATGATGCTTGGCATACAATGACTCATGACATTCAAATGCACACATATACACATCCATAATCATGCATATATCATCAAATACAACACATTGCATTTACTAGCCCTTAGGTCACAAACCATCATCACAACAGCACACAAGTCATACAACATTCATATCAACAACATATTGCATAATACACATCAACTACACACACTTACAATGGTACAAGTTGACAAAACGACACCATTCCAATTCCCGACATAATTAAATCGGCCACTAGTCTTAAAACCAATAATATAAGAAAGAACATGTCAAAAGCTTTCCAACGCACCAAACCGCGCCTCAAACTGGCTCACAGATCAAAAGTTATAAAGACAACAAATTGCGAAAAGCTGTCATGTTCGCAATGCGAACCTCCTAGTGAGTCCTTCGCTTCCTCATTCCCAGTGCGAATGTCCCAGCGAACCAAGTCAGAACTGAAAATAGCCTAGAAATTCCTAACGTTCGCAGTGCAAACTCCCAGCGAATCTTCGCTTCCCCCTTCGCAGTGCGAGTCTCCCAGCGAACCAAGGCAGAAAGAAAACAACAAAAAACAACACAAAGTTCACAGTGCGAGTCTCTGGCGAATGCTCGCCCTCACCTTCGCAGTGCGAATAGCCAGCGAATGCTCGCTTTCCCCTTCGCTAGGGGATTCGCAGTGCGAACCTGCGAATTCAGAAAAACCCAGTAGCGCTGTTACACAACCTAAAACCATATTTTCCCCCACCGAAACACTTTCAAACCAACACATAGCAATCAGAACATAATCTAATCATGGTAACAAGTATTCTACCGCATATACACCGATTTTCAACCGCGAAAACATCGATTTCTATCGTTCCGACCTAGAATTGAAAACCATAGAACACCACAAACATCCACACACACACACATACATAATCATACACAAGCATAGTATAATCGAGTTTCGCACCCTTACCCGATTAAATCGCGTTTGAAAAGTCGGTTGAATCGGTTCCTAGATTTTCCAAGTTTTCTCTCTTTTCTTCTCTTCTTTTCTTTCTTCCTCTTTTTCTTCTTCTTTTTTTCTTTCCTTTCTATTTTTCTCTCTTTCTATTTCTATTCATATTTCTAACTTAAGAAAATAAATGAAATGACCAAAATACCCCTACACTCAAATATCTCGCAAACGCTCCCAAAACGCGATAAAATATAATCACGATGAAAAATAACATATTTCCAAATAAAAGTAAAAAATAAAATAATATAATAATAAAATAATCAAAACGACTCAATTAAATAAAAATAACTAAAACTGGGGCATTATAGTGAAGGTTGAACTCAATACGGAGTTCGACATGAAGGATTTGGGAGCTGCGTCCAGGATTCTTGGGATTGACATCCGAAGAGATAGAAAGAAGTCGAGATTATGCTTATCTCAAGAGGCATACCTACGGAAGATTCTCGAAAAGTATGGTATGTCGAATTCAAATCCTGTTGTGACTCCGACAAACCCTCAATTCAAGCTGAGTATAGATTAGTGTCCCAGTACTGATGTCGAAAGAGCTTATATGAATAGTTTTGTACCCCAAATTTTACCCCTTAGATGTCATAACATCTTGCACTTGCATTTAGGTTCCAATCATCTATGCATTATTAACTAACCACTTCATCTTGCAAGTTGTTTCTTTTGTGTGAAAAATATGGTCTACACAAGAAAGAGGACAAGGTCTCCTAATCCAGGCTCTCCATGATTCAAGGCCTCCTAAGACATTCTTCGGCTCTCATCACAAGTTCTATGAGCCACAAATTCAACTGACCTCAAACTAGGCTTTTGTCAGGACAAGACAACCATTGCCCTTGAGCTTGATCAAGACATGTTCCCAAGCTTTGGGACATGATTCCATATGATACTAGACATCTCTAGAGGCCATCTATGAGCATTGGAATAGATTGAAGAAACAAGATCATCAGAGATCATCCAGTTGTATTCCTGAGGAAATTAGGGTTTTGACTGAGGCATTTTACTTTTGAGATTTTGATTCAAAATGAAGCATTCAAGCCATAATCCCTCATGACATGTCTAATTTTTGAGTTAGAGCATGGAAAGTTGACATTTGAGAGGTTTCTTGCAAAGAGGGCAATGCTTGGTCCTTAAAACTTTCTAAGTGTGGAAAATTCACTCCTTGTGCAAAATTGGGAAGACCATAACTTTCAAACCCCACGTCCAAATTAAGTGACTCAAAGCTTAAATGGAAGCTCTTTCCATGAACTTCAAAGTGTATTAGAGGACCTTTCTTCAAAAAAGACATGATTTTTAAGTTATGAGGCTTGGAAGATAAGACATCTTTTTAACTTAGTAAAATTTTGATCATTTTCACCCCAATTTTCATCCAACTTTGACTCAATTTTTCACATATTTCTAAGCCTCAAATCAGAAATCTTTGGACATGAAAGTTGTTCCTTGTTCTTCAAGCTTTCCAAGCATGTGTAGAACTCCTCATTTGGATAAACCAATCTCAAGTTATGATGTTCTAAAGTTGTTTGTTTCAAGTTGGAAAATTTCATAACTTATAATTTTTCTAAGTTTTTTTTTAACAACAACAATATGCATGACTTCATGGTTGATTTTCTAACGATACAAGCCTTATCTCAAGTCACATTCCACATGAAAATTGATCTATCAAATGCCTATTTTTCATAGAATCAAAGATCACAAAGATTAAGGAAGTATCCATCAAGTTATAACATCCTAAAGTTAGCATGTTGAAATGTTGTGAACACTTAGAAAAATTCAGATTTTCAATCATTTGCTACAATAAACTTTAGCATGATTTTTCACTTGTTTTTGGATACAATCTCAACTGGTCAATAACATGGAAGTTATTCTACTACATGCCCTCTCTCAAAAGAGCCAAAAAGCATGTCATTTGGCCCATTGGTTGAAAAATTATCATGTGCCAAAGAGAGGAACACGATTTAGTTTTATGATACAACCTTGTTTCATTTTGAACCACAATCTGAACCAAATCCTTTCCCACGATTTGCAGCACCCAAGGCATTTGAAATGATCCAAACTTGTCAGCCTTGTTGGTCTCAAGGATTACCCAAAATGTGCATCATATTTTGACAAGCAAAAAGAGGTTATAGCTCATTCATGAAAGGGTGAAACAATCCACTTTATGCAACATATTTGACCAAATCTCTCACCTTCCTTCAGACTGCATCATTGAGCACAAACCAACAAGGTTTTCTCTTCTCCAACACCTGCCATTAGCCAGCTCAAGGATATGTCACAATCATACCTCTTTCTCCTCTAGACAAAACCTTTGTACTTTATATCTTCAAGCCATTATCTTGCTTGCTCTGCCTATAAAAGGAGAGGAATTCTCACTTGTTCATCATCAATAACCAACAATCAACACATATCTCAGAATATCTCTCACCATTTTCAAAGAGAAACTCTGCTTGAGTGAGAAAGCTTATGGAGAGTTGAAGCACGATTATCTTGAGGAGAAAGAAGCTTAGTTCTGTTGGATTTTCAAACTCTTCGACTGACAAGGTGTAGTGGACTTATCCCACTAGGTAACTCTCACTCCATGTTCAAGATACCATGATCATGTAAATCACTTGGATTCCCATACTGTTATCATGTTGTTGTTTTGAATGTTCGTACGATGCATTTCTCAACACTGTCAGTTGTTGTTTATTTGGAAAACATTATGCTTATGTCCTCATACTGAAGCTTGTATGTTTGAACTGCTCTCGAGTTGTTAATTTCATGTTAGTCTAGGATTACAACATGTAGGTTGTTTGGAGTACTGCTGGCGTGATAAGTAGTTGTTCTCACTCTTTCTTAACTCATAACTCCATGCCATGTACAAGCTTTAGAGGACCCCTCTACTATGGTTAGGTTGTATGTTTGCATCTACACTAGCTTAAGTTGACAAAGTAAAATGGTTTTGGCATGATAGTACCCTATGAGGTTCGAGTCCAATTCTGAACACCTCAGCTCCTTCTTGTGTTTACCCTTGATGAGATCATCATGGTGAGTTGTCCAGGTTCTGAAGTATTTCCATGTTGTGAGTGTTGCATTGTGAGGTTTTGTTACATAGACTTTGGTTGAGTTTTGTTATGATAGCACAGAGGAAAGAATAGTATGTTGGATTCTTTAAGTAGGCATTAGCTTTATTTTGTCTAGATCATGTCAGTGGTAAATGCCTGTCTTCATGACCTTTTTTTCCTCCAAATTCTAGTGCCTGTTTTATGTTGCTTAAGGCTCATTTCTTGTTCTACTACGCGAATATTGAGTTGGTGTTTTAAGTTCATTAAATTTGGTGGAGATTTGTTGGAAATATTGTTTGAATAAGGTGGTTGGATTTCCATGTTTTTGTTTTGCTTTCTGTTAGTTCACGTTGTCTATTGCATGATTGCATGAGGGAGGTAGAAAAAGATTTGCGTGGCAATTAGGAAGTGGTGGGATCAGGCTTTTGTCCGGTAGTGACTTAAAAATAATGTGACATGTTGATTAAATGACATGCGCGATTCCTTTTTTTACACGGTCACTTGTTTTTCCTCGCCTGGGTTTTTCAACTAGCATTTTATTCCAGTTTGTGTGGTTTAAGTAGTGTTAGGGGTGGCTTATACACTGGATGTATAGCCACCCCAGTGGTATGAAGCGCGCGCTGTAACCAAGGGGTCTGGGGTTCGAATCCCCCTCACCCCAGACGCCCTTTTTGTTGTTTTTTTCTTTTTTCTCTTGGCTTTCCAACATGGGCCTTCGCTGTTAGCACCCCCCATTCACAGGCCCAATGCGCTGCAACATTGCCTTTTAGTTCAGATTAAATTACTTACACACCCCCACTATTTTTTGTCCTCAATTATCTCAATTATTTTTTTTCTTTTCTTTTCATTTCAATTTTCAATTATTTAAAATATTTTCTTCAACCTAAAAACTCCAAAAAAATTCATAAATAATTTTTTATGCTTAATTTAATTTTCTATAAATTTATTTTTCATTTTTATTTTATTCTCTTATTTATTTCTAAAAATTTCAAAAATATGCATAACCTTATATTAAATTTTGTACTTTTGAAAATTAACCTTGTCTTGAGAGCCTTTTGGAGAGTTTGCCTTGGAGTGTCTTAGGGTATGAGAGAGTTGTTTGAGAGTTGTTCCTTAACAAGGTTATTTTATTAGGGTTTAGTTTGCACTTTTTGGCTTTTGATGTTAAGCCTTATAGCTTTGACATGTCTTTGATTTCAACTTTGAGGATGTTAATCTTTGTCACACCTATGTGTTCCGCTTATCCATACTTGTTGTGAATTATCTCATCATATTTTGCCATGCTCATACATGGAAGTTTACCTCATACTTTGATTAATATTTATTCCCTATGAGTTCTTACACTCATATTGTTTACTCATACTTTAATCCCACTTCAACTCTTGTTCACAAGAGGTTGCCTCCCCTTCTTCCAAAGGAAATCCTCTCTATTAACCTCAAAGTCATAGAAAGCTCATAGCCACAAACCTTGACCTCATAGTCATAGGTATCTCTTTCCCTCCTTTAACCTCATAGTCATAGGACATCAGCTCTGACCTCATAGTCATAGCCACCTTCAACCTTTGACCTCATAGTCATACGATTCCCTCTTGACTTCATAGTCATAGAGCCACATCTTCATCCTTGACCTCAAAGTCATAGGACACAATCTTGGCCTCATAGCCATCTTTTCACCTTAGCCTCATAGCTATTCAACCCCATCATAACTTAAACTTAGAGTGTTTCTTAAACTCTATATAAGCACATACTCATTCCCCCTTAGAACTTTGGCCACAGTCAATGGTTCCTCACCCTTAGTTAGGTGAACTACGGTTGCTCTGATTCTTTAGTCAGATACGTAGGCACAAGATGCGATGTCTTGGCGAGCATACTTAGTGTATATACCCTTAGGTCTTACCTTAGCTTTAGCATAGTTCCCTTAGCAAGCAAACATAACATAACACAAAATACTAACAAGAGGTTCCTGTAGAGTACTACAGATACTTAGGGTGTTAATACCTTCCCTTAGTATAACCAACCCCCAATCCCCGATCTCTTAGCTTTGTCTTCACACAGCGCAATTAGGGTTTCCGATCTTTACCCTTTCCTTTGGATAAATCAAAGTTCGGTGGTGAATTCAAAGATGTGTGATTCAAGTTAATTAATAGCTTGATATCTGATTCTCACAGTAACAAAAATGGCGACTTCACTGGGGATGCCAAGTTTGAGGGTTAAGCCCACCTTGTTGTGTTTATGTTATTTATGTTTTGCTTGCTTGCCTGTATACTTGTACATATCTGTATATATATTTGTTTGGATTCTTCGATTTGGCAGGGTGTTACTATTGAGTGGTGAGATAAGTCCTAACCCAGACTTGAGAGCACTTATGATAGGACGATGGTATATTCAAGGAGACTTTGAGGGAGTCGATTCCCGAAAAAGTTGACTTGAGACACCATCACTCAGTTAAGGCCCTCTTGAGAGTTTAGTCATGTTGAACGAGTCTATTCGTGGAAACGTTACTACTCTCAACCTAGGTGCCCTTGATATTGAGAATCGTAGTTACCTCTAACCCCACTTGGCCTTTTTAGGATGTAGTGCGAGGACTATGAGGGAGTCTATTCCCGAATTGGTTGCTACGCGATACTACACTCGGACGAGATTCTCTTGAGAATATTGTTAACTACCGAGTCATTCGGGAAATCGATAATATCCGAAAGATGGGTTGTCGACACTGGGAACTTCTTAGAACCCTGTTCTACAGTTGATAAACCAATAGTACATACCAATTGGGAAGGGTAAACCATGGCTCCACACTCATGACCTGAACCTAGGCCATTTGTCTGTGTGTTTGTACATTTGTGAATACGTGTACATCTATGTGCTTGCTTTTGCATCATACATCATAAGCATTCATTTCATGGCAGTTTCATGGAACTTAGACCTTCTACTTTGTGAATATCATAGGGATATCATGGACAGTGCAAGAAGGAATACCGTGAAGTACACTTTCAAGAGTCTTAAATTGGATGACCTAAGTGTCATACCCCAAATTTTGACCACTAATATGTCCCATCATTGTGTCACTCATCATCATAATATGGAGTAACCATCATACCTCATTAGTCTTCCCAAAGATGGGTGAGCATCCACTACAGTCAAAATTAGGGTTTCAAGCCCTCTCAGAGCCTTAGACAAAGGATCAATCAAGGAATGACATGATCTTCAACTTGTCTAAACCTCTCAAACATACACAAAGGATAAAAAAGGACTCCCACTTCAAGGATCAAGCACAAGGATGCTCCCTTCTAGGTGGATCAAGTCTCAAGATCGGCAGTGTCACCAAATTAGGGTTTTGGTCGACCAAGGCCTCCAGATGGAAATTTTTCATCTGGGCACAAGCCAATGATCCAAAACATAACCTAATATACTCCATGGAACCTCATGGACCCAATCATCAAGTCAATTTTGCCTCAGGGGATGCATTCATCAAAAATCAGGAATTAGGGTTCTTGACCTAATTCACCCCTAAGTTGACATTTGGGACAAATCATGAGCCAAGACCTCAAGAGAGGGTTTGAGGGTCTCTAATGAACTATATTGATCCATTTGGAACAATGGATTAATCCAAGAAGCTTGAACAACAAGTCTCAATTTCATCTGCACCACAGTTAGGGTTTTAAGGGAAAAGTCAACTGTAACTTTGACTTTTGACCAGGACATGCTCCCAAACCCTATGACATGCATCAATATACCCTATGACACCCATGGAACATGTCCATCAAGTTTGATTTAGGTCAAGGACATGATTTCCTGAAGAATTGCACAGTTTGGAATTCATCTGATATAAAGTCAACTGTGCACAAAAGTCAACTTTGACTTTTTGAGATTTTTCACCAAAATGGATTTTTAACCCTAAAATGATGTTAATGTATGATATGAATCATCATTCATCAAGAAAAATCAAGAAAAGTTGGATAACTTGTAAAAGGGGTAACCATAAAAACTTAGAAAATTTTCTAAGTTAAAAATAAAGTGACAAGGGTACCAACTTTGGAGGATCATAACTCCTAAACCAAAAAGCCATTTTTTCTCATCCAAAGATGGATTTGTAGCCCCCATTACCCTCTACAAAAACTTCAACTATACCTAAGTCCAATTCATTAAGGATTTGGAGTTATGGAGTGATCAAAATGGCTGAAAAGTGAAAATGTCACTTTTTCCAACACTTAGTGAAATTTTCACTAAGTCAGAATCTGCCTTCACTTTTTGCCAAATGTAGGGGATTTTTCACTTGGATTCAAAAGAGATCAAAACCAAACATGTTCAAACAGTTGTTGTATCATGTAAGGGCTTTCCAAAATGGTCAAGAACATTACCAAATTCAACTTACACCATGAGATATAACATTGGCAAGTTGCCTTGCTGAAATCTGTCAAAGGCAAGGCAGAATTTGCAATTTTGCTTGATTTGCCAAAATCAGCCAAATTCAAATGCTCCTATCCACTTGGACACATCTGAGGATTGAATCTAAAGGGGACAATCACTGAGCCTAGCCTCCAAAGTCCATGGAACAAGAAATAGCATGTTGAACCTAGAATGGCCAAAATAGGGACAAGACTCCAAATTTGGATTGAAGCATTCAATGGAAGCATCAAGGTGGAATAGACTGAGCCATTCTCATCTGAAATCAGTCAAGACTTATCCAAGACCAAGGGAACCAAAGCTCTGTGCCCTAACCTCTAGTCAATGGCTAGAGGAGACTTGGATTTTCATTTGGCAACATTGGCCAAACCTACTTACCAGCTGCCATTCACTATTCCTTGCAAAACAAACTTGCTCCACTATAAATAGAGCTCAATTGTGATCAGTTTGAGTACACCAAAGCCATCTAACAGATGCTTTCCTCAAAATCTCTTTCTCTTGGCAAAAATGCCTTTCTTAGCAAGGTAGCTATCGGGTTTTGAGTTTGAGAGCTTTTCCAATCAAACCAATCACTCACACACCTCACATACATCATATAGAAGTGATCCAAACACTCACATAACATCTGGAACACAGATTTCACAAAATCACCAGCTGGTTGCTCAAACTTTCAATCAAGTTGCAGCTGAGGTACCACAAATCGTTCCAGCCATTTTCAATCAAGTCCAAGCATTCAAACACACTACATAGGGTGTAAGGAAGTTGTTCAGATCATCACCACTCATCTGTAACACCTCCAAATCAAAAATCACATTGCACTTGCTGTCACGGCCTAGAGGTAAGCATACACTTGGTCATCTCTCAATCTATGCATATTTCCTCGCACAATAATTTTGCCATATGTTCATAATCATGCATGGAATGTTTTCCCTCAATTAATTGCATTGTTTGAATCGTGTATCAAAAATCCTAGCCTTCATGCAGAAATTAGGGTTCTTGAGGTTTCTTCGTGATTTCATGTTTTATGTTTAATTTAAATGAAATTAATGGACATAGACATGATCGTGAGGTTGAGACGAGCATAATGATATGTGGATTGCATGTTATAATCAAGTATTTAGGGAGATTGGATAGAAAATGCAAATCAGCCAAACCCAGAACACGCGCGTGTTCTTCAGCTGTTCTTGGCGCCTTTTTTGAATTTTCAAATATTTGAATTTTGTGATTTTTCTTTAATTGATTCAAAAATTAATTTCTCTCTGAGTTTTAATGATTTTGAGTTGATTCTTTTTTTAATAATTCACAAAAATGTTAAAATATTTTATTTTATACAAAAAATCCCAAAAATATTATTTATTTCATATAATTGATATTTTTGCAAAGAATTAATATTTTAATTGTTTTTGACATTTTAAATATTTTTTCCACATTGATTTTACAACTTTTAATGCTTTCTAATTATTTTGTAGGTCAATACTTAATTTTTGAAGCATTAATCCAAGATCACAATTTGTTTTTCACATGTTAAACAATTTTGATCATTTTAATTGAATTTTTATTCAATTAAATACATTTTTGAAAACAAATTAGGGTTTTTGGATTAATTCAACCCTCATAAATCATTTTCAAAACACTTTGGGCCTCTAATAGAGTGTAAGACCCAATCCTTTCTTGACCAAAACATTTTGGGCCTCAGTGTATTGTATAAGTCCCGATACCGTAAAAAATAAACGGCGCGATCATCGCCTTTTGAAAAATAACCTTTTGGGCCTCTCCTCGAGCTATAAGACCCATTCAAAACTTTTGGGCCTCTATTAGAGTGTAAGACCCCACCCCCTTTTTAACCAAAATCAATTGGGCCTCACTTATTGTATAAGTCCCTCTACGTTAAAAGAAAACCTCGGCGCGATCGTCATTTTTAAACGAAAAAATCAATTGGGCCTACCCTCGTGTTATAAGCCCCAATCTTTTTCTTTAAACCTTTTGGGCCTCTTGAAAGAGTGTAAGACCCATCCCTTTGTACAGAAAAACATTTTGGGCCTCAGTCACTTGTATAAGTCCCTCTGTACAAATTCAAACAGTGCGCTCACTGATAAAACCCTGGGCCTCTCCTTGAGCTGTAAGCCCCAAATCTTTCTTTTTCAAAGCATTTTCTCCTTTGATTTTGAATATACTGTTGTTTCCAATCTATCTTTGTTGAACAACTAACCAAACAGCATGGAAGCTCTGCAACCGAGTAAGTGGTTATTGCTTTCATTTACCGCTTTCATATACATATAACTGTATTGTGGGGCTGTTTCACTGTAAGTCTTCTTTCGTAAACTCATATCAACTGTGTAATAATAGTATAGATATTTCGAGTTTCCCCGGCAACTACGTTTAGAACTAGGTGACGCCGTTTTGTTTTGTTCGTAGAAATAGACAGCTAGATCCCAAATAAGAGCACCAGATACAGTATTCTCTTCGGCTGTCCTCATTAGGAATTGTCAAGAAACTCTATTCCCAGAGATGAATGTATTCTCCGTGAATGGCATCTTTGAGTTTCTTCCAAATTCTCGAACTTTCCTGACTTGATCTATTCCTTGTGAATAGCTTGCCTTGAATTTCTCGGGGTTTAGGGACCCACGGGCTTCTTAAAAGCATCGGCCTCCTCTTGGGCATCGTACAAGGACCCACAGGCTTCCTAAAAGCAACCCGGCCTCCTCTTGGGCTTAATACAAGGACCCTACGGCTTCTTAGAAGTATTCACAGCCTCCTCTTAGGCTTCGTATAATGATCTCTTCCTCCGGGAATGATAGCCTTCTCTTGGGCTTAGTACAAGGACCGATCGGCTTCTTAAAAGTTTCCAGCCTCCTCTTGGGCTTCGTACAAATTGTCCCGACGACCTCCTAGAGGTATAGGAACAGAACTTAGTCATCTTCATAGAAAAGTCCTTTCATAGAGTCTACTACTGTTTCTCAAAGCACAGTACAAAAGATGACACTCTAGACTTGGACAGTCCAATCTCCTTGAGTTTCAAAGACATTCTCAAGTGACCCCTTCGTTAAATAGGAAGGAAACCCACAGACTCGGACAGTCTCAATACCCTTTGGATTTCCCGCTTCCTTAAAGAACAGGAATAACCCGGATCCTTGAATCAAATCCATGAGTACAGTGTTGCTTGTAACGACCCAGTTTTTGTGTGAGTTTTATTTAATCGAGTCGTTTGATTATTTTATTATTATTTGATTTTCTTTCCGACTTTTATCTGAAAATATGTTATTTTTCAATGTTGTGATATTTTATCGGGTTTTGGGAACGTTTGCGAGATGTTTGAGTGTGGGGGTATTTTGGTCATTTTATAATATTTTGTTAAGTTAGAATAGAAAATAGAAAATAGAAAATAGAAGAGAGAAAAATAGAAAGAAAGAAAGGGAGAAGAAAGAAAAAGGAGAGAAAAGAGGAGAAGAAGAGAAATAGTGAGAAAAGTTTGGGAAATCAAGGAAATCCACTTCTAGAATCGATTTAATCGGGTAAAGGTGCGAAACTCAATTATTGTATGGTTGTGTATGATTATGTATGTGTATTTGTGATATTTGTTGGATTGAAATGAAGAAATTTAGTAAAACCCATTTTTGGTAAAATTGATTAGAAATTGATTAAATGTGTTGGAAATCATTTTTTAGTGTTCCTTAATGTGGGTACAAGATAGATACTTGTTATTAGATATTGTATTGGTAATTTTTCTGGGTGTAGGTGAAAATTGGAGTAATTTGGGTGAGAAAACGGAGAACCATGTTCTGCAGAATTTTTTTGGTTTTTCCAGGTCATACGCGTATGGGGCATGTTCATACGTGTATGGACCTTGGCAATACGCGTATGGTGGGCGAGTCATGGGCCAATACGCGTATGAGATGTTATTTTGCTCGGCCATCTGCCCGTTTGCGTACGATACGCGTAGCATTTCAGGGCAATACGCGTACGAGGTTGGGCATTACGCGTACAGACTTTTACACGTGAACTTTGGGAAAAATAAGTCTCTGCTCATACGCGTATGGCTCAGGGCAATACGCGTATGGACAGGACAATTGCAAAATGGAACTTTTCAAAATATCGTTTTTCGTTTTCTTTCGTAACTTGTGTTCCGTTTATCCGATTTTTACATTCTTGGTATCGTTGTGTAGCTATTGAGCTGTACTTTCTCATTATGATGATTTTGAAATTGTTAGCCGATTGAATTATGTCGGAAAATCGGGAATAGTGTCGGTTGTCGACTTTTGTTGTTGTAGTGATGTGTAATTGATGTGTATTATGCAAGGTGCTGTTGTATGACGTAAATGTATGTGTTTACATGGTGTTGTGATGATTTGTGGCCGTATGGAAATTAAATGCATTGTTTTGGGCATAAGTGCAAAGTGTGGTTTTGTCGATGTAAATGAATGTATTTATGTGTGCATATTAAATGTCATGGGTCATTGTATGCCAAGCATCATGATAATGCATTGTTGAGACGTCCTGGGTGACGGTTTGGATTCCAGAGGGAATTCGCTATAACGTCGTGTGCCTTATACAAAGAGGTGTGAGCGATGATTATAGACGATCGTGTGCCCATGTGGGGTGTGAGCGATCGGGTCGTGTGCCTTATACAAAGAGGTGTGAGCGATCCATAAACGTCGTGTGCCTTATACAAAGAGGTGTGAGCGACGGGGAACATCGTATGCCCGACGGGGAGTTACAGTGATGTAACGAGCGATGATTCCAGCAGAGTTCCTGAGTGAACTATTGATGAGAAACAATGGAAGTCGGTACTACATGTGCATATGCATAGAGTCGTTGTGTCGGTCTCTTGCATTTGCATAAATCATTTATGCTTGATTATGTGTGGATTTGTGGATAAATTGATATATGGATATGTGTTGGTGATGGAAATATGTATTATGCCTTGTAATGCCTTGTGTTTGAATTATGGCGTGAGTTGTGGTGAGAATCGTATATTTGTGTATTTTTGTGTTATATATATATATAATTGTATGCAATTATATTATGGTTGTTTTTCTCACCCTTCTGCTGTTTTATAATGCTCTATGAGGCATTGCAGATTAGAGTTGCTGGAGGTATTTTTGTGAAGCTTTGCGTCTTCATTCTTTTGTCGGTCGGCTCTGATATGTGACACCGGGTAGTTAGGGAGGCCGTTAGTGATTATTGTGTATTCTGTATATATATCTTTTGGCTTGTGCATGTACAACTTGATGTATGACAAACTTTTCATGTGATATATATGTATGTTATTCAGTTTTAGATTTTCCGCTTTTATTCTAAAATCTGAAATGTGGGTGTAAGGAACTGAGTTCCTCTGTTGATTGCTACCCCACTGTTGCATATCTTTATGAGCAGGTGTTGTATGAATTGTTTTAATTTGATGTGACCTCTCGGTCTATGCCATGATAATTTAAATATACTCTGACGAAATTTTGAATTTTCTTTTACTGCTTTATCATTGGGGGTATAGATTGGGGGTGTTGCATTAAGTGGTATCAGAGCCAGTTTGTGTCAGTCAGTGTCAGTTGTGTCAGTCTTTGTTGGTCGTTATGGTTGGATGAGCTGTGTGTTTAACCATAGTTTCTGTTATTGGAAATGAACAGAATATGGCTGGTAGGAATGACGCTACTTTGGCTGCGGCTATGCAAGCTATGGCTCGTGCTGTGCAGGGTGCACCTCATGCTGCAGGTAATGATGAGTTCAGGAAGAAGAAACCGCCTGTCTTCAAAGGAAGATATGATCCGAATGGTGCACAGATTTGGCTGAAAGAGATTGAAAGGATTTTCCGAGTGATGGATTGTGAGGAGGATCAGAAGGTGAGACTAGGTACTCACATGTTATTGGAAGAAGCTGATGATTGGTGGGTTAGTACTCGACGTGTGTTGGAAGCTGCAGAGGAGGAGATTACTTGGGCTGTGTTTAGCATGGAGTTTCTGAGAAGGTATTTTCCTGAAGATGTGAGAGGGAAGAAAGAGATTGAGTTCTTAGAGTTAAAACAAGGTAATATGTCTGTAGTTGATTATACTGCTAAGTTTGTGGAACTTGTCCAGTTTTATCCTCATTATGCTGAAGCGACTGCTGAATTTTCTAAGTGTGTTAAGTTTGAGAATGGCTTGCGTCCGGAGATAAAGCAGGCGATTGGATATCAGAGGATTCGGAGGTTTTCTGATTTGGTAGATTGTTGTAGGATTTATGAAGAAGACAGTAAGGCTCGTTCTACTCATTACAAGAGTGTGAGCGAGAGGAAAGGGAAACAACAGTTCTGTGATGGTCTGTATGTGACACCAGCTGATAAAGGTAAACAAAGAGGGAATTTTGAGAAAAGGTCAAGTGGAGGAGGAATGTCTGGCCCTATGAGATGTTATAGGTGTGGGGAAGTGGGGCATCGTCAGTTTGAGTGTAGGAAAGATTTTAGAAAGTGTTCTAACTGTGGAGGTATAGGACACATTGCAGTTGATTGTAAGAAGAACGTGGTGAAGTGCTTTAATTGTGGTGAGCTGGGACATGTTAGTACAAAGTGTCCGAAACCGAAGCAAGCTCCAGCTAGTGGGAAGGTGTTTGCATTATCGGGGACTCAGACTTCGAGTGCAGATCGTCTGATCAGAGGTACTTGTTTTATTAATAGTACTCCTTTGATTGCTATTATTGATACTGGAGCGACTTATTCGTTTATTTCGTCTGAGTGCGCGAAGCGTTTGAGTCTTGTGTTGTCTTTGATGGGTGGTGAAATGGTTATTGATACTCCAGCAATGGGGTCAGTAACTACTTCCTTTGTTTGTCTAAGATGTCCTTTGACTATTTATGGTAAAAACTTTGAGATGGATTTGGTGTGTTTGCCGTTGGAGGGTTTAGATGTGGTTCTGGGTATGAATTGGTTGCAATTCAATCGAGTTCACATTGATTGTTATCATAAGCTGGTAAGGTTTCCTTCTCTTGAGGAAGACGAAGACTCGAGTTTCTTATCTACCAAAGAGTTGAAGAAACTTTTGGCGAAGGAAGCTCAGTTGTTTGGGTTGTTTGCATCTTTAACTGTGGATAGTCAAGTTTCACTTGAGGTGTTTCCTGTTGTGTGTGAATTTCCGGAAGTGTTTCTTGAGGATATTTCAGACGTGCCGCCAGAGAGAGAGGTGGAGTTTTCTATAGATCTAGTTCCTGGTACTAGACCTGTATCTATGGCACCTTATCGTATGTCGGCATCTGAGTTGGTGGAGTTAAAGAAACAGTTGAATGAGTTGTTGGAAAAGAGGTTCGTGAGACCAAGTGTTTCTCCTTGGGGTGCTCCAGTTTTATTGGTGAAAAAGAAGGATGGAAGTATGCGATTATGTATTGATTATCGCCAGTTGAATAAGGTGACGATCAAGAATAAATATCCTCTTCCAAGGATTGATGATCTAATGGATCAGTTAGTTGGTGCTTGTGTGTTCAGTAAGATTGACTTGAGGTTGGGGTATCATAATATTAGGGTGAAGGAAGAAGACATTCAGAAGGCGGCTTTTAGGACGCGATATGGTCATTATGAATATTTTGTGATGCCGTTTGGGGTTTCTAATGCGCCAGGTGTGTTTATGGAATACATGAATTGTATTTTTCACGAGCATCTGGATCGATTTGTCGTGGTGTTTATTGATGACATTTTAATTTATTCTAAGTCTCGGGAGGAGCATGCAGAACATTTGCGTATTGTTTTGCAGGTTTTGAAGGAAAGGAAGCTTTTTGCCAAATTATCAAAGTGTGAATTCTGGTTGTCGGAAGTAAGTTTTCTGGGACACGTAATTTCAGGTAATGGTATTGCTGTGGATCCATCTAAAGTAGAAGCAGTTCTACAATGGGAGGCTCCGAGATCCGTTACTGAAATTCGAAGCTTTTTGGGCTTGGCCGGCTATTATCGCAGGTTTATTGAAGGTTTTTCTAAGCTAGCACTTCCTTTGACCCAGTTGACTTGTAAAGGGCAAGCGTTCATTTGGGACATTCGGTGCGAGGAAAGTTTTAATGAGCTGAAGATAAGATTGAGGACAGCTCCGATCTTGACTTTGCCAAATCCTAATGAACCATTTGTGGTTTATTGTGATGCTTATTTGATTGGTCTAGGTGGTGTTCTGATGCAGGAAGGTAAGGTGGTGGCTTATGCTTCAAGGCAGTTAAGAGTTCATGAGAAAAATTATCCTACTCATGATCTTGAGTTAGCGGCTGTGGTGTTTGTATTGAAGATTTGGAGGCATTATCTCTACGGTGCTAGGTTTGAAGTCTTTAGTGATCATAAAAGTTTGAAATATTTGTTTGATCAGAAAGAGCTAAATATGAGACAACGTAGATGGTTAGAATTCTTGAAGGACTACGACTTTGGATTGAATTACCATCCTGGTAAAGCTAATGTGGTAGCCGATGCATTGAGCCAGAAATTGTTACATATGTCCGCTTTAATGGTTAAGGAGTGGGAACTTTTGGAATCGTTTAGAGACTTGAGTTTGTTTTGTGAAGTGACGTCGGATAGCGTTACGCTTGGTATGCTAACAATTACTAATGATTTTCTGATGACTGTTTGTGAGAAACAAAAGTTGGATGTGAAATTTGTGGATTTGATGTTGGTTGGAGGAAAAGTTGCGAATAGTGATTTTCAAGTGGATATTAATGGTGTTTTGAGGTTCAGAGGTAAAATTTGTATTCTTGATGATGCGGAGTTGAAAAAGATGATTTTGGAGGAAGGACACCGGAGTAATTTGAGTATACATCCGGGAGCGAATAAGATGTACCAAGATTTGAAGAAGATTTTCTGGTGGTCTGGATTGAAAAGAGATGTGGCTCAGTTTGTTTATGCATGTTTGACTTGTCAGAAATCGAAGGTGGAACATCTGAGGCCTAGTGGTTTGTTGCAACCGTTGGATATTCCGGAATGGAAATGGGATAGTATTTCCATGGATTTTGTAATAGGGTTACCGAATACTCAGCGAGGGCATAATGCTATTTGGGTGGTTGTTGATAGGCTGACTAAATCGGCTCATTTTATTCCGATTGACATCAGTTTTTCTTTGGAGCGGTTAGCTGAGATTTACATCAGTGTGATTGTGAAATTACATGGGGTTCCATTGAGTATTGTTTCTGATCGAGATCCTAGATTTACATCGAGATTTTGGGAAAGTTTACAGAAGGCTTTGGGTTCTAAATTGAGATTGAGTTCGGCTTATCATCCGCAGACGGATGGTCAGAGGGAGAGGACGATTCAGTCTTTGGAGGATTTGTTGAGAGCGTGTGTTTTGGAACAAGGTGGTGCGTGGGATAGTTATCTTGCATTGATTGAGTTTACGTATAATAACAGTTTCCATTCTAGTATTGGAATGGCACTGTTTGAAGCACTATATGGATGAAGATGTCGGACGCCGTTGTGTTGGCACAAATCTGGTGAGAGAACGGTGGTTGGGCCATAATTGGTGCAACAGACGACGGAGAAAGTGAAGTTTATTCGTGAGAAAATGAAAGCTTCTTAGAGTAGACAAAAGAGTTATCATGATCGGAGACGGAAGGATCTTGAGTTCCAAGAGGGCGATCATGTATTTCTGAGGGTTACGCCGGTAACAGGTGTGGGTCGTGCATTGAAATCGAAGAAACTTACTTCTCGGTTTATTGGTCCTTACCAGATATCCGCGAGAGTGGGTGTTGTGGCTTATAGGGTGGCGTTGCCGCCGAATCTGTCGAATTTGCACGATGTGTTTCATGTTTCACAGCTTCGGAAGTATGTTCCAGATCCGTCGCATGTGATTCCGATGGATGAGGTTGAGGTAAGGGAGAACCTTACGGTCGAGGCAGTACCAGTTAGGGTTTTGGATCGCGAAGTGAAGCGGTTGCGGGGCAAGGATATTGCACTTGTGAAGGTGACGTGGGGAGGCGCTGCTGAGGGCAATTTGACTTGGAGAGTCGGATGCGAGAGTCGTATCCAGAGTTGTTCATCTCAGGTATATTTTCGAGGACGAAAATTTCTAAGTGGGGGAGAGTTGTAACGACCCAGTTTTTGTGTGAGTTTTATTTAATCGAGTCGTTTGATTATTTTATTATTATTTTATTTTCTTTCCGACTTTTATCTGAAAATATGTTATTTTTCAATGTTGTGATATTTTATAGGGTTTTGGGAACGTTTGCGAGATGTTTGAGTGTGGGGGTATTTTGGTCATTTTATAATATTTTGTTAAGTTAGAATAGAAAATAGAAAATAGAAGAGAGAAAAATAGAAAGAAAGAAAGGGAGAAGAAAGAAAAAGGAGCGAAAAGAGGAGAAGAATAGAAATAGTGAGAAAAGCTTGGGAAATCAAGGAAATCCACTTCTAGAATCGATTTAATCGGGTAAGGGTGCGAAACTCAATTATTGTATGATTGTGTATGATTATGTATGTGTATTTGTGATGTTTGTTGGATTGAAATGAAGAAATTTAGTAAAACCCATTTTTGGTAAAATTGATTAGAAATTGATTAAATGTGTTGGAAATCATGTTTTTAGTGTTCCTTAATGTTGGTACAAGATAGATACTTGTTATTAGATATTGTATTGGTAATTTTTCTGGGTGTAGGTGAAAATTGGAGTAATTTGGGTGAGAAAACGCAGAACCACGTTCTGCAGAATTTTTTTGGTTTTTCCAGGTCATACGCGTATGGGGCATGTTCATACGCGTATGGACCTTGGCAATACGCGTATGGTGGGCGAGTCATGGGCCAATACGCGTATGAGATGTTATTTTGCTTGGCCATCTGCCCGTTTGCGTACGATACGCGTAGCATTTCAGGGCAATACGCGTACGAGGTTGGGCATTACGCGTACGAACTTTTACACGTGAACTTTGGGAAAAATGAGTCTCTGCTCATACGCGTATGGCTTAGGGCAATACGCGTATGGACAGGACAATTACAAAATGGAACTTTTCAAAATATCGTTTTTCGTTTTCTTTCGTAACTTGTGTTCCGTTTATTCGATTTTTACATTCTTGGTATCGTTGTGTAGCTATTGAGCTGTACTTTCTCATTATGATGATTTTGAATTCGTTAGCCGATTTAATTATGTCGGAAAATCGGGAATAGTGTCGGTTGTCGACTTTTGTTGTTGTAGTGATGTGTAATTGATGTGTATTATGCAAGGTGTTGTTGTATGACGCAAATGTTTGTGTTTAGATGGTGTTGTGATGATTTGTGGCCGTATGGAAATTAAATGCATTGTTTTGGGCATAAGTGTAAAGTGTGGTTTTGTCTATGTAAATGAATGTATTTATGTGTGCATATCAAATGTCATGGGTCATTGTATGCCAAGCATCATGATAATGCATTGTTGAGACGTCCTGAGTGATGGTTTGGATTCCAGAGGGAATTCTCTATAACGTCGTGTGCCTTATACAAAGAGGTGTGAGCGATGATTATAGACGATGGTGTGCCCATGTGGGGTGTGAGCGACCGGGTCGTGTGCCTTATACAAAGAGGTGTGAGCGATCCATAAATGTCGTGTGCCTTATACAAAGAGGTGTGAGCGACGGGGAACATCGTATGCCCGACGGGGAGTTACAGTGATGTAACGAGCGATGATTCCAGCAGAGTTCTTGAGTGAACTATTGATGAGAAACAATGGAAGTCGGTACTGCATGTGCATATGCATAGAGTCGTTGTGTCGGTCTCTTGCATTTGCATAAATCATTTATGGTTGATTATGTGTGGATTTGTGGATAAATTGATATATGGATATGTGTTGGTGATGGAAATATGTATTATGCCTTGTAATGCCTTGTGTTTGAATTATGGCGTGATTTGTGGTGAGAATCGTATATTTGTGTATTTTTGTGTTATATATATATGTAATTGTATGCAATTATATTATGGTTGTTTTTCTCACCCTTCTGCTGTTTTATAATGCTCTATGAGGCATTGCAGATTAGAGTTGCTGGAGGTATTTTTGTGAAGCTTTGCGTCTTCATTCTTTTGTCGGTCGGCTCTGATATGTGACACCGGGTAGTTAGGGAGGCCGTTAGTGATTATTGTGTATTCTGTATATATATCTTTTGGCTTGTGCATGTACAACTTGATGTATGACAAACTTTTCATGTGATATATATGTATGTTATTCAGTTTTAGATTTTCCGCTTTTATTCTAAAATCTGAAATGTGGGTGTAAGGAACTGAGTTCCTCTGTTGATTGCTACCCCACTGTTGCATATCTTTATGAGCAGGTGTTGTATGAATTGTTTTAATTTGATGTGACCCCTCGGTCTATGCCATGATAATTTAAATATACTCTGACGAAATTTTGAATTTTCTTTTACTGCTTTATCATTGGGGGTATAGATTGGGGGTGTTGCATTAAGTGGTATCAAAGCCAGTTTGTGTCAGTCCGTGTCAGTTGTGTCAGTCTATGTTGGTCGTTATGGTTGGATGAGCTGTGTGTTTAACCATAGTTTCTGTTATTGGAAATGAACAGAATATGGCTGGTAGGAATGACGCTACTTTGGCTGCGGCTATGCAAGCTATGGCTCGTCCTGTGCAGGGTGCACCTCATGCTGCAGGTAATGATGAGTTCAGGAAGAACAAACCGCCTGTCTTCAAAGGAAGATATGATCCGAATGGTGCACAGATTTGGCTGAAAGAGATTGAAAGGATTTTCCGAGTGATGGATTATGAGGAGGATCAGAAGGTGAGACTAGGTACTCACATGTTATTGGAAGAAGCTGATGATTGGTGGGTTAGTACTCGACGTGTGTTGGAAGCTGCAGAGGAGGAGATTACTTGGGCTGTGTTTAGCATGGAGTTTTTGAGAAGGTATTTTCCTGAAGATGTGAGAGGGAAGAAAGAGATTGAGTTCTTAGAGTTAAAACAAGGTAATATGTCTGTAGTTGATTATACTGCTAAGTTTGTGGAACTTGTCCAGTTTTATTCTCATTATGCTGAAGCGACTGCTGAATTTTCTAAGTGTGTTAAGTTTGAGAATGGCTTGCGTCCGGAGATAAAGCAGGCGATTGGATATCAGAGGATTCAGAGGTTTTCTGATTTGGTAGATTGTTGTAGGATTTATGAAGAAGACAGTAAGGCTCGTTCTACTCATTACAAGAGTGTGAGCGAGAGGAAAGGGAAACAACAGTTCCGTGATGGTCTATATGTGACACCAGCTGATAAAGGTAAACAAAGAGGGAATTTTGAGAAAAGGTCAAGTGGAGGAGGAATGTCTGGCCCTATGAGATGTTATAGGTGTGGGGAAGTGGGGCATCGTCAGTTTGAGTGCAGGAAAGATTTTAGAAAGTGTTCTAACTGTGGAGGTATAGGACACATTGCAGTTGATTGTAAGAAGAACGTGGTGAAGTGCTTTAATTGTGGTGAGCTGGGACATGTTAGTACAAAGTGTCCGAAACCGAAGCAAGCTCCAGCTAGTGGGAAGGTGTTTGCATTATCGGGGACTCAGACTTCGAGTGCAGATCGTCTGATCAGAGGTACTTGTTTTATTAATAGTACTCCTTTGATTGCTATTATTGATACTGGAGCGACTCATTCGTTTATTTCGTCTGAGTGCGTGAAGCGTTTGAGTCTTGTGTTGTCTTTGATGGGTGGTGAAATGGTTATTGATACTCCAGCAATGGGGTCAGTAACTACTTCCTTGGTTTGTCTAAGATGTCCTTTGACTATTTATGGTAAAAACTTTGAGATGGATTTGGTGTGTTTGCCGTTGGAGGGTTTAGATGTGGTTCTGGGTATGAATTGGTTGCAATTCAATCGAGTTCACATTGATTGTTATCATAAGCTGGTAAGGTTTCCTTCTCTTGAGGAAGACGAAGACTCGAGTTTCTTATCTACCAAAGAGTTGAAGAAACTTTTGGCGAAGGAAGCTCAGTTGTTTGGGTTGTTTGCATCTTTAACTGTGGATAGTCAAGTTTCACTTGAGGTGTTTCCTGTTGTGTGTGAATTTCCGGAAGTGTTTCTTGAGGATATTTCAGACGTGCCGCCAGAGAGAGAGGTGGAGTTTTCTATAGATCTAGTTCCTGGTACTAGACCTGTATCTATGGCACCTTATCGTATGTCGGCATCTGAGTTGGTGGAGTTAAAGAAACAGTTGAATGAGTTGTTGGAAAAGAGGTTCGTGAGACCAAGTGTTTCTCCTTGGGGTGCTCCAGTTTTATTGGTGAAAAAGAAGGATGGAAGTATGCGATTATGTATTGATTATCGCCAGTTGAATAAGGTGACGATCAAGAATAAATATCCTCTTCCAAGGATTGATGATCTAATGGATCAGTTAGTTGGTGCTTGTGTGTTCAGTAAGATTGACTTGAGGTTGGGGTATCATAATATTAGGGTGAAGGAAGAAGACATTCAGAAGGCGGCTTTTAGGACGCGATATGGTCATTATGAATATTTTGTGATGCCGTTCGGGGTTTCTAATGCGCCAGGTGTGTTTATGGAATACATGAATTGTATTTTTCACGAGCATCTAGATCGATTTGTCGTGGTGTTTATTGATGACATTTTAATTTATTCTAAGTCTCGGGAGGAGCATGCAGAACATTTGCGTATTGTTTTGCAGGTTTTGAAGGAAAGGAAGCTTTTTTCCAAATTATCAAAGTGTGAATTCTGGTTGTCGGAAGTAAGTTTTCTGGGACACGTAATTTCAGGTAATGGTATTGCTATGGATCCATCTAAAGTAGAAGCAGTTCTACAATGGGAGGCTCCGAGATCCGTTACTGAAATTCGAAGCTTTTTGGGCTTGGCCGGCTATTATCGCAGGTTTATTGAAGGTTTTTCTAAGCTAGCACTTCCTTTGACCCAGTTGACTTGTAAAGGGCAAGCGTTCATTTGGGACATTCGGTGCGAGGAAAGTTTTAATGAGCTGAAGAGAAGATTGAGGACAGCTCCGATCTTGACTTTGCCAAATCCTAATGAACCATTTGTGGTTTATTGTGATGCTTATTTGATTGGTCTAGGTGGTGTTCTGATGCAGGAAGGTAAGGTGGTGGCTTATGCTTCAAGGCAGTTAAGAGTTCAAGAGAAAAATTATCCTACTCATGATCTTGAGTTAGCGGCTGTGGTGTTTGTATTGAAGATTTGGAGGCATTATCTCTACGGTGCTAGGTTTGAAGTCTTTAGTGATCATAAAAGTTTGAAATATTTGTTTGATCAGAAAGAGCTAAATATGAGACAACGTAGATGGTTAGAATTCTTGAAGGACTACGACTTTGGCTTGAATTACCATCCTGGTAAAGCTAATGTGGTAGCCGATGCATTGAGCCAGAAATTGTTACATATGTCCGCTTTAATGGTTAAGGAGTGGGAACTTTTGGAATCGTTTAGAGACTTGAGTTTGTTTTGTGAAGTGACGTCGGATAGCGTTAGGCTTGGTATGCTAACAATTACTAATGATTTTCTGATGACTGTTTGTGAGAAACAAAAGTTGGATGTGAAATTTATGGATTTGATGTTGGTTGGAGGAAAAGATGAGAATAGTGATTTTCAAGTGGATATTAATGGTGTTTTGAGGTTCAGAGGTAGGATTTGTATTCCTGATGATGCGGAGTTGAAAAAGATGATTTTGGAGGAAGGACACCGGAGTAATTTGAGTATACATCCGGGAGCGAATAAGATGTACCAAGATTTGAAGAAGATTTTCTGGTGGTCTGGATTGAAAAGAGATATGGCTCAGTTTGTTTATGCATGTTTGACTTGTCAGAAATCGAAGGTGGAACATCTGAGGCCTAGTGGTTTGTTGCAACCGTTGGATATTCCGGAATGGAAATGGGATAGTATTTCCATGGATTTTGTAATAGGGTTACCGAATACTCAGCGAGGGCATAATGCTATTTGGGTGGTTGTTGATAGGCTGACTAAATCGGCTCATTTTATTCCGATTGACATCAGTTTTTCTTTGGAGCGGTTAGCTGAGATTTACATCAGTGTGATTGTGAAATTATATGGGGTTCCATTGAGTATTGTTTCTGATCGAGATCCTAGATTTACATCGAGATTTTGGGAAAGTTTACAGAAGGCTTTGGGTTCTAAATTGAGATTGAGTTCGGCTTATCATCCGCAGACGGATGGTCAGACGGAGAGGACGATTCAGTATTTGGAGGATTTGTTGAGAGCGTGTGTTTTGGAACAAGGTGGTGCGTGGGATAGTTATCTTGCATTGATTGAGTTTACGTATAATAACAGTTTCCATTCTAGTATTGGAATGGCACCGTTTGAAGCACTATATGGATGAAGATGTCGGACGCCATTGTGTTGGCACAAATCTGGTGAGAGAACGGTGGTTGGGCCAGAATTGGTGCAACAGGCGACGGAGAAAGTGAAGTTTATTCGTGAGAAAATGAAAGCTTCTTAGAGTAGACAAAAGAGTTATCATGATCGGAGACGGAAGGATCTTGAGTTCCAAGAGGGCGATCATATATTTCTGAGGGTTACGCCGGTAACAGGTGTGGGTCGTGCATTGAAATCGAAGAAACTTACTTCTCGGTTTATTGGTCCTTACCAGATATCCGCGAGAGTGGGTGCTGTGGCTTATAGGGTGGCGTTGCCGCTGAATCTGTCGAATTTGCACGATGTGTTTCATGTTTCACAGCTTCGGAAGTATGTTCCATATCCGTCGCATGTGATTCCGATGGATGAGGTTGAGGTAAGGGAGAACCTTACGGTCGAGGCAGTACCAGTTAGGGTTTTGGATCGCGAAGTGAAGCGGTTGCGGGGCAAGGATATTGCACTTGTGAAGGTGACGTGGGGAGGCGCTGCTGAGGGCAATTTGACTTGGAGAGTCGGATGCGAGAGTCGTATCCAGAGTTGTTCATCTCAGGTATATTTTCGAGGACGAAAATTTCTAAGTGGGGGAGAGTTGTAACGACCCAGTTTTTGTGTGAGTTTTATTTAATCGAGTCGTTTGATTATTTTATTATTATTTTATTTTCTTTCCGACTTTTATCTGAAAATATGTTATTTTTCAATGTTGTGATATTTTATCGGGTTTTGGGAACGTTTGCGAGATGTTTGAGTGTGGGGGTATTTTGGTCATTTTATAATATTTTGTTAAGTTAGAATAGAAAATAGAAAATAGAAGAGAGAAAAATAGAAAGAAAGAAAGGGAGAAGAAAGAAAAAGGAGAGAAAAGAGGAGAAGAAGAGAAATAGTGAGAAAAGCTTGGGAAATCAAGGAAATCCACTTCTAGAATCGATTTAATCGGGTAAGGGTGCGAAACTCAATTATTGTATGATTGTGTATGATTATGTATGTGTATTTGTGATGTTTGTTGGATTGAAATGAAGAAATTTAGTAAAACCCATTTTTGGTAAAATTGATTAGAAATTGATTAAATGTGTTGGAAATCATGTTTTTAGTGTTCCTTAATGTTGGTACAAGATAGATACTTGTTATTAGATATTGTATTGGTAATTTTTCTGGGTGTAGGTGAAAATTGGAGTAATTTGGGTGAGAAAACGCAGAACCACGTTCTGCAGAATTTTTCTGGTTTTTCCAGGTCATACGCGTATGGGGCATGTTCATACGCGTATGGACCTTGGCAATACGCGTATGGTGGGCGAGTCATGGGCCAATACGCGTATGAGATGTTATTTTGCTCGACCATCTGCCCGTTTGCGTACGATACGCGTAGCATTTCAGGGCAATACGCGTACGAGGTTGGGCATTACGCGTACGAACTTTTACACGTGAACTTTGGGAAAAATGAGTCTCTGCTCATACGTGTATGGCTCAGGGCAATACGCGTATGGACAGGACAATTGCAAAATGGAACTTTTCAAAATATCGTTTTTCGTTTTCTTTCGTAACTTGTGTTCCGTTTATCCGATTTTTACATTCTTGGTATCGTTGTGTAGCTATTGAGCTGTACTTTCTCATTATGATGATTTTGAATTCGTTAGCCGATTTAATTATGTCAGAAAACGGGAATAGTGTCGGTTGTCGACTTTTGTCGTTGTAGTGATGCGTAATTGATGTGTATTATGCAAGGTGTTGTTGTATGACGTAAATGTTTGTGTTTAGATGGTGTTGTGATGATTTGTGGTTGTATGGAAATTAAATGCATTGTTTTGGGCATAAGTGTAAAGTGTGGTTTTGTCTATGTAAATGAATGTATTTATGTGTGCATATTAAATGTCATGGGTCATTGTATGCCAAGCATCATGATAATGCATTGTTGAGACGTCCTGAGTGACGGTTTGGATTCCAGAGGGAATTCGCTATAACGTCGTGTGCCTTATACAAAGAGGTGTGAGCGATGATTATAGACGATCGTGTGCCCATGTGGAGTGTGAGCGATCGGGTCATGTGCCTTATACAAAGAGGTGTGAGCGATTCATAAACATCGTGTGCCTTATACAAAGAGGTGTGAGCGACGGGGAACATCGTATCCCCGACGGGGAGTTACAGTGATGTAACGAGCGATGATTCCAGCAGAGTTCCTGAGTGAACTAGTGATGAGAAACAATGGAAGTCGGTACCGCATGTGCATATGCATAGAGTCGTTGTGTCGGTCTCTTGCATTTGCATAAATCATTTATGGTTGATTATGTGTGGATTTGTGGATAAATTGATATATGGATATGTGTTGGTGATGGAAATATGTATTATGCCTTGTAATGCCTTGTGTTTGAATTATGGCGTGAGTTGTGGTGAGAATCGTATATTTGTGTATTTTTGTGTTATATATATATAATTGTATGCAATTATATTATGGTTGTTTTTCTCACCCTTCTGCTGTTTTATAATGCTCTATGAGGCATTGCAGATTGGAGTTGCTGGAGGTATTTTTGTGAAGCTTTGCGTCTTCATTCTTTTGTCGGTCGTCTCTGATATGTGACACCGGGTAGTTAGGGAGGCCGTTAGTGATTATTGTGTATTCTGTATATATATCTTTTGGCTTGTGCATGTACAACTTGATGTATGACTAACTTTTCATGTGATATATATGTATGTTATTCAGTTTTAGATTTTCCGCTTTTATTCTAAAATCTGAAATGTGGGTGTAAGGAACTGAGTTCCTCTGTTGATTGCTACCCCACTGTTGCATATCTTTATGAGCAGGTGTTGTATGAATTGTTTTAATTTGATGTGACCCCTCGCTCTATGCCATGATAATTTAAATATACTCTGACGAAATTTTGAATTTTCTTTTACTACTTTATAATTGGGGGTATAGATTGGGGGTGTTGCATTGCTCATATAAGAACTGATTTTCTCTTAAAAATCAGTATACTGGACCTGTCACTTAACTGAAACAGTAACCATAGCCTCCCTCTTGGGCTTTGTACAATGATCCTCCCCAGCGGAGTCAAACAACATTTAGCCTCTCTCTCGGGCTTTGTACGAGACACATAAGGGACTCCCTCGTTGAGTCAATCACCCTTTCGTCTCCATATCGGGCTTTATACGAGAACTAAAAGGGTTCTTACTGAGCCAAACTAATTTTCGCCTCCATCTCGGGCTTCATACGAGATACCAAAAGATTCCCTCGTCGAGTCGAAACTTTTTAGCCTCTCTCTCGGGCTTTTGTACGAGACACATAATAGCCTCCTCTTAGGCTTTATATAAGAAAACCACTGGTTAATCCAATTAACCTTTTAGCATCAAAGCTGTGCCTCGTTCACAGTATACAAACATCAACAACTCCTTCCCTTTCATCTAATCGCTATAAGCGGCAAGCCTCTGGATCATCTATATCCATGCCACTGTCCCTCTTTTAGCATGAGAAATTCCTAAGGAAAGATAGCATTGCTCTACACTGAGTTAAAGTCTTCTCCTTCAGGTTAAAATCCCTATAAAGGAAATTATGGCATTACCGGATTCACAAATCCCGGTTAAAGTAATTTTCCTTTATAACCAGTCACCCAACAGTTGTGACAGATAAACCCTTCTTTAGAGATGACAAATTCTCTCTAAAGTTGAGATCTTTTAGCTTCATATCTTGGGTTTTGAACAAGATACAAATAGACTTTTCATCTTCATATCTTGGGCTTTGAACAAGATACAAATAGACTTTTCAGCTTCATATCTTGGGCTTTGAACAAGACACCAAAAACACCCATTTCCTCCCATAGAATAGGAGGAACTACGAACGATCTGATTTCCCTGTTTCGGTAAACGGGAATACGTAGGCATAAGATTGAAAGAAAAATCTTAGCGAGCACACTAAACAAAAAACCTAAATCCCATACTCTCACATCAAAAAGCATCAGTCCTAACGTCCTAATCCTTGTTCCCCGCCAGAAACCTTTTGTCTAGATAAAAAGAAAGAAACTGTATTGGCGAAAATACAAATAACCAGTACAAAGTGTAACGCCCGTTTATTTAATTAAGTATTTAATTAAATATAAATGTAGTATGTTGTGTTGATTCGCGATGATTAGAGTATTTGTGTCGATTTAAGTTGATTCCGGAATATCGGAATATTATGTTGATGTTTCTAAGTTGGTTCGAGTTGAATTGATTTAAGTTGTGGAAATAATATTGGATATTTTCCGTCTATGGTTAAATATGTTGATTTGGTGGTTTGGACGATTTATTTGATAGTCGGTAATTAGTCGATTTAGTCGAGAGAAATAATATTAGAATTAATATTATGGAATATAAGCGTATTTTATTTAAGTGGACTTATTTTATGGTTGTGTGTAGTAAGATTGGGGGGTGAAGATAGTAGGCCCAATAAGAATAATAAAATAATAGTATTATTATTATTAGTATTATTATTAATTGGGTTGGTTGAGAAAAAAAGGAAATTAGGTTTTGATTAGTGGAGAAAAATAAGGATTGAGAGAAGGAGTAAAACATGTTGTACGTGAAAAGTTACAAGAGGAAGTTTTGGAGAAATTGATCGTGGAAGTTACAGAGGAAAAAGTCTTAGAGAAGAATAAGGGTTTTAGAGGAGAGAAAATAGCTTGGAAGCAAAGAAGGAGAAAGAAGAACTCATGATCATATCTCTATTTTCGCACTTATGGTACAGCCTCCACTAAACAGGTGATAACTTTTTACTTGTAATTCCGATTAAAGCGATTCTTGAATTTCTGGAAAGCTTACGAAATTCCCTTCAATTTGATATACGATTTCGTGTCAATAAGTTCGGTATTAAAGGAGAAAAACGCATTTAAAGTTTGGGAGTTCATGCTGGAAATGGGTCAAATAGTAGTTACGGGATTGATGATGATGGAGGCTGAATTTTGGTCAAGATAGGAACTCAATGGCAGCATGTTCATATTTCTAATCTCCATGGATGCAAGAGGAGAGGAAAAGAGGCAGAGCGAAGAGAGAAGCAGTTAGGCTTGGAGTTTTGTAGAGGGGATACGGGAGAATTGCCGTCGGAGCCAAGTCGGAAAAGTCGATCGAAAATTCGAGCGGCCATCAATCTAAGGTAAGGGTGGGGTTCGAATGTTATAACCGGGTATATGATAATTGATACGTGTGATTGGGATTTATATAATTTTCTACTAAATGTGTTGAAGTGTATTGATGAATTGGTTTTGTTTTTGTGGAATTTGATGTTTTCTAGATTGTTTGGTTATTGTTCTATAGTGTTAAACTTAGGATGGAATTTGGTTAAATCGATAGAAACTGATGTTTTCGCGGACGAAAGTCGGAATAGATTGCGTAGTTGTGTCGAGAAATGTTAGGTCGTGATCTAGTATGCTTGTTTCATCGAATTTGGTTGATTTTGTAAGTTTTTGCATTTTTGGAGATGTAGGGGTTTAAGATTCGGATTGAAATCGAAAGTCGTAGAATTCACGTTTGATGGTTCCAAATCACTACTATATGTTTGGTATGAATGAGTAGGTGTTTGTTTCGAAGAAAATAATTGAATCGGTCAGATTTTCGGACGAAAATGCAAAATCCCGTAGGGCTGTTATGCAGAAAAATTATGGTTTCGAAAAGTTTGGAAAATTAATATCTTTTGATCCGTAAGTCAGTTTTGACCCCCGTTCGAAGCGTTGGAAACCTAACGAGATATTCTTTCTAGGAAAAATGGTTTTGAGGTCTGTATCTAGTTTAATTATAGCAGAAAACTGAAACCGTATCGTTGTGTTGATTTTACAGTCGTGAATGTGTGCGATTGAGGTGTTATCGTGCAATATGCGTCAACAATGTTAACCGATTAATAATGCAGAGGAATAGCAATGATGTGGGGACTTAGAAATAACAGTAGCAGGTTTTGTATCAAAGTTGAATTTAATGACAGTAACATGATTTAGTAGCATTCGAGATTTGATATCAGGGAATCAAATAAATAGAAACAGTGGAAATTAGTAGCAATGGTGGAGGTTGATGAAAATAGTACCGAATAGTGATATTAGTAGTTTTAACCGATATAATTGTTTAACCGAAATTAGTTGAAATTTTGCAGAAGTAATTCGTAAGTGGTTGTAGTTATTTTTGGTTGGTTGATGTATGGAGTTAGTCGAATAAGTAGAATTAAGCGGTAAGATTAGTTGTCCGGTATTAGTTGAAAATTTACGAGGTAGTTCGTGTATACGAGTAGATACGTGAATTGTGTTTATTTTGTTAAAATAGGTTGATTACGCTGACTTGCAGGTACAGCTGACAATTAAATTGTCCCGGTTTATGGGCATTGTCAATTGTAGGTCTGACGACCAATGTTGGATTAAGTTGTTGCAGCTGATGCATATTTTATGTTTTGTTGTTGCTGAATATGTTGTTGTTTATAAGTTGTTATTGATTAAGTTGTGGGCCTATGGCCAGTGTTGAAGCGACGTTGAGTACCTCTGTTGTTGGTACAGTGTAGAATTGTTGATGTTGTGGTTGTTGTCGCATGCATAGCATATCATTATTAAGTTGGCCTGGACTGGCAAAAAGTTAAAGTTGAAGGCTTATGCCTTGATGCCTCGATAACCTAGCAGTGTTTAAGTTGGGAGTTCTGCTCCGTGTTTAAGTTGGGAGTTCTTCTCCGTGTTTAAGTTGGAAGTTTTGCTCCAATGGTACCACATGCATGTGCATAGTTGAGTCGCATTTGAGTTGCATGTTGAAGTTGTTAATATTATTACGTTGTTGTTGATTGTTGGTGTTGTTGATATAAGTTGTTATTGTTGTGAGTTATTGTTGTTATATATTGTTATTGCTGTAAGTTGTCGCTTGATACAGGTTGTTGTTATAGGTTGTTGTTTGTTATAAGTTGTGGTTGCTCTTAAGTTGTTTACTAATAGTTGTTGTATGACTGTTGTATGAAGCGGTGAAATTTGTGTGATTCTAATCTAATATATTAATTATCATGCCTTTGATTATATTTTTCGATATCTCACCCCTTCTGTAATGATGTTACCTATTATGGGTAACTGAGCAGGTACTCAAGAATAGCTGTGAAGGTTTGAAGTCTTAGTCGCTGTTAGTTCAAGTTGGTGTCATGCTCTGATACGTAGCACTCGGGGGGAAATGTTTTGTTTATGTTGTTGTTCCTAATTGTTGTTATTACAATAATTCTTGAATAATTATAAATTGAAGTTTTGATCTAGTTGAATAAAGTGAATATGATTTATAAGTTGTGAAGGCCGAATGCTATGTATCTATTTTAAAAAGAAATACAGGTTTATGTTATTGGTTTTGTTGTTCAAGTTGAAAATGTGACATCTCATTTGTTTTATGTTGAAAATTTTGCACTCTGATTTTTAATAAACGTTGGGTAGAAAATGGGGTGTTACATTAGTGGTATCAGAGCCTGGTTGGTCTGTCCGGCCAAGTTGTCTAATGTTGTTTATCCCTTAGTACGCGACAAGTGTGTGGAACACTGTCGGTACTTGTTTGTTTTCCTAATCGGTGGTATGCAGGAGTTGGTTTGAAACAATTGGGGGAGAAGTTTACTTCTCAGAGATGTTTGTAGTATGTGAAGTTGAATCAAGGTGATATTGATCGTAGGAGTACAAGTGTTGTCAGAACTGTGTTGTTACGAATCGACGAAAGTATAGACTCATGATTTTATCTGTTGGTCTAGTTGAGACATTTGAAGGAGGACAAGTCAGTATGATCGATGTTTGCTTCTCGGAGAAGAGAGGGCAACGTGACGAATAGTGATATGCAAGTGGAGTATAGCTGGAGTAAAGTCGGATGATTTTCAGAGTTGAGTGAAAAACAAGAATTGTTGGAAGAGTTTGGAAGCAAGAGAAAGAGGTAGAGCTCATGTTCACCAATTTCGGTTTTTATTTTCACATTTATGGAACAACCTTCAGTATAAGAGGCATAACTTTCTACTCGTAACTCCGATGAAAGCGATTCTGGAATTTTCGGAAAGTTTACGAAATTACCTATAGTTTGCATATACGATTGGTCTTCAGGAAGTTTGTGAAGAGGGAGAAAAGTGCGTTTTAATATTTGGGTCTGATGCTGATTTTTGGAAAATTCTGCATATGGAAATTCTGAACCAGTCCCGTTGTAAGGATGATAACTTTTTACTCGTAACTCGGATTCAAGCGATTCTTGAAGTTCTGGAATCTTTACGAAATTCTCTTCATTTTAGAATATGATTTTGTGATTGAGAGGTCTGTATTGAAAGAGATATATGTGGTTGAAGTTGAGCGACTACTGCTGAAAAATTTGGAAAGATGAAGCCTAGTGTGAAATTTTGATAAGAATAATATGTTAGTAATTATAAGGATGTGACGGTATCTGAGAATGCATCGAGATGCAATTTATGTTGAATAAGGAGAATTAAGTGATGATGTCATGTGATAGTAATGTTGAGAAGAAGACGGATGGTTGATTTGCAACGTTAAAAATTTTAACTTGGATAAGAGTTGTAATTGGAGCGAGCCGAGTTAGATAGTACTTGAAGTAGTAGCGATTCCAGTGTTGGAAAGATATTTAATAATTGGGTTGTGCTACGAGCATGTATAAGAGATTATATATTGGATTTTTGACGTTTTGGTATAATTGACGAAGTTGAAATTAAGGAAACTAAGAAGACGTTGATAAGCCTCGGAGAGTTGGCGGAGCATTGTGCTTACGGACTTTGGGCACAAGTTGTAGTATGCTATTGTGTTGGGTAATGATGATTTATGCCGCTGTTATGGTTGCCGAATGTCTATTGACAAATTGAGGAACTGATCACCCTTAATCTCTTGTTGATAGTAGACAGAATCATAATTGATGGATAGATGTGTCGTGCCAACTAGTATAGTACGTATTTGAATTGGTTGAAGTCAAGCCAAGTGCTTGTGGATTGTTTATTTTGTCGATGTAGATTCATATATGAGCATATTAGTTGAATTTAAGGATGATGGCATGAGGTTGCGATTTAATTGATGAATAGTATGGAAATTCGCAGTTGAGTTCTGGGTAATTTGAGAATTGAGTTGCAAGTAGAAAAAGAAGTGAAGTTATAAGTTGAATTGTAACAGTGGAACTTTTGGTTGGTAAAGATGAGTTACTTGGTTGTGTTAATTCGGATAAGAATTTATGAAGAATTGTGTCAGTATGAGTAAAAGTCGATAATTTGGTTTGTTGGATTAGTTGGAAAGGAAAAGATGATTTATCTGGTTGAAGTTAATTGTACACAGGTACCCTATGTTGTTGTAATGATGTTGCGTGTTTAAGATGATTTTCGAGGAACGTGTAAATAGGAGATGGTAAAATTGTAGTTATGTTTTATGATAATTGGGAAGTAGTCGCCGTTGTAATTATGTTGAACGTTCAGAGGTGTTGTCTTACGGATCTAAGTTCGAAGTATTCAGTAACTACAAAAGTGTAGAATACCTGTTGGGATGGAATTTCCGAAGAGTTAAGTCGAAAGTCTTTTGTTATGTCGGTTTTGGCGATTGAGAAGTTGGGAATAAAATGGGTAGACTTGATACTTTGCAAGTAATCAGAGTGCGCAGCGAACGCGTGGTGTTGTACAATTGTTCATGCGTGAGCAACAACGATGTTGGTAGGTTGGTTGTATTGATGTCGTGTTTAAGTTGGGTGATCGTATGTTGTTGCGTTCTAGTTCTTAAACCGGCAAATTCTTAAGTTGGTTACTCTTTATGTTATGATGTTAAGTTGTCAAGTGTGTCGCATGAGTAGTATTCGGATTGTTTTCGCCGTCGATGTTATGAATTGTTTGTATTATACGTAGGTTGCCTTCGGAGATGAGAGTTGAGTAGTCGGATGGAATCACATAGTTGGAGTAGTTGTAACGGATGAATTTTCGAGGACGAAAATGTTCTAAGTGGGGGAGAGTTGTAACGCCCGTTTATTTAATTAAGTATTTAATTAAATATAAATGTAGTATGTTGTGTTGATTCGCGATGATTTGAGTATTTGTGTCGATTTAAGTTGATTCCGGAATATCGGAATATTATGTTGATGTTTCTAAGTTGGTTCGAGTTGAATTGATTTAAGTTGTGGAAATAATATTGGATATTTTCCGTCTATGGTTAAATATGTTGATTTGGTGGTTTGGACGATTTATTTGATAGTCGGTAATTAGTCGATTTAGTCGAGAGAAATAATATTAAAATTAATATTATGGAATATAAGCGTATTTTATTTAAGTGGACTTATTTTATGGTTGTGTGTAGTAAGATTGGGGGGTGAAGATAGTAGGCCCAATAAGAATAATAAAATAATAGTATTATTATTATTAGTATTATTATTAATTGGGTTGGTTGAGAAAAAAAGGGAATTAGGTTTTGATTAGTGGAGAAAAATAAGGGTTGAGAGAAGGAGTAAAACATGTTGTACGTGAAAAGTTGCAAGAGGAAGTTTTGGAGAAATTGATCGTGGAAGTTACAGAGGAAAAAGTCTTAGAGAAGAATAAGGGTTTTAGAGGAGAGAAAATAGCTTGGAAGCAAATAAGGAGAAAGAAGAACTCATGATCATATCTTTATTTTCGCACTTATGGTACAGCCTCCACTAAACAGGTGATAACTTTTTACTTGTAATACTGATTAAAGCGATTCTTGAATTTCTGGAAAGCTTACGAAATTCCCTTCAATTTGATATATGATTTTGTGTTAATAAGTTCGGTATTAAAGGAGAAAAACGCATTTGAAGTTTGGGAGTTCATGCTGGAAATGGGTCAAATAGTAGTTACGGGATTGATGATGATGGTGGCTGAATTTTGGTCAAGATAGGAACTCAATGGCAGCATGTTCATATTTCTAATCTCCATGGATGCAAGAGGAGAGGAAAAGAGGCAGAGCGAAGAGAGAAGCAGTTAGGCTTGGAGTTTTGCAGAGGGGATACGGGAGAATTGCTGTCGGAGCCAAGTCGGAAAAGTCGATCGGAAATTCGAGCGGCCATCAATCTAAGGTAAGGGTGGGGTTCGAATTTTATAACCGGGTATATGATAATTGATACGTGGGATTGGGATTTATATAATTTTCTACTGAATGTGTTGAAGTGTATTGATGAATTGGTTTTGTTTTTGTGGAATTTGATGTTTGCTAGATTGTTTGGTTATTGTTCTATAGTGTTAAACTTAGGATGGAATTTGGTTAAATCGATAGAAACCGATGTTTTCGCGGACGAAAGTCGGAATAGATTGCGTAGTTGTGTCGAGAAATCTTAGGCCGTGATCGAGTATGCTTGTTTCATCGAATTTGGTTGATTTTGTAAGTTTTTGCATTTTTGGAGATTTAGGGGTTTAAGATTCAGATTGAAATCGAAAGTCGTAGAATTCACGTTTGATGGTTCCAAATCACTACTATATGTTTGGTATGAATGAGTAGGTGTTTGTTTCGAAGAAAATAATTGAATCGGTCAGATTTTCGGACGAAAATGCAAAATCCCGTAGGGCTGTTATGCAGAAAAATTCTGGTTTCGAAAAGTTTGGAAAATTTATATCTTTTGATCCGTAAGTCAGTTTTGACTCCCGTTCGAAGCGTTGGAAAGCTAACGAGATATTCTTTCTAGGAAAAATGGTTTTGAGGTCTGTATCTAGTTCAATTATAGCAAAAAATTGAAACCGTATCGTTGTGTTGATTTTACCATCGTGAATGTGTGTGATTGAGGTGTTATCGTGCAATATGCGTCAACAATGTTAACCGATTAATAATGCAGAGGAATAGCAATGATGTGGGGACTTAGAAATAACAGTAGCAGGTTTTGTATCAAAGTTGAATTTAATGACAGTAACATGATTTAGTAGCATTTGAGATTTGATATCAGGGAATCAAATAAATAGAAACAGTGGAAATTAGTAGCAATGGTGGAGGTTGATGAAAATAGTACCGAATAGTGATATTAGTAGTTTTAACCGATATAATTGTTTAACCGAAATTAGTTGAAATTTTGCATAAGTAATTCGTAAGTGGTTGTAGTTATTTTTGGTTGGTTGATGTATGGAGTTAGTCGAATAAGTAGAATTAAGCGGTAAGATTAGTTGTCCGGTATTAGTTGAAAATTTACGAGGTAGTTCGTGTATACGAGTAGATACGTGAATTGTGTTTATTTTGTTAAAATAGGTTGATTACGCTGACTTGCAGGTACAGCTGACAATTAAATTGTCCCGGTTTATGGGCATTGTCAATTGTAGGTCTGACGACCAATGTTGGATTAAGTTGTTGTAGCTGATGCATATTTTATGTTTTGTTGTTGCTGAATATGTTGTTGTTTATAAGTTGTTATTGATTAAGTTGTGGGCCTATGGCCAGTGTTGAAGCGACGTTGAGTACCTATGTTGTTGGTACAGTGTAGAATTGTTGATGTTGTGGTTGTTGTCGCATGCATAGCATATCATTATTAAGTTGGCCTGGACTGACAAAAAGTTGAAGTTGAAGGCTTATGCCTTGATGCCTCGATAACCTGGCAGTGTTTAAGTTGGGAGTTCTGCTCCGTGTTTAAGTTAGGAGTTTTGCTCCGTGTTTAAGTTAGGAGTTCTGCTCCGTGTTTAAGTTGGGAGTTTTGCTCCAATGGTACCACATGCATGTGCATAGTTGAGTCGCATTTGAGTTGCATGTTAAAGTTGTTAATATTATTACGTTGTTGTTGATTGTTGGTGTTGTTGATATAAGTTGTTATTGTTGTGAGTTATTGTTGTTATAAATTGTTATTGCTGTAAGTTGTCACTTGATACAGGTTGTTGTTATAAGTTGTTGTTTGTTATAAGTTGTGGTTGCTCTTAAGTTGTTTACTAATAGTTGTTGTATGACTGTTGTATGAAGCGGTGAAATTTGTGTGATTCTAATCTAATATATTAATTATCATGCCTTTGATTATATTTTACGATATCTCACCCCTTCTGTAATGATGTTACCTATTATGGGTAACTGAGCAGGTACTCAAGAATAGCTGTGAAGGTTTGAAGTCTTAGTCGCTGTTAGTTCAAGTTGGTGTCATGCTCTGATACGTAGCACTCGGGGGAAAATGTTTTGTTTATGTTGTTGTTCCTAATTGTTGTTATTACAATAATTCTTGAATAATTATAAATTGAAGTTTTGATCTAGTTGAATAAAGTGAATATGATTTATAAGTTGTGAAGGCCGAATGCTATGTATCTATTTTAAAAATAAATACAGGTTTATGTTATTGGTTTTGTTGTTCAAGTTGAAAATGTGACATCTCATTTGTTTTATGTTGAAAATTTTGCACTCTGATTTTTAATAAACGTTGGGTAGAAAATGGGGTGTTACACAAAGGCCCCTCGCATTGATAGCATTGGTAACCTAACAGACCGCTGTTTAAACTCAGTATGCAAGCAGGGTTAATTGGAGACATCTATTTCCTTTCCTTCATCAGCTCACAATAGGATAAAAAATGAATCGACCTGTAGTTTAAGCTCAAACCGCAGAGAGCGATCAGCGCTTAAGAACCGCGTCCAAAATCGCTCGCTACAGAAAAAATGGCGCCCACCGTGGGGCCTTTCAAAGTTAGATCTAGGCACGGTCTTCCTTTTTATCTCTTGTGTGATGCCACAGATTGGGGCTTCCGCCGGGGAACCCATTTCTGTCAGGAACTTAAGATTCATAGCTTTAAAAGGTCTAGGATGTTTTAGGACAAATATATATACTGCTTTTCCTAATTGCTATACATGTTTATTTTTCTGCTAATGGGAATACGGGTGATGCCGTATGTGGAAAGATTGAGTATACACTTAAGATAAGTGATGGCGACGAGGTCGACCATCAACCTCAGTGGAGGCTGACCAACGCAACCCATTCTCTCACCTAGACAATGGGCCGGTTGTTAAGTCTGAGAAGCTGAGGAGCCAAACCCTTTCGTAGTGTGGAAACTATCGGAAATAGTTGTTACGGGATACTACCTTCATTTGAGGCTGGTGATCTATTCTCGGTGAATGGCACTTACTCTAAGATCGCTCTACAACTCGCTGGCGATCCGCTTGTTGTTTTGCTTTCCTGGGAGGAGCTGATGATAATGAGTACAGGTACAAAAATCACCCTAGTATAAACCTTTGGGGGATGGGTAGAGCCTTGACTTCATGACAACGACCCTTTGACCCCATGTTTTTTCTATGTTTTTGTGTGTTGCATTCATGCATTCATTTAAAAAACATTAAAACATTCAAAAAAATCTTCTCTTCTAGTCTCTCTGTTTTTCAAATTAAACTAAGACTGTGATTGCAAATATCAGAGAGAGGGATTGCACTAATGGATTTCGGTAGAAGGAGAACTCATACGTACACCTTCAAGGTTCCAAAACTAGAGGATTTGAGAAGGTTAGCGCGGATGATCACTAACCCAGAGGCTTTCAGATCCAAGCACGGAGGTTTGCTACCACTGTTAAGAGTCCATGTGATTGAGGGAATCATGGATGCGCTCATTCAGTTTTATGATCCAGTTTATCACTGTTTCACATTCCTGGATTACCAGCTAGCACCAACGCTGGAGGAGTATTCTCATCTGATCGATTTACACATCACAGATCGAGCTCCATTTTCTGGACTGGAAGAAATTCCAAACAATCAGACCATTGCAAGAGCAATTCATTTGGACGAGTCTGAGGTCAGGACTCACATGACCGCTAAGGGTGGCATCCAAGGTTTGCCAGCCCAGTTCTTGACAAAGAAAGCCCTGTATTTCGCCAGTATAGGAAACGTGACTGCTTTTGAAAGCATCTTTGTCTTGCTCACCTACGGGTTATTTTTGTTTCCCAACATCAATAAATTCGTCGATATTAACTCCATTAAGGTTTTTCTCATTGGAAACCCTGTGCCGACTTTGCTCGCAGATGCGTATCATTCTGTACATTTGGGAAATTTGTACAGCGGAGGGGAGATCACATGTTGTGTACCTCTGCTTTACAAATGGTTTATCTCTCACTTGCCCAAGTCTGCTGCTTTTTGGGATTGCAAGAGTGCCTTACGTTGGTCGCAGAAGATCATGTCTCTTACCAACTCTGATATAGATTGGTGTAATAGGATTTATGAGGGAATTAGGATCATTGACCGTTGTGGAAACTTCCCCAACGTACCCCTCATAGGAACTAAAGGAGGAATCAACTACCATCCGGTATTGGTTCGCCGTCAATTTGGATACCCGATGAGACACATCCCACTGGGTGTTCATCTGGAAGGTCTTTTCTTCAAAGAAGGAGAAAGTGACAGAGCACTAAAGATGGAAATAGTGCAAGCTTGGAAGCACGTTCATAAGAAAGGACAATAGTCTCTAGGAAAACCGGAATGTGTCTCGGTGGAGCCTTATCTCCATTGGGTACAAACTAGAGCTCTCAAGCTAAAAATACCTTATCCTCGTTACAGAATTCTTCCGCCGAAGGAATCTGTCATGTACTTCATGACGGAAACTGAAAAGCTTCAGGTTACTCTCAACAAAGTTCAACGGGAGAGAAGGTCTTGGAAGAACAAGTACAGCACCCTCGACGTAGAGTGCATCAAAATACAGCAATTACTGAAAGAAAAAGATGCTCTGATTGAAATTTTGGAGCAGCATGCTGTAGAGAATCAAGATGACCAAAGGAATTTGCTCGCTCCTTTCACCTGGAAAAGGAATGGCAACCCGACAACGGCCCAAGAGCCTCGGTCAAAGAAAAGGAAGATACCAGAATCAGCACCCGATTTCTCTTTAGAGAGGACTCGGGACCCATTAGTTTAGGTTTCTGTTTCCGCACCTTGTAATCTACTGTATTTCCGTTTCTGTAAACCTTTGAATTCAATAAAAAGGGGTTTCCCCACCGTTTGATATTTGCAATCTAATTGTCGAAGTTTATCTTTAAACCAAAAAACAATTAATATAATCATTGCATTCATCATTCTCACATCGCGTATTCTTCTTACCTACGAATCTCACGTTTGTGTCTCGGTTCTAGAGTCAAACTGTCTCATTCGTATAATACTCGGGCCAATCGTCAGAAAAAGATGGATGATCTTGAGGAAGAAAACAGAGAGTTGAAGGAAGAGATTGACGCTTTGAGAGAGGATATGAGAAAGTTTCGTAACGACATGCAAGCCATGGCGGAAGCTCAGCTACAAAGAACTGTGATCTCAGAGATCACCTCAACGCCCATAGTGGAGAAGTATGATCCTAGGTATCAAATGCCGAAAGATCGTCCCTGGGGCATGCCTGTTAACTATATCCCGGAAGGATATGTTCCGCCGATCACTGAGGATCAGGGAATCACAACAGAAGCCGCTGGGCCTGAAGGTTACAAACTTCGGGAAAGCGAAGATGCCAGGGGCATATTGAAGACTCATGAAGGTTACAAACTTTGGGAGACGCCAAGACTCACTACCGTAGTTACGGTACCACCCCCTGTGGTGCACACTGTCTCGGAAGGGCAGATTCCACATACACCTTCTGGTAAGAAGGAAACTATGTTTGACAGAATGGAGGAATTCCAGGAGCAGTTCTTGGAAATGCAGAAGGAGCTGCAAGCCATTCGCGGTCAGGATCTATTTGGAAAGGACGCCGCAGACCTCTGCTTGGTCCCCAATGTGAAAGTCCCGCACAAATTCTAGGTGCCCGACTTTGAAAAGTACAAGGGTAACTCTTGCCCTCAAAGCCATCTAGTGATGTACACTCGGCAGATGTCAGCTCAGACGGAGAATCAGGACCTACTGATTCACTACTTTCAGGATAGTTTAACTGGTGCCGCACTCAAATGGTACATGGGTTTAAACCGTGCCACGATCAGCACATTCATAAATCTTGGCACTGCCTTCGTCCAACAATACAAATACAATTTGGACATGGCACCCGACAGAGATCAACTCAGATCGATGTCACAAAAGGACAAGGAAACCTTTAAGGAGTACGCTCAAAGGTGGCGTGAGATTTCCGCTCAAATTTGTCCACCTCTGGAGGAAAAAGAGATGACAAAGATCTTCTTAAAGACCTTAAGCTCATTTTACTATGACCGAATGGTTGCCAGTGTGCCCAGTGATTTCACCGAGATGGTCGGCATGGGCGTACGTCTTGAGGAAGCCGTCCGAGAAGGACGTTTGGCAAAAGACACTGGATCGACGAGCGGTACTAAAAAATACGGTAATGCTCTCTCTAAGAAAAAAGAGCAAGATATTGGGAATATCTCTCTCGAAAAGCAAAGGCGTCGGTATCAACCAGTAGCAGCGGTAACTCCTGCTATCAACCCTGCGTCTATTCCTACGTATCAACCTCAGGTTGCACAGAGCCAACCTGATCAACAAAGGACACAACAGCCTCTTCAGCAGGCTCGTCCTCCATACAACAACAACCGTACAACACGGCCACCAGGATTTGATCCTATACCCGTGTCGTACACAGAGCTGTTTCCATTACTACTGGCTAAGGGGCACATTCAAACTAAATCTCCTCTTACAGTACCGGAAAATCCGCCTTTTTGGTTTAAGGTGGATCAGACATGCCCTTATCATCAAGGAGGTCCAGGGCATAACATAGAGACTTGTCTAAATTTCAAGTCCGACGTGTAAAAACTTGTTAGGAGCGGGGTCTTATCCTTCAAAGATACGAATCCTAATGTTCTCACAAATCCGCTGCCTCAACACGAGAAGGCTGCAGTCAATTTGATAGAATGAGAGACTAACGATGTCTATCAAATTCACGATGTACTTTTGTTGAAGACCAATTTGGTCAAGATGCATTGTAGACAGAGTGGATATGGCCATGTGCCACCTCATAACTATCATCAGTGTGATATCTACTCTAAAGACAATCAAGGATGTTCTGTAGTGCAAGCAGCTCTACAGGAACAAATGGATCTCAGATGGATCCAAGAGCACCGAGTTCGTGGAGTTAACATGGTCTACACAAACTCTAACATCATTAAGAACCACGACATCCGTGCAATGAATGTTAACTTGGTGGAAATGCACTCAAGGCAAAGCCAGTATCATAATCTGCCGCGACACGATTACAGTTCCTATCTGACTTGCTCGGTAAACAAACAGGGATGCTCTTTCATACAGGAGGCCCTCCAGCGACAGATGGATCTTGGATGGATCCAAGACTACCATGATAGGAACCCTTATCAGATCAACATGGTTCAGATCTTTGATATTCGCATGATGAATACTAACCTGGTAGAGTTACATACTGACCAGGTCCAGCTCGGATTCTTAATATCACATGACTATCAAAGCTGTAAAGCGGGTTGCGAAAACGATCGAGGTTGTACCCTTGTCCAGGAGGCACTTCAGCACTTGTTAAATCACTGGTGGATGCCAATTTATATGGATGAAGATACTCAACAGATTAGTATCAATAACAGAAACCCCACTCGGCGTCAGAGTCAGGATGTCCGATCTGTGGAAGCTAACCTAGTGAGGTTACATTGTATTCAAAGTGGGCGTGGCCAGGTGCCACCGCACAACTATGAATGTTGCGGCGTCTGTTCGAAAAGTAACCGAGGGTGTTACCTTGTAAGAGTAGCTCTTCAGGGTCAGGTCGATCGTGGAGAAATCTGTCCATATCTGGGTTCTGGACCCATCAACTAGACGCCGAACTACCTTGCCGAGCAAGTTGAGGATGTTGTAACGATCTCTGGTCATCACAGGACCAGGGATGTTTTTGCCATTATCCCTCTACTTGACGAATCTAAAGTTCCCAACCGGGAACGAATCGAGATCACTTACGATGGTCAGAAAAATTAGAAGGTTCCCATAGTCATCTATCTACCGGGACCACTACCGTATGAGTCAGCTAAGGCTATCCCTTACAAATACGGTGCAACGATAATTGAAAATGGAAAGGAAATTCCATTACCTTCCATCGTGAATATTGCAGACATCAGTTGTGTAACACGGAGTGGTAGAATCTTCAACCGAGGAGTTGGAGAACTTAACAAAGAAAAGGAACTTCAGACGGAAGCTCCCGATCCACCAGTCGGTCAATCCAGTAATCCCGACCTTTCAAAAAATAATGATGAGATGCTGAAGCTCATCCAAAGGAGTGAATACAACATTGTCGATCAACTGTTACAAACTCCTTCAAAGATCTCGGTATTATCGCTGTTACTCAGTTCAGAAGCCCACAGGGAGGCTCTACAGAAAGTCTTGGAGCAAGCCTTTATGGAACAAGATGTAACAATCAGACAGTTCGATAGGATTGTCTCTAACATCACTTCCTGCAATAATTTGGGGTTTAGTGATGAGGAATTACCTGAAGAGGGTCGCCGTCATAACATGGCACTTAATATCACAGTTAACTGCCAGGACGATGCTTTAGCCAGTGTACTGGTAGACACAGGGTCAGCCCTGAATGTTATGCCAAAGTCCACTTTGATGCAATTATCATTCAAAGGCCCTCCGATGAGAATCAGCGAGGTCGTCGTCAAAGCGTTCGACGGATCCAGAAAAACAGTTATCGGCGAAGTTGATCTTCCCATAACTATCGGTCCTCATACTTTCCAAGTCACTTTCCAGGTCATGGACATCCGAGCAACGTACAGTTGTTTATTAGGAAGACCTTGGATACATCAGGCTGGAGCGGTTACTTCGACCCTCCACCAAAAGCTAAAATTTGTCAAGGACGATCAACTTGTCACAGTTTGTGGGGAACAAGCCTTGCTTGTAAGCAACTTGTCATCATCTACTGGTATAGAACCCGAGGAGGTTATTGGAACTCAATTCCAAGCACTGTCGGTGAGCAAGAAAAATCAGTTCAGAGGAGGAACCTCGATTTCCTCATACAAAGATGCTATCAAAGCGGTCGAGAGTACCGATACAACAGGATGGGGACAGCTTATCATTCCTACTGGCAATAAAACAAAGAAGGGTCTTGGTTTTTCTGCAACCTGTACCCAGACAGCTGCCAATGATGAAAGTCTTCATCCCCTTCAAAACTTCTTCCACAGTGGAGGTTTTCTTCACCCGGTGTCTCAAGCAGTACATGCTATCAATGAGGAAGATCCCTCTGACACGGATGAAGAATGGAAGTCCTATCTTAATGAGGACGGTTATATGTCTCAGGAAGAGGTGCCTATACCATTTTGCTATACCGCACAAAGTCCGAGATTTATACCAAGGTCAGACGTCGAAATGATATATGGAGATTGTGATCCGGAAGGGTGCCGTGCTCCGCCAAATTCATTAGAGGAGGACACTCTGATGAAAGACAACTTTGACCACGATTACTATGGCCCAATGGATGGTCTGCCAATGTGGCAGCCCTACCCAAGAAACTTGGGGCCGGAAAGTCCGCCGAGTAATGAAACTCAGCTGAGCATCATCGAACAGAATACCTGTGTCCCCACCATGTCATGGGATCAACACTCAGGTTATTCAGAAACTGCTCAACATGAAGATGAATTCGCAACGTTTGCAGGACTTGAATTCATCAACTATGCTTTTCCTGCGGTCAACATCATCGAGAGAGATAACTCCTCCAGTTCCAAAGAAGTTTGGGACACCTTGGGACAACCAAGTGGAAAATACGACTATATGGTCAGGTACACCGCTCCCGAAAGCTCTCGTATCAGGCTCGAAGATATCCAGCCTACTGGATGGGGAGGTACAGCTGAGAGCACAAATGCTATGTAAAATGCAACAGAGGAATTCTCCTACGACAATTCTGCCTGGGAGACAGATTCCAATGATCCCGCTCCACCAGAAATTAGCGTCATTTCTGAAGACAAATCAAGGAAGGTGCCAGACTTTGTGATTCACCGAGGAGTTCGCCGCCAATGGGTTGCTGTCGAGGTTCCGAAGATCGTTCATCAGTCTAAGTAATTGCCATCTTTAACCTTTCACCCTGCCCAGGTGAAACAGATGTTTTGATAGGGCTCGCTTTCTGTAAATATCCCTCTTCGCTTCGCCCAAAGCGATAGAGTTTTGTTTTATAGGGCTGTAGTTTCAAGGATCGACTTATTCATTAATAAAATAACGTCGTTCTGTAATTTCCGCATTAATTGCTGTTTTCTCTTTTTGCTTTTTCAGAAAATGGTAATCCTAAAAAACAATTAAAAATAAAAACAAGCAGTAAAATAAATACACTGCACACACTTGCATTTTCTCTATCTCTTCTAAACACGAATCATACCGTCATGCAGATTGCTTGTTTTAAACCTCGTTGAAACATACGATCTGATGCCTTCTCCCAACTTTGAGTTCTCGGTATTTGGGGCTGAAGAAGAAAATGACGACGAAATTCCAGAAGAGATCTCCCGACTACTCAGACAAGAGGAAAGGTCCATTGAACCTCACAAAGAGCCGTTGGAAACGGTAAACTTGGGTTCAGAAAAAGAGAGAAAAGAAATCAGGATTGGGGCACTGCTCAGTCCAAATGCCAAAGAGAGTTTGATAAAGCTTCTCAGAGAATTCCCTGATGTATTCGCTTGGTCCTATCAGGATATGCCAGGGTTGGGTACCAGCATCGTGGAACATCACTTACCGTTGAGATCAGAATGTCCGCCAGTGAAGCAAAGGTTGAGACGCACTCACCCGGACATGGCCATCAAAATCAAAGAGGAGGTACAGAAATAGATTGATGCGGGTTTCCTCGCCACGTCAGAATATCCTCAATGGTTAACCAATATCGTACCCGTTCCGAAAAAGGATGGAAAGGTCAGAATGTGTGTCGACTACCGAGATATGAATAAGGCAAGTCCAAAGGACGACTTTCCTTTACCACACATTGACATGCTGGTGGACAGTACAGCAAAATTCAAAGTCTTCTCCTTCATGGATGGATTCTCGGGCTATAACCAGATCAAAATGGCGCCGAAAGACATGGAGAAAACTTCGTTCATTACCCCATGGGGTACCTTTTGCTACAAGGTAATGCCGTTCGGTTTGAAGAATGTCGGGGCAACCTATCAAAGGGCCATGGCTACTCTGTTTCATGACATGATACATAAAGAAATCGAAGTGTATGTCGATGATATGATTGCAAAATCAAAAACAGAGAGTGAACACGTTGAACATCTGTCAAAATTGTTCGAACGTCTAAGAAAATTCAAGCTCCGCTTGAATCCCAACAAGTGCACCTTCGGTGTCCGTTCAGGGAAACTATTAGGGTTCATCGTCAGCCAGAAAGGTATTGAGGTTGATCCTGACAAGGTCAAGGCCATTCGAGAAATGCCTTCTCCGAAAACTGAAAAACAAGTCAGAGGGTTCCTGGGACGTTTGAACTACATCTCCAGATTCATATTCCTTATGACCGCCACTTGTGTGCCGATTTTCAAATTACTCAAAAAGAACCAGGATTGCGTTTGGTCAGAAGATTTCCAAACTGCCTTCGACAGTATTAAGGAATATCTGTTGAATCCTCCGATTCTATCACCTCCAGTGGAAGGAAGACCATTGATCATTTACCTCACAGTCTTAGAGGACTCAATGGGATGTGTACTTGGCCAACAAGACGAAACCAAAAGGAAAGAGTCTGCCATTTACTATCTAAGCAAGAAATTCACCGACTGCGAGACTCGGTACACGATGCTCGAGAAAACTTGTTGCGCTTTGGCTTGGGCAGCCAAACATCTTCGCCAGTACATGATTCGTCATACTACTTGGTTGGTCTCCGAAATGGATCCAATCAAGTACGTTTTCGAAAGGCCTGCTCTCACGGGAAGAATTGCCCGTTGGCAGATGTTGTTATCAGAATATGACATAGAGTACCACGCTCAGAAAGCCGTTAAAGGGAGTATTTTAGCCGATTATTTGGCTCATCAACCGATTGACGATCAAGAACCAATCGGGTTTGACTTCCCAGACGAAGATGTCATGTATCTAAAAATGAAAGATTGCGATGAACCGTTACCCAGTGAAGGGCCAGAACCAGGTTCCCAATGGGGACTTATCTTTGACGGAGCAGTTAATCATTACGGAAACGGAATTGGGGCAATCATTGTTACCCCTCAGGGTACCCATATTCCTTTCACTGCTAGACTTACGTTCAAATGTACAAACAACGAGGCCGAATACGAAGCTTGTATTATGGGTCTCGAAGAAGCGATTGATTTAAGGATCAAAAACTTGGACGTATATGGTGACTCAACTCTGGTTATCAATCATATAAAAGGAGATTGGAACACATACCAATCAGGATTGATTCCTTACAAAGACTACGCAAGAAGGTTGCTACCTTTCTTCAACAGAGTCGAGTTTCATCACATCCCTCGTGAGGAGAATCCCATGGCTGATGCATTAGCCATTCTCTCTTCCATGATTAGTGTAGGTCAATGGAACGACCTACCTAAGATCGACATAATGTGCCTTGAAAGGCCCGCTTACATCTTCACGATTGAAGCAGTCATAGACGACAGACCTTGGTATCACGATATCAAATGCTTCCTTCAGAGACAAGGATACCCATCTGGGGCACTCAGAAAAGACAGGAAAACCCTCAGAAGATTGGCTGGAAACTTCTTCCTGAGCAGTGACACTCTCTATAAGAGAAATTTTGACATGGTCTTGCTCCGATGCGTCGACAGACCAGAAGCAGAAATGCTGATGAAAGAAATTCATGAAGGATCCTTTGGCACTCATGCCAACGGACACACAATGGCGAGAAAAATTCTGAGAACAGGGTACTACTGGTTGACAATGGAATCCGACTGCTACAAGTACATAAGGAGGTGTCGCAAGTGTCAGATATACTCCGACAAAATGCATGTACCGCCATCGCATCTCAAAGTTCTTTCTTCCCCGTGGCCTTTTTCCATATGGGGAATCGACATGATCAGCATGATTGAGCCCAAGGCTTCAAACGGACATCGGTTCATCCTAGTAGCCATTGACTATTTCACCAAGTGGGTCGAAGCAGCGTCATTCGCCAATGTAACTCGACAAGTGGTGGTCCGATTTATCAAAAACAATATCATCTGTCGTTATGGTGTTCCAAGCGAGATCATTACCGATAATGGATCTAACTTGAACAATAAGATGATGAAAGAGTTGTGTGCAGAGTTCAAGATTGAACACCATAATTCGTCTCCCTACCGACCAAAGATGAACGGAGCGGTAGAAGCGGCCAATAAGAACATCAAGAAGATCGTTCAAAAGATGGTTGTAACCTACAAAGACTGGCACGAAATGCTACCCTTTGCTCTTCACGGTTATCGCACATCTGTCCGCACTTCAACAGGGGCTACCCCTTTCTCTCTAGTGTATGGCATGGAAGCAGTGCTCCCCATAGAAGTAGAGATCCCGTCAATCCGAGTATTGATGGAAGCTAAGCTAACCGAAGCTCAATGGTGTCAAAGCCGACACGACGAACTGAATCTGATCGAAGAAAAGAGAATCACGACACTATGCCACGGTCAGTTGTATCAACAGAGAATGAAGAGGGCGTTCGACAAAAAGGTTCGACCTCGTGTTTCCAGAAAAGGAGACCTCGTGCTCAAGAAGATACAACAGTTTTTCACTGATTCGCGAGGTAAATGGACTCCGAATTATGATGGCCCCTATGTGGTCACGAAATCTTTCTCAGGCGGTGCCTTGAGACTTGCAACCATGGACGGAGAGGAATTTTCCTACCCCACAAATGTTGATGTAGTCAAGAAATACTTCGCCTAAACTAAAAAAAAAAAAAAAACGTCTCGGTGGATTGAAAACCCGAAAGGGCGGTCCAGGCAAAAGTTAGAGACAGAAAAAAATCATCCCGATGGATTGGAAACATCATAGTACAATCCAGGCAAAAATTAGGGATAATGGCAAGTAACTATGTTCAACAGAGGCAAGTCTCTCAGCAGCAGTAGTTACACCATCCATCGGAGGAAAACTCCAGTCAAGGTCATCTTCGACAGAAGCTCAGGATGCCCCGAATTCAAAGTTGGTAGAAGGATAGTGGTTGTTATGTTTCAACGTAGCCCTTTTCCCTGTAAATTACCATTTTCTAACTTTGTAAATACACTTTGGAATCACGCGTTTGGCTGATCTCCATTTTATCAATGAAATTTGAGCCTTTGTGCTTTTGTTTGTAATTCTTATTTGTTTTAGCTTTACGGAACGACGTTGTTAACATGATTAACGATTCTTGAAATAAAACAAAAATGAATTTACTTGTTAAAATTTTTTCTGCATTTTAATAAAGATGGAAATTTCTTTTGACTGTTGAACATCAAAAGAGCATCGATTGCGTCTCCAAAGGCGTTTGAACTTCAAAGTGCAGAATCAAAGTACTCCTTCTAGGCCCAGTGCGCCTGAATGAAGGGATCAACTGTGTCAGAGACTTTGTTTCGTCTGACACGCCTCGGCCGAGTTCTTATATCCTAAGCCCGATCAACGGTGCTCCGAACAGGGACTATCTCTCCTAAGCAAGGCGGAATTGCTATTCTGAACCAACGATACTTCTTCGCCCCGCGATGGCCGAGTATCCAGTCGTGTTCACCTGTCAGTTTGTATGTCGCGTCAGTTTTGTCAGCATAAACATACACACATCATGCATTATTGATTTGCATTCACATTTCATATTGCATCACTATCACTCTAGTCGGTCTTGTCCCCTAGTGATAGAAGTTCTCTCAATCGAGTCGTCAGTTCTTGCTTCGTCAGGAAACGCTGCGTCTGAACATTCTCTCTCCTCCAGTTTATTTCTGGATCAGAATTGGCCCTTGACCACTTTGATAACTTGAACCTCTGAAAGACCAGAGAACCTTCGACCGATGTCACTCTTCGCCATTGAAGATGATATCCTTGCTTTCCCGGATTAAGGAAAATCCCCAGAGAAAGCCTCCTAAGCAGAGATTTGGCAGTACAGCTGCCATTCTCCGAAAAACCCATCGATGAAAAGGTCATCGGCACCTCAAAATTGGATCCCATCATATGGCATTTCTCCGGAAAGATCCCGAGAAAAGAATGATGTAAGCCCCCAAACGAAAACAGTCTCTCAAGAGACTCGCTTTCCCCAGTAGAATCGACAAATGAAATCTCCAACAGAGAAGTTTGTACACCTCTACAACTCAGACGACTGGGTTCCCCAGCAAGTCTGACATCAAAACTTTTTCCACTCAAATGGCACCTCCCCAGGAAAATTCGGCGAGAAGTTTGAGGGAAATCTGCTACAAATAGCGTCCCTTGTCAATTAAGTTTATTGACAAAAGAAACTATGACCAGTTCCTGTGTAGGAAACCAGGATCGAGGGGAAGTTTACAAAGGAAACTAAGACCAGTTCCTTGGTAGGAAACCAGGATCGAGGGGAAGTTTATTTAAGATACTAAGACCAGTTCCTTGGTAGGAAACCAGGATCGAGGGGAAGTTTATTTCAGAAACTAAGACCAGTTCCTTGGTAGCAAACCAGGATCGAGGGGAAGTTTATTTCAGAAACTAAGACCAGTTCCTTGGTAGGAAACCAGGATCGAGGGGAAGTTTATTTCAGATACTAAGACCAGTTCCTTGGTAGGAAACCAGGATCGAGGGGAAGTTTATTTCAGAAACTAAGACCAATTCCTTGGCTGAAGACCAGGATCGGGGGGAAGTTTACCTTTTCTAAGCATCATTGCTTAGCTAAAGAAGATGAATGCGTAAGGTACCATTCATAACCACCATCAAAATTTCGGGTATTCCGATATTTAATCCTCTTGCACCCCGAATGCCCGAATACCTTCGTCATTCACACCTTCGGGTTCAAGAAGATTAAATAGGGGCATCTGTCATGCCCCAAATTTTGACCACTAAGATGTCCCATCATTGTGTCACTCATCATCACAATATGGAGTAACCATCATACCTCATTAGTCTTCCCAAAGATGGGTGAGCATCCACTACAATCAAAATTAGGGTTTCAAGCCCTCTCAGAGCCTTAGACAAAGGATCAATCAAGGAATGACATGATCTTCAACTTGTCTAAACCTCTCAAACATACACAAAGGATCAAAAAGGACTCCCACTTCAAGGATCAAGCACAAGGATGCTCCCTTCTAGGTGGATCAAGTCTCAAGATCGGCAGTGTCACCAAATTAGGGTTTTGGTCGACCAGGGCCTCCAGATGGAAATTTTTCATTTGGGCACAAGCCAATGATCCAAAAAATAACCTAATGTACTCCATGTAACCTCATGGACCCAATCATCAAGTCAATTTTGCCTCAGGGGATGCATTCATCAAAAATCAGGAATTAGGATTCTTGACCTAATTCACCCCTAAGTTGACATTTGGGACAAATCATGAGCCAAGACCTCAAGAGAGGGTTTGAGGGTCTCTAATGAACTATATTGATCCATTTGGAACAATGGATTAATCCAAGAAGCTTGAGCAACAAGTCTCAATTTCATCTGCACCACAATTAGGGTTTTAAGGGAAAAGTCAACTGTAACTTTGACTTTTGACCAGGACATGCTCCCAAGCCCTATGACATGCATCATTATACCCTATGACACCCATGGAACATGTCCATCAAGTTTGATTTAGGTCAAGGGCATGATTTCCTGAAGAATTGCACAGTTTGGAATTCATCTGATAAAAAGTCAACTGTGCACAAAAGTCAACTTTGACTTTTTGAGATTTTTCACCAAAATGGATTTTTAACCCTAAAATGATGTTAATGTATGATTTGAATCATCATTCATCAAGAAAAATCAAGAAAAGTTGGATAACTTGTAAAAGGGGTAACCATAAAAACTTAGAAAATTTTCTAAGTTAAAAATAAAGTGACAAGGGTACCAACTTTGGAGGATCATAACTCCTAAACCACAAAGCCATTTTTTGTCATCCAAAGATGGATTTGTAGCCCTCATTACCCTCTACAAAAACTTCAACTAGACCTAAGTCCAATTCATTAAGGATTTGGAGTTATGGAGTGATCAAAATGGCTGAAAAGTGAAAATGTCACTTTTTCCAACATTTAGTGAAATTTTCACTAAGTCAGAATCTGCCTTCACTTTTTGCCAAATGTAGGGGGATTTTTCACTTGGATTCAAAAGAGATCAAAACCAAACATGTTCAAACAGTTGTTGTATCATGTAAGGGCTTTCCAAAATGGTCAAGAACATTACCAAATTCAACTTACACCATGAGATATGACATTGGCAAGTTGCCTTGCTGAAATCTGTCAAAGGCAAGGCAAAATTTGCAATTTTGCTCGATTTGCCAAAATCAGCCAAATTCAAATGCTCCTATCCACTTGGACACATCTGAGTATTGAATCTAAAGGGGACAATCACTGAGCCAAGCCTCCAAAGTCCATGGAACAAGAAATAGCATGTTGAACCTAGAATGGCCAAAATAGGGACAAGACTCCAAATTTGGATTGAAGCATTCAATGGAAGCATCAAGGTGGCATGGACTGAGCCATTCTCATCTGAAATCAGTCAAGACTTATCCAAGACCAAGGGAACCAAAGCTCTGTGCCCTAACCTCTAGTCAATGGCTAGAGGAGACTTGGATTTTCATTTGCCAACATTGGCCAAACCTACTTACCAGCTGCCATTCACTATTCCTTGCAAAACAAACTTGCCCTACTATAAATAGAGCTCAATTGTGATCAGTTTTAGTACACCAAAGCCATCTAACAGATGCTTTCCTCAAAATCTCTTTCTCTTGGCAAAAATGCCTTTCTTAGCAAGGTAGCTATCGGGTTTTGAGTTTGAGAGCTTTTCCAATCAAACCAATCACTCACACACCTCACATACATCATATAGAAGTGATCCAAACACTCACATAACATCTGGAACACAGATTTCACAAAATCACCAACTGGTTGCTCAAACTTTCAATCAAGTTGCAGCTGAGGTACCACAAATCGTTCCAGCCATTTTCAATCAAGTCCAAGCATTCAAACACACTCCATAGGGTGTAAGGAAGCTGTTCAGATCATCACCACTCATCTGTAACACCTCCAAATCAAAAATCACATTGCACTTTCTGTCACGGCCTAGAGGTAAGCATACACTTGGTCATCTCTCAATCTATGCATATTTCCTCGCACAATAATTTTGCCATATGTTTATAATCATGCATGGAATGTTTTCCCTCAATTAATTGCATTGTTTGAATCGTGTATCAAAAATCCTAGCCTTCATGGAAAAATTAGGGTTCTTGAGGTTTCTTCGTGATTTCATGTTTTATGTTTAATTTAAATGAAATTAATGGACATAGACATGATCGTGAGGTTGAGACGAGCATAATGATATGTGGATTGCATGTTATAATCAAGTATTCAGGGAGATTGGATAGAAAATGCAAATAAGCCAAACCCAGAACACGCGCGTGTTCTTCAGCTGTTCTTGGCGCCTTTTTTGAATTTTCAAATATTTGAATTTTGTGATTTTTCTTTAATTGATTCAAAAGTTAATTTCTCTCTGAGTTTTAATGATTTTGAGTTGATTCTTTTTTTAATAATTCACAAAAATGTTAAAATATTTTATTTTATCAAAAAATCCCAAAAATATTATTTATTTCATATAATTGATATTTTTGCAAAGAATTAATATTTTAATTTTTTTTGACATTTTAAATATTTTTTCCACATTGATTTTGCAACTTTTAATGCTTTCTAATTATTTTGTAGGTCAATACTTAATTTTTGAAGCATTAATCCAAGATCACAATTTGTTTTTCACATGTTAAACAATTTTGATCATTTTAATTGAATTTTAATTCAATTAAATACATTTTTTAAAACAAATTAGGGTTTTTGGATTAATTCAACCCTCATAAATCATTTTCAAAACACTTTGGGCCTCTAATAAAGTGTAAGACCCAATTCTTTCTTGACCAAAACATTTTGGGCCTCAGTGTATTGTATAACTCCCGATACCGTAAAAAACAAACGGCGCGATCATCGCCTTTTGAAAAATAACCTTTTGGGCCTCTCCTCGAGCTATACGACCCATTCAAAACTTTTGGGCCTCTATTAGAGTGTAAGACCCAACCCCCTTTTTAACCAAAATTAATTGGGCCTCACTTATTGTATAAGTCCCTCTGCGTTAAAAGAAAACCTCGGCGCGATCGTCATTTTTAAACGAAAAAATCAATTGGGCCTACCCTCGTGTTATAAGCCCCAATCTTTTTCTTTAAACCTTTTGGGCCTCTTGAAAGAGTGTAAGACCCATCCCTTTGTACAGAAAAACATTTTGGGCCTCAGTCACTTGTATAAGTCCCTCTGTACAAATTCAAATAGTGTGCTCACTGATAAAACCCTGGGCCTGTCCTTGAGCTGTAAGCCCCAAATCTTTCTTTTTCAAAGCACTTTCTCCTTTTATTTTGAATATACTGTTGTTTTCAATCTATCTTTGTTGAACAACTAACCAAACAGCATGGAAGCTCTACAACCGAGTAAGTAGTTATTGCTTTCATTTACCGCTTTCATATACATATAACTCTATTGTGGGGCTGTTTCACTGTAAGTCTTCTTTCGTAAACTCATATCAACTGTGTAATAATAGTATAGATATTTCGAGTTTCCCCGGCAACTACGTCTAGAACTAGGTGACGCCGTTTCGTTTAGTTCGTAGAAATAGACAGCTAGATCCCCAATAGGAGCACCAGATACAGTCTTCTCTTCGGCTGTCCTCATTAGGAATTGTCAAGAAACTCTATTCCCAGAGATGAATGTATTCTCCGTGAATGGCATCTTTGAGTTTCTTCCAAATTCTCAAACTTTCCTGACTTGATCTATTCCTTGTGAATAGCTTGCCTTGAATTTCTCGGGGTTTGGGGACCCACGGGCTTCTTAAATGCATCGGCCTCCCATTGGGCATCGTACAAGGACCCACAGGCTTCCTAAAAGCAACCCCGCCTCCTCTTGGGCTTAGTAAAAGGACCCTACGGCTTCTTAGAAGTATTCACAGCCTCCTCTTAGGCTTCGTATAATGATCTCTTCCTCCGGGAATGATAGCCTTCTCTTGGGCTTAGTACAAGGACCGATCGGCTTCTTAAAAGTTTCCAGCCTCCTCTTGGGCTTCGTACAAATTGTCCCGACGACCTCCTAGAGGTATAGGAACAGAACTTAGTCATCTTCATAGAAAAGTCCTTTCATAGAGTCTACTACTGTTTCTCAAAGCACAGTACAAAAGATGACACTCTAGACTTGGACAGTCTAATCTCCTTGAGTCTCAAAGACATTCTCAAGTGACCCCTTCGTTAAATAGGAAGGAAACCCACAGACTCGGACAGTCTCAATACCCTTTGGATTTCCCGCTTCCTTAAAGAACAGGAATAACCCGGATCCTTGAGTCAAATCCATGAGTACAGTGTTGCTCATATAAGAACTGATTTTCTCTTTAAAATCAGTATACTGGACCTGTCACTTAACTGAAACAGTAACCATAGCCTCCCTGTTGGGATTTGTACAATGATCCTCCTCAGTGGAGTCAAACAACGTTTAACCTCTCTCTCGGGCTTTGTACGAGACACATAAGGGACTCCCTCGTTGAGTCAATCACCCTTTCGCCTCCATCTCGGGCTTTATACGAGATACAAAAGGGTTCTTACTTAGCCAAACGAATTTTCGCCTCCATCTTGGGCTTCATACGAGATACCAAAAGATTCCCTCGTCGAGTCAAAACTTTTTAGCCTCTCTCTCGGGCTTTGTACGAGACACATAATAGCCTCCTCTTAGGCTTTATATAAGAAAACCACTGGTTAATCCAATTAACCTTTTAGCATCAAAGTTGTGCCTCGTTCACAGTGTACAAACATCAACAACTCCTTCCCTTTCATCTAATCGCTGTAAGCGGCAAGCCTCTGGATCATCTATATCCATGCCACTGTCCCTCTTTTAGCATGAGAAATTCCTAAGGAAAGATAGCATTGCTCTACACTGAGTTAAAGTCTTCTCCTTCAGGTTAAAATCCCTATAAAGGAAATTATGGCATTACCGGATTCACAAATCCCGGTTAAAGTAATTCTCCTTTATAACCAGTCACCCAACAGTTGTGACAGACAAACCCTTCTTTAGAGATGACAAATTCTCTCTAAAGTTGAGACCTTTTAGCTTCATATCTTGGGCTTTGAACAAGATTCAAATAGACTTTTCAGCTTCATATCTTGGGCTTTGAACAAGATACAGATAGACTTTTCAGCTTCATATCTTGGGCTTTGAACAAGACACCAAAAACACCCATTTCCTCCCATAGAATAGGAGGAACTACGAACGCTCTGATTTCCCTGTTTCGGTAAACGGGAATACGTAGGCATAAGATTGAAAGAAAAATCTTAGCGAGCACACTAAACAAAAAACCCAAATCCCATACTCTCACATCAAAAAGCATCAGTCCTAACGTCCTAATCCTTGTTCCCCGCCAGAAACCTTCTGTCTAGGTAAAAAGAAAGAAATTGTATTGGCGAAAATACAAATAACCAGTACAAAGGCCCCTCCACATTGATAGCATTCGTAACCTAACAGACCGCTGTTTAAACTCAGTATGCAAGCAGGGTTAATTGGAGACATCTATTTCCCTTCCTTCATCAGCTCACAATAGGATAAAAAATGAATCGACCTGTAGTTTAAGCTCAAACCGCAGAGAGCGACCAGCGCTTAAGAACTGCGTCCAAAATCGCTCGCTACACTAAGGAGATTGGGAGACTTGTTGATAGACCCTGAAGGATTCAAGGACAGATATGGGAAGCTATGGATCTTGTTGAAGAAGAAGGTTGATGAAGGACTTCTCTCTATGTTGCTTCAGTTCTATGACCCAGATTACCATTTCTTTACTTTTCCCGATTATCAACTCTTGCCCACTCTCGAAGAGTACTCTCAGCTAGTTGGTTTGCCTATCAAGGATGAGTCTCCATTTCCTATCTTTGAGATGGACCCCAAAGAGCAAGAAATAGCTAAGGCTACTCACTTGGAGTTGGTTGACATCCAAAATAATATGACTTCAAAGGGGGGAATATTTGGTTTAACTGCTAAGTTCTTAATTGGAAAGGCTCAATACTATGCCAAGCACTCAAATAGGGATGCCTTTGAAGCCATTTTTTCCTTGCTTATCTATGGGCTCTTCCTTTTCCCAAACTTTGATAACTTTGTGGATCTAAATTCAATCAAGATCTTTTGGAAGAAAAATCATGTACCAACCTTGCTAGCCGGTGCTTATCATTCAGTCCATTTGAGGAATGCCCACAATTGAGGTCAGCTCACTTGTTATACTCTTGTGTTTTATAGATGGTTTGTTTCACATCTGCCAAAAGCAAGCGCATTTTGGGATCCTAAGAAGGGATGGTGGTCTAAGAAGATGATGGCTCTTTCTCACTCCGATATTGATTGGTATAACCGTGTGTATGATGGGATAATGATCACAGACAGTTGTGGGAATTTTGGAACGTGCCTCTTCTTGGCACAAAAGGGGGAATTAGTTACAATCCAGTGTTGGCTCGTTGACAATTGGGGTACCCCTTGAAAGATAAGCCTCTTGGCATTCATATGGAAAACATCTTTTTTTAGGGATATGAGAAGTATGAAGAGCAGAGAAGATTGATCTTAAGTGCTTGGGGTCAGAAGTACAAGAGAGGAAGGAGTGCTATAGGGAAACCTAATTGTGTATCCTTGGAACCTTATCTCCAATGGGTCAGAAGGAGAGCTTTTACGCTGAAAATGCCTTATTCTAGACAGGAACCGATTGCCTTGAAGGAAGAGCCCATTCTGTTTTTCATGTCAAAAGAAGAAGAATTGAAAACTGCCTTAAACCAAGCTCAGCAAATAGGAGAAGCTTGGAAGCACAAATATCAAGTGGTTGTCGAGGAGAACCTAGAACTTCAAAAGCAATTACAAGCCAAAAATGAAGAGTTGCTCTCATGAAAGAAAAGGAAGACCCAAGAAGGACCAAGCACCTCTGACACTTAATCTGCTCCATGGAAGTTTATCGTCGACAAGCTCGTCATGGAAAAAGCTCAGATGGAAGAGGAAATCAGGAAACTCAACATGAGGCTTTTAGGAGAATTTCCTTAGGTCTTTTTAGCTTTTATTTAGTTGTATGTTCAAGACTTTGAAAGATGTACTGACATTTGTAATCCACTTTATTATTAATGAGAATGAGTCTTTGATACTTCTTGATATCTCACAAATGTCCAAGTTCCATGAAACTTTTGCATTTGCATTCCATGCGCATTCGCATCTCATTTACATTTCTTAGTCTTGAGTCTCTCTTCTTCTTCTATGTCTGAAGGATACCTAGCACCTATTCAAGACAATGGAAACAATGAATAAAATTCTGAAAAACCAGGAAGATTTGAAAGAAGAGGTCAGAATCCTCAAATACCAGATGAGTTGGGTCGTAGGGACTTTGTAAAACTTGAAGATGAAGGAAGTGCACATTCACCCTATGGCGCCCAAGGAAGTTGTCAATTCCTCGTCTCCTGTGGTTCTCCCATACCAAGGATTTGCCTTTGGGGAAACTTCATACCAGCCAACATTTGGTCTTGGTCTTGCACCAGAATATCATTAGGTGTCTACCAAAAGGGCGTTCCAACCTCCAACGGTTGTTTCTCCTCGAGGTTCTCGAAACCAAGACAAGAAGAAGGGTTTTGTCAAAAGAGGCCAGGTTAACTGCCAGCCTATTCCGGTACCACTGAGCAAACTTTTCCCACTGCTGATTCAAAACAAGCTGGTGACTCCTCGACTTCACAACCCCATGCCAGGACCTTTGCACAATGCAAATCTGACTTATGAATTCCACAAGGGAGCCGAAGGGCATGACTTGGATGGTTGTCGAGCCTTAGAAGCTATTGTTCAAAGGCTGATCTATGACAAGGATTTGATCCTTGAAGAAGATTGCCCAGAGATTGAATGCAAGTTTCGTACTGGTACAATGGGTCATCCCATTGAAGAATGCAAAGAGTTTGAAGCGAAACTGCTAAGTCTGCTAAAAATGCTGAAACCTCAGGAAGGTACGTCAAATGCCAGTGACTCAACTTTTGAAGCAAAAGGCAAAAGACTTGCGAGGCCTCTCAAGGTTATATATCACAAAGAACAAGTGATCAGTGGCGAAGGTGTTCCCCTGTCTGGGCCCGGAAACTAAAATCTTCTGAAATCAATTCACCAAAGCTGGCTATATTTTGCATTTTCAGTTGAACTTTGTTTGAACTTTGAATTTGAATTTGCTCGTAAGCAGTTGTACTTTCAAATTGGCAGTATTAATGAAATGTTTATGCATCTTTTGATTAAATCCATTCGTTTCACTCATTTACTGTTATAAAAGAAAAAATATTTATCTGTCCATATAAAATTATTGTTAAGCAAAGATTGGGGAGGATGATGAAAACATTATCCATAATTGTTGTGGTATGATTTCAATCGAACTTTGCCGATGATGTAAGGCATTTTTCAATCCCTAAACACTAGAGAAATAAGGAAGATAATCCCTCGTTAACCCCTTCGAGCCTAGAAGTATGAGTTTTTCTTTCCTTTAAAAAAACCCCTTAAATCTCAACCTTGGGGTAGGGTAGTTCTCTGTTTAACTTGGTTATGCATGCAAGCGCTTCACGCAAGACACCAGTCAGCTCTCTCAAATCAAATAAATAAATGTTGTACAAGTTGTATGACAACAAAGACAAGACGAGGTTTCAAAACCTCAGCAAAGACAAGAAGAGGTCTCAAAACCTCAGCAAAGACAAGAAGAGGTCTCAAAATCTCAACAAAGACAAGAAGATGTCTTAAAACCTCAGCAAAAACAAGAAGAGGTCTCATAACCTCGATGAAGACAAGAAGAGGTCTCAAAACCTCAGCAAAAGAAGAGGTATCATAACCTCAGTGAAGACAAGAAGAGGTCTCAAAACCTCAGTAATAAAGGACAATCAAATGTCGTAAGGGAGTAATGACTACCCTAGGTGTCTGAACCTTCGCCAACTATCATCAGCTCAATTCCTAGCCTATAGGAACTTGAAGGTATAGCCTGAGTTAATTGAGAATAGGATTGGAGTTCATCACGAAGATTGGGTGGGGACAAAAAAACTTTGAGTCTTTATCCTTTGTTTCATAAACCGTGAACCAAGTGTAGCGGTAAAAATCGTGAGTGTAAGCTATTGATTAACTTAACTCATAAAGCAAGAGTCGCCACCGCACTTTTATTTTATCCAAAAAAAGGAAAGGAAAAAGAGCGAACAAAACCTAAGGAGTTATAAAACAACAAGAACAAACAGAGAATGGGTAAGGGGGGTTGGTTACGCAATGGGAAGGTGTTAGCACCCAAACCATCTATAGTACTCTATAGGAGCCCTTTGAAATATCTATCGCTTTTGGTTTGAAAATGGTTTGCTTGAAAGATATTGGGAGAGATGAGAAGAGAAATATTTTTTAGTATTTTATGTTTGGAGAGACTTATCGCCTCATGCCTACGTACCCACGAAGTGCAATGTAGGATCAAAACCTCGTAGTTCATGGTACAAATAACAAAAATTATTGGTTATGATTCATTTTATCTTGAAAAGACAACCCGTCATTCTCAAGAGAGAATACTCAACTAATTAACCAAAGATATGGGAAAAAGGCATTTGCATCACATTAAGATGGAAGATTTGCTTGGATTACAATCAACAAGACTATGACTTCAACATCTAAGTGGAAAATGGCCATACTTTACACAACACACCATGGTTAGGAGCTTTACATCTCAACAAAGAAGATGACTCGTGTCTAATCTTTTTTGAAAAGTTTTAAAAGAAAAAGGTGCATAAAAGCACAAAAAGTTTGAATGAGTTTTTGTATTTTTTATGTTTTTATGAAATGGTCAAAACATGATTAACATTGATTGACATTTATTAGAGAAAACAATGTTTAAAAATCAACTTGACCGAAGTCAATGTTTTATTATGAAAGCGGTTTTGAGTTTGAAAACAAGAAGGTCTTGAAAAAGAGAGGAGATTTTGAAAATTGAAGAAGGGATGGAGAAGAAGTGACTATCCTAGTGCATAAGATAAAGCTAGGGTAAGAAAGATCTAACCACATGGAGGCACTCTTCAAAGCATAATAAGAAAAAGAATTCCATCTTCTTGAGCCAATAAGCAAGCCAAATAAAGGCTAGAATATCAAACTCCATAATGGTCCAAAGCACAAAGGAGAGAATCCTAAGTCTAAGTCCATAATTCCATAATCAAGAGTATAGATACTCCAATGCAAAGGATAATGGCCATAGTCCAACAATTAAGAGCACAAGTATTTTAGTGGTTTAATCCTTTATTAATGTTTTTCAGTCCAAATGGACAAAAGAAAAACAAAAGCACAAGATAAAATGGTCCAAATGGACAAAAGAAAAAATGACATAAAAATAAACAAATGGTCCAAATGGACAAAGGAAAAATTGCGGAAGCATAAACAATGATATGATATGTTATAATGACATAAAGCATATTAAAATAAAGAGAGATAGGGAGCGAGAAGGAAACATAAAGGTAAAGTTAGAAGTTAGTAATTAGTAGCACAAGGGCTCTAGTGCCATAAGCCTTCAAAAAGTAACACTAAATATTCTGCTTCGCGTCTTGAACTATAATGATTAAACAATGTACTTAGGTCAAGGTTAATGAAGACTTGTTAGAAGATTGATAGAATCAAAGCCTCTATGCAACAAGCTTCAAAGATTTTGAACCTAATACAAAAGATTAACCATCTTTGGGCTTACACAACCAAAAGGTTTGGGCCACGAAAGATCAAGTTCTGATTTGGAGAAAGGGACAAATGTAGTGCTATGTTAAGCAATCGCCAAGTAACTTATGCAAAAGTCACCCTACTAGAGGCCAGCCAATAGTGCTATTTGTGCTAATGCATTCTAGATGAACGATATGTAAATCGCTATCCGAAAGCAATACCGCACGAAAAGAAAATAGGTAGCGATCTAGTCTTGATCAAGAATTTAACAAAGAAATTCTAAGATCCGTAAGACTTTCATCGATCAAAATAAAAAAGGGAAATAGATGAAGAAAAAGCCAAATTGAATTACAAATTCAAGACGACTCCATTTTAAGTTCATCCACTCATTTTGGTGGATTAAAGCACTAATCATATCATTAACTCAAAGCACCTAAAATGAATTGAACAACTCATTTTAAAGATAGATTTGAATTAGTGAATGTTTATCCGACTTCATCTACACCCAAAGTCCAATGAATTTAATCAGGAATAAGACCTTTAAAAGTGTGATCCAAAGCCAAAATCAAAAGGAAAAGGAAGAAGGAGAGAAAGGAACCAAAACAGTCCCCAAAACAAAGCAAAATCTGCATTCTGACTTAGAGTAACCGGTTACTCTATATAGGGTAACCGGTTACTCTGAACACAGAGCCAAAAACCAGTACAAAATTCAGCATGATCATCTTTCAAAACTTTTTACAAACACCTTGTGATCATGGAACTGAAATTGCACGAAATTTTAAGTAAAACAACAGTGAAAACCAACAATTAAACACAATTACAAGATCCAAAAGATCAAGTAACAAAGATTTCCAAAGATCTACATTATGGAAGATGAAATTGAAGCTTCAACAATGGTGAGAGATGAATTACCACTTCAAATCTAAAAATTCCTTCAAATTGCTTCAAGATCCAAACACCAAAGCCTTGATCTATGAGAATTGATGAAGAAAACAAGTTTGGATGAAGGTTTAGCTCAAAGTTGAACAAGATCCAATGTGAATTCTTGTTAACTTTCAAGAGAAGAAAAGTGAGCTTTGAGTGAATTTTGTGGTTGGGGAAATAATTTGCAAGAGGTTTGTTGGCTCTCAAAAGCTTGTGAAATGAATGAAATGAGGCCTCTATTTATAGAGTTTAAGCTTGGAAATTTGGTGGTTTAAAATTTGGTTTGGAAATGAAAATTAGGCTTGGAATTTGAATTTTGGTGGGAAATTATCAAAAGAGTGGTTATTAGTGGAGGTACATGGTGGGAATTAATTATGATGATGTAGGGGAATTAAAATGAGGTGATCTAGAATATTCCACATGTGATCAAAATGATGAAAATTGGTGCCAATTGCTAAATTTGAATATGCTGCCATTTTTCAAATTTTCACGAGGGTAACCGGTTACTCTGATTGAGGTAACCGGTTACTCAGTGTAAATTTTGAAAAAATGCCTTTTTTTGAGTGCACTGCTGTGGTTCAGCTCGATTCATTTGCTTGTCAAAGAAGGCATGGAAATAAACACATGAACCTTGGATTCTCTTGAATAATAATCAATTAAATCTTAGAAACTCTTGATCAGATGATTTTTGAACTACTTACAGATCAACTTTGACTTTGTTCAGATGAAATTCATTCGAGCTGAGGGACTGATTTTGATGTCCTTGTTCCAAATTCTTCTTGAAAAAGTTAGTAGAGGAAAAACAAACATATTTTTTGATTTTAATTAATGATTAGTAAACATAAACAAAAACAAACATCAAAACAAACAAGAGAACAAGGGTGCTTGGCGATCTCACTCAAGAACAAACCTTCAGAGGAGGGCAAAAGAACCAAAGCTTGAAACCTTGTTTATGGTATGAGATGCAAATGACATGTGGGATCTTAGGGGTAAAAATTAGGGTATTACACAAAGCCACATTACAACCCTTAAATGATCTAATTGAGGTAAGGTTGTTTGGAAAACATACTACAGCAAGGTTGATTAACCTGACTCCTAATAATCTTTGCTAATTGCGTATGTTGACCACTTCATCTGTCATTTCGTAAATGACTAAATCCATTTTGTTTTTGATTATTTAATCACTTCACTGTGTGTGTTTCATTAACAAATTTTGTTTCCAAAAGCTTGCATGAATGTTACATTGAAATTGCTAATTTTTAATGAACAATACTTGTTTGCAAAACAATTCAACCCCAAAAGAATCCCAACAAATGTAACCAGTTAGGGAATTTGACTTGATAAAGGAAGCTCAGTCAGGAGCAACCAAGCGTGAGGATTCGCCCATCAATCATCCCGAGAGTTGGTGAATTAGGGGTAGAACTCTTCAAAGTTCAGAATATTAGGGCAAGTCTTCTTGAGGTCATCCTATGACAAGTTTGGACTCCAATGACCTACCAACAGGGGCAAGTTTGTTCCCCAGTTGTCTCTACCACAATCTAAAGGACTTTGTGTTACGAATACAGTTAAACTGGGGTAGTTATGCCGAGATTCATGAATTTCTCCAAACGTTTGAAGATATTGAAGCATCTGGTATGCCAATTCTTCTGTAAAATCCTTTTGATAACTTATCCTCATAGACTAGTCAATCAGAAGCAATCAGGGCGAGATTCGGTAAATCTCTAAAAGTCAACGACATCTCCTTCACAGATCAACCAAGCTGACAGGGGCAAGTTTGTTCCCCAGTTGTCAACAACCATTCTGAAGAACAAGTTCAAGGACTTTGTCGTGTAAACGCTGTTAATCTGGGGCAGTTTCGCCAATATTCATGAACCTATCCAAGAGTTTAAAGATATTGAAGCATCTTGCATGCCAATTCTTCTGTAAAATCCTCTCGGTATCGTCTTCTGACAGACCATATAGCTTGGGGCAGATAAGATTTGAAGAGGATCATTATGCCTGTGGGATGCAGAACTACCATGTTCTTGTGATATCCTTTGCCAGCTCCCCAGTAAGTTGTTACTTCAACTAATCTTGGCAATTCTCCATGGATTTCCCTCCAGTAAGGAAATCAAGCTCATGATGGCAACCTAGTGAAGTCATGATGCTATACCTCAGGTGGAATACTCTTTTTCCCAGTGAAGTTGTTGATCCTACTTATTCATCCCCAGCAATGGTCTAATCTGATGAGGTCGGCTGGGTATCCTTGTTGAGATATTTATTTCATCTCCAGTCTTGCTTCCTTTTGTTTTTTTTGTCATTATAAGCATAAGCATGGCATAAGCATTCATATGCATAACATCTTAGCATTTTTCTACCCCTTTCTGGTGTTTACCTGTTTTGTTCACTTTGGTGTTTATGTCCCTAAGTGACTGGGTTTGTCTATTCTCTCTAATAGAGTTGTCAGCCATAGGCATAAAGTGTCTATCGTTTCTAAATTCCCCACAGAGTTCAATCCTCTTGGATAATGGTTGGTTCAGTTATCTTTTCCACAATTGGATAAGATAAATCCCCATTCGAGCTCAGTCCTCAATGGTTGGAGTCTTGTTTGATCGTTTCTTTCTAGCTTGTCCCTAGATCGAACATTGGTCCCTGGCAGGTGTGGTTTCTGAACCTATCTTGAACGTGCATTTACTTTGCACCGTGTCTCGCAGGAAGAATCTTTTACAGATCCTCGTTGAAGACAAAATCCTTTCTCCAGCCGTGTTATAGTATCAACATCTCTTTGGAATTTATACCTAACAACAAGTGGCAATCTCCTTGAGAAGCTTGTTTTGCTATCATTACCTCTACAACGATAAGTGACAATCTCTCCCGAGAAGCTTCTCCGTCCTTGGTTGTATTCATACTTCTACAGTTACCAATGGTGTTACCTTCAGTCAGTCACTTTCCATCAATCCATTTGATGTGATCCCTGTTTGGGGCGTTCTTCCCGTCAATCCTTTGATGATGTGTTCCGAGCTCAGGTTTTGTACCTTCGGATATGTTTTGGTTTCTTCCCATCAACCTTTTTGACGATGTGTTTTGAGCTCAGGTTTCGTACCTTCGGATATGTTTTGGTTTCTTCCCGTCACCTTTTTGACGATGTGTTTCGAGCTCAGGTTGTGTACCTTCGGATATTTGTTCCATGCCGTCAACCTTTTTTACGATGTGTTCCGAGCTTAGGTTTCGTACCTTCAGATATGTTTTGTTCCTTGCCGTCAACCTTTTTGATGATTGTTCCGAGCTCAGGTTGTGTACCTTCGGATATGTTTTGTTCCTTGCCGTTAACCTTTTTGACGATGTGTTCCGAGCTCAGGTGTCGTACCTTCGGATATGTTTTGTTCCTTGCCGTCAACCTTTTTGATGATGTGTTCCGAGCTCAGGTTTTGTACTTTCAGATATGTTTTGGTTTCTTCCCGTCATCCTTTGACAATGTGTTCTGTGCTCAGGTTACGTACCTTCGGATATGTTATGGTTTCTTCCCGTCATCCTTTGACGGTGTGTTTCGAGCTCAGGTTATGTACCTTCGGATATGTTTTGTTCCTTTCCGTCAACCTTTTTGACGATGTGTTCCGAGCTCAGGTTATGTACCTTCGGATATGTTTTGTTCCTTGCCGTCAACCTTTTTGACGATGTGTTCCGAGCTCAGGTTTCATACCTTCGGATATGTTTTGTTCCTTGTCATCAACCTTTTTGACGATGTGTTCCGAGTTCAGGCTGTGTACCTTCGGATATGTTTTGTTCCTTGCCGTCAACCTTTTTGACGATGTGTTCTGAGCTCAGGTTTCGCACCCTCGGATATGTTTTGTTCCTTTCCGTCAACCTTTTTGACGATGTGTTCCGAGCTCAGGTTGTGTACCTTCGGATATATTTTGTTCCTTGCCGTCAACCTTTTTGATGATGTGTTCCGAGCTCAGGTTTCGTACCTTCGGATATGTTCTGTTCCTTGCCGTCAACCCTTTTTGACAATGTGATCATCAGGTCAGCTGTGAACCTCAATTCAAATCCAACTCATATTGGTATCCAGACCCAACTCATATTGGTGTCTAAAGTTCAGTCTTTGCTGGCAACCAACTCAAATTGGTACCTTGCCCAACTCAAATTGATGTCTACTGGTGTCGTTTTAAGTATTAATACTGTGAGTCCAGTGTTTGATGACATGTTATTTCTAAGTCTAATCATTGTTGGCATTTTTATCTTATTCCCAGCAGAGGTTCAGTCATTATCAATGTCTTTCATCATTTGGCGCATACAAAAATTTTCTCTGTCTTTTTTGGCTTTTCTTGAAGATCCTGTTTGAACTCTTCAGTATAAGAAATTTCCAGAAAATATTTTGTAGAATGACTACCCTTTTATTTCAAATTGATCCCCAGCAGAGATCATGTCTTCTTTCTGGTTTCATGCCTAGAAAAAGTGTGTCTTATTTCCCCAATGTCGTCCGGTCAGCTATGAACCTGTCATCCATCTCCCTGGATCTCTCCCTAGTGGAGAACACCTCTCTGGCTCCTATCTCCAGTGAGGATCTGTGGGATTTCCCCTCAGTTTTATTTTTCTATCCCCAATGTTTCCTTGGAGTCTCCCCAGTGAGTCTCTTTTGTTGGTTAGTCTGCATCCCCAATGAGTCTTCCTTGTGGATACTAAGCTTCTTCCTTCCCCAATGAGGCTCACCTGTGTTGCTCTTTATCTTTGGTGTCTTGTTTGTCTGCACCTTTGCACTATCATGGCATCATATCATCATACTAGGAATTCATGTCATGTCAGCATTTGCATGTCTGTTGCTTGTCCTTAGCATCTGCATTCCATCTAAGGGAAAAAATTTTGGTTTGCTATATTTAAATACCTTTCAACCTTGATGTCCCGAGGATTTCCATTCCTCATGCCATACGGTAAAGCTATTTAAATTGGGGCAACTGTTGTACCCCAAATTTTACCCCTTAGATGTCATAACATCTTGCACTTGCATTTAGGTTCCAATCATCTATGCATTATTAACTAACCACTTCATCTTGCAAGTTGTTTCTTTTGTGTGAAAAATAGGGTCTACACAAGAAAGAGGACAAGGTCTCCTAAGCCAGGCTCTCCATGATTCAAGGCCTCCTAAGACATTCTTTGGCTCTCATCACAAGTTCTATGAGCCACAAATTCAACTGACCTCAAACTAGGATTTTGTCAGGACAAGACAACCATTGCCCTTGAGCTTGATCAAGACATGTTCCCAAGCTTTGGGACATGATTCCATATGATACTAGACATCTCTAGAGGCCATTTATGAGCATTGGAATAGATTGAAGAAACAAGATCATCAGAGATCATCCAATTGTATTCCTGAGGAAATTAGGGTTTTGACTGAGGCTTTTGACTTTTGAGATTTTGATTCAAAATGAAGCATTCAAGCCATAATCCCTCATGACATGTCTAATTGTTGAGTTAGAGCATGGAAAGTTGACATTTGAGAGGTTTCTTGCAAAGAGGGCAATGCTTGGTCCTTAAAACTTTCTAAATGTGGAAAATTCACTCCTTATGCAAAATTGGGAAGACCATAACTTTCAAACCCCATGTCCAAATTGAGTGACTCAAAGCTCAAATGGAAGCTCTTTCCATGAACTTCAAAGTGTATTAGAGGACCTTTCTTCAAAAAGACATGATTTTTAAGTTATGAGACTTGGAAGATAAGACATCTTTTTAACTTAGTGAAATTTTGATCATTTTCACCCCAATTTTCATCCAACTTTGACTCAATTTTTCACATAGTTCCAAGCCTCAAATCAGAAATCTTTGGACATGAAAGTTGTTTCTTGTTCTTCAAGCTTTCCAAGCATGTGTAGAACTCCTCATTTGGATAAACCATTCTCAAGTTATGGTGTTCTAAAGTTGGTTGTTTCAAGTTGGAAAATTTCATAACTTAGAATTTTCTAAGTTTCTTTTGAACAACAACAATATGCATGACTTCATGGTTGACTTTCTAACGATACAAGTCTTATCTCAAGTCACATTCCACATGAGAATTGATCTATCAAATGCTTATTTTTCATAGAATCAAAGATCACAAAGATTAAGGAAGTATCCATCAAGTTATATCATCCTAAAGTTAGCATGTTGAAATGTTGTGAACACTTAGAAAATTCAGATTTTCAATCCTTTGCTACAATAAACTTTAGCATGATTTTTCACTTGTTTTTGGATACAATCTCAACTGGTTAATAACATGGAAGTTATTCTACTACACGCCCTCTCTCAAAAGAGCCAAAAAGCATGTCATTTGGCCTATTGGTTGAAAAATTACCATGTGCCAAAGAGAGGAACACAGTTTAGTTTTATGATACAACCTTGTTTCATTTTGAACCACAATCTGAACCAAATCCTTTCCCATGATTTGCAGCACCCAAGGCATTTGAAATGATCCAAACTTGTCAGCCTTGTTGGTCTCAAGGATTACCCAAAATGTGCATCGTATTTTGACAAGCAAAAAGAGGTTATAGCTTATTCATGAAAGGGTGAAACAATCCACTTTATGCCGCATGTTTGACCAAATCTCTCACCTTCCTTCAGGCTGCATCATTGAGCACAAACCAACAAGGTTTTCTCTTCCCCAACACCTTCCATTAGCCAACTCAAGGATATGTCACAATCATACCTCTTTCTCCTCTAGACAAAACCTTTGTCCTTTGTATCTTCAAGCCATTATCCAGCTTGCTCTGCCTATAAAAGGAGAGGCATTCTCACTTGTTCATCATCAATAACCAATAATCAACACATATCTCAGAATATCTCTTACCATTTTCAAAGAGAAACACTGCTTGAGTGAGAAAGCTTGTGGAGAGTTGAAGCACGATTATCTTGAGGAGAAAGAAGCTTAGTTCTGTTGGATTTTCAAACTCTTGGATTGACAAGGTGCAGTGGACTTATTCCACTAGGTAACTCTCACACTCTTTCACTCCATGTTCAAGATATCATGATCATGTAAATCACTTGGATTCCCATAATGTTATCATGTTGTTGTATTGAATGTTCGTACGATGCATTTCTCCGCACTTTCAGTTATTGTTTATTTGGAACACATTATGCTTATGTTCTCATACTGAAGCTTGTATGTTTGAACTGCTCTCGAGTTGTAAATTTCATGTTAGCCTAGGATTACAACATGTAGGTTGTTTGGAGTACTGCTGGTGTGATAAATAGTTGTTCTCACTCTTTCTTAACTCATAACTCCATGCCATGTACAAGCTTTAGAGGACCCCTCTACTATGGTTAGGTTGTATGTTTGCATCTACACTAGCCTAAGTTGACAAAGTAAAATGGTATTGGCATGATAATACCCTGTGAGGTTTAAGTCCAGTTCTGAACACCTCAGCTCCTTCTTGTTTTTATCCTTGATGAGATCATGATGGTGAGTTGTCCAGGTTCTGAAGTATTTCCATGTTGTGAGTGTTGCATTGTGAGGTTTTGTTACATAGACTTTGGTTGAGTTTTGTTATGATGGCACAGAGGAAAGAATAATATGTTGGAATCTTTAAGTAGGCATTCACTTTATTTTGTCTAGATCATGTCAGTGGTAAATGCCTGTCTTCATGACTTTTTTTTTTCTCCAAATTCTAGTGCATGTTTTATGTTGCTTAAGGCTTATTTCTTGTTCTACTATGCGAATACTGAGTTGGTGTTTTAAGTTCATTAAATTTGGTGGAGATTTGTTGGAAATATTGTTTGAATAAGGTGGTTGGGTTTCCATGTTTTTGTTTTGCTTTCTGTTAGTTCACGTTGTCTATTGCATGATTGCATGAGGGAGGTAGGAGAAGGTTTGCGTGGCAATAAGGAAGTGGTAGGATCAGGCTTTTGTCCGGTAGTGACTTAAAAATAATGTGACCGGTTGATTAAATGACATGTGCGATTCCTTTTTTTACACGGTCACATGTTTTTCCTCGCCTGGGTTTTTCAACTAGCATTTTATTCCAGTTTATGTGGTTTAAGTAGTGTTAGGGGTGGCTTATACACTGGATGTATAGCCACCCCAGTGGTATGAAGCGCGCGCTGTAACCAAGGGGTTTGGGGTTCGAATCCCCCTCGCCCCAGACACCCTTTTTGTTGTTTTTTTCTTTTTTTCTTGGCTTTTCAACATGGGCCTTCGTTGTTAGCACCCCCCATTCACAGGCCCAATGCACTACAACATTGCCTTTTAGTTCAGATTAAATAACTTACACACCCACCACTATTTTTTGTCCTCAATTATCTCAATTATTTTTTTTCTTTTCTTTTCATTTCAATTTTCAATTATTTAAAATATTTTCTTCCACCTAAAAACTCCAAAAAAATTCATAAATACTTTTTTATGCTTAATTTAATTTTCTATAAATTTATTTTTCATTTTTATTTTATTCTCATATTTATTTCTAAAAATTTCAAAAATATGCATAACCTTACATTTAATTTTGTACTTCTTTTGAAAATCAACCTTGTCTTGAGAGCCTTTTGGAGAGTTTACCTTGGAGTGTCTTAGGGTGTGAGAGAGTTGTTTGAGAGTTGTTCCTTAACAAGGTCATTTTATTAGGGTTTAGTTTGCACTTTTTGGCTTTTGATGTTAAGCCTTATAGCTTTGACATGTCTTTGATTTCAACTTTGAGGATGCTAATCTTTGTCACACCTATGTGTTCCGCTTATCCATACTTGTTGTGAATTATCTCATCATATTTTGCCATGCTCATACATGGACGTTTACCTCCTACTTTGATTAATGTTTATTCCCTTTGAGTTCTTACACTCATATCGTTTACTCATACTTTAATCCCACTTCAACTCTTGTTCACAAGAGGTCGCCTCCTTTCCTTACAAAGGAAAGTCTCTCTAATGACCTCAAAGTCATAGAAAGCTCATAGCCACAAACCTTGACCTTATAGTCATAGGTATCTCTTTCCCTCCTTTGACCTCATAGTCATAGGACATCAGCTCTGACCTCATAGTCATAGCCATCTTCAACCTTTGACCTCATAGTCATAGGATTCCCTCTTGACCTCATAGTCATAGAGACACGTCTTCATCCTTGACCTCATAGTCATAGGACACAATCTTGGCCTCATAGCCATTCAACCCCATCATAACTTAGACTTAGAGAGTTTCTTAAACTCTATATGAGCTCATACTCATTCCCCCTTGGAACTTTGGCCACAGTCAATGGTTCCTCACCCTTAGTTAGGTGAACTACGGTTGCTCTGATTCTTTAGTCAGATACGTACGCACAAGATGCGATGTCTTGGCGAGCATACTTAGTGTATATACCCTTAGGTCTTACCTTAGTTTTAGCATAGTTCCCTTAGCAAGCAAACATAACATAACATAAAATACTAACAAGAGGTTCCTGTAGAGTACTATAAATACTTAGGGTGCTAATACATTCTCTTAGTATAACCAACCCCCGATCCCCGATCTCTTAGCTTTGTCTTCACATAGCGCAACTAGGGTTTCCGATCTTTTCCCTTTCCTTTGGATAAATCAAAGTTCGGTGGTGAATTCAAAGATGTGTGATTCAAGTTAATTAATAGCTTGATATCTGATTCTCACCGCAACAAATAGCATTCCATATGCTAATATAGTGGGTTCTTTGATGTATGTTATGGCTTGTACTAGACCTGACATAGCATATGTAGTAAGTCTTGTAAGCAGGTACATGGCGAATCCTGGAAAGGCTCACTAGCAAGCATTGAAGTAGATTTTAAGGTACATAAATGGGACTCTGAATAGAGTCTGAATTTATAGTGGAGCCTTGGGTGAAGATAGTAAAGCAGCAATCGAAGGATATGTCGACTGTAACACCCCATTTCTACCCGGCGGATAATTATAAAATCAGAGTTTCAAAATTTCAACATACAAATGAGATGCTACACTTTCAACAAAAAAAAATAATTTCATATTATCGCATGTTAATCAGATACATAACACTTTAACTCGGATGAACCGACAACAACAAAATCAGTCTTTAAAATAAAACAACTTTTATTATCTAAATAGCAGAATCATACTTTTTAACTCAAGTGACATAACATCTTTTGTTCATCTGAAAACAACTGCAACATAACAAGTAATCGATGACGTCAACTTATAATTCAACAACTGAAATATAACAACTATAAAACAACGATCGTTCATCCCCCCCGAGTGTTACGTATCAGAGCAAGACCCTCTTGACTTGCAATAAAGCAACATAAGGACTCCAAAAAGCTATTCCGAACTGCCACTGCTATTCTTGAGTACCTACCCATTTCCCATGGTAGGGGAAATATCAGCAGAAGGGGTGAGATATCTAACAATATAATAAGATGTATGATAAATAATATATTAGAAATTAGATCATATAAAATTACCACTTTACAGCTTATAACAACAATTAGCACAACCAGTCATCGGCATAATATCACCACAAAGTCATTAACTTAATATCACAGCAATTTGACCAACTTAATATAACAACTTTCAAACCACAAATATAACAACAAAACCCTCAACAGGTTATAACAACATTTTCATAGCTTTCAGACAGTACCTGTCACCACAAGTCAACAACATAATAACAACGAATATATCATCACAACACTGGAATATGCAGCTTAGAATGTGACTCATAGAATGCACATGCATGTGGTACCATTGGAGCAGAACTCCCAACTTAAAAACGGAGCAGAACTCCCAACTTAGGAATTGCCAAGTAATAGAGGCATCAAACAAGGCATAAGCCTTCAAATTTTAACTTTTTGCCAATCCAGGACAACTTAATAATTTTGCCAATCCAGGCTAACTTGGTATGCTATGCTATGCATGCGATAACAACTACAGCATCAACTTATTCAACAACAACACAACAACAACACAACTGCAACTTAACAACAATTTCAACTTTGGCCACCGGCCTACAACTTAATATTTGCCAATTAATAGAGGCAATTCAACAACAACAAATATCCTGCAACTTCGCATCATCAACAACAACAACATATCAGCATCAATAATTAACAGCAACTAATCAACAACAAAACAACATTGGTCGTAGGCCTCACAATTCAACACCACCTGCAAATTCATATTTTTCAGCAAGGTACACAACCCAACGAATCAACCAAAATAAACTACAAATAAATCGCATAATTTTTCGGACAGTCTTCGACTAAAACCGGTTACTTAATTATCGGCTAAATTCTAATATTTCTACTCCGAGCTACTATTCTTATTAGTCCTCTGTTAAATTAATATTGCCTTAAAACCAAAATATATAATTCAGTCACTATTGTTTTATACCCATATTATTAGTTCTGTTATTCACTTAATAACTATTGGCACTGGTCACTGTATCATTCATCTACTATTTATAATTCTCTGCTACCAATAATAATACTACTAATTATCTGCTAGATTAATTAAATTAATCAAAAGGGAGACTACTGTAATTAATGAAGCCAATTCTGCAACTTATTAAATTCATCTATGCCAAACAGTTATATATCCCATCCCTCTCAACTAACTTAAAAATGGAACAGACCAAGTGACGCCATAGCAGACAGGAATGAACAGAAACGGAAACAGAAACAATTATACAGCAGGCCCGTGTGACACTCGTCACAACTTCCTGGCCCTCGTCACAATGCGTGACGATCGTAACACACGAGTGACGGTCTTCACTCGCACACGACCTGCGTGACACTCGTCACGCTCTCCATCACGGTCGCCATACCCCCAATTCCCAATTTCCTTCGTTTCACTTTTGTTTTCTTCAGCAATTTTCTCGTATTTCCTCATACTTTCTTCGACTAACAATTCCAGATCAACACCACATATATACAACAACATAACAACTATATCCTCATCAACATATAACAAATCATAAATTCATGACAGTAAAATATTCTCAGTAGTTTCAGGAACACAACCACAACAATTATACACGTACTGCAACAATTTCACACGATAATTGCATACAAACTAATCCCCACATATCATCTATCATAAATCCCATTATAGAGTCAGAACCCCACCCTTACCTTGGATTGAAGGTCTCTCTACTCTCCGATTGGATTCTCCCTCTAGTAGCTTCTACGTATTCCCTCTCAAACCCTTGTTCCTCTTTCTCTTCTCCGTAACTGCTACTTCCACGTTCTTGTTCTCTTACAGCTACTTTCTTTTTCCTTCTCTTAATTCTCCATACCTAATAATAAAACACTAACGTTTTATTAACTTATTGGGCCTCATTTCTACACCCCCACTATTACTACTTCACTTACCATCTAAAAAGCCCAATAATATAATCTAGTATTATTTCTAATACTATAATTACCACTTAAGTTAACTTGATTAATTAATTAACAACAACACAACTTAAATCAACATTTTATAATTAATTCAACTAAAACCGACATAGCAACTCAACGCCACATTTTCGACAACCAACACAAATCACACAAATAATACGAAGATATTTAATTAAATAATTAATTAAATAACCGGGTGTTACAACTCTCCCCCACTTAGAATATTTTCGTCCTCGAAAATCTATTCGATACTACCACTTTTAACGCAAATTCCGCATCCAACTCTCTGATCCTCAAGTCGCGTTTGGCAACACTTCGATCCCTACTTTTCTGACATAACTACAACTCAACATGATTTCAATCCAATACACACATGCTAATCATTCAACATCTTCGCGACATAATCGTCAATAACTTATCAACCACTCGATAATATCTGGACATATCAACATCTAAGTAGCCACATCCATACACACTTATACCTGGATATACATAGTCACATTACCATCTTATCAACATTCTCAACACTACAACACATCCACAATCTCATTCTCATATAAGCGTATGTCACTCATCAACAAAATGTCAACAACTTATTCATATCGTCGTATCACTATTATAGTGACATCAACTTTGCCAACATAATCAACTTCGTCATACCATGCAGTAATACTCACCCTTATATCAACAATCCACCCAGTCAAACATGTAGATCAAGACTTATCATTCTCTTAGGCTTCTGATATTTATTCCTTCACTTCTAACGAGTCGTACACGCATCACAAATGCGCCACATCACGCTTCAGCTGCGCAACTCTGATCATCCATCTTAAGTCACCATCCTTATTAAAATTTCCGTCAACTATATGGTTTACAAGTTCAATATAGTTTCGGACTTTCTTTAACATCCTCCATAAAATCGTCGTTCACTTGATATTCTCAATCTTTCACCTTGCGACGTTAGCTCGCATATAAACCCGCTACTCCAAATTGTTCAATACGTCTCAACTCTTTCCTAGCCGCTCCTCTATTAATCCACACCAACTGGTGAGTGACTATCCTCACGATATAACATCAATCAATTTACACACTATTAAGATAGCAAGACAAGTCTATACCATCCAACACGATCTCGTATACTATCAACAAGAGATTAAGGGTGATCAGTTCCTCAATTTGTCAATAGATAGCCGACAACCATAATGGAGTATAAACCCTCGTTACCAAACTATAATAGTTTCCTTTAGAACTTGTACACAAGTCACCTAAAGCACCATAATCCAATAATTTCCAATGAGGTTTACAAATACTCCCATAATTTCCCTCTCATTCGATCTTGTCGATGAGACACCAACGCCCAACACATTACATGGTCCACGTTACACTCACTTAGCCTCACACGAAGGTTAAGTATTCTCTGACTCAAGAATTACTACTATACCAGTACATTACACATCGTCTTGTTCCAATTGAAATCTCAACAATGTCGTTCCACACCGCTTTGGTGATAGAACCTCTCCAATTCTTCTTTTACACATGCCACTACCTTGGCATCATAAACACGACTCTAATTCCTCTTAAAAGCATCTTCCTTAAAAAGGACATCTTCATTATAATCGTTGTTAATCATCATAAGCTGCATCTATATGTGCTTCGCCAATACTTTCACATCCTTTTTAATGTCGAACATCTCATTTCTCCACTCATTTGCCAACAACATATTACGCTTGACCTTGTCTCAAACAACTGCGATAACAACCATTTATGCCCAAAAAGCCTCTAGTTCCGTAAACGACTTTAGAGTCCCTCCATATAGGAATGCATCTACCGTATTTGAAAACACTTTCATAGGATAAAATATATTTTTATCTCCTCATAGGTTCAAACGGAACATCAATCCAATACTCGGAACACAAGATATGAATTTCCGAAGTTATCCGAAAATGCGAACACCGACGTCATGCAACGACATACTTATACACGCCTTACGATAACATCGGAACAGAATTTCTTCGTACCAGTACCAACACTTATCATTCTTGAAATCGTACTCATCTTCTCACATTTTCGACTCTGACTCACGATTCAAACATTCTAACAACTTTTACAACTTTTTTTTAATCACTCGCAAGGATCCCACGACACGGTCTACAACAATCTGTTACTCCATCACTGTTCAAACGTCGACATCTTACGCAAGGGCTACTCAAACCAACAACTTCACAGTCCACCAGCAACGCTGAAACATCGCAACTTTCTAAATTCCATCTTCTAAAAATTATCCTTGTTACTTAACAATCGCCTTCAGAAACATCAGGGATTTTCTCTCTACTCGTATATCAACAACCGTTACATTGCTCCTCATCCTTCGAGAAGTAAACATCAACAACGTCTAATCATCTTTTCTCAAGACGCTCCAACTTGATTAACAACAAAATCTTAAATCCATGTCTCCTCTGGATTCGGGAAACAACATACTTCAACAATACTTGCACTGTCGCCATCAGCAGCATACCGAGCCAACATCTTACAACCGAAACACATCCGAGAAGCAAATCTTCTTCCCCACTTATCTTCAAACCTACTCCTGCATACCATCGATTAGGAAAACAAACAAGTACCGACAGTGTTCCACACACTTGTCGAGTACTAAGGGATAAACAACATTAGACAACTTGGCCGGACAGACCGACCTGCTCTGATGCCACTAATGTAACACCCCATTTCTACCCGGCGGATAATTATAAAATCAGAGTTTCAAAATTTCAACATACAAATGAGATGCTACACTTTCAACAAAAAAAAGACTTCATATTATCGCATGTTAATCAGATACATAACACTTTAACTCGGATGAACCGACAACAACAAAATCAGTCTTTAAAATAAAACAACTTTTATTAACTAAATAGCGGAATCATACTTTTTAACTCAAGTGACATAACATCTTTTGTTCATCTGAAAACAACTGCAACATAACAAGTAATTGATGACGTCAACTTATAATTCAACAACTGAAATATAACAACTATAAAACAACGATCGTTCATCCCCCCTGAGTGTTACGTATCAGAGCAAGACCCTATTGACTTGCAATAAAGCAACATAAGGACTCCAAAAAGCTACTCCGAACTGCCACTGCTATTCTTGAGTACCTGCCCATTTCCCATGGTAGGGGAAATATCAGCAGAAGGGGTGAGATATCTAACAATATAATAAGATGTATGATAAATAATATATTAGAATTTAGATCATATAAAATTACCACTTTACAGCTTATAACAACAATTAGCACAACCAGCCATCGGCATAATATCACCACAAAGTCATCAACTTAATATCACAGCTATTTGACCAACTTAATATAACAACTTTCAAACCACAAATATAACAACAAAACCCTCAACAGGTTATAACAACATTTTCATAGCTTTCAGACAGTACCTGTCACCACAAGTCAACAACATAATAACAACGAATATATCATCACAACACTGGAATATGCAGCTTAGAATGTGACTCATACAATGCACATGCATGTGGTACCATTGGAGCAGAACTCCCAACTTAAAAACGGAGCAGAAATCCCAACTTAGGAATTGCCAAGTAATAGAGGCATCAAACAAGGCATAAGCCTTCAACTTTCAACTTTTTGCCAATCCAGGCCAACTTAATAAGTTTGCCAATCCAGGCCAACTTGGTATGCTATGCTATGCATGCGACAACAACTACAACATCAACTTATTCAACAACAACACAACAACAACACAACTGCAACTTAACAACAATTTTAACTTTGGCCACCGGCCTACAACTTAATATTTGCCAATTAATAGAGGCAATTCAACAACAACAAAGATCCTACAACTTCGCATCATCAACAGCAACAACATATCAGCATCAATAATTAACAGCAACTAATCAACAACAAAACAACATTGGCCGTAGGCCTCAAAATTCAACACCACCTGCAAATTCATATTTTTCAGCAAGGTACACAACCCAACGAATCAACCAAAATAAGCTACAAATAAATCGCATAATTGTTCGGACAGTCTTTGACTAAAACCGGTTACTTAATTATCGGCTAAATTCTAATATTTCTACTCCGAGCTACTATTCTTATTAGTCCTCTGTTAAATTAATACCGCCTTACAACCAAAATATATAATTCAGTCACTATTGTTTTATACCCATATTACTAGTTCTGTTATTCACTTAATAACTATTGGCACTGGTCACTGTATCATTCATCTACTATTTATAATTCTCTGCTACCAATAATAATACTACTAATTATCTGCTAGATTAATTAAATTAATCAAAAGGGAGACTACTGTAATTAATGAAGCCAATTCTGCAACTTATTAAATTCATCTATGCCAAACAGTTATATATCCCATCCCTCTCAACTAACTTAAAAATGGAACAGACCAAGTGACGCCATAGCAGACAGGAATGAACAGAAACGGAAACAGAAACAATTATACAGCAGGCCCGTGTGACACTCGTCACAACTTCCTGGCCCTCGTCACAATGCGTGACGATCGTAACACACGAGTGACGGTCTTCACTCGCACACGACCTGCGTGACACTCGTCACGCTCTCCATCACGGTCGCCATACCCCCAATTCCCAATTTCCTTCGTTTCACTTTTGTTTTCTTCAACAATTTTCTCGTATTTCCTCATACTTTCTTCGACTAACAATTCCAGACCAACACCACATATATACAACAACATAACAACTATATCCTCATCAACATATAACAAATCATAAATTCATGACACTAAAATATTCTCAGTAGTTTCAGGAACACAACCACAACAATTATACACGTACTGCAACAATTTCACACGATAATTGCATACAAACTAATCCCCACATATCATCTATCATAAATCCCATTATAGAGTCAGAACCCCACCCTTACCTTGGATTGAAGGTCTCTCTACTCTCCGATTGGATTCTCCCTCTAGTAGCTTCTACGTATTCCCTCTCAAACCCTTGTTCCTCTTTCTCTTCTCCGTAACTGCTACTTCCACGTTCTTGTTCTCTTACTGCTACTTTCTTTTTCCTTCTCATAATTCTCCTTACCTAATAATAAAACACGAATGTTTTATTAACTTATTGGGCCTCATTTCTACACCCCCACTATTACTACTTCACTCACCATCTAAAAAGCCCAATAATATAATCTAGTATTATTTCTAATACTATAATTACCACTTAAGTCAACTTGATTAATTAATTAACAACAACACAACTTAAATCAATATTTTATAATTAATTCAACTAAAACCGACATAGCAACTCAACGCCACATTTTCGAAAACCAACACAAATCACATAAATAATACGAAGATATTTAATTAAATAATCGGGTGTTACATCGACTCTGATTATGCAGGTTGTATGGATTTCAGAAAATATATTTCTGGATATGTGTTCACTATGTTTGGGACAACAATCAGTTGGAAAGCAACACTTCAGAAGGTTGTTGCCTTATCAACCATTGAAGCGGAAATATCGCCCTAACTGAAGCTGTAAAGGAAGCATTGCGGCTTGAAGGTTTAGCAAAGGAACTGAAACTTTAAGGTCCAGTTATCACTGTTAAATGTGATAGTCAAAGTGAAATACACTTGTCGAAGAATCCATCCTATCATAAGCGAACCAAGCACATTGATGTGAGGCTGCATTTCGTCAGATGGGTAATCGAGCGTGGAGAAGTCCAAGTGCTGAAGGTTTTGACAAATCATAATGTTGCTGATATGATCACCAAGATGTTGCCCAGTTGCAATTTTTTCCACTGTATGCAGTTGATAAAGCTGCATGAAGAAAGTTAGTTTATTTTTTGAGGATATAGAGTTAGATCCAAGGTGGAGATTTGTGAGATATTGGATCGAACTCTAGTTTTAGCATGTCGTCGAAGTCTGCTCACATGCTGTTGTGGAAGACCTACATGTTGTAGTCGAATTGTGTTCTAGCATGTAGGAGATCGAATTGGGCATTGTGTTATGGATCCAATTGTTTAAGTTAACTTGCATCCTAAGTTAGCTTGTAATGGGTAATTGTTAAAAAGCTCATTAGTTTAGTATGTTAGGTTTATTATAAATAGCATACTAGCCTCTCTTCCTAAGTGTGACAAAATCTTATTAGGTTGAGAGAGGTTAACGGTTGATATTCACTTGTAATCTTTAAACCCTATTGAGAAAGTGAATAGTAAAACAAATTTAACCAATTCTCTATTCTTCTTCCTTTTTTCTCTTCCTTTGTGAACCCTAATAGGGTTTTAGTTGTTTTTCCTTGTTAACCCTAACCCTTGCGTGTTTCTTACCTATAAAGAAACTGTTAATATTTAGTTTCAAGGTATCGTTTTTCATAACCCCTTCTTTCTATCTCTTTAATTTCCTCTACGTACATCCTACTATCTCTTTCACTAACAACCCTTAATTCAGCAGCCTTCTTCCAAATTATGATTGCTTATTATTCCTCCTTTGAAGCCCAAAACCTTTTAATTCCTTGGATGACATCTAAAATTGAAGTTGATTTCCAACAACGTGCATAACCTTCAGAAAAGCAATCCTTCAAGCCATACGATTCAAAAGAAGATGAAGGAATTTTTATTGGCTTAGCTGTATTGATGTTTCTAGGTGGAATAAGCGTTGAGAAATAAGATTTTATCCCCACCCTTAAGTGCTTATTTGTTTTTGTTTAAAACTAAAGGAGGCCTAGTAACCATGGTTCCAGGCCCAATGATCAAAGCTCATAGGCCCAACTCCTTAGAAGGCATAATGTGGGTCCTAATTTTGGATACAACTTTATTCACTAGTGATCCCTCCCTGTTTGTAGGAGAACAGGTGAGTAATTCATTGACATTGGCAAATTCATCTACCTTTTTTAGAACAATTCATTTCAGCTCCCCTTTTTACTAGTCTCATCACATTAGTGTTAAACCTCATCTTTCATGCATACACCTCCATTGAGTTTGGCAACTCCTCACTTGTCTTCTCCTTTTGATGACCCTCGTACATTTCATTTTTTCTTGACGAATCATAGACCACCACCGACGTTTCTGTCTTTTCCCTAATTTTTTGAGAATGTTTTTCACTGCTTTCTTCCAAAAGCCCGTCGAATCTTCAGATTTCGGTGAACTCGAACTACTGTTCCAAGATGATGGCAAACAAATTCTCAATGGACCTTGAGAATCCTCCACCACCTTGAGCCTGAACACATCATCGTTGATCTGAACATTGAAGGTTTCGCTCAGAATAAGGTTATATTTAGTTCTAACTAATAGAGGTGACCCTGCCTCCAATTGATAAAAATCTACCTTTTCAATGACAGTATGTGACTGACCAATAATTCAGTGTCATGATTTTTTTCGAAACATTTCAAATTTCAAAATTAAGATTTTGTGTAATTTATCGATCTATCATCTCATTCTATAAAGCTCCAATTAAGACCATGAAACGACGAAACAAACTAAATTAGAGTTCATCAAAATGACCTTACCTCCAATGGATAAAAATCTACCTTTTCAAATGGACAACTTGCTTTTTAATATTAACAGTACGTGACTAATTGGTTTAACACTACACAAAATTATGAGAGAGAAACTCTCCCTTCTCTCTAACTCTGTGCCGTGACCGTTCTTCTTCATGCAGGTATTCATCTCCTTACTATCTCTTCTAACCTCACCCCAGTTCCCCGTTCCAAATCCTCTATTCTATTCGTTCAGGAATTGTTTATCTCAGATTGTTAGCTAATCTGGTAGGTTCAAAGGGTTTGGTTTAAAGTCCTAGCCTTAGGGTTAGGGACCTTCCTCCCTTTGGGTCTACATTATACAGTGCAGCTTCAATCGGTGGTATACTCTTCCACTCCTTGTTTTCTGATCACTGGGGCTTCGCTTAGAGTGGTTGCTTTGGTTATCGCATTCTTGGCTTTTGGTGGCTGTTTTCTGGTTCTCGCTGGTGTCTGGGTTCCGTCTTTAGTTGTTGTTGGTAACTATGGCTTGGGAGAGGGTGCACAAAAAGCATTGGAAATCTGGTAGCGATGGGTTTTCTGTGTGGAAGGAGAATAAAGGTAGGGGAGCTGGGTTAGGAGAACCGACAACGTCTTTCTTTGTTACAGAGTTCCCGGACAAGATGAATGCTAGGGAGCTCTTTGAGGTTTTTAAAGTGCATGGTGTCATCTCAGAGGTTTTCATATCAGCAAGAAGGGATATCCGTGGGAAATGTTTTGGTTTCGCAAAGTTTAGGAAAGTGCATGATTCTCGCATTCTGGCTTGCAATTTAGATAGTATAACTATTGAAGGCAAGAAATTTCATGTCAATGTTCCCAGATTCGGGAAGGATAATTTCCAGTATAATCATTCGCATGCATATCCGAAGAAGAACTTCATTCCCCCGTTTTCCAATAGGCAGAACAAGAACTTTTCTCGATCAGATAGAACTTACGCCAATGTGGTTGGATGCTCAACGAGGGTCGAGACAAAGTTAAAGGATGATAACCAGAGTATACCATTGGAGATAGACTCGGTTTACATGGAGAGGCTTAAGAAAGCGAGAGTGAGTGTAGTTGCGGAGGGGGGAAATGCTTACAACATTCAGAGGATTTTCAATGAGGAAGGTTTTTTTAACATTAAATCTAATCCTATGGGTGCTTCGCTTTGTTTATTGGAAGAGATTTTGGGTGGTGATATTGAAGACTTCTTGAAGGAATCCTCAGATTGGCTGAATGTTTGGTTTAGAGAAGTTAGATTGTGGTCGCCGGAGCTAATTGATAGAGAGAGATTCGTCTGGGTTAAGTGTTTCGGTTTGCCTGGTTGTGCTTGGAATGATGAGAATTTTCGGTTGATCTCTTCCCATCTGGGATCTTTTATTAAGTGTGATGAGGATACAAGGAGCAAGTTCCATTTAGATGTCGCGAGGTTGTTAATCAAAGCAAATTTGGAGGTTATCATGGAGTCGAAGATTAGTGTGGAACTGAACAATTACAGTTATCCTATCTTTTTCACAGAAGATTTTTCTTGTGGCCAGACTGCAATCCTGATGGAAGATAAGGACGAGATCATTGATTCAGAGGACATTGAATCATTCCAACCGTCCGGCTTTGAAGGCGCGTGGGAAACCAATGATGTGGAAGAGAGTGAGGACTCGAGTGTCTCGAGAAACATGCCTGCTCCGAGAGACTTATCGCATGTTGGTCACTTGTCAAAAGGAGATTGTATTTTTACTGATAATGTGTCTCTTGTTGGTGAAAGCCTAGACCCAGGTTCTGCAGGGGATAGGTCAAAGGAGGACGAATTAATTAATCTACAGGAACCTAGGGAGGAGACTATTCCTGATAGCAGAAGTGATGTCCCAACTCACCTCGTACTATGCGACAAGAGGGTTAGTTCAGAAGGTACCAAATCTATTGAGTGTGTGGTTGGGAATGAACCAAATGAGTTACACGGGTTAGGAGTCTTCCAAAATAACATTACTGAGGGTGAACTGATTGTGGATTTGGGGCCCACTAATCCTATATCTAGGCCTCCTGGTGGGCTTGTTGGGCCTTCAAACTGGTGCAAGAAAAAAAAGAAAAAGTTACTTCATGAGGTGTATAATTGTATTAAAATTCCTTATACCCCTTCCTATTTTTCTTCCCTTATTCACTCGGCCTTGAAAGATGTTGATCCATACACTATAGTGAGTCAGGATAAGGTGGCAAACAAGAGGAGATCGATTAGAGTTTCCCCTGTTGAGTCCAATTCTTCTCTTATGTGTTGTGAGTCCATCACAAATACAGATGTGGCGAGAGGGAATATGAGATGTAGAAAAGCTCTTGATGAAGTTCCATCTAAAGTGCGCAGGTCCCTAAAGAAGTTGGGCCTTGATGGTGATATCGAAGATGGCGAATTGGATAGTGTTTTGAGGAAATTAGATTCTAATGATAGGGCTGCTAGGTCAGGTAAGAAGGTTGTTGCTATAGATGAACTATGAATATTGTCACCTATAATGTTCGTGGGAGTTGCAGCTCTTTGAAGAGAAGAAGAATCTCTCAAACTCTGCTTAGAGGGAATGCAGATATATGCCTTCTTCAAGAAACTAAAGTTATGGAGATGAATTCTAGTTTGGTTCACAGTTTGTGGAGATATAATGATGTAGAGTGGTCCGGCGTGAATGCTCAGGGCAGATCTGGTGGTATTGTGACAATGTGGAATTCTAAGACAATCACTGCTTGCTCTAGTTTTAGAGGTAATGGTTTTCTGGGATTGCATTTTACTTGGAAAAATTAGAGATTGACGGTGGTTAACGTTTACTCCCCCTGCGGCATCAATGATAAAAAGAGACTGTGGAGGGAATTGGTTGAAGTTAAGAGTAGGTTTTCGGGTGATGGGTGGATCGTCGGTGGGAACTTCAATGCTGTTAAAGTTAGTCATGAAAGGAAAGGAGTTAGTACTGCTAGTAGTTCTGAGATGATGGATTTCTGTTGCTTCATTGGTGAATTGAATCTTATTGATCTCCCGGCGATTGGTAATATTTTTACTTGGTTTAATTCCAATGGTAGGAGTAGAAGTAGGTTGGATAGATTTTTGGTGGATGATAGGGCCATATCCCTTTTGTCTTTAAAGAATCAAGAGGTTGGCGATAGAGATGTCTCGGACCATCGTCCGGTGTGGCTGAAAACTAATATGGCCAACTGGGGTCTTAAGCCCTTCAGGACCTTCAATTGTTGGCTGGGTCATAAGGAGTTTATGCCATTTATCAAACAACGATGTAACTCTTATCAGTTCTCTAGTAATTATTCAAATATCTTACTTAAGAAATTCCATGCTCTCAAAGTTGACCTTAGAAGTTGGAATATTAATGTGTTTGGATGGTTGGATTTAAATATTGAGGATGGAGTTCAGAAATTAAATCAGTTAGAGTTGGATTCAGACTTGGTTATTGGCAGTTCTAGTGAAGAGATCAGAAGGGATAGGCTGAAAATCCAAGAGGAAATTTGGAAGAGCTTGAGACTCAAAGAGAGTATGCTGGCTCAGAAGTCCCGTAAGAAGTGGATTCAAGACGGTGATCTCAATACCAAATACTTTCACAATACTCTGAAAGCGAGGAACCGTTCGAATCATATTTCTGCTATCAAAGTAAGAGATGTGCTTGTGGAAGACCCTGAGGTGTTAAAATCAGAAGCCTACAGATTTTTCAAGAACAGGTATCAAATTCAGAATCTGTGTAAGGTGAGTTGTAATAATGAGTTTATTTCTCGTATGGATGATGCTGACAGAAATTTTCTTGATTCTGAGTTTGGAGTGGAAGATGTTAAAGTAGCTGTGTTCAGTTGCAACGGTGACAAATGCCCTGGCATAGACGGTTTCAATTTCAAGTTTATTAAGGCTTGTTGGGATGTTATTGGAGTTGATTTCACTAACTGTATTTTGGAATTCTTCATTACTGGCCATCTACCTAAGATGTTCGCTTCCTCTTTCATTTCTTTGATTCCAAAAGTCGAGAACCCGCAAAATTTTGATGACTTCAGGCCCATTAGCTTGTTGCGGACTACCCCAAGAAATACAAGAAGGATTGTTTATTTTTTAAAGTTGATTTTGCTAAGGCGTACGACTGTGTGGATTGGGGTTATCTCGAAGATATGATGATCAAGATGGGATTTGGGTGCAATTGGATGAAATGGATTCGCGGTTCTGTCTTCCATAGTTTTTCGTCGATCTTAATCAATGGGAGCCCTTCGAGGGATTTCAAGATGGGGAGGGGGTTAAAGCAAGGTGACCCGTTGGCACCTTTCTTATTCGCCATAGCTGCTGAGGGACTGGCAAGCCTTACTAGAGCTGCTGCTTTTAATTGTTTGCTTTCAGAGTTTAAGATTAAAGATACTCCTACTGTTAGTATTTTGTAGTTTGCCGACGATAACCTTCTTATTGGTGATGGTTCGGTTACTAATATTTGGGCCTTTAAGTCCATTCTGCGTGTTTTTGAATTGGTTTCTGGCCTCAAAATTAATTATCACAAAAGTTACTTATATGGGATGGGAGTTGATACTAACTTTCTGGCTGCTGCTGAGGTTTTCTTGAACTGCAAAACTGGTAGATTCCCGTTTAAATTTCTGGGTTTGACATTTGGAGGGAATCCTCGTCGGTACTCTTTTTGGAAACCGACAATTACGAGTTTTAGGAACAGGCTCTCTAGCTGGACAGGGAGGAACTTGTCAATTGGAGGTAGAGTCTCCCTCATCAACTCGGTTTTGGTTAGCTTGCCTATCCATGCTCTTGCGTTTTTTAAGGCACCAAAGAAGGTTGTGAATGAGATTATTGGTATTCAGCGACAGTTTCTTTGGGTTGGCGCCTCTACTTATAATTATATCCCTTGGATTTCGTGGAATTCTGTTTGTAAACCTAAGGAATTTGGCGGTCTTGGAATCAAACACTTAGGGCGATTCAATCGTGCTTTGCTTGCCAAATGGTTGTGGAAGTTTACAGTTGGCGGCAACGAATTATGGAGGAATACCCTTGTTACCATATACGGTAATTTGAGTATTAAAGTTCAAACTTATATGGATGTTGGCAGATTGAAGTTGGATTCTCAGTGGATGACAGACACTCTGTCGGTAGCAGTCTCTGATTCTCATCTTAATTTCTATGATTTTCTGGGCTGTTCTGCAGGTGGTGGTGAAGACGTCGCATTCTGGCAGTCGGCTTGGACTGGGAATACGACGTTGAAGTCTCAATTCCCTTCTCTTTTCGTTAACTATTCCAACAAGGCAATATCAGTCTGTAATATGGGAGCTTGGGACGGTATTCATTGGCAGTGGAATCTTTCTCCTTTAATGGGTAGTTCTCCTTCTGGTAATTCTGAGGTAGAAAGGAGGGATTACATTAGTCTTTTGGAAAATCTCTCAGCAGTTAGAGATGCACCTGATAAATGGCTTTGGAAGCTGGATGAATCTAAAGAGTATTCGGTCAACTCTTTCTACTTTTTCTTGAATACGTATCTGTTAGAAGAGCTTCAGCATGATCTTGCAGAAGCGTTGGGTTTAATGTGAAAAACGGTGATGCCATTGAAAGTCCAAGTCTTTGGTTGGAGAATGGTGCTTTATAGGCTTCTGACGAGAAGTAATTTGGAGAAAAGAGGTGTTATCAATAATGAGCATGATAAAGTCTGCGTGTTTTGTCTAGGTAATATTGAGGACAACGACCACCTCTTCTTCTCGTGCCCTGTTTATGTTTTGGTGTGGGGCAAGATTTGCGATTGGGTCGGAATTAGTCGTATCGTGGAAGTTTCTTGCAATCTTCATTTGAACGCTTGGAACAGTAAGCTTAAAGGGCGCGGTAAAGTCGGTAAGACTAATTCAATTTGGTTTATGTCTTGTTGGAGCCTTTGGAAGGCTAGAAATACTATTATGTTTCACAATGCTTTGTATAATGCGGATGATATAGTTAGTCTTGTTAAAGTAGTTTCGTGGAATTGGTTGATTTTAGGCCACGAAGTGAGTAGAAACTGTAGGCTCTACGAATGGCATAAATTCCCGTTCGATTTCATGTAATTGGTCTCCTTGTTTTTGGAGGTGTTGTTTTGGTTTGAGATTCCATTAATCTCCTATTAATGAATTGCTTATAAAAAAAAAACAGTACGTGACTAATCAATAATTTCTTCAGTGTCATAAATATTTTTCCGAAACATTTCAAATTTCAAAACTAACATCCTTGAAAAAATATATCAAAAGGATACGATTAATCACTTCTATTATGATGTTTTGGTTGAAACTGAGGGATCGTCATAGATCTAAGTTGTTTTCTTGATTTTTGTTCTTTTCTTCATTTAAACATACCATATTCTGGTTTCATGAGTGATGGACTTATTCATTATTTTTTCTGGCTTGACACGACTTACACATTTAAGAGCAAAGATTCAGTATAAATATTAACAATATTTTCTGTTGCTGACACTCCTTATACACCTTCATATATGTTCTTTTTCATTGAAACAAAACTTATGAATACAATTTCAAACATACTTTTATTTTCAATTTAAGTTAAATAGATTTAAAGCAATTACAAGAATTTGAAAAAAAAATTATAAGGATAATAATAGTTTAATTTTTCTAATCAAAACATAAAATTATTAACAATACCCTTATACTTTTTTTTAGAATAAACATACACAAATTTCATCATTATCATCAAAACACACCCTACCCATTTGAAGACTTGAGTATGCTACTTGTTGATTTAGAACTGTTGATTTTGAAGCCATCCATCATTATCAATAAAACTAAGACTTGCCATTCTATTAATAGTATTTATATCCAAATTCTTTGTCCATTTCACTCTATACTTTGTGATGGCACCATATCCATAATTTAAATACTCTGAGAATTGTATACGATTCCTGCAAAAGTATAAATTAATATCAAAATCACAATTCCAAAGCATGCAAGTAAAAAGAAAATTAAAAATGATGTTTGATTTGAAAAAGAAAAAAAACGAAACCAATCAGGGTTCTCGAGTTTGAACTCACACCATTTTTTTAGAAGTATCAACTGAACTGAGTTAAAGAAACAAACAGATGATCAAATTATAACAAAAAAATAGTGTGTAAAATAAGGCTCTTACTCGTGTCCAACAAAATTCCATGGATCCCAACCAAGAGGCTTAACAATATTGGACATATTGTTATTGTAGAAAAAAACCCTAGCATAAGCTCTCCATGGTCTTCCCAAATATGTTGTACCATCTCCATATATCTTACAATGCTTAAAAACAAACCCATTTGCATCATTTGGATTTGTTCTCCCTTGTGCTGTTATAACTCCAGGTATTCCAGGTCCTAACGCAGCCGCAATAACCGAAATCGTACAACCCTACGCAAATATTACGATAAAAATAAACATCAAAATATATTTATGATTATTACCATTTCATCTACGGACAAAAATATTATTATATACCTCGTATAAAGACTGGCCTGCACCAAATATGAAATCAACAGCACCTTGGATGAAACAATTATGGAAGTAATGTCTTCCATCATCATCCCACAAAGTGTCTTGAAAACCTAAGAAGCCAACGCCATAGAAGTATGTCATGTCACCACTTACCATCGCAGCTACGGCAGGTAACCATGGGTTACGTTTTTTTGGATCATTGTATGAGTTCTGTTACATAGATGTAGAGTCAAAATCAAATAGAAACAACGTTTTAAAATTCATATCAAAGTAAAATATTATTGGATTTATTGGTTGTACTGATAAGTCATATTGAATACTTTTTAAAAGCAACAACAAACACAAGGAGTGCTAAGAAGATAAAATAAGGCAAAAGAAAAGGGAATATAACAACACTAAACAATGGAAGTGAAGCACAGAAAGGAAAAAAAAAGCAACTCCCATACAAGGTACGAATATAGCGAAACACCACCTAACGGAAAATTAATAAGAGCTTCGATCGATAGACCTTCCATCACCAAACCAGGAGAAACACTTGCAACACTTAAACTACTGAATTCTCTCAAGCAGATCAGAACTCTTGATCCGTTATTGCCTAAGACACATGATAGAATTTTGAAGCCAATAAAAAAAAAGAGTGAGTTCAAAGTTGACCCGTTAAGAAACCAACGTCAAACTTAAAAATATTTTTATCTTTCACCTCTTTTACATTTATTCACGATTCAAAAAACAACTTATCATTACGTACTATCTAAGTAGTCTACACCACTACATGTCAAATCATGGCAAAACTTTTTCTATACTTAACCCTCTCACCTAAAGAAAGAAAAAACTCAAAAAAAAAAAAAAATCCTAACTTTCTAGGAAGAAGCAACTGAATCCCTAACCATCGAAATTTTTTATGTCAAACACTAAAAGTTAGGTTACACGTAATAAATAAATTAGAGTTTATTCGGGTGAATCCCTAAATAAGATACAAGAAATGTCCTCCGCATCAATAATGACCTTCCGTCTGAAGAGATTTTCCCTGATCAGGAATTTTTCTCGTGGGGGGCTAATTATCCTAGTTAAGTGAAGATTCAGATTCTCTCTAAATAAAAGGGAAGAAGCAATTGAACCCTTAACCGTCGAAATTTTTTATGTCAAACACTAAAAGTTAGGTTACAAGTAATAAATAAATTAGAGTTTATTCGTGTGAATCCCTAAATAAGATACAAAAAATGTCCTCTGCATCAATAATAACCTTTCATTTGAAGAGGTTTTTCATAATCAGAAATTAGTCTCGTGAGGGGCTAATTATCCTAGTTAAGTGAAGATTTAGAGACAGATGAAGAATAAAGAAAATTTTCGTTAAACTAAAAGGGATTCAGATGAAGAATAAAGAAAATTTTGTGTTTGATAAGCAAACGCCACAAAAAACTAATCATTTCTAATATGTCTCCATACTCACCTATCACTCTTTTTATTAAACTAAAACTTTTAAAGAATCAAGAAGAATTCAGAGACCATAGATTCTTCTTGGACGGAGAATGGTCTCCTCCAAACAAGGTTTCAAGAAATCTTTCCTTTTTCCCACCACTCAATCTCATTTACTCATAGTGTCTTCTTACCTTTGGGAGACGAAGAATATTTATAAAATTAAAAAACATTTAAATTTTTTTAAAACACCCAAGAATAAAACCCAATAGATCAGAAAAAACAAACAATCAAATTTGTTTATATATAATACTTTTTTTTTTACCACAATGTATATTTATGAAGTAATTTCAACAACAACAAAAAATTGAATAACAATAAGAATTAATTTTACCATAAGAAGATAGATTGATTATGAGAGTTAAGAGTTTGAGAAAAAATGAAGGATGAGAGTGGTTTTTAAGATTCAAAATAATATTATATTTTGAGTTTAACCATGCAAGTAGAGGGAGATACTTTTCAATTTAAAAACTTTTCCAATCTCTCCATAATGTGTTAGTTAAAAAAAAGTGCAAACCTATCAATAATACCGATTTTTATTGAATCAATTACATTTTCAATCCGCTAATCTTCTATTTCGCCCTACCCTCTAATTCACGAACAGATCGGCCGACCAACCAAGACCGGTTGGGTTTTAAAACATTGAGTAAAGGTGATAGATCTTAAGAAATTACAATATTGAGAATGCAAAATGACTTTGATATATTTATACAGTTAAAATTTGACTAAGAAGAAAATTTGTTCTTTTACACCAAAATTTTCTAATCTTTTGTTCCATTTAATTTTAAACTATAACATTTAAAAGGGAAAAAAAATAAAGAAGACATAGGCATGAACAAAATATATATCTAACAAAATAATGTTCTTGGATTGGCATACATTGCAATATTGAATATAAAAAATTGAACACAATCATGAAAAGAATAAGTGAAAAATTAAATTAAAAGAAATAACAATAAAGAAATGAGAATGAGAATGAAAGTAGCTATAGAAGAATATAAAATTGTAATATCTTACCCTAAAAGTGATATACTTGACTACAATATTGTCAGCCATAGTAAAAAATGTAGCACTCTGCATAGTGTTTGCATGGTCATCCCATTCAACCAAAGTTTTGCTCATTCCATCTCCTTGAATAATGATATAAGGCTTATCATATGGAATCGTCAACTTCTCCCTATAAACAATTAAACATACAAAACTTCAAAAATAAAAATCATTTCAACCTATTAAGCACGGACACGCCAAAAACGACTCAGACAGAGATATGGCGACATTGATAATAATTTACCTGTAGTAACCTGCTTTGATATTAATGGAAGTCCAATACCTATTGTTGGAAGGTATAGAATCAATGGCAGATTGTATAGTGGAAAAACATCCTCGTCTCTTTGGATCAACAATTAATGTCTTGTAAGGATATAACCTATTTCCATATCTTCTATGAATTTGAGCATTTGATAGCTCTATTCTCAAACCAATCATGAGGAATAGCCATGTAAAATAAAGCCAATGAAAAGACATAATTATTGGTAGAAAAAAATTGAATTAATATTTTCAAAGATAAGAAATGAATCAGTTCTTAGGTTGAAAATCAAAGTTACAATGAATTTTTTTTTAAAGGTGAATATGTATATGAAGTGTTTTATATGATATGCTTGTGATATTTAATTAATTAAGCTTAACAAGGAAAGTGCTTCCATTCATGAAATAGTATCATTTCTGATTCTGAAAATTCAAGTATTGTTTTAATTTCCATTTGTAAAATCAAACAGATATTCTCAATTTCATGAGAAATTATTATTTTTGATATACATTAATGGTTATTTATTTTGAATTCATCGTATTAATTGCACTTTTTATGTTTTTTTTCTACCTCTGGTTTACAAAAGTAAAAGTCATGATAATTTTCCAAATTCTCCATTAAACTGTTTGATTTGGTGTTTGATTATGAGGTAACTAGTTAGAGTATTCTTTGTACTCTCTTTTAATAATGAAATCTTCTTTTATATAAAAGAAAAAAACCAAATTTGTGATTTTGACATATAAATATATGTATATATCTATTTTCATTTTCTACAATTAATGTGAATTTTAATTAATTTTCTACTAATTATTTACTATGAGTGTTAGTGAAAAAATAGTCACTTAGGTCCATTTGGTTAAATCAAGAAGAGAAGAAGAGAGAAATTTTTATCAAAGGGAATGAATGGGGAGGGGAAATTTTATATATATATATATATATATATATATATATATATATATATATATATATATATATATATATATATATATATATATATATATATTTGGTTCAAAATAAAAAATAGTAAAGTTATTTTAATTACAAACATATTTGTTTCATAATAAAGGGAAAGTATTTTAAAATTAATTTATCTTTTATTTCTGAAATTTTATCATAAGAATCATGAAATTTACCATTCAAAATTTGAATAAAAAATTAATAACGAAATATAATAATATTTACCATTAATAATTTGATACACGAAATATAAATATTCAATGAAAGACCATAAAATCTTTTGTAAAATCGTAACGATAATAATATAAAATTCTAAAAGATAATTGAATGCAATAAAATCTAAAAAAAAAATATTATAAACAAAAATGTTAAGATAATTTAAAAGTGGCATTAAAATTTAAAAAATATAATTAAAAAAATTTAAACCAACTTAATAAATAATAAGATAAAGATAGAAGAATACAATAAATTTAAGAGAAAGATAAAATTTATTCAAAATAGAATTTTTTAACTCTTAGATTAGTTATTTAATTAATCAAAATGTGGATGGACATAATTAATTATTAATGAATTATATTATGTTTAATTGTTATTAAACACTAATTATAGATGAATTATTTGATTGAGTTTTGTATCAAAAAAGACCGAGTTTGATCATTCAGTTAAACTCAATGAGAGGTCATTACCCTCATATGTTTAGTTATATAAGTGTTATCTCATTAGACGATTAAATATACTTTGTAAACCCTAGACGAGAATGACGATAGTAATCCTCTCATGTTCACTCCCCAACGACAATCTCTCAAATTCTACAAGATACATCATACATAATTATCTTTTATTATAATATGTTATAATTTGTATCTATTGGCTAGCAATTATATATTAAATACTTCAATTAGTAACAGAGCTTGGTTAGATACATATACATATTATAGTTGTTTTTAATTAAATTGAATACTTTTAAGATAAACAATTATTTGACAAAGTTAGCATACACTTCAATATTTTGTGATTACATACTTTTGATCCAATTGTATATCAAAATGAGAACAATCTTTTCACTCTTATGGGTGCTCCCACGCCACCATGAAAAGTCTAGAATGCCCCTAGCATCTCAATTTAGTCATTTCTTGGGCCAAATTGAAGAGGCACTCATTATGCCAAAAATTAATCAGGAGATGCATCTCCGTATGTATAAAAAGTGCATCTAAAGAAGCATCTTCATAAACACCATTTATTCAGAAGTTTGTGGGTGGTCTGGAGATGTATCTCCGGACGTTAATGTTTTATATCTCGTGTCAGACCTTCCTTCTTCCTCCTCCTTTTTATTTTTTGATTTGTAGATAGTTGTTTAGGCAACATTAGATGTATTAGGTATGATTGACAATAGTGTAAATGAAATTGAAAGGCTAGAAGAACATGCGGTGAGGTTTTTTTGGGACTATTATGGAAGAAATGGTGTATCTATCATGGGAGACAGTCACACGCTTGTTCGGAGATGAATCTCCGAATTTGGTCTGCATTTTTTTCGGAGATACATCTTTGGATTGGGCTCTGAAATATTTTGGTTTATTCTATGGAATTTGTGAATTTCTACGAACATGTTATTTATATTTGTCTTTGTTTCTAACGCGGGTGCAATGGCTGAAGAAAACACTGGTCAGATTAGGCTCGAGCGTGTATCCCAAACTACGTCGGTATAACGTGAGAGGGTTGTAGCGAGGACCACGAGGCCACGAGTTGCTGGTAACTCATTTTGATGGTGCATTTACTTCAAATCCTCGAGGTTCCCACCCATCTGGTTCTCGTAGCCGGCTCTCTCAGGCGTCATAATAAGTAGAACCTAAAGTTTATGAAGCCCCTATTTACCCATTAGAGTTACCTAGGCATGCGTCGTAGAGATCTACATGCGTTATTTGATGATTTCGAGAGTCATCGGGTACTAGAGGAGTATCACAGGGAGCAAACTCTTGTACACTGGGTTATTGTTGATGGCTACATGACATGGTTTTATAGGTCATCACACCTTATTAAGACGTCAGACAATCCTAGAGGACCACCTAGGTTAACTAACCAGGAGGTACTTGAAGTTCAGGATAAGCACGTGAAAAGGGTGACAACTGTTTGTCTTCATGTTGCGAAGATGCGTAGAGCAGCCATAAAGCCAGAACTCTTTCAGGATAACAGTCTCTAGTTGTCCTCCGTGGAGTGCATGGTTGCTGAGTTATGGCATGTCATGCAGTACAAAATGGAGGAGGTGGCAGAGGATTAGACATACCCAATAGTTACAATAATTTCAAATGAGCCATCAGTTTTAGGCACAGAAGGTTCTGAAGGTGGGGGAACGTTTAGATCCAAATCTCGTACTACTTTTCTAGAACCAGATGTATTTCTTCTTCTTCTTTTTACGTAAACAATATGGAAGTTACAAACCCAATAACTATACCAAACAACATGTTAAACAACATGCTCATAACCATGAGAAATGTGGGATTTATGACTTGATGAGAGTATAAGCTATGTAAGAAGAGAGTATTGGAAATATATGCAATGAATAATGACGAACGATATGTTGTTAAGGTTTAAATTCCTAATCTTAGAATTAGGGACTTTCTCAACAAGTTCTTGGTTATAAGTTGTGCATTGTGTTCATTTTTCTGTTTTACTTTCATGCATTAGGTGTAGCTGTAACTTTCTGTTGTTCTTAGAGGATAAATGGAGTGGAGTGAGGTGCGAAAAAGGAGAAGTTATGGAAAACAATTACGGTTCTCGGTTTGGAAAGCTAAGAGGGGAAAAGGTGTGGAAGATGGAGAGTCCATTACATCTTTCTTCTTCACTGAGTTTCGGGATTCCATGAACGCGAAGGAAATGTTTGAGGTATTCAAAGAATACGGACTGGTTTCGGAAGTCTACATACCTGCAAGAATGGACAAAAGGGGTAGGCGTTACGGATTTGCTCGATTTAGGAAGGTGGCTGATGTAAGAATCATGGCGGAAATGTTGGATAGTATTTAGCTTCATGGAAGGAAAATATTTGCCAATATATCACATTTCAATCGTGGTGATAAAGAAGCTATGGTGCAGGTGGTAACAAGGAAGGAGGAAACAAAGAAATATGGAGGAATTCAAGGCAGGGTTGATGGCAATAAAAATAAACAAGGTGGATCTTATGCGCAAGTGGTTGAAAGAAATTCATCGGTGTCAGGCAAGAAGTGGATATCAAATAAAAATCTGGATACCATAACTGAGAAACCTAAGTTCGCCTATCTCCAATACAATATGGACAAAGCTGATTTACTCAGGTTTGAAAAGGCATATATAGGGGTGGTGCTGGAACCAGGCAATACCTATAACATCCAAGATGCACTCAACGAGGAAGGATTTTTCAATGTGAAAGTTACTCTTATTGGGGCGAATTTATGCTTGCTCGAGGAGGGTGAGAAGGGAGACATTAACTCTCGTCCAACAAGCGTGTGGGTGGATAGAAAGATGGTTTGGTGACATAAAGCCTTGGACTCCATATGACATAGATAATGAAAGATTTACTTGGATGAAATGCTATGGACTCCCTTGCCATGCATGGGGAACAAAGTTTTTCAAATTTATATCAGGCATGGTAGGGACTTTCATTTGGTGCTACGAAGAAACTAAGAAACAAAAACACTTTGACGTCGCGAGGTTCCTAATCAAAATGAGATTTGCTATAAACTTGAATGAAATATTTAATGTAGAGATCAATGATAAAATTTATAGGATTAAATTGGTAGGAGATAATCATGGGCCCAAGAGGATTATGATTCCAAACGATGATAAGGTGTTAGCAGATTCAGATTCTTCGAATTCATCCAAGGACGATGGTGCTTGGGAATATTCATGCGACGATGAAGATGGTGAGACTAGGAAGTCTGTGTTGCAGGTGGAGAGAGTGACAAAGTGGTTTTTGGAAATCAAACAGGTCTTGGAAGTGGTGAAGCAGTGGAAAATACACTCATTTCTGAAAGTATGGGGGCTGATTTTAGAAAGGTTAGAAAAGATTTGGAGAATATAGATGAAAGTCCTGAAAAGTTCTCTTTTGTCAAGGTTCCAGATGGTCAAAACGTGGTGGATAACTCGGAAACATTAAATGTGGAGGAAGAGTCATTTAATGCAGGTCAAATTGGATGTGAAACGTTACTACATGTACCTGAGGTTTCTTTGCCTCTAGATATTGGCGTGCATAATAGGATGGACATGGCCTTGTGCATTAAGCCCAACGTGGAATTGGATCTGGCCAATGCAGTCTCGGACCCAATCTCTTAGACTCCTAGTGGGCCTATTGGGCCTCCTGTCTAGATCAAACCAAGAAAGAAAAAACTAGTTAATAAGCTATATGAAAATCTCCAAATACCATTGTCACCATCATACTTCTCTTCTCTTCTTCACTCATCAGTTGTTAAACCCGTGATGACAAATTCATCGGCCATCAAGACTATTCCAACGTCAAATACTACTTAGGAGGAGGATGCATCATCAAGGTACTCTGGAGGATCTATATTGTGTTGTGACTCAATTTCTGACACCGACGTCAATCAAGGGAATTCAAGATGCATGAAGTCATTGGGAGAAGTCCCATTGAAGGTCTGGAAAACGACCAAACAACTAGGGATTGAAGGAGAGGAAGATGAGGAAGTACTTGAAGGAATAATTAGGGAAATAGAGGCCAGAGATAGAAATTTTTTTGAAAATAAGACGGATGTGGAAATTCGGATCCTAATTTCCTTTAATGTGTGTGGGTGTGGCAGTTCCCTTAAAAGAAGAAGGATGAACCAAATTAGAAACAAGAGGAAGGCTGATATTTGTATGTTACAAGAATCCAAGATACAAATTATGGAGGAATCTCTAGTTCAAAGGTTGTAGGGTACAGGGGAGTATGAGTGGTCTGCAATAAACTCAGCAGGTCAATTAGGTGGGATAATAACTATTTGGAAAAAAGGAGTTTTCTCATCAATTTTGAGTTTCATGGGAAATGGTTACCTGGGATTAAATGTTGTGTGGAGAGGAATCAATTGCTATGTTGTAAATGTCTACTCACCTTGTAGTATGGCAGATAAAGGAATTTGTGGTCGGAGCTTATTTTGCATATGGGTCGTTACCCTGCAGGAGGAAAATTGTCGGAGGAGATTTCATTGCCATAAAAAATGTGGAAGAGAGGAAGGGTAGGGGCGTATCCATTTATGTTAAGATGGTAGAATTCAATTCATTTATTGAAGGTATAGAACTTGTTGACCTTCCTGTAGTGGGTAATCGTTTTACTTGGTTCAATTTGAGCGGCATTTGCGGAAGAAGAATAGATAGGATACTTGTATCTGAAAACTTCATAAACTGCTGGGATCTAAAGGCTCAATATGTTGGTGATAGAGACGTTTTAGATCATCAACTGGTTTGGTTAAAATCTAATAATTTGAATTGGGGGCTAAAGTCATTTAGAGTCTTTAACTGTTGGCTGGAATACAATGAATTTTTAAGTTTTGTTAAGGACTGTTGGAAGTCATTTGAAGTAACTGGTTCAACATCCTTCATACTTAAGGAGAAATTCAAGGCACTCAAAGAAAAATTAAGGTGGTGGAATTCTAATGTGTTTGGATGGATAAATCTAAAAGTAGAGGAAGGGGTATAATTCTTAAATGAAATTAAAGAGGAGATGGTGGGGAGTGATATAAATCAAACTGATGCAGTCATTTTCAAAAGGTTGGCAGTTCAGGAGGAAATTTGGAGTAACTTACGTTTTAAGGAAAGTATGATCTATCAAAAATCAAATGTGAAATAGGCATTAGAAGGAGATCTAAATGCTAGTTACTTGGGTGAAAGTTTGCTTGAGGATCCTACAACTATCAAGGATGCCTCAATGAGTTTCTTTAAGGAGAAGTTCCAATGCCCATTATTAAGAAGTCCAAAGCTTGACTTGTGTGATGTTTAAAAACTTAGTGTGGCAGAGAAGGAAAGTTTGGAGGAATACTTCACTGACGAGGAAATTCATGAAGTAGTGTTTGAGTGTGAAGGGAACAAATGCCCTGGACCGGATGGATATAACTTCAAATTCATAAAACATTGTTGGGAGGTTGTGGGTTAGGATGTTACCAATTGCATACGAAAATTCTTCTATTCAGCAAGGTTGCTATAAGTCTTCGCATCATCCTTCATTGCCTTAGTACCTAAGATGGACAACCATCAATGCTTTGAAGAGTTTAGACATATTAGCCTTATTGGATGTGTTCTTAAGGTGATAACAAAATTATTGTCCAAAAGGCTAAGCTGTGTCATTGACAAGTTGATTTCATAATCTCAAATGGCCTTCATTCCGAGTAGGCAACTGCTCGATGGAGTACTTGTTTCAAATGAAATTATTTACTTAGCAAAGAGGAGGAAGAAAAAATGTTTGTTGTTTAAAGTTTACTTCGCTCAGGCGTACGATTGCGTAGAATGGAAGTTCCTAGATAATATGCTAATAGCTATGGGTTTTGGTCCCAAATGGATGAGTTAGATGATGGGGGTCGTCTATAACAGTTTTATGTCAGTGCTAATAAACGGTAGTCCTTCAAAGGATTTCAAGGCATCCAGCGGCTTGAAAAAAAGGAGATCTGATATCACTTCTCTTATTCGCAATGGTAGCTAAAGGTCTGGCTATAATGGTTAGAAGGGCAAGTACGAAGAATATTCTTAGTGACATGGAAATAATTCAGTTAGCATCTTACAGTTCACAGACAATACACTTTTCGTTGTGATGGAAAATGTTCTAACCTTTGGGCCATTAAGTCAATTCTCTGTGGGTTCGAATTGGTGTCCAAACTGAAGATTAATTTTGCAAAAAGCTTTTTGTTTGGCGTTGGTATTGAACCTGAATTTATGCAGGATGCAGAAAGTTTTTTACATTGTAGATCGGGAGAACTTCCACTCAAGTTCCCTGGGTTAGTTTTTGGAGGCAACAATAGAAGTTTAGTATTTTGGAAGCCAGTCTTAGTGTGTTTCTGAGTAAGATTGTCAACATGGATTAGAATATGTTTATTGTTCGGGGGGAGAGTCACTTTATTAAACTTGGTTCTTGCAAATTTCCCCATTCATCACCTATCTTTCTTCAAGGCCCCACAACAAATTGTAAAGGAAATTATTTCTCTACAGAGAAAATTCCCGTGGTCTGGTTCATTGGATAGAAAAGGTTTTATGTGGATTAGTTTGAACTTTGTTTGTAAACCAAAGAAAAATGGTGGCATCGGGGTTAAGCACGTTGGAAAATTCAACTTGGCATTATTGTTGAAGTGGTTGTGGAGATTTTTGCAGGACGAAAACGAGATATGGAGACAACTTCTTGAGTTCAGACGCGGTAACTTGGCAAGAAGAGTGTTGAACACAACTGAAGTAGGAAAGCCTGGTTTAGAGTCATTATGGCGGCGGGACGTGTTGGCGGCAAGAGAACCTGTTGACGAGGTATATTTCACTAACCTAATCACTACAAAGTTAGGCAAGTGATACTGTATCATTTTGGACGTGTAAGTGGTTTAGGAACGATAAATTTTGTTTGTTGTTTCCTGAGATGTTTACGGCTACGGAGTCTAAAACATGGGTAGTGTATAAGATGGTGTTGTGAAATGATGTCGTCAATAATAGAACAAAGTTATGAGAAAAAAATTGAGTTTCTTTAACAAACACAAGAAACCCTATTAGGTTTCACAAAAGAAAAGAGAAGAAGAAAGAAGAATAGAGAATTGGTTAAATCTGTTTTACTATTCACTTTCTCAATAAGGGTTCAAAGATTACAAGTGAATACCAACAATTAATTTCTCTCAACAACCCGAGAGAACTAGTCTATTTATAGACTACTAAACTAAATTAGATTACAAGCTAACTTAACAATTGGGCTTACAGGTAAGGTCCAATTCGACATGCTAACAATCTTAGCATTTCGACTACTACATGCTTGAGCATACTTCGACTACAGCATGTAAGATCAGTATGTGAACAAACTTTGAAGTCATACTAAACCTTTTATCGAACCATGAAGCTACCCTTGTCAACACTAGAGTTCGATCCAAAATACCACAAATCTCCACCTTGGAACAAACTCTACACAAAACAAGGGAACAAACTAACTTTCATCATTTAGCTTTATCAACTGCATACAATGGAAAAACTTGTTGCTCGGCAATGTCTTGGTGATCATATCAGCAACATTGTCATAAGTCAAAACCTTCAGCTCTTGGACTTCTCCATGCTCGATTATCTCTCTGATGAAGTGCAACCACACATCGATGTGCTTGGTTTGCTAATGATAGGTTGAATTCTTCGACAGGTGTATTGCACTTTGATTATCACATTTAACAGTGATAACTCGACCTTGAAGTTTCAGCTCCTTAGCAAAACCTTCAAGCCACAATTCTTCTTTCATAGCTTCAGTGAGGGTAATATATTCTGCTTCAGTGGTTGATAAGGTAATAACCTTCTGAAGTGTCGCTTTCCAACTGATTGTTATGCCGAACATAGTGAACACATATCCAGAAATAGATTTTATGGAATCCATACAACCTCCATAATCAGAGTCGACAAATCCTTCGATTTCGACTTTGCTATCATTACCACAAGCTCCACCATAAATTATGACTCTTCTCAGAGACCCATTGATGTACCTAAGAATCCACTTTAATGCTTGTTAGTGAACCTTCCCAAGATTGGCCATATACTTGCTTATAAGGCTCACTCCATGTGCTATGTCTGGCCTCGTACAGACCATAGCATACATCAAAGAACCTATTATACTAGTATATGGGATGCTATTCATATAGGCTCTTTTGACTTTAGTACTAGGACTTTGAATTGTACTCAGCTTGTACTGAGAATTAGTCGGTGTTATAACAGGATTTGAATTCAACATACCAATCTTGTTGAGAATCTTCTTCAGGTATGTCTCTTAAGATAAGCATAATCTCAACTGCTTTCTATCTCTCCGGATGTCAATCCCAAGAATTCTGGAGGCAACTCCCAAATCCTTCATGTTAAACTCTTTATCGAGTTCAGCCTTTACCTTCATAACATCTTCGACACGGTTGCTTGCTATAAGGATGTCATCCACATAAAGCAACAAAATAGCAAGTGAATTTCTAGGTCAAAATATGAAGTAAACAATGTGGTCGAATTGGCTCCTAGTGAAACCAATGTGTGCCGTGAACTTGTTGAATCTCCTATTTGATTGTTGAGGAGATTGTTTCAGGTCATACAAAGACCTATTCAGCTTGCACACATAATCTTCCTTTCCCTTTTCTACTTACCCTTCGGGTTGCCTCATCAGAATCGTTTCATCTATATCACCATACACGAAGGCTGTCTTCACATCCATTTGTTCAAGTTCTAGGTCAAATTTTGCCACCATAGCTAACAACATTCTAATGGATCTATACTTTACAATAGGTGAGAACACATCATTGAAGTTGACACCTTCTTTATGAGTGAACCCCCTTGCAACCAACCTTGCCTTAAAGCGCTTCGACATCACTCCTTCGATTCCATCCTTAACCTTAAAAATCCACTTACAACTGACTAACCTGGCTGCTACAGATTTCTCAATCAGCTCCCAAGTGTTATTATCATGAAGATATTTTATCTCATCATCCATGGCTTTCATCCATTCAGCCTTGTCTTGACTCCTCATAAATTCCTTATGATCTCTAGGTGTTTCATCAAGGACCTCACTTGCAGAAATTAAGGCATAAGCTATAGGATCTGTAAAACCAAGTCTCTGAGGTGGCTAGATGACTCTTCTCTACCTGTCTCTTGCCAACAGGTAGTCATCATCAGTCTCCTCATCTTCGATAGCATCTTATGCTTCTTCTTTAACTTCATCTGGGTCATTCAATTCAGCATCACTATGCTCCACCTTAATAGGAATCTCTTCTTGTTCCAGCTCTTCTTTAGAAATATTTGAACTTTGACCAATGTCATCAGTTTTCTTGAAATCCATCTATGCTTCATTAAAAACGATATCTCGACTTGTGATACAGCTCTTGTGGCCTGGCTCTAGGCACCACAACATATAAGTTTTGACTCCTTCATGGTATCCAAGGAACATACATTTTAGAGCTATGGGTTTGACCTTGTCATGCCTAATGTGAGCATAGGCTAAGCAACAAAATACTCTAAGTTTGTCGAGACTAGGTGAATGTTCCGACCAGACTTCTTCAGGTGTCTTCATTCCCAAGGCAGTCAAGGGACACCTATTTATCAGCTAGGTTGACTTCACAACAACTTCTTCCCAAAACACCTTCTTCAACCCTACACTGACCAACATGCACCTCACCCTTTCTAGAATAGTTCGGTTAAATCTTTCAGCCAAACCATTTTGTTGGGGAGTCCCTGCAGTATTTTTGTGCCTTGCAATACTAGACGCAACACAATAGTTGTCGAACGCCTAATTGTAAAATTCAAGACCATTGTCGGTCCTCAACCTTTTGACCTTCCTGCCAGTTTGGTTTTCAACTAGAGTCTTCCAAATTTTGAAATTTTCCAAAGTTTCATCCTTAGTCTTCTTGATGAATACTCATAACTTTCTAGAGTAATCATCAACCATGGATAAAAAATACTTTGCACCTGAGTGTGAAGGATTCCTTGCAGGCCCCTAAACATCAGCATGAATGTAATCAAGAGATCCATGTGTTGTTTACCTTTGTTAAACTTCATTCTACAGGATTTACCAAATACACAAGGTTCACAAAACTCCAGTTTTTTGACCTTGTCACCACCCAGCAGATTTTGTTTCGACAATTCGACCAGGCCTATTTCACTGACAGGGCCAAATCTCTTGTGCCATAGCTCAGTATTCAACACAAGTTTCGTGGATGCCACATTTGATAAACCACTTATAACCTCATCCTCAAGGGTATACAAGCCTTGTTTCCTCACGCCTCTCAAGACCTCCTTCGACCCCTTCATTACCCTTAGGATGCTTTGCTCTCCTTTGAAAACATATCCTTTCTTGTCGAATTCACCAAGAGAAATCAAATTCCTCTTAAGATCAGGTACATACCTAACATCAGTCAATAGCCTTATTGACTCATCATGGAGCTTCAATCTCACATATCCAATGCCTGCAATTTTGCAAGCTTTATTGTTTCCCAATAGCACTAATCCACTATCTTAATCACATAATTCCTCAAACACGTCTTTTTTTTAGTCATGTGCCAAGTACACCCTGAATCCATAATCCACTCCTTGCTAGAGTCGCTGCTTGAAACCACCACGACATTAGATGATTCATAACCATCTTGCACAATGGCAGGATTACCATTATCCTTTCCATCATGATTATTCAGTCGATCAGGGCATACTTTTCTTGTATGACCCTCCTTCTTACAATGATAACACTTAATAGTATGAGCATTACCACCATAAGAATTCTATAGAACTTTAACCTTGTTCTTCTCAAACCTACGATTTTTCTTCGAGAATTTCACCTTAACTGAAAAACCTTCACCAATAGAAGATAGCTTATGCTCCTTTCGTTTGCTCAAATCCTTAAAGTACAAGGCAAATTGCACATCTTCAAAGGTCAACGACTCTCTTTCATACAGTAGAGTTTCTTTGAAGTGAGCATGAGACTTAGGTAAAGAGCACAACAATAGAAACGCTTGAACTCCATCATCAATCTTAACCTTGATATTTTCAAGATAAAAAATTAACTTGTTGAATATATCCAACTGCTCAGCCAAGGCTTTGTCTTCATTCATCTTGAATGAATACAAAATTTGCTTCAAGTAGAGACGATTAAACAACAATTTTGTCATGTACAAACCTTGAAGTTTCGTCCATACACCAGCTGCAGTTTTCTCCTTTGAAACCTGCCAGAGAACCTTATCACAAAGGCTCAATACGTTGGCACTGTGGGTTTTTCGGCCTTCATTGTCTTCTCCTTCTCTGTTAGGGCAACATCCATCTTCTCTGATCCTTTCAACACTTCAAACAAACCATATTGAACAAGAAGGGCTTGCATCATCAAGCACCAAAAACCGTACACCGGTGAATTTCTCAATCTCATACTTTGTTGACAAAATCTTCTTCTCCACGCTCACCGCACCGGTTTATTGTGAAACGGCGTCGTCAATAACAGAACAAAGTTATGAGAAAAAGATTAAGTTTCTTGAACAAACACAAGAAACCCTATTAGGTTTCACAAAGGAAAAGAGAAGAAGAAAGAAGAATAGAGAATTGGTTAAATTTGTTTTACTACTCACTTTCTCAATAAGGGTTCAAAGATTACAATATAATACCAACAATTAACCTCTCTCAACAACCTGAGAGAACTAGTTTATTTATATACTACTAAGCTAATTTAGATTACAAGCTAACTTAACAATTGGGCTTACAGGTCAGGCCCAATTCGACATGCTAACAATCCTAGCATTTCAACTACTGCATGCTTAAGCATACTTCGACTATAGCATACAGGATCAGTGTGTGAACAAACTTCGACTTCATACTAAACCTTCTGTCGGACCATGAAGCTACCCTTGTCGACACTAGAGTTCTATCTAAAATACCACAGATGGGGGAATGTGTAGAAGGTAATTAGTTTTGGAATATTAGATTACCACACCATGACAGCTATCCCAATCTAGAAGAAGACTTGTGTGAACTTGATATTTTGCTAGAACATACTCACCCGCAAGCATATGATGCTGATGACTGGACATGGCCTTTGGATGTGTGCAATATTTTTCAGTAAAGTCTTATTATGAACACATCTTGTCTGCAGGAATTCAAGTGTCTTTGGAGGCTCCTATTATCTCTGTTCTAGAAATACTTTGGAAGACTTGCATACCATTGAAAATCAAGATTTTTGTGTGGCGTATGTGTAGCGCGGTTTTTATGGTTTCGAATCACTATCGCTTTGGTACTACAATTCGATTTATTTTTTATCATGTTGAACTGATTAAGGAAGGGAAATAGATGTCTCCAATTAACCCTGCTTGCAAACTGAGGTTAAACAGTCAAAACTGTTGGTTTACAGATACTATCAAAAAGGGTTCGTATTTTAAGGTTATTTACTTAAAAACAATGTTTAGACTAGGGGGTAGGTTTTTGTGTTAGGTCTGATGCTTTCGATGGATATATGAAGGTACTAGATTTTGAGTTTTTTATTAGTACGCTCGCTAAGATTTTTTCAATCTTATGCCTACGTATTCCCGTTTTACGAAACAGGGAAATTAGAGCGATCGTAGTTCCTCCTATTCTATGGGAGGAAAAAGGTTGTTTTGGTGTCTTGTTCAAATCCCAAGACATGAAGCTAAAGATGGTTTGTATCTTGTTCAAAGCCCAAGATGTGAAGCTAAAGGGTTTCGGATGAGAGAGAATTTGTCATCTCTAAAGAGGAGTTTTTGATGTTTGAATGTTGTGAGCAAGGCACAACTTTGATGCTAAAAGGTTGATTGACTCAACCGGGGTTTTGACTCCATTGGGGAGAATGTATCTTGTATAAACCCCAAGATGAAGGCTGAAAGGGATTGACTCAACAAGAGAGTACTTTTATCTGTCCTGTATAAAGCCCAAGACGGAGGCTAAAAAGGTTGACTCAACAAGAGAGTCTTGAACAGGTGATTGACTCAACAAGAGAGTCTGAAGGTTGATTGACTTAACATGTTAGTCTTTTATACTCAACAAGAGAGTGTTTTGCTGTCTCGTACGAAGCCCGAGATAGAGGCTAAAAAGAGATTGACTCAACAAGAAAGTCTTTTATACTCAACAAAATAGTGTTTTAGATGTGTCTTGTATGAAGCCCAAGACGGAGGCTAAAATAAAGGTTGACGCAACAAAAGAGTCTGAAAAGGTTAGCTCCGCTAGGGAGAATCATTTGTACAAAGCCCAAGAGGAGGCTGTCTTATTGCTGAGGATTAGATCCATAGGCAGGCCCAAGGGTGGTGAACTCTCATGAGAGAAACCGGGTTTCAGAGTGATGGTTGTTTCTTCCTATGTTTGAAAGGAACTTGAGAATGTCTTTGAGACTTAAGGGGGTTTAGACTGTCCAAGTCTAGAGTTTTATCTATTGTACAATGCCCAAGAGGAGACACGGGCATTAAGGGGTGAGTATTACCCTAAAATGGCCAGAGTTTCGGTGTTGGAAAGACTGCTCTAGCAAAGGATGACTAAGTTTTGTCTTATACCTTTAAGAGGTCGCCAGGGTCCTTGTATGAAGCCCAAGAGAAGGCATGAGAACTTCTAAGAAGTCGAAGGGTCCTTGTATAACGCCCAAGAGGAGGCGGGGATGCTTTTAGGAAGCCTGTGGGTCCCCAAACCAAGAGAAGTTCAAGAAATGCAATTCACAGAGAAGAGATCATTCCAGGAAAGTTTGTGAATTTAGAAGAAACTCAAGAGATGCCATTCACGAAGAAAAAATCATCTCTAGGGAGTTAGCGTTTCTTTGACAATTTCTAAGGGTGACAGTCTGAGAAAAGGTTCACCGAGAATACTGCCTTTCTCTTTGTTCAATATTGTTTAACCCCAAGAGAAGGGAAGACTGTATCTAGAATCCTACGGGGGATCTAGTTTTGTTTGTATTTAAGAGTGACCAACAAGGTTTTACCTAGTGCTAGACGTAGTTGCCGGGGAAAACTCTAAATAGCTATACTAGTATTACACAGTTGGTATTTGACAAGTATATAAAAGGATGTGAAAGAAGACTTACAGTGAAGCAGCCCCACAATACAGTTATATACATATGAAAGCGGTAAATGAAAGCGGATAAACACTTACCTGTTGTAGAGCTTCCATGCTGTTTTATTAGTTGTTCAACAAAGAAAGTTTTGATAACAATAGATATTTGAATTCAAAATCAAAGGAGAAAGTGCTTTGAAAAGATTGTTGGGGCTTACAGCTCTAAGAGAGGCCCAGGTATTAACGATGATTGCACCGTTGTTTTAAAAACACAGTGGGACTTTATACAATGACTGAGGCCTAAATCATTTTGGTTTTCAAAAGGGGTTGGGTCTTACAATCTATTAGAGGCCCAAAGAGTTATTTTTGTACAAGAGATAAGGCTTACAACTCAAGGAGGGGCCCAAGTTTTAACAGTGATCACATCGTTGTTTGGAAAACTGTACAGAGGGACTTATACGATATGTGAGGCCCAAAAAGTTTTTATGTACAAGGGGGTTGGGTCTTACACTCTATTAGAGGCCTAAAGAGTTTTTAAGAAAATAAATGGGTCTTATAGCTCGAGGAGAGGCCAAGATGAAAATGTTTTGAAAAGCGACGATCGCGCCGAGATTTTCAAAACACAGTGGGACTTATACAATGACTGAGGCCCAAAAGGGTTTATGTACAACAAGGATTGGGTCTTACACTCTATTAGAGGCCCAAAGAGTTTGAAAATGATTTGTTTAGGGTGATTAAGATCAAAACCCTAAATTAATTTCAAAATGTATTTTAATTAAATAAAAATTTAATTAAAATGATCAAAATTATCAAACATGTGTGAAAAATAAGTTGTGATCTTGGATTAATGTTTGAAAAATCATGTTTATATCCACAAAATGATTGGAAACCAATTAAATTTGGAAAATCAAGGAGGAAAAAATACTTTAAATGTAAAAAACAAATAAAAGTTTTATTCTTTGCAAAAATATCAAGTATATGAAATAAATAATATTTTTGGGAACTTTTGGCAAAATAAAATATTTTATCATTTTTGTGAATTATTAAAAAAAGAATCAACTCAAAATCATTAAAATTCAGAGAGAAATTAAATTTTGAACCAATTAAATAAAATAAAAAAATTCAAAAATTCAAATATTCAAAAATGGCGCCAAGAACATGCCAAGAACACGCGCCATCCATCTGTTTCTGCAGATTTGCATTTTCTCATCAATCTCACTGAATACTTGATGAAATCATGCAATCCACATATCAATCTACTCGTTTTCAACTCACGATCATGTCTATGGTCTTTAATTTCATTTATTTTAAGAATGGAATAAGAAATCAAGACAAAACCTCAAGAACCCTAAAATTTGCATGAAGGCTGAGAATTTTGATACACGATTTAAACAAATCAATTAATTGAGGGGAAACATTCTATGCATGATTATGAACATATGGCAAAATTATTGTGTGGGGAAATATGCATGAATCATGAGATGCCCAAGTTGAGGCTTACCTCTTGCAGCTGGTGATCGTGTTTTGTGTTGGAGGTGTTGCAGCCAAGTTCCAATGATGTGGATAGCTTCCCTAGGTGCCAAGTGATGTGCCTGAATGCTTGGAATGGTTTGAAACAACCTGGAACTGAAGATGGTACCCCAACTGCAAGTCTGCTAAAAGCTTGAGCGGATGGATGGTGATTTTGAGAAATTAGTGTTCCAGATGTTGTTTAAGTGCTTGGATCACTTCTATATGATGTTTATGAGGTGTGTGTGGGATTGTTTTGGTTGGAATAGCTCTCAAACTCAAAAATCGATAGTGAGTTGCCTTAGAAGGCAAAATTGGAAGTGAGAAGGAGATTTTGAGGAAAGCATCTGTTTGATGGCTTTGGTGTACTTAAACTGAGCACAAATGAGCTCTATTTATAGTAGAGCAAGTTTGGTTTGCAAGCAATAGTGAATGACAACTGCAGTAGAGGTTTGGCCAATGGTTGCATTTTGGAATCTCAAGTCTCCTCTAGCCATTGAATAGAGGTTAGAGCACAGGCTACTGGTTCCCTAGTTCAGAGATCATCCCTGACTCATTCAGTTAGAAATGGCTCAGTTCATGCCACCTTGGTGCATCCATTGAATGCTCAAAAACAAAATTGGAGTCTTGTCCCCTCTTTAGGCATTTCTAGGTTTGCTATGCTATTTTTAGTTCCAAAGACTTCGGAGGCTTATGGATCAGTGTTTGTCCCTCCTTGGTCCCTCCCTGAGGTGTTCAAATGGATAAACTTGTTTATCATTTGCAACATTTTCTCAAATCGAGCAAAATGCACAAATCTGCCTTGCCATGACAGTTTGCAGCAAGGCACATTGCCATTGTCATATCTCATGGCTTAAGTGGAGTTTCTTGGAGTTCTTTGCCATTTTGGAAAGCTCTTATATGATACAACACATGTGTGATCATAGTTTATCTTGATACTTTTTGGATCCAAGTGAAAAACCCCCTACTTTTGGAAAAAAAGCAAGACAGATTCTGACTTAGTGAAAATTTCACTAAGTGTTGGAAAAAGTGACATTTCATGTTTTCAGCCATTATGATCATTCCATAACTTAAAATCCATGAGGAATTGGAATGAGGTGTAGTTGACACTTTTAAAGTATGCCAGCAGAGCTACAAATCCATCTTTGGATCAGCCAAAATGGTTGCTTGAATCTCAAGTTATGATCCTTGGAAGTTGGCACCCTAGCCACTTTGTTTCATAACTTAAAAAATTTCTAAGTTTTTTATGGTTACCCCTTTTACAAGTTATCCCACTTTCTTTGATTTTTCTTGATAAATGTTGATTCAAATCACACATTAACATCATTTTAGGGTTAGGGGACCATAATTGATCAAAAAATCAAAAAGTCAAACTTTGACTTTTGGGTACAGTTGACTTTTTATCAGATGAATTCCAAACTGTGCGATCCTCTATGAAATTAAGTTCTTGACATAAATCAAACTTGATGGATTGATTTCATAGGTGTTATAGGGTGTATTGAATCATGTCCTTGGGTTTGGGAGCATGTCCTGGTCAAAAGTCAAAGATACAGTTGACTTTTCCTTCCAAACCCTAATTGTGGTTCGGATGAAATTGAAACTTGTTGGTCAAGCTTCTTGGATCAAACCATTGTTAAATGGATCAATGTAGTGTGTTAGAGACCCTCAAACCATGTCTTGAGGTCTTGGCTCATGTCTTGTCCCCAAAGTCAACTTAGAGGTGAATTAGGTCAAGAAACCCTAATTCTTGATTTTTAGTGAATGCATCCCCTGAGGATAAATTGACTTGATGATTGGGTCCATGAGGTCCCATGGAGTATCTTAGGTTGTGCTTTGAAGAATTGGCTCATGCCCAGAGGGAAATTCCATCTGGAGGCCCTGGTCGACCAAACCCTAATTTGGTGACACTGGCGATCTTGAGGCTTGATCCACTCAGAATGCTGTAACCTTGTGCTTGATTCTTGATATGGAAGTCCTCTTGATCCATTGTGGATGTTTGAGAGGTTAGACAAGTTGAAGATCATGTCATTCCTTGATTGATCCTTTGTCTAAGAGCTCTGAGAGGGCTTGAAACCATAATTCTTAGTTGTAGGGAATGCTCACCCATCTTTGGGGAGACTAATGAGGTATGATGGCCCATCCATATTGTGATGATGACTTGCACAGTGATGGGAAATCTTAGTGGTCAAAATTTGGGGTATGACAGATGCCCCTATTTAATCATCTTGGACCCGAAGGTGTGAATGGCGAAGGGATTCGGGCATTCGGGGTGCAAGAGGATTAAATATCGGAATACCCGAAATTTTGATGGTGGATAGGAATGGTAGTTCACGCATCCTTATTCATTTGCTAAGAAATGATGCTTAGAAAAGGTAAACTTCCCCTCAATCCTGGTTTCCTACCAAGGAACTGGTCTAAGTATCTAAAATAAACTTCCCCTCGATCCTGGTTTCCTACCAAGGAATTGGTCTAAGTATCTGAAATAAACTTCCCCTCGATCCTGGTTTCCTACCAAGGAACTGGTCTAAGTTTCTGAAATAAACTTCCCCTCGATCCTGGTTTCCTACCAAGGAACTGGTCTCAGTTTCTTTTGTCAATAAACTTTCTTGACAAGTGACGCTATTCGTAGCGGTTTTCCTCAAACTTCTCGCCGAATTTTCCTGGGGAGATGCCATTTGATAGAAACATTTTTGATGTCATAGTTGCTGGGGAACCCATTCGTCTGAGTTGTAGAGGTGTACAAACTTCTCTATTTGGAGACGCCATTGGTCGACTCTACTGGGGAAAATGAGTCTCTTGAGAGACTGCTTTCTGCTTGGGGTATTACATCATACTTTTCTCGGGATCTTCTCGGAGAAATGCCATATGATGTGATCCAATTTTGAGGTGTTGATGATTAAGAGGCTTTCTCTGGGGATTTTCCTTAATCCGGGAAAGCGAAGATATCATCTTCAATGGCGAAGAGTGATGTTTGTCAAAAGTTTTCTTGTTTTTCAGAGGTTCAAGTTATTAAAGTGGTCAAGGGACCAACTTTAATCCAGAAATAAACTGGAGGAGAGATCGTTTAGATGGTTCGCTTCCTGACGAGGAAAGAACTGACAATTCGATTGAGAGGACTTCTATCACTAGGGGACAAGATCGACTAGACTGATAGTGATACAATATGAATGTGAATGTAAACCAATAATGCATGATGTATGTATATTTATGCTGACAAAACTGACGCGACATACAGACTAGTAGATGAACACGACTGGATACTCGGCCACAATGGGAGATGAAAAGTATCACTGGTTCACGATAGCAATTCTGCCTTGCTTAGGAGAGATAGTCCCTGTGGGGAACAACCGTTGATCGGGCTTAGGAGGTAAGAACTCTGTCGGGGATGTTAGATGGAGTATTCGCATCTGACATAACTGATCCGTCATTCAAGCGTACTAGTTTAGAAGGAGTACTTTGATTCTGCACTTTGAAGCTCGAATACTTCGGGAGAAGCGGTCGATGTTCTTTAGATGTTCAACAGTCAAAAGAAATTGCCGTCTTTATTTTAAAAGCAGAAAAAATTTAACAAGTAAATTCATTTTTGTTTTATTTCAAGAATCGTTAATCATGTTAAAACATCATTCTGTAAAGCTAAAACAAATGAGAATTGCAAACAAAAGCACTAGGGCTCAAATTTTATTGATAGGATGGAAATCAGCCAAACTCGTGATTCCATGGAGTATTTACAAAGTTAGAAAATGATAATTTAAGGGAAAAGGGCTACATTAAAACATAACGACCGCTATCCTTCTGCCAACTTTGAATTCTGGGCATCATGAGCTTCTGTCGAAGATGACCTTCACTGGAGTTTTCTGATGTATGGCATGACTGCGACTGGGGGATTTTCCCCTGTTGGACATAGTTACTTGCCATTAATCCCTAATTTATGCCTGGATTGTACTTTGAGATTTCCAATCCATTGGGATGATTTTTGCTTATGTCTCTAATTTTTGCCTAGACCGCTGTTTCGGGTTTTCAATCCACCGAAACGCTTTTTTTATTTTTTTTATTTAGGCTAAGTATTTCTTGACTACATCAACATTTGTGGGGTAGGCAAATTCCTCTTCATCCATGGTTGCGAGTCTCAAGGCGCCGCTTGAGAAAGCTTTCTTGACCATATAAGGGCCGTCATAATTCAGAGTCCATTTTCCCCGAGAGTCAGTGAGAAATGATTGTATCTTTTTTAGCACAAGGTCTCCTTTCCTGAAGACGCGAGGTCAGACCTTTTTGTCAAACGCTCTCTTCATTCTTTGCTGATATAACTGACCATGCCATAGTGCTGTTATTCGTTTCTCTTGGATCAGATTCAGTTCGTCGTGTTGACTTTGACACCATTTAGCTTCTGTTAGCTTAGCTTCCATCAATACCCAGATTGATGGGATCTCTACTTCGATGGGGAGCACGGCCTCCATGCCATATACTAGAGAGAAAGGGGCTGCCCCTGTTGAGCTGCGGACAGATGTGCGATAACCGTGAAGAGCAAAGGGTAGCATCTCGTGCCAATCTTTGTAGGTTACAACCATCTTTTGAACAATCCTCTTGATGTTCTTGTTAGCCACTTCTACCGCTCCATTCATCTTAGGTCGGTAGAGAGATGAGTTATGGTGTTTGATCTTGAACTCAGTGCACAACTCTTTCATCATCTTATTGTTCAAGTTAGATCCATTATCCGTAATGATCTGGCTCGGAACACCATAACGGCAGATGATATTGTTTTTGATAAATCGGACCACCACTTGTCGGGTTACATTGGTGTATGACGCTGCTTCGACCCACTTGGTGAAATAGTCAATGGCTACCACGATGAACCGATGTCCGTTTGAAGTCTTGGGTTCGATCATGCCAATCATGTCGATGGAAGGGAAAGGAGTTGTTGAGTTTGTATACTGTGAACGAGGCACAACTTTGATGCTAAAAGGTTGATTGACTCAACCGGGGTTTTCTTATACAAAGCCAAAGAGGAGGCTAATGACCCAACAAGAGGATGCTTTTATATGTCTCGTACGAAGCCCGAGAGAGAGGCTGGACGGGTTGACTCAACAAGAGAGTGATTTTGTATGTGTCTTGTACGAAGCCCAAAACAAAGGCTAAAGGTTTGACTCAACAAGAGAGTTTTTTATACTCAACAATAGAGTGATTTGTATCTCGTACGAAGCCCGAGATGGAGGCTAAAGGTGATCGACTCAACAAGAGAGTCTCTTTATACTCAACAAGAGAGTGTTTTGTATGTGTCTTGTACAAAGCCCAAGACGGAGGCTAAAAGGGTTTGACTCAACAAGAGAGTCTTTTATATTCAACAAGAGATTGTTTTTGTATCTCGTACGAAGCCCGAGATGGAGGCTAAAAGATTAACTTTGCTAGGGAGAATCATTGTACAAAGCCTAAGAGGAGGCTAGGATTACTGTTTCAGTTGAGTGACATGTCCAGTATGTTGGTTAAAAGAGAAAATCAGTTCTTATATGGGTAATGTTGTACTCATGGATTTGATCTGAGGACTGGGATTATTTCCCGTTCTTTAAGGAAACGGGGAATCCGAAGGGTATTTAGACTGCCCAAGTCTACGGGTCTTATCTTTTGTACTATGCTTAAGAAACAGTAGTAGTAAGATCTAGACTCTTTGAAAGACTGTTCTATTAAGATGACTAATTTATGTTCCTATACCTCTTGGAGGTCGTCGGGATAATTTGTACGAAGCCCAAGAGGAGGCGAGAAAACTTTTAAGAAGCTGAGGGACAATTTGTACTAAGCCCAAGATGAAGCTATCTTCCCGGGGAAAGAATCATTATACAAAGCCTAAGAGGAGGCTGTGAAAACTTCTAAGAAGCCGACGGGTCATTGTACAACACCCAAAAGGAGGCGGGGATGCTTTTAGGAAGCCTGTGGGTCCTTGCACTAAGCCCAAGAGGAGGCTGATGAACAGTTCCAGAAGGGGTTTCACTTGGAACATTGGCCTTTTGTATATGAACTATTACAGGGGGAGATTTCTTAGATCTAGTTATCTAAAATTGTTGTAAAAGAAAAATTCTCAGGGTTAAGGTATATCCGGGTGAACGTCGGAGGTAAAGAGACGAGGTTTTTCCTAGTTCTAGACGTAGTTGCCGGGGAAACTCTAAATATCTATACTATTATTACACAGTCGATATGAGTTTGTGAAAGAAGACTTACAGTGAAACAGCACCACAATACAGTTATATACATATGAAAGCAGTAAATGAAAGCGGGTAAACACTTACTCGGTTGTAGAGCTTCCATGCTGTTTTGTTAGTTTGTTCAACAAAGAAAGCTTTGATAATAATATTATATTCAAAATCAAAGGAGAAAGTGCTTTGAAAAGATTGTTGGGGCTTACAGCTCAAGAAGAGGCCCAGGGTTTTATTAGTGATCGCACTGTCGTTTTGTACAGGGACTTATATAAGTGACTGAGGCCCAAGAAAGGTTTTAGTTTCAAAAGGGGGGTTGGGTCTTACACTCTATTAGAGGCCCAAAAATGATTTTGAATGGGTCTTATAGCTCGAGGAGAGGCCCATATGGTTTGTTTTAAAGGGGCGATGATCGCGCCGAAATTTTGAAATACAACGGGACTTATACAACATTTGAGGCCCAAAATAGGTTTGTATTTACAAAGGATTGGGTCTTACACTCTATTAGAGGCCCAAAAGTTTTTTTTAAAAGGTTTGATGAGGGTTGAATTAATCAAAACCGTAATTTATTTCCAAAATGTATTTTAATTGAATAAAAATTCAATAAAAATGATCAAAATTGTTTAACATGTGGAAAACAAATTGTGATCTTGGATTAATGTTTCAAAAATCACGTTTTGACCTACAAAATGATTAGAAATCATAAAAATTTGCAAAATCAAGAAGGAAAAAATACTTTAAATGTTAAAAACAATTAAAATATTAATTCTTGGCAAAAATATCAATTATATGAAATAAATAATATTTTTGGGACTTTTTGGTAAAATAAAATATTTTAACATTGTTGTGAATTATTAAAAAAAGAATCAACTCAAAATCATTAAAACTCAGAGAGAAATTAATTTTTGAATCAATTAAATAAAATCACAAAATTCAAATATTTGAATTTTCAAAAAGGGCGCCAAGAACAAGGGCAAGAACACGCGTCACCCTCTGTTTCTGCAGATTTGCGTTTTCTATCCAATCTCACTGAATACTTGATTATATCATGCAATCTACATATCAATCTACTCGTTTCAACCTCACGATCATGTCTATGGTCTTTAATTTCATTCATTTTAAGCATGGAATAAGAAATCAAAGAGAAACCTCAAGAACCCTAAATTCTGCATGAAGGTTCAGAAATTCCATACACGATTCAAACAATGCAATTGTTTGAGGGAAAACACTCCATGCATGATTATGAACATATGGCCAAATTATTGTGGAGCAAAAATTGCATGGACCATAGAGTTAGAAGAGCTCATGCTTACCACTTGCAGCTTGTGATCGTGTTTTGTGTTAGAGGTGTTACAGCTTAGTTCCAAGGTTATGGAAAGCTTCCCTAGGTGCTATGGAGTGTGTCTGGATGCTTGGAATGGATTGAAATGATATGGAACTTGAGATGGTACCCCAACTGCAAATCTGTCAAAGGCTTGAGCAATTGGCTGGTGATTTTTTGATTTTGGTGTTCCAGATGTTATGTGAGTGTTTAGATCACTTCTATATGATGTTTATGAGGTGTGTGTGTGATTGGTTTGATTGGAATAGCTCTCAAACTCAAAACCCGATGGTGACTTGCCTTAGAAGGCAAAATTGGAAGTGAGAAGGTGATTTTGAGGAAAGCATCTGTTTGTTGGCTTTGGTGTACTCAAACTGAGCATAAATGAGCTCTATTTATAGTAGAGCAAGTTTGTTTTGTAAGCAATAGTGAATGGCAACTACAGCAGAGGTTTGGCCAATGTTGGCAAATGAGAATCCAAGTCTCCTCTAGCCATTGACTAGAGGTTAGAGCACAGAGATGTGGTTCCCTAGTTGTTGGATCATTCTTCACTGAATTCAGTTGCAAATGTGTCAGTCCATGCCACCTTGGTGCATCCATTAAATGCTCCAATCCAAAATTGGAGTCTTGTCCCTCTTTTAGGGATTTCTAGGTTTGGCATGCTATTTTTGGTTCCAAAGACTTTGGAGGCTTGGGATCAGAGTTGGTTCCTCCTCAGTCCCCCCTTGAGGTGTTCAGATGGATAAAGTTGCTTGCCCCTTGCAAAATTTGAGCAAATCGAGCAAAACTCCAAAATCTGCCTTGCCTTGGCAGTTTTCAGCAAGGCATGTTGCCATGGTCATATCTCATGGCTCAAGTGGACTTTGATGGAGTTCTTGGCCATTTTGGAAAGCCCTCATATGATACAACAACTGTTTGATCATAATTGGTTTTGATACTTTTTAGATCCAAGTGAAAAATGCCACTACATTTGGAAAAAAGTGAAGGCAAATTTTAACTTAGTGAAAATTTCACTAAGTGTTGGAAAAAGTGGCATTTCATGTTTTCAGCCATTTTGATCATTCCATAACTCAAAATCCATAATAAATTGGAATGAGGTGTAGTTGAAGCTTTTGTAGAGGGCCATGAGAGCTATAAATCCAGCTTTGAATGGGGGAAAAGTGGCCTTGTGGTTTAGGAGTTATGATCCTCCAAAGTTGGTACCCTAGCCACTTTGTTCCATAACTTAAAAAAATTTCTAAGTTTTTATGGTTACCCCTTTTACAAGTTATCCCACTTTTCTTGATTTTTCTTGATGAATGATGATTCAAATCACACATTAACATCATTTTAGGGTTAAAAAACCATAATTGTGAAAAATCTCAAAAAGTCAAAGTTTGACTTTTGTGCACAGTTGACTTTTTGTCAGATGAATCCCAAACTGTGCGATCCTTTATGAAATCAAGTCCTTGACCTAAATCAAACTTGATGGATTGATTTCATAGGTGTTATAGGGTGTATTGAATCATGTCTTAGGGTTTGGGAGCATGTCCTGGTCAAAAGTCAAAGATACATTTGACTTTTCTCGCGAAACCCTTAATGTTGGTCAGATGAAATTGAAACTTGTTGATCAAGCTTCTTGGATCAATCCATTATTATAAATGGATCAATGTAGTGTGTTAGAGACCCTCAAATCCTCCCTTGAGGTCTTGGCTCATGGTTTGTCCCAAAAGTCAACTTAGGGGTGAATTAGGTCAAGAAACCCTAATTCCTTATTTTTGATGTATGCATCCCCTGAGGCTAAATTGAATTGGTGATTGGGTTTATGATGTCCCTTGGAGCATCATAGGTTATGCCTTGAAGCATTGGCTCATGCCCAGAGGATAATTTCCATCTGGAGGCCCTGTTCGACCAAAACCCTAGTTTGGTGACACTGGCGATCTTGAGGCTTAATCCACTTGGAATGCTGTAGCCTTGTGCTTGATCCTTGAAGTGGGAGTCCTTTTGATCCATTGTGGATGTTGGAGAGGCTAGACAAGTTGCAGATCATGTCATTTCTTGATTGATCCTTTGTCTAAGATCTCAGAGAGGGCTTGAAACCCTAATTCTTTGGGGAAACTAATGGTTCATCCATATTGTGATGATAATTTACACAATGATGGGAAATATTAGTGGTCAAAATTTGGGGTATGACAAGAGGGTATCACTGCTCAGGAATAATTTTCCAGCCAGTCTTCTGAGGGTCTTTCGGTCCTTTCTTAATGCCCCGGGTGGGTACTCCTGTTTTTGAAGGAAGCATTTGATATCGTGATACCAAGGGTTGTCGTCTATGATTGCTTCGATCGCGAAGATGTAAGCGGGCCTTTCAAGGTGCATTATGTCGATCTTAGGTAGGTTATTCCATTGACCTACACTAATCATGGAAGAGAGAGTGTGTAGCGCATCAGCCATGTAATTTTCCTCACGAGGGATATGATGAAACTCGATTATGTTGAAGAAGGGTAGCAACCTTCTTGCATAATATTTGTAAGGAATCAGTCCTGATTGGTATGTGTTCCAATCTCCTTTGATCTGATTGATAACCAGGGCTAAGTCGCCATAAACATCCAATTTTTTTATCCTTAAGTTGATCGCTTCTTCGAGACCCATGATACAAGCTTCGTATTCGGCCTCGTTGTTTGTGCACTTGAATGTCAGTCTGGAAGTGAAAGGAATATGGGTACCCTGTGGGGTTATGATGATTGCCCCAATTCCGTTTCCATAATGATTGAGAGCTCCGTCAAAGATTAGTCCCCATTGGGAACCTGGTTCTTGCCCTTCACTGGGTAGCGGTTCATCACAATCTTTCATTTTCAAGTACATGACATCTTCGTCTGGGAAATCAAACTCGACTGATTCCTGATCGTCAATCGGTTGATGAGCCAAATGATCGGCTAAAATACTTCTCTTAACGGCTTTCTGAGCGTGGTATTTGATGTCGTATTCTGATAACAACATCTGCCAACGGGCAATCCTCCCCGTGAGAGCAGGTTTTTCAAAGACATACTTGATTGGATCCATTTTTGAGATCAACCAAGTAGTGTGACGAATCATATACTGGCGAAGACCTTTGGCTGCCCAAGCCAGAGCACAGCAAGTTTTCTCAAACATCGTGTACCGAGTCTCGCAGTTGTTGAATTTCTTGCTCAAATAGTAAATGGCAGACTCTTTCCTTTTTGTTTCGTCTTGTTGGCCAAGTACACACCCCATTGAGTCTTCCAAGACTGTGAGGTAGATGATCAGTGGTCTTCCTTCCACTGGAGGTGACAGAATCGGTGGGTTCAATAGATATTTCTTGATATTATCGAAGACGGTTTGGCAATCTTCTGTCCAAACGCAGTCCTGGTTCTTTTTGAGTAATTTGAAGATTGGCGCGTATGTCACGGTCATGACGAATATGAATCTGGAGATGTAGTTCAAACGTCCCAGGAATCCCCTGACTTGATTTTCAGTTTTCGAAGAAGGCATTTCTTGAATGGCCTTGACTTTGTCAGGATCAACCTCAATTCCTTTCTAGCTGACAATGAATCCCAAAAGTTTCCCTGAACGGACACCAAATGTGCACTTGTTGGGATTTAAGCGGAGTTTATACTTTCTCAGCCACTCAAATAGCTTCAACAGGTGGGTCACATGCTCCTCTTCCGTCTTAGATTTGGCAATCATATCATCGACATATACCTCGATTTCCCTGTGTATCATGTCATGAAAAAGAGTAGTTATGGCCCGTTGATAGGTTGCCCCGGCGTTCTTCAAACCGAACGGCATTACCGTGTAACAAAAAGTACCCCATGGGGTAATGAATGAAGTTTTCTCCTTGTCTTCCGGTGCCATTTTTGAACTTTGTTGTGCTGTCTACCAGCATGTCAATGTGTGGTAAAGGAAAGTCATCCTTTGGACTAGCCTTGTTTAGATCTCTGTAATCCACACAGATTCTGACCTTTTCGTCCTTTTTCGGAACGGGTACTATGTTGGCTAACCATTGAGGATATTCTGATGTAGCAAGGAAACCCGTGTCATTCTGTTTCTGTACTTCCTCTTTGATTTTGACGGCTATGTCTGGATGAGTCCGTCTCAACCTCAGTTTGACTGGCGGACATTCTGATCTTAACGGTAGATGATGTTCCACGATGCTGGTATCCAACCCTGGCATATCCTGATAGGACTAAGCGAATACATCGAGAAACTCTTTGAGAAGTCTTGTCAAACTCTCTTTGGCAGTTGGACTGAGCAGTGCCCCAATCCTGACTTCTTTTCTTTCTTTTTCTGAACCTAGGTTGACAGTTTCCAATGGCTCTTTGTGAGGTTCAATGGACCTTTCCTCTTGTCTGAGTAAACGGGAGATCTCTTATGGAATTTCTTCATCATTTTCTTCTTCAGCCCTAAATACCGGGAATTCAAAGTTGGGAGAAGGCATCGGATCGTATGTTTCAATGGGGTTTAAAACAAGCAATCTGCATGATGTGATGATTATTTTTTTGAAGAGATAGAGAGAATACAAAAGTGTGTGCAGTGTATTTTCTTTTTACTGCTTGTTTTTATTAGTTGAATTATTTTTTAGGATTACCATTTTGTGAAAAAGCGAAAAGAGAAAACAACAATTAATGCGGAAATTACAGAACGACGTTATTTTATTTATGAACTTGTCGATTCTTGAAACTACAGCCCTATAAAACAAAACTTTGTCCCTTTGGGCGAAGCGAAGAGGGATATTTACAGAAAGTGAGCCCTATCAAAACATCTGTTTCACCTGGGAAGGGTGAAAGGTTAAAGACGACAATTACTTTGACCTATGAATAATCTTCGGAACATCGACAACAACCCATTGACGGTGAACTCCTCGGTGAATCACAAAGTCTGGAACCTTACTTGATTTGTCTTCAGAAATAACGCAGATTTCTGGTGGAGCAGGATCATTGGAATCTGTCTCCCAGACAGAGTTGTCGTAGGAGGATTCCTCTGTTGTATTTTGCACAGTATTTGTGCTCTTAGGTAAATCTCCTCATCCAGTAGGCTGGATGTCTTCGAACCTGATACGAGAGCTTTCAGGAGCAGTGTACTTGACCAAGTAGTCAAACTTTCCGCTTGGTTGTCCCAGGGTGTCCCACACTTCTTTGGAACTGGAGGAGTCATCTCTTTCGATGACGTTGACCTCGGGAAAAAGCATAGTTGATGAATTCTAGTCCTGCAAGCTTTACAAATTCATCGTCGTGCTGGATAGGTTCTGAGTACCCTGAGTGTTGATCCCATGACATGGTGGGGACGCAAGGATTCTTTTCTATGATGCTCAGCTAATTTTCATTGTTCGGATGATTTTCTTGCCCCAAGTCTCCTGGGTATGGCTGCCAGATAGGCAGGCCATCCATCGGGCCATAATAGTCATGGTCAAAGTTGTCTTTCATCAGAGTGTCTTCCTCTAATGAGTTTGGTGGAGCACGGCATCCTTTCGGATCCCAATCTCCGTATATCATTCTGACATCTGACCTTGGTATAAATCTCGGACTCTGTGCGGGATAGCAACATGGCATAGACACCTCTTCCTGAGAGATATAACCGTCCTCATTAAGATAGGTCTTCCACTCTTCATCTGTATCAGAGGGATCTCCCTCGTTGATGGTATGAACTTCTTGAGATATTGGGTGAAGGAAACCTCCACTATGGAAGAAATCCTGCATGGGATGAAGACTTTCATCGTCAGCGGCTGTCTGGGTACAGGTTGAGGAAAAACCAAGACCCTTATTTGTTTTGTTATCAGTAGGAATGACAAGTTGTCCCCATCCTTTGGTATTGTTACTTTTGATTACTTCGAGAGCATCTCTGTATGAGGAAATCGAGGTTCCTTTCTCTGACTGATTTTTATTGCTCACTGAAAGTGCCTGGAACTGCGTTCCAACAACCTCCTCGGGTTCTACACAAGTGGATAATGAAAGGTTACTCACGATCAAGGCTTGTTCTCCGCAGACCGTGACGAGTTGATCTTTCTTGACGAACTTCAATTTCTGGTGCAGTGTCGAAGTGACTGCCCCAGCCTGGTGTATCCAAGGTCTTCCTAATAAATAGTTGTATGCTGCCCGGACATCCATGACCTGGAAAGTGACTTGGAAAGTGTGAGGACCGATAGTTATGGGAAGGTCGACTTCACCGATAACTATTTTTCTGGACCCATCAAATGCTTTGACGATGATCTCACTGCCTCTCATCGGGGATCCTATGAATGATAGTCGCATTAAAGTGGACTTCGGCATAACGTTCAGAGCCGATCCGGTGTCTACGAGTATGCTGGCTAAAACATCGTCCTGGCAGTTGACTATGATATTGAGCGCCATGTTGTGACTTTTGCCTTCTTCTGGCAATTCCTCATCACTGAACCCTAAGTTGTTGTAGGAAGTGATGTTAGAGACGATGCTATCGAACTGTCATATTGACACATCCTGTTCCACAAAGGCCTACTCTAAGACTTTCTGTAGAGCCTCTCTGTGGGCTTCGGAACTGAGTAAAAGAGATAACACAGAGATCTTTGAAGGAGTTTGTAACAGCTGATCAACAATGTTGTATTCACTCCTTTGGATGAGCTTCAGCATCTCATCACCGTTCTTTGAAAGGTCGGGATCACTGGATTGACTAACTGGTGGGTTGGGAACTTCCGTTTGAGGTTCCTTTTCTTTGCTAGGTTCTCCAACTCCTCTGTTGCAGATTCGACCGCTCCGTGTTATTCGACTGATGTCTGCAATATTCACGATAGAGGGTAATGGAATTTCCTTTCCATTCTCAACTGTTGTTGCACCGTATTTGTAAGGGATCGCCTTATCATATTTGTACAACACTGGTCCCGGTAGATAGATAACTACATGAGCCTTCTGATTTTTATGACTGCCGTAGGTAACTTCAATCAGTTCCTGGTTAAGAACCTTCGATTCGTCAAGTAGAGGGATGATGGCACAAACATCTTTGGTTCTCTCAGGATCAGAGATTACAACAACATCTTTGATCTGGTCAGTGAAATAGTCTGGCGTCCAATTGATGGACCCCGAAACTGAATATTGTTGAATCTTTTTGCGGTCCAACTGACCTTGAAGGGCTGCCCGCACGAGGTAACATCCCTGATTATTTTTCGAGCAGACTCTACATCGCTCGTAGTTATGTGGTGGCACCTGGCCACGTCCGCTTTGAATGCAGTGTAACCTCACTAGATCTATTTCCATTGATCGAACATCTTGACTTTGATGCCTAGTAGGGTTCCCATTACCCCCACTGATTTTTTGCGTGTCTTCACCCATATAGATCGGAAGCCACCAGTGGTTTAACAAGTGTTGCAAATTTCTTTGAACGAGAGTGCGCCCCTGTTCACTCTCACAACATCCTTTACAGTTCTGATAATTATACGAAGTCAGAAAACCGAGCTGGACTTGTGTAGCATGTAACTCCACCAAGCTGGTTTTCATCAAGCGAATATCGAAGATTTGAATCATATCCACTTAATACTGATTTCTATCATGGTAGTCCTGGATCCATCCAAGATCCATCTGACGCTGGAGGGCCTCATGTACAAAAGAGCATCCATGTTTGTTTACCGAGCAAATAAGACAGGAATTGTAACGTGCCGCGGCAGATTATGATACTGGCTCTGCCTTGAGTGCATTGCCACCAGGTTGGCATTCATCGCGCGGATGTCGTGGCTCTAAATGATGTTGAAATTCGTATAAGTCATGTTGACCCCATGAACTCGATGCTCTTGGATCCACCCGAGATCCAATTGTTCCTGTAGAGCTGATTGCACCATAAAACATCCTTGATTATCTTTAGAGCAGATATCACACTGGTGATAATTATGAGGTGGTATATGACCATACCCGCTCTGTCTGCGATGCATCTTGACCAAATTGGTCCTCAATAAGAGTACATCATGAATTTGATAGCTGTTGTTAGACTCTCATTCTATCAAATTTACCGCAGCTTTCTCATGTTGAGGCAGCGGGTTCGTGAGAACATTCAGATTCGTATCTTTGAAAGATAAGACCCTACTCCTAACAAGCTTTTATACGTCAGATTTGAAACTGAGACAGTTTTCTATGTTATGCCCTGGTCCTTCTTAATGGTAAGGACAGGTCTGATCTGCCTTGAACCAAAAAGGCGGATTTTCCGGTACTGTAAGAGGAGACCTGGTATGGACATGCCCCTTGACCAGTAATAGTGGAAACAGTTTTGCGTACAACATTGGTATAGGGTCGAACCCTGGTGGTCGCGTTGTACGGTTGTTGTTATACTAAGGACGAGCCTGCTGAAGAGGCTGTTGTGTCCTTTGCTGATATTACTGTTGATCCGGTTGGCTTTATGCAACCTGAGGCTGATACGTAGGAACAGGCGCAGGGTTGATAGCAGGAGTTACAGCTGCTACTGGTTGGTATCGTTGCCTTTGCTTTCCAAGAGAGATATTCCCAATATCCTGCTCTTTTTTCTTAGGAAGAGCATTACCGTATCTTTTTATACTACTTGATGATCCAGCGTCTTTAACTAAACGTCCTTCTCAGACGGCTTCCTTAAGACGAGCTGCCATTCCCACCATCTCGGTGAAGTCACTGGGCGCACTGGCAACCATTATCTTGTAGTAAAACGAGCTCAAGGTTTTCAAGAAGATCTTTGTCATCTCTTTTTCCTTAAGAGGTGGAAAAATCTGAGCGGCAATTTCACGCCATCTCTGAGCGTACTCCTTAAAGATTTCCTTGTCCTTTTGTGACATCGATCTGAGTTGATCTCTGTCCGGTGCTATGTCCAGGTTATACTTATACTGCTGAACGAAATCAGCGCCAAGATATCTGAAAGTAGCAATATTAGTGCGGTTTAAACCCATGTACCATTTGAGTGCGGCACCGGTTAAACTATCCTGGAAGTAGTGAATCAGTAGTTCCTGGTTCTTTGTCTGAGTTGACATTTGCTGAGCGTACATCACCAAATGGCTTTGAGGGCAAGAGTTACCCTTGTATTTTTCAAATTCGGGCACTTTGAACTTGTGCGGAACTTTCACATTGGGGACCAAACAAAGGTCTGCGGCGTCTTTTCCAAATAGATCCTGACCGCGAAGGGCTTGTAGCTCTTTCTGCATCTCCAGGAACTGTTCCTGGAACTCATTCATTCTGTAGAACATACTTTCGTTTCCACCAGAAGGTATCTATGGAATCTGTCCTTCTGGGACAGTGTGTACCACATGTGGTGATACATTCATTACGGCAGAGACTCTAGGTGCCTCCCGAAGTTTGTAACCTTCAGGAGTTATTGTCATGCCCCTGGCATCTTCGCTTTCCCAAAGTTTGTAACCTTTAGGCCCATCGGCTCCTGCTACAGTTTCCGGCTCTTCCATGATCGGCGAAATATATCCTTCCAGGATATAGTTGATAGGCATGCCCCATGGACAATCTTTCGGCATTTTTTTACCTAGGATCATACTTCTCCACTATGGGCGTTGATGTGATCTCTGAGATCACAGTCCGTTGTTGTTGCATCTGAGCTTCTGCTAGAGCTTGCATGTTGTTATGAAGCTTTCTCAGATCTTCTTTCAGAGTGTCGATTTCTTCTCTCAACTCTCTGTTCTCTTCCTCGAGATCATCCATCTTTTTATGTCGATTGGCCCGAGTATTGTACGAATAAGACAGTTTGACTCTAGAATCGAGATGCAAACGTGAGATTCGTAGGGAAGAAGAATGCGTTTATGCGAGAATGATGAATGATATGCAATGATTAATATTAATTATTTTTGTTAATCAAAATAAACTTCGACAATTTGATTGTAAATATCAAACAGTGGGGAAGACCCCATTTTATTGAATTCAAAGATTGCGAAAATTGAAATATAGTTGATTACAAAGTGCAGGAAAGGAAATGTCTAAACTAAAGGATCCTGAGTCCTCTCTGAAGAGAGCTCAGGTGCTGGTTCTGGTGCTTTCCTTTTCTTTGACCGGGGCTCTTGAGCCGTTGTCGAGTTGTCATTCCTTTGCCAAGTGAAAGGAGCGAGCAAATTCCTTTGGTCATCCTGATTTTCAGCATGTTTCTCTAAAATCTCAATCAGAGCGTCTTTTTCTCTCAATAGTTGCTGTATTTTCTTACACTCCACATTGAGAATGCGGTACTTGTTCCTCCAAGACCTCTTCTCCTGTTGAAATTTGTTGAGAGTCACCTGAAGTTTTTCCTTCTCAGACATAAAATAAAGGACAGAGTCCCTTAATGGAAGAACTTCCTGACGAGGGTAAGGTATCCTCAGATTAAGAGCTCTAGTCTGTACCCAGTGGAGATAAGGCTCCACCGAGACGCAGTCTGGTTTTCCTAGAAACTCTCTTCCTTTCCTATGACCATGTTTCCAGGCATGCACTATTTTTGTCTTTAGTGCTCTTTCATTTTCTCCTTCCTTGAAGAAAAGACCTTCCAGATGAGCATTACGCGGAACACGCCTCATCGGGTATCCGAATTGACGACGAACGAAAATCGGATGATAATTGATTCCTCCTTTAGTTCCTATAAGGGGTATTGTAGCGCGAGTTTTTGCGTGGTTGCTAAGCACTATCGCTTTGGGGTACTACAGTTAGATTCATTTTTTATCCTATTGAAGCTGATGAAGGAAGGGAAATAGATGTCTCCAATTAACCCTGCTTGCATACTGAGTTTAAACAGATGACTGTTGGTTTACAGATGCTATTGAGATTGTGGGTTTCTCTTAGGTTATTTTGTTAAGAACACAGTGTTTAAGCTATTGGTAGGATACTAGGACTGATGATTTTCGATTGATGTATGAAGGTACGGGATTTTGAGTTTTTGATTAGTGTGCTCGCTAAGATTTTTCAATCTTATGCCTACGTATTCCCGTTTAATGAAACAGGGAAATCAGAGCGATCATAGTTCCTCCTATTCTATGGGAGGAAAAAAAAGGTTGTTTTGGTGTCTTGTTCAAAGCCCAAGACATGAAGCTAAAGGTGGTTTGTATCTTGTTCAAAGCCCAAGATGTGAAGCTGAAGGGTCTATTTGTATCTTGTTCGAAGCCCAAGATATGAAGCTAAAGGTTTTTGACTTTAGAGAGAATTTGTCATCTCTAAAAGGGGTCTGTTTGTCACAACTGTTGGGTGACTGATTATAAAGGAGAATTACTTTAACTGGGATATATGAATCCAACAATGCCATAATTTTCCTTTATAGGGGATTTTAAACCTGGAGGAGAAGACTTTAGCTCAGTGTAGAGTAATGCTATCTTTCCTTATGAATTTCTCATGCTAAAAGGGGGACAGTGGCGTGGATGTAAATAATCCAGAGGCTTGACGCTTACAGCAATTAGATGGGGGGAAAAGGAGTTGTCAATGTTTATATACTGTGAACGAGGCACAACTTTTGATGCTAAAAGGTTGATTGACTTAACCAGGGTTTCCTTAAACAAAGCCTAAGAGGAGGCTATTGGCCCAACAAGAGGGTGCTTTTATGTGTCTCGTACGAAGCCCGAGAGAGAGGCTAAAAGGGTTGACTCAACAAGAGAGTGCTTTTGTATTCTCGTACGAAGCCCGAGATAGAGGCTGAAAAAGTTTGACTCAACCAGAGAGTCTTTTATACTCAACAAGAGAGTATTTTAGTATCTCGTACGAAGCCCGAGATGGAGGCTAAAAGGGATTGACTCAACAAGAGAGTCTTTTATACTCAACAAGAGAGTGGTTTTGTATCTCGTACGAAGCCCGAGATAGAGGCTGAAAGTGGTTTGACTCAACAAGAGAGTCCTTTATACTCTACAAGAGAGTGCTTTTGTATCTCGTATGAAGCCCGAGATGGAGGCTAAAAGTGGTTTGACTCAACAAGAGAGTCCTTTATACTCACCAAGATAGTGCTTTTGTATCTCGTACGAAGCCCGAGATGGAGGCTGAAAGTGGTTGACTCAACAAGAGAGCCTTTTATATTCAACAAGAGAGTGTGAATAGGTTAGCTCCGCTGAGGAGAATCATTGTACAAAGCCCAAGAGGAGGCTAGTATGCTGGTGACTATTTCAGTTTAGTGACAGGTCTAGTATGTTGGATAAAAGAGAAAATCAGTTCTTATATGGGTAATATTGTGCTCATGGATTGATCGTAGGATCAGGGTTATTTCCTGTTCTTTAAGGAAATGAGAAATCCAAAGGGTATTGAGACTGTCCAAGTCTACGGTTGTTTTGAGAAATCGATTCTCAGGTAGTGAATGATCTTTGTACGATGCCAAAGAGAAGGCTGGCATGTTAAGGGATGAAGGTCAACCCATTAACTGGTCTGACACTTGACTCAGAAAGACAGCTCTAGCAAATTGATGACTAGGTTCTGTTCCTATACCTGTAGATGTCTCTGGGTCCTTGTACTAAGCCCAAGAGAAGGCATGAGAGCTTTTATGAAGTCGAAGGGTCCTTGTATAACACCCAAGAGGAGGCGGGGATGCTTTTAAGAAGCCTGTGGGTCCCCAAACCCCAAGAAGTTCAAGATATGCCATTCACCAAGAATAGATCAAGCAAGGAAAGTCCAGGAATTTGGAAGAAACTCAAGAGATTCCATTCACGGAGAAAAGATCATCTCTGGGGAGTAGAGTTTCTTTGACGATTTCTAAGGGTGACAGTCTGAGAAAGGGTTCACCGAGAATGCTGCCTTTCATGTCTCCATATTGTTTAACCCCAAGAGGAGGGAAGATTGTGTCTGATAAACCTATGGGGATCTAGTTTTGTTTGTATTTAAGAGCGACCAACGGGGCTTTACCTAGTGCTAGACGTAGTTGCCGGGGAAAACTCTAAATAACTATACTTGTATTACACAGTTGATATTTGACCGGTATATAAAAGTTTGTGAAAGGAGACTTACAGTGAGCAGCCCCACAATACAGTTTATATATATATATATATATATATATATATATATATATATATATATATATATATGAAAGCGGGTAAAGAAAGTGGGTAAACACTTACTCAGTTGTAGAACTTTCATGCTGTTTGGTTAGTTCGTTCAACAAAGAAAGCTTTGATAACAATATTATATTCAAAATCAAAGGAGAAAGTGCTTTGAAAAGATTGTTGGGGCTTATAGCTCAAGGAGAGGCCCAAGGTTTTATCAGTGTTTGCACTGTTGTTTTGTACATTGTACAGGGACTTATACAAGTGACTGAGGCCCAAAAAGGTTTTCTGTACAAAGGGATGGGTCTTACACTCTCTCAAAAGGCCCAAAGGTTTATTTTTGTTCAAGTGGTGGGGTCTTATACAATGACTGAGGCCCAAAATGTTTTGGTTTTCAAAGGGGGTTGGGTCTTACACTCTATTAGAGTCCCAAAGTGTTTTAAAAAGTTTTATGAGGGTTGAAATCAAAGAAACCATAATTTTATTTTCCTTTAAAAATAAACATTTAAAGAAAATCAATAAAAAAATGATAAAAATACCAAATGAGTTTGAATAAACCACTTGTGATTTTTGTTTAAGGTTTGAAAAATGAGGTTTTAATCACAAGATGAATTAAAACTCATTTGGTTTTGATTTTCAAGGTAAATATTCACTTTTAAAATATTTAAAAACAATTAAAAAGGAATTTATTCACAAAAAGACTAATTATATTAAATAAATAATATAAACTTGATATTTTTATGGAATAAAATATTTTAACATTTTTGTGATTTTTTGCAAAAAGAACCAATAAAAAATAATTAAAATTGAGAGAGTTATTAATTTTTTCAAATCATTAAAAATAATAAGAAAAATAATAAAAATATGAAAAAGTGATAAAAAGAGGATCTGGGGCAAGGGGGATTCGAACCCCAGACCTCTTGTGTATAGGGCGCGCGCCTTACCACTGGGGTGGTGATACATCCGTTGATTGAAACACAACCACAAATATACAAGACTTGCCTTGTTTTTGGCCTGGCCCAAGGCAAGGCAAGGCAAGATTTTGGTTGAAAACGTGAAGGCCATAACTTTCTCATTTCTCCATGGATTGGGACAAAATTTAGGTCTATCCTGCCTAGAATTTCTCAAGGATTCCAATGGTGGTGGTGTTTTTTTCAGATCATGCTCCTATTGAAAAACCCGATAGTGGTTTTGAAATAGGCCATAATTTGCATTTTCTATGCCATCTCTTGGTACAAGCATGAATTACATGATAAATTGATGCAAACACAACACATATAACATGTATAAGAGATGCATGATCAATGGACATCAAAAGAAAGCATGATTCAAAGAATCCAAGTTGTGATGCTTACCTCTTTTTGGAGCTTTTGTGCAATCTACCAAGCCACTTTTTCCAAAAATGATTTGATGCTTTGAACAACCTCAAATGATCTCTTAGAAGCTTTTAGGATGGTTGGAATCAGCTGGAAACCTCAGGAACAAGTTTGAGCTCTTTCTTGCAAAAGGGGCAAAAGTGACCAAAATATCAACTCTCTCAAATGGTGTTCCAGATGTGTGGAACCATTTGGGACAGCTCAAGGATGATATTTGGAGTGTGTTTGAGGTTTTATCTGGTTTGGAAAGTGACTGAATCAAGACATGGCTTGAAAAATGCACAAAAGTCCTATTTTGAGGTTTTGAGAGATGACTTTGTGATTTTGGTGTTACATGTCACTTGCTAAAGAAGGTATTTTTTCCTAGAGAAAGAGATTTTGAGGAAAGCAAGTGTTCTAGTGCTTTGGTGTACTCAAACTAAACACAATTGAGCTCTATTTATAGTAGAGCAAGTTTGTTTTGGCTGCAATAGTGAATGGCAACTGCAGCAGAGGTTTGGCCAATGTTGATCAATGAGAATCCAAGTCTCCTCTAGCCATTGACTAGAGGTTAGGGCATAGGCTGCTGGTCCCCTTGGTCTTGGATAAGTCTTGACTGAATTCAGTTGGAAATGGCTCAGTCCATGCCACCTTGGTGCATCCATTGAATGCTCCAAAACAAAATTGGAGTCTTGTCCCCTCTAGAGGGATTTCTAGGTTTGGCATACTACTTTTAGTTCCAAAGACTTGGGAGGCTTGGGATCAGAGTTGGTTCCTCCTTGGCCCCCCCTTGAGGTGTTCAGATGGATAGAGTAGCTCCCCCTTTGCAAAATTTGAGAAAATCGAGCAAAACTCCCAAATCTGCCTTGCCATGACAGTTTGCAGCAAAGCATATTGGCATTGTCATATCTCATGGCTCAAGTGGACTTTGATGGATTTCTTGGCCATTTTGGAAAGCCCTCATATGATATAACAATTGTTTGATCATAATTGGTTTTGATACTTTTTGGATCCAAGGGAAAAATGCCCCTACATTTGGAAAAAAGTGAAGGCAGATTCTGACTTAGTGAAAATTTCACTGCGTTGGAAAAAAGTGACATTTTCACTTTTTGTGATTTTGATCATTCCATAACTCAAAATTCATGAGGAATTGGAATGGGTTATGTTTGAAGCTTTTGTAGAGTGTCGTGAGAGCTACAACTCCAGCTTTGGATGGGAAAAAATGGCCTTATGGTTTAGAAGTTCTGATCCTCCAAAGTTGGTACCCTAGCCACTTTGTTCCATAACTTAGAAAAATTTCTAAGTTTTTATGGTTACCCCTTTTACAAGTTATCCCACCTTTCTTGATTTTTCTTGATGAATGATGATTCTAATCACACATTAACATCATTTTAGGGTTAAAGAACCATAATTGTGAAAAATCTCAAAAAGTCATAGTTGACTTTTGTGCACAGTAGACTTTTTGTCAGATGAATTCCAAATTGTGCGATTCTCTATGAAATCAAGTACTTGACCTAAATCAACTTTGATGGATGGATTTCAAAGGTGTTATAGGGTGTATTGTATCACGTCTTAGGGTTTGGGAACATGTCCTGGTCAAAAGTCAAAGGTACAGTTGACTTTTTCCGCGAAACCCTTAATTGTGGTTCTGATGAAATTGAAACTTGTGAACCTAGCTTCTTCTTGGATCAATCCATTATTGCAAATGGATCAATGTGGTTTATTAGAGACCCTAAAATCATGTCTTGAGGTCTTGGCTCATGTTTTGTCCCAAAATTCAACTTAGGGGTGAATTAGGTCAAGAAACCCTAATTCCTGATCTTTTGTGAATGCATCCCCTGAGATTAAATTGACTTGATGATTGGGTCCATGATGTCCCTTGAAGCATCATAGGTTATGCTTTGAAGCATTGGCTCATGCCCAGAGGAAAATTTCCAACTGGAGGCCCTGGTCGACCAAAACCCTAATTTGGTGACACTGGCGATCTTGAGGCTTAATCCACTCAGACTGCTGCAACCTTGTGCTTGATTCTTGCTGTGGGAGTCCTCTTGATCCATTGTGGGTGTTTGAGAGGTTAGACAAGTTGAAAGTCATGTCATTCCTTGATTGATCCTTTGTCTAAGAGCTCTGAGAGGGCATAAAACCCTGGTTATTGTTTGTAGTGAATGCTCACCCATCTTTGGGGAGACTGATGAGGCATAATGATTCATCCATATTGTGGTGATGATTTACACAATGATGGGAAATCTTAGTTGTCAAAATTTGGGGTATGACAGATGCCCCTATTTAATCTTCTTGGACCCGAAGGTGTGAATGGCGAAGGTGTTCGGGCATTCGGGGTGCAAGAGGATTAAATATCGGAATACCCAAAATTTTGATGGTGCTTATGAATGGTAGTTTGCCCATCCATCTTTTTTGCCAAGCAATGATGCTTAGAAAAGGTAAAAACTTCCCCACGATCTTGGTTTCCTACCAAGGAACTGGTCTGAGTTTCTGAAGTAAACTTCCCCTCGATCCTGGTTTCCTACCAAGGAACTGGTCTCAGTTTCTAATGTAAACTTCCCCTCGATCATGGTTTCCTACCAAGGAACTGGTCTCAGTTTCTTTTGTAAACTTCCCCGCGATCCTGGTTTCCTACCAAGGAACTGGTCTCAGTTTCTTCTGTAAACTTCCCCGCGATCCTGGTTTCCTACAAAGGAACTGGTCTCCGTTTCTTTTGTCAATAAACTTTCTTGACAAGGGACGCTGTTCGTAGCGGTTTTCCTCAAACTTCTCGCCGAATTTTCCTGGGGAGATGCCATTTGATGGGAAAAACTTTTGATGTCAGACTTGCTGGGGAACCCATCTGTCTGTATTATAGAGGGGTACAAACTTCTCTATTGGAGATGCCATTTGTCGACTCTATCGGGGAAAATGAGTCTCTTGAGAGATTGCTTTCGCTCGGAGATATTACACCATACTTTTCTCGGAGATCTTCTCGGAGAAATGTCATATGATGTGATCCAATTTTGAGGTGCTGATGACTTCATTAACATTGACTTTTTGGAGAGAAAAATCAATGTGTTGCTGAGAGTATGTAGTTGTGAGGCTTTCTCTGGGGATTTTCTTTAATCCGGGAAAGCGAAGATATCATCTTCAATGGTGAAGAGTGACATTTGTCGAACATTTTCTTGTTTTTCAGAGGTTCAAGTTATCAAAGTGGTCAAGGGCTAACTCCAATCCAGAAATAAACAGGAGGAGAGAGATAGTGCAGACGCAATATTTCCTGACGAGGAAAGAACTGACAACTCGATTGAGAGGACTTTTATCACTAGGGGATAAGACCGACTAAAGTGATAGTGATGCAATATGAATGCAAATGTAAATCAATCATGCATGATGTATGTATGTCTATGCTGACAAAACTGACACGACATACAAACTGACGGATGAACGCAACTGGATACTCGGCCACTGCAGGGGACGAAGAAGCATCACTGGTCCAAGATAGCAATTCTGCCTTGCTTAGGAGAGATAGTCCCTGCGGGGAGCCATCTTGGTCGGGCTAAGGAGGTGGGAACTCTGCCGGGGATGTCAGATGGAACATCCGCGTCTGACACAGTTGATCCTTCATTTAGGTGTACTGGTTTAGAAGGAATACTTTGATTCTGCACTTTGAAGCTTAACCGCCTTTGGGAGAAGCAATCGATATTCTTTCGATGTTCAACAGTAAAAAGAATTTGCCATATTTATTAAAAGCAGAAAAATTTTACAAGTAAATTCATTTTTGTTTTATTTCAAGAACCGTTGATCATGTTAAAATGTCGTTCTATAAAGTTAAAACAAATGAGAATTGCAAACAAAAGCACAAGGGCTCAAATTTTATTGATATGATGGAAATCAGCCAAGCGCGTGATTCCATAGAGTATTTACAAAGTTTGAAAATGGTAATTTAAGGGAAAATGGCTACATTGAAACATAACAACCACTATCCTTCTACCAACATTGAATTCGGGACATCCTGAGCTTCTGTCGAAGATGACCTTGACTGGAGTTTTCTTTCGATGGATGGCATTACTACTGAGGAGTTGAACTGATCAGATGTAGTTACTTGCCATTAATCCCTAACTTTTTCCTGAATTGTACTTTGAGATTTCCAACCCACCGGGATGATTTTTTATCATGCCTCTAATTTTTGCCTGGATCGCCCTTGCGGGTTTTCAATCCACCGAGATGTTTTTTTTTCCTTTTTATTTTATTTTAGGCGAAGTATTTCTTGACTAAATCAACATTTGTGGGGTAGGAAAATTCCTCTCCGTCCATGGTTGCAAGTCTCAAGGCGCCGCCTGAGAAAGCTTTCTTGACCACATAGGGGCCGTCATAGTTCGGAGTCCATTTGCCCCGGGAATCAGTGAGAAATGATTGTATCTTTTTGAGCACGAGGTCCTCTTTTCTGAAGACGCGAGGTTGGACCTTTTTGTCAAACGCCTTCTTCATTCTTTGCTGATATAACTGCCCGAGGCATAGTGTCGTTATCCATTTTTCCTCGATCAGATTTAGTTCGTCGTGCCGGCTTTGGCACCATTCAGCTTCTGTTAGCTTAGCTTCCATCAATACCCAGATTGATGGGATCTCTACTTCTATGGGGCCATATACTAGAGAAAAAGAGGTTGCCCCTATTGAAGTGCGGACAGATGTGCGATAACCGTGAAGAGCAAAGGGTGGCATCTCGTGCCAGTCTTTGTAGGTTATGACCATCTTCTGAACAATTTTCTTGATGTTCTTGTTAGCCGCTTCTACCGCTCCGTTCATCTTAGGTCGGTAGGGAGATGAGTTATGGTGTTCGATCTTAAACTCAGCGCACAACTCTTTCATCATCTTATTGTTCAAGTTAGATCCATTATCTATAATGATCTGGCTCGGAACACCATAACGGCAGATGATATTATTTTTGATAAATCGGGCCACCACTTGTCGGGTTACATTGGCGTATGATGCTGCTTTGACCCACTTGGTGAAGTAGTCAATGGCTACCAGGATGAACCGATGTCCGTTTGAAGCCTTGGGTTCAATCATGACAATCATGTCGATTTCCCATATGGAAAAAGGCCATGGGGAAGAAAGAACTTTGAGGTGTGTTGGCGGTACATGGATTTTGTCGGAGTATATCTGACACTTATGACACTTCCTCATGTACTTGTAGCAGTCGGATTCCATGGTCAACCAATAGTACCCTGCTCTTATAATTTTTCTCGCCATTGTGTGTCCGTTGGCATGAGTGCCAAAGGATCCTTCGTGAATTTCTTTTATCAGCATGTCTGCCTCTGGTCTATATCTACACATTGGAGCAAGACCATGTCAACATTCCTCTTATAGAGTGTATCACCGCTCAGGAAGAAGCTGCCTGCTAGCCTTCTAAGGGTCTTTCTATCTTTTCTTAGTGCCCCAGGTGGGCACTCTTGTTTCTGAAGGAAGCATTTGATATCGTGATACCAAGGTTTGTCATTTATGACTGCTTCAATTGCGAAGATGTAAGCGGGCTGTTCAAGGCGCATTATGTCGATTTTAGGTAAGTCGGTCCATTGACCTACACTAATCATGGAAGAAAGGATGGCTAAGGCATCAGCCATGTGATTCTCAATACGAGGGATGTGATGAAACTCAATTCTGTTGAAGAAAGGTAACAACCTTCTTGCATAATCTTTGTAAGGAATCAGTCCTGATTGGTACGTGTTCCAATCTCCTTTGATTTGATTGATAACCAGGGCTGAGTCGCCATATACGTCCATGTTTTTTATCCTCAAATCAATCGCTTCCTCGAGACCCATAATACAAGCTTCGTATTCGGCCTCGTTGTTTGTACACTTGAACGTAAGTCTGGCGGTGAAACGAATGTGGGTACCCTGGGGTGTTATGATGATTGTCCCAATTCCATTTGAATAATGATTGACAGCTCCGTCAAAGATTAGTCCCCATTGGGAACCTGGTTCTGGCCCTTCACTGGGTAGTGGTTCATCACAGTCCTTCATTTTTAGATACATGACATCTTCGTCTGGGGATTCAAACCCGACTAATTCCTGATCGTCAATCGGTTTATGAGCCAAATTATCGGCTAAAATACTCCCCTTAACGGCTTTTTGAGCGAGGTATTCAATGTCATATTCCGATAACAACATCTGCCAACGGGCGATTCTTCCCGTGAGAGCAGGTTTTTCAAAGACATACTTGATTGGATCTATTTCAGAGATTAACCAAGTAGTGTGACGATTCATGTACTAGCGAAGACGCTTGGCTACCTAAGCCAAAGCCCAGCAAGTTTTCTCAAGCATAGTGTACCGAGTCTCACAATCGGTGAATTTCTTGCTCAGATAATAGATGGCAGACTCTTTCCTTTTCGTTTCGTCTTGTTGGCCAAGTACACAACCCATTGAGTCCTCCAAGACTGCTAGGGAGATAATCAGTGGTCTTCCCTCGACTGGTGGTGATAGAATTGGTGGGTTCAACAAGTATTCCTTGATACTGTCAAAGGCTGTTTGGCAGTCCTCTGTCCAAACGCAGTCCTGATTCTTTTTGAGTAATTTGAAGATCGGCGCACATGTCGCGTTCATAAGGAATATGAATATGGAGATGTAGTTCAAACGTCCCAGGAATCCTCTGACTTGTTTTTCAGTTTTCGGAGAAGGTATTTCTTGAATGGCCTTGACCTTGTCAGGATCAACCTCAATTCCTTTCTAGCTGACGATGAACCCTAAAAGATTCCCTGAACGGACACCGAAGGTTCACTTGTTGGGATTCAGGAGGAGTTTATACTTTCTCAACCGCTTGAATAGTTTTGACAGGTGGGTCATATGCTCCTCTTCTGTCTTAGATTTGGCAATCATATCATCGACATATACCTCGATTTCCTTATGTATCATGTCATGAAACAGAGTAGTCATGGCCCTTTGATAGGTTGCCCCGACGTTCTTCAAACCGAATGGCATTACCTTGTAATAAAAGGTACCCCATGGGGTAATGAATGAAGTTTTCTCCATGTCTTTCGGTGCCATTTTAATCTGATTATAGCCTGAGAATCCATCCATGAAGGAGAAAACTTTGAACTTTGTTGTACTGTCTACCAGCATGTCAATGTGTGGTAAAGGAAAGTCATCCTTTGGACTAGCCTTGTTCAGATCTCTGTAATCGACACACATTCTGACTTTTCCGTCCTTTTTTGGAACGGGTACGATGCTGGCTAACCATTGAGGATATTCTGATGTAGCGAGGAAACCCGCGTCAATCTGTTTCTGTACCTCCTCTTTGATTTTGATGGCCATGTCCAGGTGAGTCCGTCTCAACCTCTGTTTTACTGGCGGACATTCCGATTTCAATGGTAAATGATGTTCCACGATGCTGGTATCTAACTCTGGCATGTCCTAGTAGGACCAAGCAAACACATCGGGAAATTCTCTGAGAAGCTTTGTCAAACTCTCTTTGGCAGTTGGACTGAGCAGTGCCCCAATCCTGATTTCTTTTCTCTCTTTTTCTGAACCCACGTTGATCGTTTCCAACGGCTCTTTGTGAGGTTCAATGGACCTTTCCTCTTGTCGGAGTAATCAGGAGATCTCTTCTGGAATTTCATCGTCAACTTCTTCTTCAGCCCCAAATATCGGGAACTCAAAGTTAGGAGAAGGCATCAGATCATATGTTTCAATGGGGTTTAAAACAAGCAATCTGCATGACGTGATGATTTATGTTTAGAAGAGATAGAGAAAATGCAAGTGTGTGTGCAGTGTTTTTTCTTTGAAAACTGCTTGTTTTTATGATTGATTTGTTTTTTAGGATTACCATTTTCGGAAAAAGCAAAAAGAAAACAGCAATTAATGCGGAAATTACAGAACGACGTTATTTTATTTATGATTTGTCGATTCTTGAAACTACAGCCCTATAAAATAAAAATTTGTCGCTTTGGGCGAAGCGAAGAGGGAAATTTACAGAAAACGAGCCCGATCAAAACATCTGTTTCACCTGGGCAGGGTGAAAGGTTAAAGATGGTGTTCTGGACTGGACCAATGGCTAGACATGGCCCAATCCGCTTCTGCTCCAGAGCGGCCCAAATTGCCTAAGTCTAATCCACAGAGGGGCAAAAGTTACCTTTCTGCCCCTCCAACCGGGCAAGGAATGCAACATTCCTCGCCAGAATCACTGCCTGTTACGCACGGCTCCATTACTCCCCGAAACAACTGTGGGCAGGTGCCCGGAACCATGCCTATGCCCGACATAATGGCTAGTTTTGGGCACCCTGCCCGACATAACGGCTAGTTTGGGTAGTTACCTATTCTTTGGGGAAAACGGTTATTTCGCCCCAAAAATAGGACCGTTGGCCACGCGTTGGGGGCTCTATATAAACCCTCTCGCTTGAGAGGGCCAGGTATCCTATATTCACCCTAAGAATTCATACTTTGTACTTGCCCCTTTTCTCTGACCCTTTCTTACTTGAGCGTCGGAGTACCTTGTAGGTACACCCCCTCCTCTCCATACGACCAGCATCCCTGACGCACTTGGTGGCACAATTCTACAGAATCTGATCCAGCCTTCTCGATCAGTGGCGCCGTCTGTGGGAAGCACTGTTCTCCCTATCTTCCTTTCCTCAGAAACCGAAGATCGAAACAATTCTCAAAGATCATCATGATCATGGCTTCCCAAGATTGCACCAAGGATGCTCTCCAAACCACCATCCTCCCCGTCAACAAATCTGACGTTGACGACCACTCATCTCTCCTCCGAGATACCCGTTTCCTCAGGGACGGAGCCACTGCTTCTCCTTCCCCTACCCCTGCTGATCACAACAACGATCAGCCTTCACTTGACGTCCAGCCCATTCCTATTCCGTCCAATGCCGACCCGGCCGTGGCATCCCTCCTGGAGGGGATCAACAAAACCAGCACGCTCACGACCACAAGAGGACTCGAAGGAACGAGCAATCTCTGCCGGTCAAGTCTAGAGGACGGGACCGCTCACCTTCTCCGTGAAGGAACCGCCCCCCTTCTCCCCAGAGGAACCGCCGCCACGAGTATCCCGTTCGGTCCCCATCATACACCAGTTCTAGCAGCGACGACGAGCCTCGCGGCCCGTTGTTGCAGGAGATCTTGGCTACCCATCTCCCAAAAGGCTTGGAGAAACCCCATCTTTGGGCACGTACGACGGAACCACGGACCCTACGAGCACATCGAGAACATCGATGTGCTGTTAGACTACCGTGGCGTACGAGGCGCCATCAAATACCGACTGTTCCCGACCACGCTCCGCAAGGGAGCGATGACATGGTACAAGCAAATGCCCTAGGAGTCCATTACCTCGTGGAGATAACTGGGCAGGATGTTCTCATGGCACTTCACAGCATCTCTCCGCCACCCCAAGACCGAGGCCTCCCTTGGGGCCATAATCCAAGGAAAGGACGAACCTCTCCGCGCATATATCGAGAGGTTCAACAAGGAAGTTGTACAAGTCCCTACAACGGACGAAATGAAGAAGTTTCTGCTCGAGCAAGGGCTCCGCCCAGGCTCTGAGTTTTTTAAAGCCATTGGCCTCGCACCACCGAGGAACTTAGACGCCCTCCTCCTCAAAGCCCAATCACACATTCAGTACGAAGAGAAGGTTGCGGCCAGCAACGTCCGAGAATCACGACATCAGGAGAATGCTCGAGCATCCAGAGGAGAGGAAGCTTTGACATCTCGTCGGGACGAACGGAGGCGCGAGGAATGTCCTCGTGACTCCCGTGACAACAAGGGACCCTCTAGGCGGTTCCATGACTACACCACCCAGACCGTCTCCAGGGAAAAGATATTGTCTGAATATGCCAATTCGGAGTTCAAGCAGGCAGGGGTCTGGTTCCCAAAGCAACTTCTGAACAGGACAAACGTGGACAAATAAAAATACAACTGTTTCCACAAGAGTCACGACCACACTACAGAGTACTGCATCCATCTGAAGGATGCCATTGAGATACTGATCAGGGACGGCCACCTGAAACAGTTCGCGAAGAAGAAGGACACTCCTCGACAGGACACCCAGGAGTCCAAGAAGATAGAGGAGGAGGTACCCTCCTTAGAAGACGCCAATATACAGGTTGCTATGTCCATATCGCGACTAGAGGACTTCTACGTCCCTGACGGGCTCAACGCCCCTGCTTATTTCGTGGGCCATAGCCCGTGGGAGACATTTCCCTCTGCCATGGTCATCTCTGGCGGGGGTTTCAACAAAGTCATTGTAGGCTCCGTGAAACGAAAGTTCGAGCACCTGATCAACACAAGCTCCAACAAGGTGGCCACGCTTGATCAGGCCCAGAAGGGCTCCGTCCCCATCTTCTTCTACCGGGAGGAGCTCCTCGGGGGTTTCCTGAACTCAAGCATACCTTTGCTCATCAGAGCACGGATGGCGAACTTCGACGTTTGCAGAATACTCGTCGACCAGGGTAGCTCGGTCGACATCATGTACTCCCAGCTATTTTCAACACTTCAGCTGGACGAATCACACCTTACCCCCTATGTAGGGTCCTATTTACAGGGGTTCAACGGGTTAGTGACTAAGCCGTGGGGATACGTCGAACTGATCGTGACCTTCGAATCAGCTGAGGCGACCAGATCCATCAAGGTGCAATTTCTGGTAATCGACTGCCCGTCGCTTTACCAGTGCATTTTCGGAAGGCCGACTCTGGTCGAGTTGGTAGCGGTGCCTTCAACAGTCCACCTGAAGATGAAGTATTACACTTCAAAGGGGATGGTCGCCACCCTCCACGGCGACATCGAAGCTGCACATAGGTGTTTCGAGGCAGCTACTAAAGGGCTCAACGCCATCGCATCCAAGCCAAAAGCATCGGGCAAGCCAGCATTGCCAAGCAGCTCTGAGGAAGCCAAGCCTCTTCCCCAGGTCGAATCCATCGACCTCGACAGTCGCTTCCCAAAAGAAGATCAGCAGGAGGAACGAGCAGCTTCAGCAAACCCGTCCACATCGTCCAGCAGCAGCTCCCATCCGATGCGCCCAATACCGGATGGCAACTTCGAGATTGTTCTGTTCGGCGAAGACCCCCAACGGGGAGTGAAGATTGGAGCGGACCTGCCCGACATTGCGAGAAAGCAGCTTAAAGCATGCCTCCGTGAGAATTCTGACATCTTCGCATGGATCGCCGCCAAAATGCCCGGCTTGGATCCGTCCGTCGCCTGTCACCAGCTGACTATCGACCCGGCCGTCAAGGCCGTAGCACAACGTAGGAGAAAGCAGTCTCCGGAGAAAATGGAGGCTGCTGAAAAAGCTGTAAAGGACCTCCTCGAGGCCAAATTTATTTCGGAGGCCAAGTACACCACTTGGCTATCCAACGTTGTACTAGTTAAAAAAATCTAATGGAAAATGGCGCATGTGCATTGATTACATCGATCTCAATAAGGCATGCCCGAAGGATGCCTACCCCTTCTCAAATATTGATAAACTTGTTGATAATTCCGCTGGTTTTAAACTTTTATCATTCATGGACGCCTACTCGGGCTAGAATCAAATTCCGATGGCAATGTCCGACAAAAAATATACGGCCTTCATGACCGAATCGGACAACTATTACTACAACGTAATGCCCTTCGGCCTGAAGAACGTCGGGGCAACGTACCAACGAATGATGAACAAGGTATTCCGGGGAGAAATAGGCAACATGCTCATAGTCTACATGGACGACATGATCGTAAAATCCCACGAGGAAACCGATCATACTGCCCATTTGAGAAAGGTCTTCGAACAGGCCAGGAAATACAAAATGCGTTTTAATCTGGAGAAGTGCACGTTCGGTGTCCGGGCAGGCAAATTCCTCGACTTCTACTTAACGGAACGAGGGATCGAAGCCAATCCCAACAAATGTCGGGCATTCTCCGAGTTTCCTACGCCCTGGACCAAAAAATCCATCCAGTCCCTCAACGAGATGCTCGCATCACTATCTCGTTTTGTGGCTAAGTCCGCCCAGCACGCCCTACCATTCTTCAAACTCCTCCGTAAAGAGGCAACATTCAAATGGACCGAAGGGTGTGACAAGGACCTTCTCCATCTAAAATGAGCACTCTCAGAACCACCGGTCCTCTCTTGCCCAGACATTGGCGAAACATTGTACCTGTACCTGGCCGTAGCAACCGAAGCAGTGACTGCCGCTCTCATCCGCGAGACACCTGACGGGCAGAAACCCATATATTTCACGAACAAAGTGCTGGAAGGACCAGAGTTAAGATACCAATAGATAGAGAAGGTGGCACTGGACCTCATCAACGCAGCCAAAAGATTAAGACACTACTTCCTGGCTCACACGATCGTGATTCGAATAGATCAACCCATAAAGCAGCTACTCGGATGACCAGATATGGTCGTCCGAATGCTCAAATGGTCGTTAGAACTGTCCGAATTCGACATCCAATACGAAAGAAGAAAAGCCCTCAAGGCCCAAGCTTTGGCCGACTTCGTCGTGGAGATGACATTCGCGGACTCCCCTGCAAGCGAAGCGCACAAATGGACCATTTTCGTTGACGGTGCCTCAAGCTCGGCAGGGAGTGGCGCGGGCATCATACTAAAGAAGGAATCATCGTTGAAGTATCACTCACCCTGTCCTTCCCAACCTCCAACAACCAGGCTGAGTACGAGGCCTTCCTCGTTGGGCCACGCCTTGCCGAGGACCTGGGCGCAGAAGAAGTCGTCATTTGCACGGATTCACAACTCGTGGCCCTCTAGGTCCGGGGAGAATATCAAGCCAAAAATGACAACTTGACCGAATACTTGGCCCTGGTCAAGAAGGAGATGGCGAAGTTCGCAACAGTGGAAGTAAAACATGTTCCCCGCGAACATAACGTGCGAGCAGACGTGCTATCCAAACTAGCCAGCATAAAGAAGAAAGGCGAAAACAAATATGTTATATAGGAAGTACTCCCTCGACCCAGCATCGAGATAGCCTCCCCGACACTTGACGTGCAGCTGATCGGCAACAACAACTGCTGGATGACCCCTGTTTACAACTATCTCGCCAAAAACGAACTTCCGTTCAACCCAAAGGAGGCCAGCACAGTCAGGCGAAGAGCCTGCTCTTATGTCTTGGTCGAAGATAAACTCTACAGGCGGGGATTCTCCATTCCACTACTCAAATGCGTCAAGGAAGAGATGGTCGCGCATATCCTGCGCGAAATCCAAGAAGGAATCAACGCCCAACATCTCGGAGGAAGGTCGCTTGCCCGGAAGGCCCTCCGAGCAGGATACTATTGGTCGACCATGCAGCACTACGCGAAAGAACACGTGAAGAAATGCGATAAGTACCAATGACACGGGGACATGCACCTAGCTCCGCCTAACGAGCTCAAGGCTATGTCCTCCCCGTTGCCATTCGCCTGGTGGGGCCTAGACATCGTAGGACCCTTCGTGGTAGGATCGAGTCAGAACAAATACCTAATAGTATGCGTAGACTATTTCACAAAATGGATAGAAGCTGAAGCTCTAGCCAAAATAAATGCCCTCAACATCCTGCGTTTCTACAAACGAAATATCCTTGCACGCTTCGGTATCCCCCAAGCTATAGTAACGGACAATGGGACGCAATTCACGGACAGGAAGTTCCATGACTTCGTCGCCCAACTGGGCACGAAGCAGCACTTCGCATCCGTAGAGCACCCTCAAACAAACGGACAGACTGAAGCAGCCAACCGAGTCATCCTCCGAGGCCTCAAGCGAAGGTTGGACAAAATAAAGAAGGCATGTGTCGAGGAACTGCACATCGTACTCTGGGCATACCTCACAACTCCACACTCAACGACCGAGGAAACACCTTTCCGCCTAGCATACGGGACCGAGGCTGTAATTCCCGTCGAGGTTCACATGCCCTCTAGGCAGACAGAGTCGCCCCTAGACGAGGAGATGAATGACGAGTCATTGAGAGAAGAACTCGACCTCGTCGAGGAAATCCGAACCGGGAAAGCCCTCCGCGAAGCCTCACTGAAACAAAAAATTACCATCAGGCACAACGCCAAGGTGATACGACGAGAGTTTGACGTGGGAAGCCTTGTTCTAAGAAGAAACCACAAAGACTCTCGCGAAGGCAAACTAGCAGCCAACTAGGAAGGACCCTATCGCGTCCGAGCGAAAACGGAAAATGGGGCCTACTACCTAGAACATCTCACCGGGGAAGAACTTGCTCGACCATGGAATGCTGAAAAGCTAAAACAATACTACAGCTAAATTCTCGGTTCGACCCGTCGCAACGACGAACGTCAGCTACCGACCACTATGCACGTCTAGGTACAAGCATCGCATACGAATAAAGCAGAACCTCGCTCAGTAACGAGCTGGGTAACTCCTCGACAGCGGTCCTCGATCGAGCATCGTTGTCGTCAAAGTACCATGACTGGCAGAACCCCAGCTCGCGATGGGACGTTCACGCTGCGAACTCAGGCCTCAAACGCGATCTGAGCTCCGCACCACCCGCCAGGATATTCCCCGGCCGTTCGACCAGTTCCCCTCACTGCCGAACACATCTACAACGAGCAATCCCCCTAAAATATTTGTGCAAGTCAAATACTCCCAATCACGGGCAGATATACATTCACAACGAGCATGAGTACAACACTTAGCAAAAAATAAAAGCAAGTGAATTCATGCAGATAACAGAATCGAACATATAATAACTTAACATAATAAGTGGCCACAAGGACCATGATTGTATTGAGTTACATCAAACTGGGGCCACGCCCCCCAAAAAAATAGATTACAACAATACTCGGCACGCAGGCCGGACATATTACAACAACATCAAAACAACAACTCCTCACTCATCCACATGCTCGACAGGCTCGGACTGAGGCCCCTGGTCCTCCACGAGCTGATCCTCGTTATTCCCTTTAAGGAGAGCATCTGGCATGACGATCCGGCCATCCTCAACGTGCGCCATATAGTGGGTGCCCTCGACAAAAAAGTCAAGCTCAGGGTTCACCACCCGCAGTTGAGCCACGGCGTTTCAGAAAGACTCCTCCGCGATGACAATACCATCATCCTCGGCCGTCAGCAAACGGGAAACCAGCTCGGATCTTGTCTTCAATTCCTTCACATCTTTCGGCTCGTCATCACCCGGGGCATTGGCCGCCCTCAGCCGCTGGACCAGCTCCTCGGCAACTTTCTTCTCCGCCGCCAGCGTGGAGTTCTCCTTCTTCACCCGAGCCACCTCCTCCTCAGCCTTCTTCCGAACATCTTCAACAACCTTAGCTTCTTCTCTAAGGGATGCCACGGAAGCCCAAGCAGCAGTAAGTTCGACCTCTATTGCAGAGTCCCCTTCTGCATAAACGGCCGCCATCTCTAGTATCCTAACCAAAGCTGAAGCGTCCTGAGCCACCAGCGCCCTCTTGCTCGGGCGATCCATGCTTTCCAAGCGAAGAGACTCCGTCCGAGGCACAATCAGAGAGTTCCCTTCAAAGAATTTCCTGTCAAGGATACAAGGAGGAAGCTCGAACTTCCCTTTCTCAGGTACCCGAGTGAGATCCACAGCGTCCGTAATTCTTAGCCGCTTGGATCAACCGGCCAAAGGAAGAGGAGACCCCCGGGGAGCAGGAGTAGGAGAGGAAGAGGTCCCCACAGCATATTGCACCGAAAGAGGAGCACGAGCACCAGCAAACCGAGACTTCGGAGGAGCCGCTCCGTCCTTGTTCCTCACAAGAGCATTCCTCACAACCCGGTCATGAGCCTGAGGCATCTCACCTGCACAAACAAAATATGAGCACGTTAGATACGAGGAAAATAAATAACGCAAACAATGCTAAATAACTAAGACTACCCAGCAGCTTCTCGACATCCTCGGGAGTCTTGCACTCCAGCAGTGCCTTAATATTGATAAATCGATGCTCAACCCTCTGACTCCCATTTTCCTCGAAGACTGGATTACCCTTGCTCGTCCAGCACTCAGCAAGCCGGAAGGAGTTGACCCACTTCACCAGCACCTCGTACGCCACGGCGTCCTGCCCGCGTAGCTCGCTCGGTTGGAGAACATAGTCACTGGGCTTTTTGACGAAATGATCGGGTGCCCAATGGATGGGGAACTTATAGATTCTCCGCCCGATAAGCCTCCCCTCTTCGTCGTGCAGGTCGTTCCCATCCTCACCCACCTCAATCTCCCAGACATATGTACTGTCCTGGGCAGCTTCAGACAGGGGCTCGACAACATAATAACGCTCCTTGAACGTCCGTATTGACTCCGAGAAGGGCTTAAACAACTTGCGGGGCTGCTTCAAAGACACCCAACCATACTTCCTCCCCGATAGCTGCCTTTGAAGATGGAAGACAGTGAAGAACAGAGGGAGAGTAGCCCCTATGGAAAGATGCTCGCATACCAGCTCGAATGCCTGGATGAAGGCCAGCGAGTTAGGATGTAGCTGGGTGGGGGCCAATTTCAAATGCACGAACACTGACTACTGGAAATCAGTGAACGGAAACCTCAGGCCCAGCTCCTTAAAGGCCTATTCGTACATCGTGAAATGGTCCTCGAAGTTCGTGCAGACCCGTTCATCCACGGAAGGGAAGTGCACCTTCCACTCTCCCTCCAGTCTAACCTCTGTAAAAACATCCCCCAGATACTTCGCAAAAGAAGACACGTGCTCAGCTGGTTTGGCCACCTCCCATTCCTCTGCGGAATCCACGACAACGTCCTCGTCCATGTCGTCCATCTCCTCTTCCTCCCCAACATCGTTGGGAGAACTCGAAGCCGTCGAACTCGTGGCCGTCGAGCTACTATTATCCTCGGAGCCTGTTTCTTCCTCGGACGTATATATGATAACCTCTCTATCTGGCCCCGTCGCCATTACGATCACCTAAAAAGCATAGAAGAAAGTGAATTCGACAACAAATCAAATTCACCCTTCCACCGCTAAGTCAAGTGAAAGGGCGCGCAAATGGCTGAGGACAACGTCCCAGGCCTAACCCCTAACATCAAAGGAAAAGCTGACACCTCCCCACGAGGAGACGCTCGAAACTAATCATCCCCGAGCGAGGAGTTTCCCCGCACTCATACCCAGTTTCTGTTTGAAGCTTCGCTGGAAATCGCAAAGCTTCACCGGAATCTGGGAATGTTCTACCGGAAAACTCATCACCCACTTAGAAGATGAACAGACACGGCGGTCACACATGCATAGATGTCGCAACATCGCCGTGAACCACCCTCCTCGCTGAAACATGCTACTAACTTCGGTGACATGTCAGAGGTAGAGAAATGGCACAACCACCATCCATCACCAACAATCGCCAGAAATTCACCTATTTCGTCCTCTAAACCTAGCCCTAACCACATGCAACCTAGCATCGACAACAAAACTTACTTGATTTGAGTAGACGAAAGTAGTTGCTTGAAGCTTGAGGCGGTGGTCGGAGTAGGCAGACGGCGGTTATAGGCAAGAATGCCGAAGGAAACAGAGAGAAATCAGAGCAAAAAGTTCCAAATGGAACGATTTTCCCCTTTTTATATAATGGGGCACGTGCGAACACGCGCTCGTAGGCCATGATGGCTATCCACTAGCCATCATTGCCTAGTAACTGCTACACGGAGCTCTAGGCACACGTGGCGTCCCAACGTTTCCAATTCTGTCTGACCATTAGTCTCCCCGAACACCGGGCAACAATGTCACGACCACGAATCTCACGGACACCAGGGGTCACAAGCGCATTGAGACAATCCTCCTCATCTTCAAACGACGGCTCCATGCTAGCTCCCCGGAGCAACGAACTGCCCTTAAGTCATCACTCCCATGCTCGGGAGCAACGACTTGGGGGGCTCCTGTTCTGGACTGGACCAATGGCTAGACATGGCCCAATCCGCTTCTGCTCTAGAGCGGCCCAAATTTCCTAAGTCCAATCCACAGAGGGGCAAAATTTACCTTTCTTCCCCTCCAACCGGGCAAGGAATGCAACATTCCTCCCCGGAATCACTGCCCGTTACGCACGGCTCCATTACTCGCCGAAACAACTGTGGGCAGGTGCCCGAAACCATGCCTATGCCCGACATAACAGCTAGTTTTGGGCACCCTACGTGACATAACAGCTAGTTTGGGTAGTTACCTATTCTTTGGGGAAACTGTTATTTCGCCCCAAAAATAGGACCGTTGGCCACGCGCTGGGGGCTCTATATAAACCCTTTCGCTTGAGAGGGTCTGGTATCTAATATTCACCCTAAGAACTCATACTTTGTACTTGCCCCTTTTCTCTGACCCTTTCTTACTTGAGCGTCAGAGTACCTTGTAGGTACACCCCCTTCCTCTCCATACGACCAATATCCCTGACGCACTTGGTGGCCCAATTCTACAGGATCTGATCTAGCCTTCTCGATCAGATGGCAATTACTTTGACTTATGAACAATCTTCAGAACATCGACAACAACCCATTGGCGGCGAACCCCTCGGTGAATCACAAAGTCTGGTACTTTCCTTGATTTGTCTTCAGAAATGACGTTGATTTCTGGCAGAGTATGATCGTTGGAATCTGTCTCCCAGGCAGAGTTGTCGTAGGAGGATTCCTCTGTTGTATTTTGCATAGTATTTATGCTTTCAGGTATATCTCCCCATCCAGTTGGCTGGATATCTTTAAACCTGATACGAGAGCTTTCGGGAGCGGTATACTTGACCATGTAGTCGTATTTTCCACTTGGTTGTCCCAAGGTGTCCCACACTTCTTTGGAATTGGAGGAGTCATCTCTCTTGAAGACGTTGACCTCAGGAAAAGCATAATTGATGAATTTTTGTCCGAGAAGCTTTGCCAATTCATCGTCGTACTAGATAGGTTCTGAATGACCTAAGTGTTGATCCCATGACATGGTGGGGACGCAGGTATTCTGTTCAATGACGCTCACGAACAAGGCCTGCTCCCCACAGACTGTGACGAGTTGGTCATTCTCAACAAACTTCAGTTTCTAGTGAAGTGTTGAAGTGACCTCCCCAGCCTGGTGTATCCAGGGTCTTCCTAATAAGTAACTGTATGTTGCCCAGATATCCATGACCTGGAAAGTAATGAGGAAAGTGTGAGGACCGATAGTTATGGGAAGGTCGACTTCGCCGATAACTGCTTTCCTAGATCCGTCAAAAGCTTTGGCGATGACCTCACTGCCCCTCATCGGGGATCCTTTGAATGATAGTCGCATTAAAGTGGACTTCGGCATAACGTTGATGGCTGGTCCTGTGTCTACCAGTACACTGGCTAAAGCATCGTCCTGGCAGTTAACTGTGATATTGAGCGCCATGTTATGGCGTTTGCCCTCCTCTGGAAAATCCTCACCACTGAATCCTAAGTTGTTGCAGGAAGTGATGTTAGAGATGATGCTATCGAACTGTCGTATTGACACATCCTGTTCCACAAAGGCCAGCTCTAAGACTTTCTGTAGAGCCTCCCTGTGGGCTTTGGAACTGAGTAAAAGTGATAGCACAGAGATCTTTGAAGGAGTTTGTAACAGTTGATCAACAATGTTGTATTCACTCCTTTGGATGAGCTTCAGGATCTCATCATTGTTGTTTGAAAGGTCGGGATCACTAGATTGACTGACTGGAGGATTAGGAACTTCTGATGGGTGCTCCTTTTCTCTGTTAGGTTCTCCAACTCCTCGATTGAAGATTCAACCGCTCCGTGTTACATGACTGATGTCTACAATATTCACGACGGAGGGTAATGGAATTTCCCTTCCATTCTCAATTATCTTTGCACCGTATTTGTAAGGGATTGCCTTAGCTGATTCATATGGTACTGGTCTCAGTAGATAGATAACTACAGGGGCCTTCTAATTTTTTTGACTGTCGTAAGTAACTTCAATCAGTTCCTTGCTAAGAACCTTTGATTCGTACAGTAGAGGGATGATGGTACAAACATCCTTGTTCCTTTCAGGGTCAGAGATTACAACCACATCTCTGATTTGATCTGTGAATTAGTCTAGCATCCAGTCAACGGACCCCGAAGCTAGGTATGGGTGAATCTCCTTGCGATCCAACTAACCTTGGAGAACTGCTCGCACGAGGTAGCATCCTTGGTTATTCTCCGAGAAGACTCTACAATGTTCATATTTGTGTGGTGGCACCTGGCCATGCCCGCTTTGAATGCAGTGTAACCTCACTAGATCTGTTTCCGTAGATCGGACATCCTGACTTCGATGCCGAGTAGGGTTCCCATCAACCACACTGATTTGTTGCGTGTCTTCATCCATATAGATTGGAAGCCACCAGTGGTTTAACAAGTGTTGTAAAGTTCTTTTAACGAGAGCGCACCCTTGGTTACTCTCACAACATACTTTGTAGTTCAGATAATCATGCGAAGTGAGAAAACCAAGTTGGACCTGCCTGGCATGTAACTCTACCAAGCTGGTATTCATCCGACGAATATCAAAGATTTGAATCATATTGATCTGATAGGGATTCCTATCATGGTAGTCCTGGATCCATCCAAGATCCATCTGACGCTGGAGGGCCTCTTGTACAAAAAAGCATCCCTGTTTGTTTACTGAGCAAGTCAGACAGGAATTATAATCGTGCCGCGGCAGATTATGATACTGGCTTTGCCTTGAGTGCATCGCCACCAATTTGACATTCATTGTACGGATATCGTGGTTTTGGATGACGTTGGAATTCGTATAGGTCATGCTGACTCCACGAACTCGATGCTCTTGGATCTATCTGAGATCCAATTGTTCCTGTAGAGCTGATTACATCACAGAATATCCCTGATTGTTCTTAGAGCAGATATCACACTGGTGATAGTTATGAGGTGGCACATGGCCATATCCACTCTGTCTACAAAGCATCTTGACCAAGTTGGCCTTTAATAAGAGTACATCGTGAATTTGATAGTTGTCGTTAGACTCTCCCTCTATCAAATTGACTGCAGCTTTCTCATGTTGAGGCAGCGGGTTTGTGAGAACATTAGGATGCGTATCCTTGGAAGATAAGACCCCGCTCCTAACAAACTTTTGCACATCGGATTTGAAACTGAGACAGTTTTCTATGTTATGCCCTAGTCCTCCTTGATGGTAAGGACAAGTCTGATCCGTTTTGAACCAAAAAGGCAGATTTTCCGGTACTGTAAGAGGAGACTTAGTTTGGACATGCCCCTTGACCAGTAATAATGGAAGCAGCTCTACATACAACATGGGTATAGGGTCGAACCCTGGTGGTCACGTTGTACGGTTGTTGTTGTATGGAGGATGAGTCTGCTGAAGAGACTGTTGTGTCCTTTGTTGATATTGTTGTTGATTAAGTTACCTCTGCGCAACCTGAGGTTAATACGTAGGAACAGGTGTGGGATTGATAGTAGGAGTTACAGCTGCTACTGGTTGATATTGTCGCCTTTTCTTTGCGAGAGAGATATTCCCAATATCCTACTCTTTTTTCTTAGGGAGAGCACTACCGTATCGTTTTGTACTACTTGATGATCCAGCGTCTTTTACTAAACGTCCTTCCCGGACTGCTTCCTCATGACGAACCCCCATGCCCACCATCTCGGTGAAGTCACTGGGCGCACTGGCGACCATTCTGTCATAGTAAAATGAGCTTAAGGTCTTTAAGAAGATCTTTGTCATCTCTTTTTCCTCAAGAGGTGGACAAATCTAGGCGGCAATTTTATGCCATCTCTGAGCGTACTCCTTAAAGGTTTCCTTGTCCTTTTGTGACATCGATCTGAGTTGATCTCTGTCTGGTGCCATGTCCAAATTGTATTTATATTGTTGAACGAAAGCAACGCCAAGATCTCTGAATGTGCCGATCGTAGCGCGGTTTAAACCCATGTACCATTTTAACGCGGCACCGGTTAAACTATCCTGAAAGTAGTGAATTAGTAGCTCATGGTTCTTTGTCTGAGCTGACATTCGCTGAGCGTACATCACTAAATGACTCTGAGGGCAAGAGTTACCCTTGTATTCGCTAAGGACAAGATGCTACAAAATTTGAGAATGAATAAGCATAATTATTTGTGAATGTTCTAATAAAGCTAAAGAAAAGGAAGTTTGTAATCTAGAATGGAGAAGTAAGGTACCCCCAGAGCTCAATTACTTTTATGGAGACTAGTGAGTAACATCCTCTAAGGAGAAGTTGAGCAGCAGTGATATTAGAATAGATTTTTTCTGTTCTATATGTAACTATAACATGGAGAACATAGTGTTGCGGTGCGAAAAATGATTTGAGCGCTCGCATGCTAGAGATGATAATAGAATTGTCATTAAACTTTATTTGTTCCAAAATTTCGATAAAAATCTTTAAAAAAAATAGTCATCACAACCAAATGTAGGTCCGGGAGTCGATTATGCAAGAGGATTTTATTAGCACTTCTCACATCCGTTGGACTCGACGGGAACCATTTAGTCAGATTTGTGATTTGAATGTTAGATTATGTAATTTGTTTCCTTTTTATTATTGAAAGTTGAAAAGGAAAGAGAAAAGGGTCACAAAAAAAGTTTTTTTAGGGTGCTTGAAAAGATTGCGAGTCTTGCTGCTACATATCTTCAGGTGCGATGAAGAATTCAAAGCTACATAGTTCTTGGAAAGAAATTTTTTTATAGATTTTTTATGTTTGAAGAGACGTTGAATCTCGTTCCTACATATCCTCTGGTAGGTTGAGGAATTCAATGTTACGTAGTTCTAGATAGCAAATGTTTGTGTGTTGGTCGATTTAAGTGATGAATGCTTAGTTCGCAGTTGAGCGAAAATCATTGTTTGCTACCCAGTCATGAAAGTAGGGAATGTTCTGAGTTGCATTAGAATGGAAAACATAACCTGGAATATCATAGAGTTATGTTTTCATCGCATTCCAGCGGAAAACTTTCTTACTTATCGCACATGATAGGAACAAAGCTTTGTTTGCATTGTCATAGAACTGACGAAACATCTTTCGTTTGAAAAAAAAAGGTTTTGACATCGCGCTAAGGTGGAAAAAAGATTTGATTGGTTGAATGTATTTTTGTGGGGATGGCGAGTGCTTCAATGACCTAGCTAGATAGCTCGTATGCAAACAATTGGGAAAAAGAGTAGTAGGCATAAAATGTTCCCTTTTCACCCAATTAATTGTAAAAGGGTTAGATATAGTTAAGGTATTTTGAATGGAATTCAAATACTCGAATGGTCGAGCTATAGGACTCGTATTCAAGTATTTGGAGAAAAGAATAGTAGACACTAAACTTTTCCTTTTTCTTCTGATTTATTATAAAATTATATCACTTAAGTTTTTGATTATGAAAGAGGTTCAAGAAAAATCGGGTTAAGTGTTTTAAACGTGTTGTGAATAGGATACCTTGAAACAAAATATAAACAGTTTCTTTATATGCAAGAAACTCACAAGGGTTAGGGTTAACAAAGAAACAAAGAAAAGAAATAAGAAGGATTAGGGCAGAATTGCTATACTATTCACTTTCTCAATGTTACAAAAAAGATTATAAGTGAATACCACAATCTAGCCACACTCAACAAACTTAGTGTACTAGCCTATATATAGACTAATTAGATAACTTGCAACTCAAACTACCTAAACAATTGGATCCATTACAAAGTCCCAATTCGACAATACATTTCGACAATACATATTAGAACAGACTTTGACTACAATATGTACCCTTCGACTACAGCATGTGACCCAACTTCGACTTCATGCTTGTCTCCTGTCAAAATACATAAAAGCTATTCCTCAACAATGCTAGAGTTTGACCCAAAGTCTCACAAATCTCCACCTTGGATCTAACTCTACAAACAACAGGGAATAAACTAGCTTTCATCATGCAACTTTATCAACTGCATACAGTGGAAAAACTTGCAACTCGGCAACATCGGTGATCATATCAGCAACATTGTCATCAGTTGAAACCTTCAGCACCTAGACTTTACCATGCTCGATTATCTCTCTGACAAAGTGCAGCCTCACATCGATGTGCTTGGTCCGCTCATGATAGGCTGAATTCTTCGACAGGTGTATCGCACTTTGACTATCACATTTAACAGTGATACTTCGACCTTGAATTTTCAGCTCCTTTGCAAAACCTTCAAGCCACAATGCTTCCTTCACAGCTTTGGTAAGGGCAATATATTCAACTTCAGTGGTTGATAAGGCAACAACCTTCTGAAGCGTCGCTTCCAACTGATTGCTGTGTCGAACATAGTGAACACATATCCAGAAATAAACTTTTTGGAATCCATACAACCTGCATAATCAGAGTCGACATAACCTTCAATTTTGACTTTGCTATCATCACCACAGGCTCCACCATAAATCAGGACTCGACTCAAAGACCCATTTATGTACCTGAGAATCCACTTTAAAGCTTGCCAATGTGCCTTTCCAGGATTGGCCATATACCTGCTTACAAGGCTCACTCCATACGCTATGTCTGGCCTCGTACAGAGCATAGCATACATCAAAGAACCCACTATGCTAGCATATGGAATGCTACTCATATAGATTCTTTCAGCTTCAGTACTCGGACTTTGAGTAGTACTAAGCTTAAATTGAGGATTTGTCGGAGTCACAACATGCTTTGAATTCGAAATACCAAACTTGTCGAGAAGCTTGCGTAGGTATGTCTCTTGAGATAAGCACAACTTCGATTGTTTTCTACCTCTCAGGATGTCAATCCCAAGAATCCTGGTGGCAGCTCCCAAATCCTTCATTTCGAACTCCTTACTGAGTTCAGCCTTCACCTCCATTACATCCTTAACACTGTTGCTGGCTATGCGGATATCATCCACATAAAGCAACAAAATAACAAGTGAGTTTCCAGGTCGAAATCTGAAGTAAACACAATGATCGAACTGGCTCCTAGTGAAACCAATGTGTGCCATGAACTTGTTAAATCTCCTGTTCCACTATCGAGGAGATTGTTTCAGGCCATACAAGGACCTATTCAGCTTACACATATAATCTTCCTTATCCTTTTCTACATACCTTTCAGGTTGACCCATCAGGATCGTTTCATCTAGATCACCATACAGGAAGGCTGTCTTCACATCCATTTGCTCAAGTTCCAAGTCAAAATTTGCACCATGGCTAACAGCATTCGAATGGATCTATGCTTTACAACAGGCGAGAACACATCATTGAAGTCAACTCTTTCTTTCTGAGTGACCCCCCTAGCAACCAACCTTGCCTTAAAGCGCTTCGACATCACTCCTTCGATTCCTTCCTTGACTTAAAAATCCACTTACAACTGACTAACCTTGCTCCTGCAGGTTTCTCAATCAGCTCCCAAGTGTTATTATCATGAAGAGATTTCATCTCGTCATCCATGGCTTTTCGCCATTCAGTCTTGTTTCGACTCTTTATAGCTTCCTTGTAATCTCTAGGTTCTTCCTTAAGTACCTCACTTGCAGAGATTAAAGCAAAAGCTATAAGATCTACATAACCAAGTCTCTGAGGTGGCTTGATGACTCTTCTCGACCTATCGCTTGCCAGTAGGTAGTCATCGACAGTTTCCTCAGTCTCTTCAGCATCTTGCTCTTCTTCTTCTTCGACTTCATCTGGGTTATGCACTTCAGCATCACTATGCTCCACCTCAACAGGAATCTCTACCTGTTCCAGCTCTTCTTTAGAGACTTCTGCACTTTGACCAGCATCACCAGTTTTCTTGAACGCCATTTCGACTTCATTGAAAACTACATCACAACTTGTGATACATCTTCTGTGACCTGGTTCTAGGCACCACAACCTATAACCTTTGACTCCAACGAGATATCCAAGGAATAAGCATCTCAGAGCTCTAGGTTCAACCTTGTCTTGCCTAATATGAGCATAGGATAAACAACTAAATACTCTCAGTTTGTCGAGATCTGGTGGATGACCCGACCAAACTTCTTCAGGTGTCTTCATTCCCAAGGCAGTCGAGGGACATCTATTTATCAGATAAGCTATTGTCGAAACAGCCTCCACTCAAAACACCTTTTTTAATCCAGCACTAACCAACATGCATCTAACCCTTTCAAGGATTGTTCGATTGAATCTCTCAGCTAAGCCATTTTGTTGAGGAGTACCCGCTACATTCTTATGCCTTGCAATCCCAGACTCAACACAGTAACTGTCGAATGCTTCATTGCAGAACTCAAGGCCATTGTCGGTTCTCAACCTTTTAACCTTTCTGCCAGTTTGAGTTTCAACCAGAACCTTCTAACTTTTGAAATTCTCAAAAGTTTCATCCTTCGTCTTCTGAATGAATACCCATAAATTCCTGGAATAGTCATCAACGATGGATAGAAAATACCTTGCACCTGAGTGTGAAGGATTCCTCGCAGGCCCCCAAAGATCAGCATGAATGTAATCTAGGGATCCATGTGTCCTTTGCTTGCCTTTGTTAAACTTCGCCCTACAGGATTTTCCAAGTACACAAGATTCACAAAACTCCAACTTTTTTACTTTGTCACCACCTAGCAGGTTCTGCTTCCCCAATTCGACCAGGCCTCTTTCGCTGACTTGGCCTAATCTCATGTGCCATAATTTTGTCTTCGACACAGGTTTCATGGATGCAATATTTGTCGAACCACTTACAACCTCAGCCTCAAGGGTATACAAGGCTTGTTTCTTCATGCCTCTCAAGACTTCCTTCGACCCCTTCATGACTTTCAGGATACTTTTCTCTCCTTGGAAAACATATCCCTTCCTGTCGAATTCACCAAGAGAAATTAAATTTCTCTTAAGGTCAGATACATACCTAACCCCAGTCAATAGCCTTATTGACTCACCATGGAGTTTGAATCTTACAAATCCAATACCTGCAATCTTGCAAGCTTTGTTGTTTCCCAACAGCATTGATCCACCATCTTGATCACATAATTCCTCAAACACATTCTTGTTTGGAGTCATATGCCAAGTACATCCAGAATCCATAATCCACTCTTCGCAAGAGTTGCTGCTCGAAACTACAAGGACATCAGATGATTCCTAACCATCTTGTACAATAGCTGCATTGCCATTGTCCTTACCTCCATGGTTATTCAGACGCTCAGGGCACATCTTTCTTGTGTGACCCTCCTTCTTACAATGATAACATTTGATACCAAACATATCACCACCATAAGACTTCTATTGAGTTTTACCTTTCTTCTTCTCAAACCTACCATCTCTCTTTGACGATTTCCCCTTCACGAACAACCCTTCGCAAACTGATGATGATGGTTTCTGCTTATTTCTTTCATTCAAATCATTCGAATACAAGGCTGCTTGAACTTCTTCAAAGGCCAGGGACTCTCTTTCATACAAGAGGGTTTCTTTGAAGTGAGCATGCGACTTAGGTAAAGAACACAACAATAACAACGCTTGATCTTCATCATTGATAGAAACATCAATATTTTCAAGATCAAGAATCAGCTTGCTGAACGTATCCAACTGCTCCGTCAACGCTTTATCTTCATTCATCTTGAATGAATACAAAGCCCGCTTCAAGTACAAACGATTTACCAAATATTTGGTCATGTACAAGCTTTCAAGCTTCACCCATAACCCCGATGTCATCATCTTCTTTGATACCTATCGCAGAACCTTATCACCAAGGCTCAACAATATTGCGCTGTGTGCTTTCTCTATCATGGTGGTCTTTTCTTTTTCCGTTAACGCAACGTCCATGGCTGCCATTCCCTTCAACGCTTCCAAACAACCCTGCTGAACTAGTAGGGCTTTCATCTTCAAGCGCCACAGACCGAAATCGTTCACTCTGGTGAACTTTTCAATCTCGTACTTTGTTGAAGACATCTTCTCCACGCTCACCGCACCAATTTGTTGTGATTAGGATGCCTTGAAACAAAATATAAACAGTTTCTTTATATGCAAAAAACTCACAAGGGTTAGGGTTCACTAAGAAACAAAGAAAGAAAGAAGAAGGATTATGGCAGAATTGCTATACTATTCACTTTCTCAATGTTACAAAAAAGATTACAAGTGAATACTATAATTTAGCCACACTCAACAAACTGAGTGTACTAGCCTATATATAGACTAACTAGATAACTTGCAACCCAAGCTACCTAAACAATTGGATCCATTACAAATGCCTAATTCCACAATACATTTCGACAATACATATTAGAACAGACTTCGACTATAATATGTACCCTTCGACTACAGCATGTGACCCAGCTTCGACTTCATGCTTGTCTCCTGTCGAAATACATGAAAGCTATTCCTCAACAACGCTAGAGTTCGACCCAAAGTCTCACAAAACGGATGACGAATGCTCAGATTGTCGAGATAGAAAGCTTGTATCCAAATAACCGGGGAAAAGAATAATAGGCACTAAATTGTTCCTTTTTCATCTTATTTGTTGAAAATATATTGAAAAATGATTAGGTATTTTTATTTTAACTTAGAGAATGCTTGACTTTTTTATCAATGTTTGATTTAAAAGTGAGGAAATATGAGTTTAAAAGGATTTAATCTAAGTTTAAAATTTATTTTATTTACAACCTATTTTATTTAATTAATTAAAACTATTTAAAATAAAAATAAGAAAAAGAAAATAAAATGGGACAAGGGTGCAAGCAACAGTGGTATGTGATGAAAAGCAAAAACATAAAGATAAGGGCCAAGGCCCAATACTAAAAAAACCATAAAATAAAGAAAAAAAATAAAACATAAAAGGGGTGGTGGCCCGTGTGGGCTCCACCCGGACTCACTTTTTTCTTAGTTGAAAAAAATAGCAACAAAGTTGTAATAAGTGTAAAAGTATTTTGGAAAAAAAACACTACTAGTCATTTTAATCCCCATATAATTGTCTCAAATTTTCATGAAATTACACAAATAATGAAAATTCATCTACTCAATCTAATGACCACAATGCTATTATAAAAAATAAAATAAAAAACTATAATTTTCAAAAATTAATCGCTTATACTGGGATGCACAAGGTTTTAATTTGATCATTTTATCTACTTTCATGCCAAACAAACTATGGGTTCATGCTCAGGGTGATGTTGTGAAGCTACTGAGTATATTATTCTGTTTGAAACAAGTCGATTTGATCATTTTGAATTTTTCTTCTTGAGTTTCTCAAGAAGATTCAAACCCTTGATCTTCCAAAATCCAAATTAATGGTGTTTTTGTGAAATTCAGCAATGCTTAATGATCATGAGGTATGCAGAAACATAACAATGTAAAAAAATGAAGAAATAATCAACATTAAATGCTACCTAGATGAAGAACACGAAGAACACTATAAACTTTCTGGCAAGAAACTCAAATTCCGGCGAAGCTCTGACGAAGCTCCAGCAAGGTGAGTTTTTTACTTTTCTTTACAGACTCAGACACCTTGCAACTTCCTCATCCTTAATTTAGTATTATTTCACAATTTTGAAAACTTTTTCGAAATTTAGTTCAAAATGAACTTGAGTGAATTTGAGTTTTTTGTGTTTTGGTAGGGATTGTGGTGGTGATGATGTTGTGAATGATTCAAAGGAAATGGATGGCAATTGGATCAAGTTGGGAGGGTTTTTGCTCCAAATCCAAGTTTCTTAAAAATTAAGAAATTAGAACTTTGATAATGAATTTAATTCACAATTTTGGGGTTGTTTAGTAGGGATTGATTGTGTAGATTGTGAACAAAATGATGTTGATTTATAGGCTCTAGAATTAGGTTAAAGGATGAATTAGAAATTATGAAAAAATGTAACAATTGTGAGTAAATTTGAATGAATTTAAATGCATTTGAATATAAATTTGAATTTATCATGAAAATGTCTCAATTCCAATCTCAAATTCTGATATGTAGTGTAATTGGATGTGATAAAATGAGATGTGAATGCAAAGTGAGTTGAGGCAAAACAAGTATGATCATCGTAATCATTAGATACATTCTGGAAATCCACAGAACAAATTGATAACATATGGTAATCCCCAGATGGAAAAAAGAGTTGCGATAATCCTCGTAACCATTAGATTCATTTTGGCAATCCTCAAAACAAAATGATGACCACAAAAGGTATTCCTCATACTGGAAAAATAAGTTACGGTAATCCTCGTAACCATGAGAGTCGTTCTGGGAATCCTCAAAACAAAGTGATAACATCTGCAAATACTTAGATGGAAAGATAAGCTACGGTAATCCTCGTAACTATGAGATGCATTCTGGAAGTCAGAACAAAGTCACAACATCTGGTAATCCTTAGATGAAGAAAATCGGTTTTGGTAATCCTTGTAACCATGAGATATATTCTAGCAATCCTCGGAACAAAATGATGATAACATCTGGTAATACTCAGATGAAAAAATGAGTTACAGTAATCCTCGCAACCATGAAATGTGTTATGGAAATCCTTAGAACAAAATGATGACCATATACGGTAATCCTTATATGGGAAAAATGAATTACGGTAATCCTCGTAACCATGAGAGGCGTTCTGGAAATCCTCAGAACAAAATGGTAACATCGGGAAATCCTCAGACAGAAAAAATAAGCTATGGTAATCCTCGTAACCATGAGATACGTTCTGGAAATCCTTAAAATTAAATGGTTACTTCTGGTAATCCTCGGATGGGAAAAAAAGCAACGGTAGACCTCGTAACCATGAGATATATTTTGGTAATCCTCTGAACAAAATGACAACATATGGTAATCCTCTTATAGATAAATGAGCTACGTGATCCTCATAACCATGAGATATGTTATGGAAATCCTCTGAACAAAGTGGTAACATCTGGTAATCCTCAGATGGAAATTAAGCTACAGTAATCCTCGTAACCATGAGATACTCTCTGGAAATCCTTAGAACAAAATGGTAACATCTGGTAACTCTTAGATGAAAAGATAGGTCATGGTAATCCTTGTAACCATGAGATGTGTTCTAGAAATCCTCAGAACAAGGCAAGTGGTGTTCGACAAACCTTGGACTGAAGTAAATGAGTTATGGAAATCCATCAGATTCTCAAGATATTATGAAATTGTTGGACAAGAACTAGTCTTTGTATGTGCCAAGATGTAATAGATTTTGATGCTTATAATTTCTCTTCTCTAGGAAAGCATATAAGCATCGAGCAAGGTTTGTTATGCATGAGATTTGAGATTTTATTTTATGCATGCAACATGCGATGATGCATGAAATGATATGCATGATTTGATGCTAATGCTAACATGGTTTGCGCATGAGTAATGCATGATTTGTGCAAACATGATAATGGTTTAACTATTTCAACCAGTGCCCAAGTGTTGTGCAATGGAATAGTTAAGGCTAAGAAAGGTTCTTTCATAACAAAGCTTTTTGTCAACAGGAAAAGGTTGTTTCATAAGTCAGTGTGCTAGCATGATCCCCCGACACTCATCTTGAACTCATCAATTTTTTATGTATGTTAGGTCTTGCTTGAGCAGCTTGAAGTATAGAATGAACTTGCTTCCATCACTTATGTAGCTTATCTTGCCCCAGTCTGTTGGGTTTGGAAGAAATTTTCCTCAATACGAGTTTTGAAATAGCTCATCGTAATGTAACCTTGAGATGTTTTACCCCAATTCTTCAAAGCGGACTACCCTTGATTAATCAATTCTCGAAGTGGTTTTCCCCTGATCAACAGGGTCTTTAGGAAATTTTCCCCTGATACGACTGATTGTTGAAGCAATGTGCCCCTATTAGGACCACCTCTAAATAATCAAGCTCTTCAACTGATTGCTAATTTATAGAACTTTCTTGGTACTAAGGACTAATTTGCAAATAAAATTGTTCCTTTAAAACAGTAATTCTAATGCAATGTTCATGCAAATTTTGAAATCAAAGTTATTATCGAGATCATGTTGTGAAGTACAATGAATGGGTCAATGATCAAAACACAATGTTGATATGGAAATTCAAAGTGTGAAAATAACAATGTAAAAAGTATGATACTGAGACAAATGTTTAGAAAGTCTCTTTCGATTCAGGTTAACTCAATCTTGTTGTAGTATGATTTCAAAATAAACCTTACTTCAATTAGGTCTTTTGAAGATTGTAACGTGGTCTGGTTCACGAATTTTTAAACAAATGATATAAGGCTCAAAATTTTTAATTTTAACCTACCCATCCTCCTTGATGATCTCTAGTCCTATGTTCAATTAATTTTACACACACATTCTTTTTCCACAAGAATTTTGATGGGGTAAAGTTGAAGACAAAGACTCAAGAATTTATGAGATTTCCTTAAAGTGGTAGTCACCTATTTTATGTGTTTGTTTTTCTTGTTTTTGATATGGTGGTCACTTGATATGGTTATTTTGTTTTTGTTAAGAGTTTCGGCGACCCTTTTTCGATTTTCTTTTTTTCTTCTTCTTTTTGTCCCTAAATTTTGCCTGAGCCATTCTTTTAAGTTTTTAGTCCACCAGGATGCCCTAATTTTTTCCTAAGTCATTTCTTAAAATTCTTGACTTAGCGGGTTTTTTCTTTGAACAATTTCTACAAATTTTATTCTTTTGGTGAAAAGGTTGTGTCTTCCATGTTAAGGGTTGATAAAGAACAAACCTTTATGAGCTTTTGGATAGTTAATACTTCTTCAACACTTTACAATGTGTGCGAGGAAGATGTGGTGGAACCTCTGATGGGATGTTTTCTCTTGAATTTGAATGCATAGTAAAGTTAACTAAAAAAACTACCCAGTCTATGGTTAAGATTAAGGGTTTTTGTATAAAAAAGAAACACCAACTCTTAGGCTCAAAGGGGTTGATTATGGAATAACTCCTTATCTCTCCGGTGTTTTGGAGTTGAAGCAAATCCTTACTTCATCGGCAAGGTTTTATCAAAAAGCATACATTTAATAATCGTATGCATTTGTTCACATCATCCTCCATCCAACCTTTGCTTAAACAAAAGTTCATAAAGAAAGTGAAGTGGAGGAAATATTGATATTTCTCTTTTTTTATATATTTTAAGTGATAAAAAAAGAAAAAACGAATGAACGTAAAATATTAAATTCAAAATATGCAGGCTCATTTCATTAATATTATTGTTCAAAACGACAAATTCAAAAACAAATTACACTTAACAGCAAGGAAATTGCAAATGATAAAAAGATGGCCTAATGATTATCAACATCGAGGATGAGAATTCCTGTCTGATCCATTGGCTTTATGAGATGATTTCTCGTTCTTGCCTCACGCCTCATTCCTCGTGTCCTAGCAAGGGACTAATATTGACATCCAGTTCAACACCTTTGAAAGTGAGAATCTACTCATCGATCAATTCATGCACCTTGGCCTTCATCACGGTGCAAGTATCCAAGCAATGTCCTACGGCCCATTCAGGGCATTCATATGTAGCTTTTGCATTGTACCATGTCGGTTATGGTATTGGCAAGGGATCGATAGCCTAAGGAGCCACCAACAATTTCGGAAGCAACCGTGGCTAGAGTTGGATGTAAGGTATAGGGATCATGTCAAAGCAAATTTTGCTTCTCCTATTCAGATCTTGATTCTGATTTTGGTGCTGAGGGTTAGCAGGCGCGGGTTTATGTGTGCGAGCAGGCGTTGGCTGAGGGTGATAAGCAGGCGTTGTTAATACATAAATTTCTGCCTCCAATCATAATAGCATTTGTTTCTCCCTCTTTTTGTTTTTGGAAGTTCCTAGAGAACTTCATTGCTTAACTCAATCCCCCAGCAACATCAGGAATCTTCCCGTTCTCCAGCCCTTGTTCAATTCTTTCTCAAATAGTTACTAGATTAGAGAATCCAGATGTTGTTCTGCCAATTATCTTCTCAAAGAAGAAAGGCTGCAAGGTATCCATAAACAGATAAACAAGCTATCGTTTAGCTAGAGGTGGTTCAACTTGAGCAACTAGCTCTCTCCAGTGTTGGGTGTACTCCTTGAAAGATTCTTTATCTTTCTTGGTCATGTTCTGATGTTGTCTCATAGCTGAAGCCATATATGCATTGTACTTATACTGCTTCATGAAGGCCTATTCTAGGTTCCTCCATGATTGGATCCGAACTCTCTCCAGATTCATGTACCACTTAAGAGATGCCCCACTCAAGTCATCTTGAAAATAGTGGATCATTTGTTTATCATTGCGAGAATGTGATGCCACCTTCCTGCAATACATTATCCAGTGACTCTTTAAACAACTGATTCCTTTATACTTTTCAAAGTCTGGGACTTTAAATTTTGGAGGAAGGGTTACGTCAAAGACCAAGCACATATCTATAGCATCAAGATCGAATATGTTATGCCCTTCAACAACTTTCAACCTCTTCTCCAAGATCTGATTCTTTCCTCCAGATTTATTATTCTCGACTAGCACTTCAGGATGGATATTTAGAGGACCGGCAACGTGGAATACAAGATGAGGATCCCTAAAGGGACCTTGATGTGTTGAAAATCCATCATGATGCACTTATATGACTACTTGGATTGGTACGGGCTGCTGAACAGACGATCCTCTGTTGGTGGAATTTTCAAATGTAGGAGTATAACCCTGAGGTAAACCAAAAACCAAGAAATTAAACATTCTCTCCTTGAACTGGTTAAGGTCCAGTAGAGAAACCTGATGGGGTACCATCATCAGTATGCACATTATGTCGTGGTTGATCTTCTTTATTCATTAATACCTGCAGATTCTCTAGGATTTTACTCATTGTGCCTTTGAGCGAATCAATATCCTCTCTCATGAGTTCCTGACCTTTTTTCAAGTTCTTCGTCCTTCTTTTTCGAATTAGAACGAGTTCTGTAGGAATGTCAGGGAAACATTTCCTCATTAGGTTTTTGAGGTTGGAAAGAATGGAATGAGTTTCTTATTTAGGAAAAATGGTTATGTATGTTGATGCATTTTTTTATGAAATGCAATGTCATGCTAAGCATGGATGCATAAAGGAGTGCATGATGTGGTATTAAAGGGCACATATAATTTCTCATGGTGGGAGGATTCTGGGTATCTCTGATTAATAATCCACTCATAGGTAGGCTCTAGGGTTGCAAGTTCCTAGAGTCATGAACCTTCCTTGAAAATATCTCCGCCTTGACGAAGACTCGTCAAGCAGTAATACCCTTAAGATGATCTCTTCTAGGTGAGGTTTTCGTATCAACCCCATGAGGCATATATCTCCCGGGTCGATACTACACAACCATCGACTCCAAGCTTCTAAAAAGGTCCATAGAATCATGGATCCTACATGAAAATATTTTCGCCTTGACGAAGACACATCAGAAAATAATACCTCCAAAAGGGTCTACACTAGGCAGGGTTTTTGCACCATCCCAGCGAGGCATACATGTCATGGGCCAATACTACAAAACAACCATCTTAAACTTATGGTTCTTCTCAGACTCGGGAGTAGATCCTATCTCATACAATGCCAATAATCAGAGTATCACCATAGTACCATGAGAATCAAAAGAAGATGATCAATGGTAATAGTAAGATAGAGAAAAGAAAGCAGAATAAAGCAAATAAGAAAAGCTATCATTTTATCCCAAATCAAACTAGACTTGACTCGACTCACTTGCAGGAGGCATTCCCTAGCAGACTTGCTAGGTGTCGCGGTGCAAAAAATGACCTGGAGCACTCACATGCTCGAGATGATAATATAGTTTCCACCGAACTTTATTTGTTCCAAAAGGAAAGTGAAAATATCGATAAAACCCTTAAAAGAATAAGAAAATGATCATCGTAACCAATTCAGGTTCGGGAGTTGATTATGAAAGGGCAAGATATTAACACCCCTCACATGTGTTGTACTCCACAAGAACCATTTCGTCAGATTTGTTATTAGAATGTTAGCTTATGGCATTTGTTTTCTTCTGATTATTAAAAGTTGAAAAGGAAGAAGTAATAGGTCGCAAAAAAAGTTTTTATTAGGCTGCTTGACATGATTGCGAGTCTTGCTCCTACGTATCCTCAGGTGCGATGAGAAATTCAAAGCTACATAGTTCTTGGCAAGAAAAGGATATTTTTGGATTTTTTATTATAGTGATTAACGAGACGTTGAATCTCGTTCCTACGTATCCTCTGGTGCCATGAGGAATTAAAAGCTATGTAGTTCTCGGTAGCAAATGTTTGTGTGTTGGTTGATTTTAGCGATGGATGCTTAATTCGTACTCTAACAGAAAACATTTCTTGTTACCCAGTCATGAAAGTAGGGAACGTTATGATTTGCATCATAATGGACAACATAACTTGGAATCTCAAGTGGAAAACGTTCTTACTTCTCGCACATGATAGGAACAAAGCTTTGTTTGCATTGTCTTGGAACAGACAAAGCATCTTTAGTTTGAAAAAGGGTTTTGACATTTTGCTAAGGTTGAAAACAAATTTGATTGGTTAAATGTATTATTGAGGGGATAACGAGTGCTTGAATGGCCGAGCTATATGGCTCGTATCCAAACACACGGGGAAAAGAGTAGTAGGCACTAAATCGTTCCTTTTTCACCCAATTAATTATAAAAGGGACTAGGATTTAAAAAGGATATAAAACCTATTAAAGGCGTATATCAAAAGGAAAAGAATCATCCATATTATAAATGCACATAATGTAAAAGAGTTGGCCATTTAGAGCCTTTTTGTTTTGATAAATTTAAAACATATAAAGGCAACAACCTTAGATCTTCTGGAACTAATGCACCTAGGTCCAAGAAGAAGTGGACACCAAAGGTGAAACCTTAGTGTTTTATAGGTATGCTTAATAGCTCGAAGTTCTAAACAATTATCAATGGATATGTGCAAAGCCAGAGTATACTTCTAAGTATACAAATTTTATAAAGTCTTTGATCCAAGGATGAACGATGATGGAAAATATAAATCAAAGTGATTGAAGTAAACATTTTTGAAGTTTATGATCCCTAGTGATCAGTTGAGTGAATATGTCTCTAGTGGACTGATCCATCTCGTGTTTTTTTACCAACTCTCGCATCCAACGATGGGCAGAGAATAACACGCCATAATTTGTTTAGTGTTTACCTTTAAGGGAAGTGTTTATCAAGAATTATTGATAAAAGAGGTGTAGATTATTTTATGGGTAAATTAATCGGACAACTCTGATTAATCCTTAAATCTAGTGAATTCAATTTTAGCTTATCTTAATAAGTATTTTTTTTCTCACCCAAAAGGATGAGTTTTCAAGTTTCTTATAAAACAGGTGAAAATAAGCTTAATGGGGAGTGCATAAAACTAATAAAATCCAGCACAAGGCTCAAAGATACACAAAAGAGGCTGAACAATGAAAGCTCAATCGATTGACACTGTGGCAATCTATTGGAGAAGCTTGGCGCGCCTATTTTTAATTCATAACCAAGCTAAACTTTCCCACCAAGCAAAATATAACTCAACATTGATGATAAACTTGAATAATCTTGAGAGATTTGATTCACCAATCGATTAAAGGCGATAGCTAATAACTGACATTTCTGTTTTGGAAATATTGTGCTTTTATTTTCAATCAGCATAATCTCCATAAATTACTTGCCAAGATTACAAAAGGAAATCGAAAAAACACACATTATAAATAGGTATTCCTTCTCACTATATCCTGCATCTCAAAATTCATCTCTTCAAAATGTCTTTATTGTGTGAGTTATATTGTTCTAAGCATAACAATGGCCTCCTCAAGAAAAAAAACCCATAAAACACTAAGAAGAAATATGTTCAATGCGAGATTGATAAATCACAAGCAAGAAAAGAAGATGATGATTCTAAAAAAGAAGGTAATTCAACCTAGGTACATGGAACCAAGTCTCTTGAAGAGCCACAAGCCTTATCAACAAATTTGTCAAGCTTCTCTCAAAGATTTCTTCACCCCAATACTAGATAGGTCCTTCCTAAACTTAGTAAGAGAGTTCTACCTAAACCCTGGGCTTGTTGGAATCTCTTTTAAAACATTTGTTAGGGCAGTGGAAATTGATCTTAAGAATGATCAATTTGGGAGAATCTTTGAGCTTCCTACCGAAGGGATGTCCTACACCCTTGATAAACCAATAAGGTTTAAAAACATCAAATACTAAAATTCCATCAGTAATACTTTCATTAATCCTATGGAAAAGAAGAAAGTCCCCTTCAAATCAATTCACCTGAAGAAAAAGGTTAGGATTTTCCACTACCTTCTCACCAGGATTTTAATCCCAAGGATCATAAACCATAGATATGTAGTTAAGGAAGATGTAGAGCCCTATTTCCTCCTGACTCAAGAAATTTCAACTAATTGGGTAAAAGGAATATTCAATTAAGTGACTTGATGCAAATAATTTCCATTCACATGACTACCATACGGACCAATCATCACAAGACTTCTGGCAACCTTCAACATTGACATTATGGAGGAAGTAGAAGACTCAGCAAACTATATGATCACCTATATTATCCTTAGAGATATTATAGTTCATATCAAGCATGTAGAAATAGAAAAAGACTTGTCATTCAAGAAATCAGGAGAAGATGAACCGAATAAGGAAGAAGACGCCAATATATACAAGGTGTTGAAAATTTGTCAAAGTCTAGTCGAGGATATGAAGAAAATTATGGCAATGAATGGTGATGCTTATGGAATTGAATAATCCTACTTATGTGTTCTTAAAATGTTTAGTTTAATATGTTTTTCACAGTATTTCAATTCTGCAACTTCTTATATTTTTACTTTAAATTTATAAGCAAATTCTATTAATAATAAGACAATGCTTTTCCTTTCCTAAATTTTATTTGCCTATTTTGCATATGTATATTTTTTGCAATGCATCCTTACCCGTATTTTTTATTTTGACAAAAGGGGAGAAGTATGCTCTCATGGAGAGTAGAGTATTCTCTCTACTTACTCTAGGGGGATTTTGATTACTTTAAATAATATTATTTGTTTCTTTTATCACACCCTTGAGAGATTTGTTGTCATCATAAAAAAGGGGAGGATGTGGAACCTTGCTTTGCAGGTTACTTCTATGTGACATGCCTTTAATAAGGACAACAAATTTTGATGATGATGTTAGATGATAGGCTTCGATCTAGAGGGGGTGAATAGATCACAAGTTAAAAAATTTTTGCAAAAATGATTTGAAAAGTTTTATGGCACAGCAGAAATAACCTGAATCGAATTGTCTAATCGAACCTCTATCGAAAAGCTCGGATATGCGTAAAAGTATACAAATGTATAATAATTAAAACAAATTGTTCAACAACTATTAATCACAGCCAAGTGAGTGAAAAGTTATACGTAAAACTTATTTCCAATGATCAAAACACACAAAAACAATATTAAGGCAATTTATCGAACAACTTGTCTGAAATCAATATCGTTTAGAAATTTTTTTAGTTTTGTTGATCTTAAAAACCAATCACAATCAAACGGACTATGATTATCTAAACAAAACCTATTTCAAAATGTGATCAAAAATAATTTCTAAACGAATTGATCAAACAAACAATGAATTCAATAATTTGCAAACATAAAATTAAAAGAGAGAGAGAGAGAGAGAGTGGGAGAGAGAGAGAGAGAGAGAAAGAGAGAGAGAGAGTACGTAAAAATTTGTTTAGGTAGTTCCCTAACCGACCTCATTATGGGTACGTCTTCCCTCAATTCGAATTTGAATTGAGATAATTTTAATTAACCTTACTTTGTAAAAACATGTATACAAGAGATGTAGCAATCCAACCCTACAAGCCTTAGGTTTGATGTTGACTCTATCACCTCTAAAACCCTTGATCAAAGATTGATCAAGTAACCAATAATGCAGCTTCAATTCACCTTTTCTTGCTACTTCCTTGCAAGGCGCCCCTTATCCCAAGGTTTTCACTTGGTCAAATTAATCCCAAGCGCACACTTTTGAACCCAATATTTACCAATACGATCCACCGTCTCACGCGAATCCCTTGCAAGCCACCCCTTGTCCCAAGACTTTCACTCGATCAGATTCGAATTTATGTAATCTTGTCCAAAACCTTCAAATCCCTTAATGATATTGAAGGAAACCCCTATCTCAGTTTTGTTATTTGAAACCCTCAAAGAACTCAACCTAATTTACAATACAAACAACCTAAATTGGATGTTATCAACCCAAATCTAGATGTCACCCAATAAAAAAATTATTATGTTTAGTTTGATTGTGTGTATGCATAAAAGAGAGGTTGAAGATGATGAGAATGCTTTGAAATCTTGGTTTCATGTAGGTTTTACTCTCGAACGTTACTAGAAATGATGCATGTATCAATTATTTATATATGTGCAAGTTTGGGAACAAAAGGAATGCAAAAGAATGAAGAAAATTGTGAATTTTGGAAAAATGCATCGTTTGAGCCGGCCTAAGAAAGTCATGAGTCGACCTCAGAAGGTCTTGTGTCTTTAATACCCTAAATTTTGACCCTAAGACTTCACATCATTATGCAAATCATCACCACAATATGGATGTACTTTCATACCTCATTAAGCCTTTCAAAGATTGTTAAGTGTTCACCTTGACCAAGAATTAGTTTTTTTAAGCCCTATAGATTCAGGCAAAGGATTAATCAAGAATTGACATGATCTTTAACTTATAAAGCCTCTCAATCATTCATTAAGGACAAGAGGTCCTCAAAATCAAGAATCAAGCACAAGATTGCATCATTTCAAGTTGATCAAGCCTCAAGATCATCAGTGTCAGCAAATTAGCGTTTTGGTCGACCAAGGCTTCCAAAGGGAAATTTTCATCTAGGCATGAGCCAAGACCTCAATATATGTTTCAAGGACCTCAAATATGTCATATTAGTCCATTCATATGATTTTATTGATTCAAAGAACTTGATTCACAAACAATACAAGAATTCAAATCCATCTGAGCCACAAATTAGGGTTTTGATGAAAAGTCAACCATACCTTTGACTTTTGGCCAAGACATTATCTCAAACCTTGGGAAATGATTCAAGATACTCAAATGTACCCTTGATGTCCATTCATAAGTTTAGAATCACCTTGGGACATCCATACATTGAAAATCAAGAATTAGGGTTTCTCTGCACAAAATTCATCTGAGACCCAAAGTCAAAGTTTGACTTTTTGGCCAAAAATGTTCATCATGACCATTATTCAAGAAAACATGATCCATTGTTGCATTTGAACAAGATTTGATCAACAAATCAAGGTTACTTGTAAAAAGGGCAATATTGAGAAAGTGAATATTTCACTAAGTTATGGAAAAAAGTGTTTAAGTACCCAACTTCCAAAAGCCATAACTTCCAAACCAAGCAACTATTTTCTTGGATCCAATGCTCAAATGATAGATCTCATCACATACTACAAAAGTGAAAAACTGAGCCATGGTAAAAAAAATGCTTGGATTTTAAGTTATGAAGTGATAAAAATCAAGAACAGTATGAAATGAACTTCAACACTTAGTGAAATTCTGCCTAAGGTAAGATCAGTCAAAACATCAAAATGTGGAGGGATTTTTCACCATGATCAAGATGAATGAAGTCCAATGGTGAACATCAAAGTTGAAGTACATCTTCCCAACTTTCCAAAAAGTCCAAAAGCATGAGATAACTCCATTTGAGCAAAGGGTTATGGAGGTCTCAATACACCTTGCTGCAAACTGTTTTGCAAAATCTGTTTTGGTCATTTCTTGCACTACACGATTTAGAAGTCAAGTGCAATAATCATGATCATATCAATTCAACATGGATCAGAATGAGTCACCACAAACCTGCAAGATCAAGTGATGAGTCAAGAAGAACCAAATTTAGAATGATGAAGCTTTGTCACATATGCCTTGAATTCAAAGTGCATTTATGTGTAATAGTGCACATTCAACAAAGGTACTCTTTTCAGTCAATATTCATACATAAATAACAATAAAAATATCAGAGGAATGTGGAATTAGTCAAAAGTTGGCTATACTACTTAGAAGTGACAATGTACCTTGGCATGAAAGTAATGATATCTTGCCAAAAACATTGAATGAGCTCTTATCCTTCAAGCTATCACTATTCATCCAAGACAAACTCATTTACTTATAAATAGAACTCATTTCTAATCATTCAAACCACCCCAAAATAACACAACACCTTTTTTCTCTCATTTTTTTCTTTCACTCCAAGTTTCAAAATTTTCCAAAGTGAGAATTGTGATTTCAAAACCAGAGCTTCTTGGCTCAAACTTTTGGTTCAAACACATCATATACATCATGTATGAGTGATCCAAACACTTAACATCATCTGTAACATCAAATTCATCAAGATCATAGTTCATCCCAAGCAAGTTGCAGTTGGAGTCGAGCCCATCAAACCAGGAGGTTCCAATCCATTCCAAGCACATCAACACATTCCTTAAGGTCTAGGGAAGCTATCCAGGTCATCATTTCACATATGTAACACCTACAACTGAGGATTCGATTTCCTCTTGCACAGGTAAGCCTGAACTTCCCAAACCCCATGAAACATGCATCATTTTTTATATTTTAAGTTACCAACATGTTTCTGCACATATATAGAATATTTTCCCTCAATCAATTGCTATGTATCAATCGTGTATAGGATTTCACATTGTTCTTGCAAAAATTAGAGTTCATCTGTTCATCACTTGATAACTCACTCCACACTTAAAATAAATTAATTAATTGGTACCATCGTGTTCCTTGTTCAAAAGCGGGCAATTTTCATGTTTACATCGTGCAATTTCATTACAAATTGAGTGAGATAGAAGGGATTTTGCATCTGCTGGCACGAGGAAGAAGAAGACGTTCTTCGCGCCATAATTCAAATTTTTGAATTTTTAAATATTTTTTATATTTTCATATCATTTTCAAAAATTATTTTCTATATTCAATTTTAATTATTTTAAAATAAATTTTTGCACAAATATCATCCACATATTTAAATAATTTATTCACCAAAAAAATCAAAAAAATATTTTGTATTTTATATATTTTTAATATATTTAATATATTATTTTTAATTGTTTTAAAATAATTTCAAATTTTGATTTCTCCTATCAAATTAATTATTTTTAATCCCAATTTTTCCACACATATCATTTAAATACTCTATTATTTTAAACCACAAAAATAAGTATTTTTTATAAAGTTTTTATTAGGTTGAAAAAAATATTGATTTTTAATTATTTTTAATACTTTTAAAATATTTTCTTTTTTATTTTTCCTAAACCTAATTAATTTCAAATATTCATGTGAATAAAATATCTTTTACATAAACCTTAATCATTGTTTATGACATGATTAATGGATTCATTTGATAAATTATACATTTTTTAATATTTTTCTTTTGAAAAATATCTTAAAAAATGAAATTAGGGTTTTACTTTGATTCTATCTTTCAAACTTCATTTCAAAATCTTTGGGCCTCTATTAGAGTGTAAGACTCATCCCTTTTTGTAAATAAACCACTTCATAGGCCTCTGCTTAAATATAAGTCCCATCGCGCTTTTCAAAATCACGGTGCGATCATTGTTTTCACAACATTCTTAGGGCCTCTGTTAGGAGTGTAAGTCTCATCTCTCTGTACATAAAATTTGTTTCAAATAAACATCTGGGTCTCTGGTATAGTGTAAGACCCACACCCTCTTTTGTAAATAGAAAATCTTTTAGCCTCATTCATCACGAGCTTTGTATAGGATATAAATAATCATCTGGGCCTCTATTTAGAGTGTAAGACCCAACATCTTTGCTTTTCTCTTACTTAAGACCAAGTCATCTTCAAAGTCAAAACTTTCTTCAATTTCTTCAAAACACTAATCCAATCTTGAAGAAAACATCTAATCAATCACAATACACTTGGGTCTCTATCCAGAGAATAAGACCCACCACCTTTCTCAATTCAATTCATACTTGTTTATATACTTGTTCGTATATCTGTATATATACTTGTACATATCTTGTTAAGTTTCTCTTAGCATTTTAATTATCCTCAGTTTAGACTAGTTCAAACAATAGGATCCTTTTAATCAATATAACTTAGTTCAAACAACTAGTTCCCTCTTGTACAACAGAATTCTTCTCCCCAATACAACCAGCCTCCTCTTGGGCTTTGTTCAATTTATTCAACCTTGAAACAGTTCAATAAAGAGAGGATTATTTCCCGGTGAAACCTCTTCTTTAATCCCTTTAACCCTGTAACAGTTCAATAAAGAAAGGATTATTTCCCGGTGAAACCTTTCTTGAACTCTTCCTAGACTTGGAAAGTCTCAACACTCATCCTCCTCTAGGGCTTCATACAAGGATCCACAGGCTTCTAAGAAGCATCCTCAGCCTTCTCTTGGGCTTCATACAAGGATCCACAGGCTTCTAATAAGCATCCTCATCCTCCTCATGGGCTTCATACAAGGACCCTCAGGCTTCCTAAAAGCATAGGATAAATCCTAGTCATCTTTATCAATACACCAATGCCCAAGAGAGTCAAAACCTCAAAGACATTCAAACTCATCCTTTAAGTCTCTTCTAATCCTCAAACAGGTTTGGTTTTCATTTTAAAAATCCCCAGCCAGGGTCAGGTTGCAATCAACAAATCCCCAAAAGAATCAAGCCTTTGTGGCATTTAATAATTCAACTCTCATAAGCAAGAGTTAGTTCCCTTTTTGATTCCTCAAAACAGTTTAGACCTTCTCTTGGAATTAAATTTCCTCAGCAAGAGTCAATCTCCATTATTCTCTCAGCCTCCTCTTAGGCTTCATATAATGATTTCTCCATCCATCCTCAATCTTGGGCATTGTACAAGACATATATGTTACTCCCCTAGTTGAGTAAGTTTTCAACTCTTTTTAGCCTCAAACTTGGGCTTTGATCAAGGCACAAAATTTAACATCCCCACAGATGAGACCATGAATGCTCTCTGTAGGAGGGTATTTCCTCTATACATCACATTTCAAAACAAACAATTAAAACTTTTTTTCCAGATAATTGATGTAAGTGGCACACTTGTTGATTTAAAATCCAAGCTGGAGTCTCTCCCTTATCATGACTAAAGTTCTCTTTCATCTAATTGATGTAAGTGGCAAACCTCTGGATTCTACACATCCAAGTCAATGTCCCTCTCTTAGCATGAAAGATTCATAAAGGAAAAAGTGGTATTGCTCTACACTGAGTTAAAGTTTCTTCCTTCATGACATTTCAATTCTCCTATAAAGGAAGATGTGGCATTGCTGGACTCCACACATCCCAGCTAAAGCAACTTCCCTTATAAATTAATTCTTTAATGTTTGTGATGAATAGGTGAGATATCTCCCTTTAGAGATGAAAAATTCTCTCTCAGTCAAACTTTTAGCTTCAATCTCGGGCTTTAAACAAGACACAAACACTCCTTAAGCTTCAATCTTTGGCTTTAAACAAGACACAAACACTCCTTTAGCTCCAATCTTGGGCTTTAAACAAGACACAAATACTTTTTTAGCTTCAATCTTGGGCTTTGGACAAGACACTAAACAATTTCCTCCCACATAATAGGAGGAACTACGAACGCTCTAATTTCCTAAAGTTTCTTTATGGGAATACGTAGGCATAAGATTGTGAAATCTTAGCGAGCGCACTAATAAAAAATCTTAGGTCAAGTGCCTTCCAAAAAACAATAGAAAATCCTAAAACAACAAAAACATTTTCTCATCCTTCACAAAGGAGAAACTTTCCCAATCAATAGCAAATGGATTTAAGCAAACCGAGCAATTCAACATTAAAAACATATGCAAATAAAGGTTCCTATAGATTACTATAGATACTCTTGGTGCTAATAGCTTCCCTTTGTATAACCAACTCCTGATTCCAGATCTCTTCGCATTTGTAAATGAAAACACTTGCACGCAGGGTTAGTTTAAGATATCTTACCCTTCCTTTTAAGCTTCATAGGATAAATATAGAAATCAGAAAGTAGCACTAAAAGCAGTAGTGGTCGCGTCACAAAAATCGGAGCTACAGAAAAATGGTGACTCTGCTGGGGAAAATAATCTTCCTCTTAAAAGGGTTAAGCCTTACATTGCATATTTTTGCTGTGTTATTTGCTTTCTCATTTTTATCATTTGCTGTTTTCCATCATACTACCTGCTTATCTGCCATATTTGTTTAATTTGTTTTTTATCTGGGAATGTGAGTAATACACATGTGGTGAGTCAAAAAGTCCTCAATGGGCTTGAGAGCATATTTTAATATAGGAGGTGGCAGACTCAAGAAGGCTTATAGGGAGTGAACTCCGACCAAGCTAACTTGAAAGTCCACCAAACCAGTAGAGGTACCCTTTTGGAATTACTGATGTTAAGCGAGCAAGTCATGAAAACATAATTTTTTCCACTGGGCACCCATGAAACTGAGGATTAGTAAACACTTAACCATTCAGCCATTTTAGGACATAGTGCGGTGATTATCGGGAATAGTCGATACACGATACTACACTCGAATTAGATCTATCTTGAGGATATTATAGCTCTCATGAGTCAGTCGGTTTGCTGGTAATGTTCTTAAGAGGGGTCAATGATTTTGGGAACCTTGTTAGAACCCGTTCTACAGGTACAAAAAGAACCCCTAGTACATACCTTTGGGATGGGTAGATCCGTGGCTCCATGCTCGTGACGATAAACCCTTAGACCCATGTTTTCATATATTTGTGTTTGCTGCATTCATGCATTCATCAAAAACTTTCAAAAAAATATTTCAAAAAAAATTATCAAAAGAACAAAAAAAAAGGGTGTTGCAAATATCAGAAACCGCGTTATGGATTTTGGTAGAAGAAAAACTCAGAAGCACACTTTCAGAAATCCAAAACTTGAAGACCTGAGAAGATTGGAAGGTTGATTACTAATCCAAAAGCTTTCAGAGCAAAGTATGGGGGACTCTTATCCCTTTTAAAGGTTAACATGGTGGAAGGAGTCCTATCTACATTGGTTCAGTTTTATGATCCAGTGTACCATTGCTTCACGTTTCCAGATTATCAGCTCACACCAACATTGGAAGAATACTCTCATTTGATTGATTTACCCATCATTGATCAGGATCCATTCTCGGGACTAGAAGAAATTTCTAAAGATCAAATCATTGCAAGAGTCACCTCTTTGGAAATATCAGATATCAAAACTCACATGACCACTAAGTGAGGAAGTCAAGGTCTACCAGCTAGGTTTATGTTGGAAAAAGCCCTATACTGGAAAAGTATAGGAAACATAGTTGCTTTTGAGGATAACTTTGTTCTACTCACTTATGGATTATTCCTTTCCCCAACATTGACAATTTCGTCGACATAAATGTTATCAAGATATTCTTAATTGGGAACCCAGTTGCTTACCACTCAGTGCATTTAAGGAACTTGTACAGCGGAGGGATGATTACATGCTGTGTACCATTACTCTATAAATGGTTTATTTCCCACTTACCAAAATCTGCTACTTTTTGGGATCTCAAAAGTGGTATGCAATGTCGCAAAAGATTATGTCTCTCACCCATTACGACATAGATTGGTACAATCGGGTCTATGACGAGATAAAGATCATTGACAAATGTGGAAGTTTCCCCAATGTACCCCTTATTGGTACTAAAGGAGGGATCAATTATCACCTAGTTTTAGCTCGTCGTCAGCTTGGATACCCGATGAGGGATATACCTTACAACATTCATCTGGAAGGTATTTTCTTCAAGGAAGGAGAAAATGACAGAGCACTCAAGGAAGAAATTGTGCATGCCTGGCATCATATTCATAGGAAAGGAAGAGAGTCTATGGGAAAACCAAATTGCATCTCCGCAGATCCTTATCTCCAATGGGTACAAACTAGAGCCATCGAGTTAAAAATGCCTTACCCACGTCAAGAAGTATTTCCCTTAAAAGAATATATCCTCTACTTCATGAATGACACAGAGAAACTATAGGTCGCTTTTAACAAAACTCAACGTGAAAAGAACTCTTGGAGAAACAAGTGTCAGATTGTCAACTTGGAGTGTGTAATACCCCAAATTTTGACCACTTAGATTTCCCATCATTGTGAAAATCATCATCACAATATGGATGTACCTTTATGCTTCCTCAGTCTCCCCAAAGCAAGGTGGAATTGCTATTTTGAATCGACGGTACTTCTTCGCCCCGCGATGGCCGAGTATCCAATTGTGTTCATTCATTAGTCAGTATGTCGCGTCTGTTTTGTCAGCATATACATACATACATCATGCATTTTTTATTTTGCATTCACATTTCATATTGCATCACTATCACTCTAGTCGGTCTTGTCCCCTAGTGGTAGAAGTCCTCTCAATCGAGTTGTCAGTTCTTTCCTCGTCAGGAAACGTTGTGCCTGAACAATCTCGCCACGAGTGTATCTTTAGATCAGAGTCGGCACTCGACCACTTTGATAATTTGAACCTCTGAAAAGCCAGAGAAAACTTTCAATAAACATCACTCTTCGCCATTGAAGATGATATCCTTGCTTTCCCGGATTAAGGAAAATTCACAGAGAAAGCCTCGTGATCAGAGATTCGGCAGCACGCCAGTTTTGTTCCGAAAAACCGCTGATGAAAAGGTCATCGGCACCTCAAAATTGGACCCCATCATATGGCGTTTCTCCGGGAAGATCCCGAGAAAAGTATGATGAAAGATCCCAAACGAAAATAGTCTCTCAAGAGACTCGCTTTCCCCAGATAGAATCGACAAATGGCGTCTCAAACAGAGAAGTTTGTGTACCTCTACAACTCAGACGACTGGATTCCCTAGCATGTCTGACATCAAACCTTTTTCCCTCAAATGGCATCTCCCTAGGAAAATTCGGCGAGAAGTTTGAAGGAAAACCGCTACACATAGCGTCCCTTGTCAAAAAAGTTTATTGACAAAAGAAACTGAGACCAGTTCTTGGTAGGAAACCAGGAGCGAGGGGAAGTTTATTTCTGAAACTTAGACCAGTTCCTTGGTAGGAAACCAGGATCGAGGGGAAGTTCATTTCAGAGACTGAGACCAGTTCCTTGGTAGGAAACCAGGATCGAGGGGAAGTTCATTTCAGAAACTGAGACCAGTTCCTTGGTAGGAAACCAGGATCGAGGGGAAGTTTACCTTTTCTAAGCATCATTGCTTAGCTAAAGAAGATGAATGCGTAAGCTACCATTCATAACCACCATCAAAATTTCGGGTATTTCGATATTTAATCCTCTTGCACCCCGAATGCCTGAATCCCTTCGTCATTCACACCTTCGGGTCCAAGAAGATTAAATAGGGGGCATCTGTAATACCCCAAATTTTGACCACTTAGATTTCCCATCATTGTGAAAATCATCATCACAATATGGATGTACCTTTATGCTTCATCAGTCTCCCCAAAGATGGGTGAGCATCCACTACAATCAAAATTAGGGTTTTAAGCCCTCTCTGAGTGCTTAGACAAAGGATCAATCAAGAAATGACATGATCTTTAACTTGTCTAATCTCTCAAACAACCACAAAGGATCAAAAGGACTCCTACTTCAAGGATTAAGCACAAGGTTGCTCCCTTCTAGGTGGATCAAGTCTCAAGATCGACAGTATCACCAAATTAGGGTTTTGGTCGACCAGGGCCTCCAGATGGAAATTTTCATCTGGGCACAAGGCAATGATCCAAAACATAACCTAATATGCTTCATGGAACCTCATGAACCCATGCATCAAGTCAATTTTGCCTCAGGGGATGCATTCATAAAAAATCAGGAATTAGGGTTTCTTGACCTAATTCACCCCTAAGTTGACTTTTGGGACAAACCATGAGCCAAGACCTCAAGAGATGATTTGAGGGTCTCTAATATACCATATTGATCCATTTGGAACAATGGATTGATCCAAGAAGCTTGAGCAACAAGTCTCATTTTCATCTGCACCACAATTAGGGTTTTAAGGGAAAAGTCAACTGTAACTTTGACTTTTGACCAGGACATGCTCCCAAACCCTAATACATGATTGAATATACCCTATGACACCCATGGAACATGTCCATCAAGTTTGATTTAGGTCAAGGACATGATTTCCTGAAGAATTGCACAGTTTGGAATTCATCTGATAAAAAGTCAACTGTGCACAAAAGTCAACTTTGACTTTTTGAGATTTTTCACCAAAATGGATTTTTAACCCTAAAATGATGTTAATGTATGATTTGAATCATCATTCATCAAGAAAAATCAAGAAAAGTGAGATAACTTGTAAAAGGGGTAACCATAAAACTTAGAAATTTTTCTAAGTTAAAAATAAAGTGGCAAAGGTACCAACTTTGGAGGACCATAACTCCTAAACCACAAGGCCATTTTTTCTCATCCAAAGATGGATTTGTAGCCCTCATTATCACCTACAAAAACTTCAACTACAAGTCATTCCAATTCATTAAGGATTTTGAGTTATGGAGTGATCAAAGTGGCTAAAAAGTGAAAATGTCACTTTTTCCAACACTTAGTGAAATTTTCACTAAGTCAGATTCTGCCTCACTTTTTGCCAAATGTAGGGGGATTTTTCACTTGGAATCAAAAGGGATCAAAACCAAACTTGTTCAAACAGTTGTTGTATCATGTAAGAGCTTTCCAAAATGGCCAAGAACATTGCCAAATTCAACCTACACCATGAGATACAACATTGCCAAGTTGCCTTGCTGAAATCTGTCAAGGCAAGGCAGAATTTGCAACTTTGGTCGATTTTCCAAAATCAGCCAAATTCAATTGCTCCAATCCACTTGGACACCTCAGAGGATTGAACCTAAAGGGGACAATCACTGAGCTAAGCCTCCAAAGTCCATGGAACTAGAAATAGCATGTTGAACCTAGAATGGCCAAAATAGGGACAAGACTTCAAATTTGGAATGAGGCATTCAATGGAACCATCAAGGTGGCATGGACTGAGCCATTCTCATCTGAAATCAGTCAAGACTTATCCAAGACCAAGGGGACCAAAGCTCTGTGCCCTAACCTCTAGTCAATGGCTAGAGGAGACTTGGATTTTCATTTGCCAACATTGGCCAAACCTACTTACCAGCTGCCATGCACTATTCCTTGCAAAACAAACTTGATCTACTATAAATAGAGCTCAATTATGGTCAGTTTAAGTACACCAAAGCCATCTAACAGATGCTTTCCTCAAAATCTCTTTCTCTTGGCAAAAATGCCTTTCTTAGCAAGGTAGCTATCGGGTTTTGAGTTTGAGAGCAATTCTGCACAAACCAATAACTCACACACCTCACATACATCACATATGAGCTGATCAAACACTCACATAACTTCTGAAACATCAATTTCATGAAATCATCAGCTGGTTGCTCAAATTTTCAAACAAGGTGCAGCTGAGGTGCCACAAAATGATCCAGCCAATTTCAATCAAGTCCAACCATCCAAACACAATCCATATGGTGTAGGGAAGTTGTTCAGGTCATCACCACTCATCTGTAACACCTCCAAATCAAAAATCACATTGCACTTGCTGTCACGGCTTGGAGGTAAGCACATACTTGGTCATCTCTCAATCTATGCATATTTCCTCGCACATTAATTTGGCCATATGTTCATAATCTTGCATGGAATGTTTTCCCTCAATTAATTGCATTGTTTGAATCGTGTATCAAAAATCCTAGCCTTCATGCAGAAATTAGGGTTCTTGAGGTTTCTTCGTGATTTCTTGTTGTATGTTTAATTTAAATGAAATTAAAGTACATAGACATGATCGTGAGGTTGAGACGAGCATGATGATATGTGGATTGCATGATATGATTACGTATTCATGGAGATTAGATAGAAAACGCAAATCTGGGCAAACTGAGAAACGCGCGTGTTCTTGGTGTTGTTCTTGGCGCCATTTTTAGAAATTCAAATATTTGAATTTTGTGATTTTGTTTAATTGATTCAAAAATTAATTTCTCTCTAAGTTTTAGTGATTTTGCGTTGATTCTTTTTTTAATAATTCACAAAAATGTTAAAATATTTTATTTTATCAAAAAATCCCAAAAATATTATTTATTTCATATAATTGATATTTTTGCAAAGAATTAATATTTTAATTGTTTTTGGCATTTTAAATATTTTTTCTACATTGATTTTGCAACTTTTAATGCTTTCTAATTATTTTGTAGGTCAATACTTAATTTTTGAAGCATTAATCCAAGATCACAATTTGTTTTCCATGTGTTAAACAATTTTTTATCATTTTAATTGAATTTTTATTCAATTAAATACATTTTGAAAACAAATTAGGGTTTTGGATTAATTCAACCCTCATAAATCATTTTCAAACTTTTTGGGCCTCTTGAGAGAGTGTAAGACCCAACCCCCCTTGTACAAAAGCTTTTTTGGGCCTCACTTATTGTATAAGTCCCTCTGTACAAGTAAACGGCATGATCGTCGCCCGTTTAAAAATAAAAATCATCTGGGCCTCTCCTTGAGCTATAAGACCCATTCAAAACACTTTGGGCCTCTATTAGAGTGTAAAACCCAATCCCCCCTTTTAACCAAAATCATTTTGGGCCTCACTTATTGTATAAGTCCCTCTGCGTTAAAAGAAAACCTCGGCGCGATCGCCATTTTTAAACGAAAAATCATTTGGGCCTACCCTCGTGTTATAAGCCCCACTCTTTTCTTTAAACCTTTTTGGGCCTCTTGAGAGAGTGTAAGACCCACCCCTTTGTACAGAAAACCATTTTGGGCCCCAGTCACTTGTATAAGTCCCTCTGTACAAATTCAAACAGTGCGCTCACTGATAAAACCCTGGGCCTCTCCTTGAGCTGTAAGCCCCAAATCTTTCTTTTTCAAAGCACTTTCTCCTTTGATTTTGAATATACTGTTGTTTTCAATTTTTCTTTGTTGAACAACTAACCCAACAGCATGGAAGCTCTACAACCGAGTAAGTGGTTATCGCTTTCATTTACTGCTTTCATATTATAAACTGTATTGTGGGGCTGCTCACTGTAAGTCTCCTTTCATAAACTCATATCTACTGTGTAATAATAGTATAGATATTTCGAGTTTCCCCGGCTACTACGTCTAGAACTAGGTGACGCCGTTTCACTTACTCGTAGAAATAGACGCCTAGATCCCCAATAGGAGCACCAGATACAGTCTTCTCTTCGGTTGTCCTCCTTAGGAATCGTCAAGAAGCTCTACTCCCCAAGATGAATGTATTCTCCGTGAATGGCATCTTTGAGTTTCTTCCCAATTCTCGAACTTTACTGACTTGATATATTCCTTGTGGATAGCTTGCCTTGAATGTCTTGGGGTTTGGGTACCCACTACGGTCATAATCTTGGACCTTAACTAAGGGACCCTCTTTAAAAGCTAAAAGTCGCTGGATAGTAAACCTCGCACGTTTACCAGTGGTTTTTATCTTTAAAAGAGTTATCTCTCCTAATGGAAAGGAGATGATAGACCCACAGGCTTCCTAAAAGCATTGGCCTCCTCTTGAGCATTATTCAAGGACACTACGGCTTCTTAGAAGTATTCACAGCCTCCTCTTAGGCTTCGTATAATGATCTCTTCCTCCGGGAATGATAGCCTCCTCTTGGGCTTGATACAAGGACCCGTCGGCTTCTTAAAAGTTTCCAGCCTCCTCTTGGGCTTCGTACAAATTGTCCCGACGACCTCCTAGAGGTATAGGAACAGAACTTAGTAATCTTAATAGAACAGTCCTTTCCAGAGTCTACTACTGTTTCTCACAGCGTAGTACAAAAGATAAAACTCTAGACACGGACAGTCTAACTTCCTTGAGTCTCAAAAACATTCTCAAGCACCCTTCGTTAAATAGGAAGGAAACCCGCAGACTCGGACAGTCTCAATACCCTTTGGATTTCCCGTTTCCTCAAAGAGAAGGAAATATCCCTGATCCTCAAATTAAACCCCTGAGTACAGTGATGCTCATATAAGAACTGATTTTCTCTTTTAAAATCAGTATATTGGATCTGTCACTCAACTGAAACAGTTACAATAGCCTCCATCTCGGGCTTCGTACGAGATACCAAAATCCTTCCCAGCGGGGTCAAACAACGTTTCAGCCTCTCTCTCGGGCTTTGTACGAGACACATAAGAGACTCCCTCGTTGAGTCAATCCCCCTTTCGCCTCCATCTCGGGCTTTATACGAGATACAAAAAGGTTCTTATTGAGCCAAACAAGCAATAGCCTCCATCTCGGGCTTCGTACGAGATACCAAAAGATTCCCTCGTGGAGTCAAAATAACCTTTTCGCCTCTCTCTCGGGCTTTGTACGGGACACAAAATAGCCTCCTCTTAGGCTTTGTATAACGATATGTCCCACTGGGTCGAACCCCTTTTAGCCTCTTTCTCGGGCTTTGTACGAGACACAAAATAGCCTCCTCTTAGGCTTTGTATAATGATTTTCCTAGCAGAAATTAGCCTCCTCTTAGGCTTTGTATAAGAAAACCACTGGTTAATCCAATTAACCTTTTAGCATCAAAATTGTGCCTCGTTCACAGTACTCAAACATCAACAACTCCTTTCCCTTCATCTAATCGCTGTAAGCGGCAAGCCTCTGGATCATCTACATCCATGCCACTGTCCCTCTTTTAGCATGAGAAATTCCTAAGGAAAGATGGCATTGCTCTACACTGAGTTAAAGTCTTCTCCTTCAGGTTAAAACCCTTCGGAAATTATGGCATTGCTCGGATCCGCGTATCCCAGTTAAAGTAATTCTCCTTCTCCCCTCTTTAGAGATGACAAATTCTCTCTGAAGTCGAGGTCTTTCAGCTTCACGTCTTGGGCTTTGACCAAGACACAAATAGACCTTTCAGCTTCACATCTTGGGCTTTGAACAAGATACAAACTACCTTTCGCTTCACGTCTTGGGCTTTGAACAAGACACCAAAAACCAATTTCCTCCCATAGAATAGGAGGAACTACGAACGCTCTGATTTCCCTGTTTCGGTAAACGGGAATACGTAGGCATAAGATCGAAAGAAAAGATCTTAGCGAGCGCAATCAACAAAAAACCCAAATCCCATATCTCCATCAATCAAAAGCAATAATTCAAAAGCACCAGTCCTAACATCCTAATCCTTGTTCCCCGTCAGAAACCATTTGCCTAGATTAAAAGAAAGAAAACCGTATTGGCGAAAATACAAATAACCAGTACAAAGGCCCCCCCACATTGATAGCATCCGTAACCTAACAGACCGCTGTTTAAACTCAGTATGCAAAGCAGGGTTAATTGGAGACATCTATTTCCCTTCCTTATTCAACTCACAATAGGATAAAAAATGAATCGACCTGTAGTTTAAGCTCAGACCGCAGAGAGCGACCAGCGCTTAAGAACCGCGTCCAAAATCGCTCGCTACAGAAAAGTGGCGCCTACCGTGGGGCCCGTTCCTTTCTTTCTTTCTACTTCTCTTGTGTGAAAAATTACACAAATGGCGACTCTGCTGGGGAGTCTCCTTTTCTGCCTTAGGGCATCATCCCCGTTTTCTACGGAAAATGGGAACTCTACCGAAGAGAAAGATTGACCTATGCTGGTCCATCTCTTAGGCAGGGAACCACAGATTGGGGCTTCCGCCGGGGAACCCATTTCTGTCAGGAACTTAAGATTCGTAGCTTTATAAGTCTAGGATGATTAGGACAAATATATATACTGCTTTTCCTAATTGCTATACGTGTTTATTTTTCTGCTAATGGGAATGCGTGTGATGCCGCATGTGGTGAGAATGAGTATACACCTAGAAAAGCCAAACCCTTTCGTAGTGCGGAAGCTATCAGAAATAGCTGTTACGCGATACTACCCTCATTTGAGGCTGGTGATCTATTCTCGGTGAATAGCACTTACTCTAAGATTGCACACAACTCGCTGGCGATCCACTTGTTGTCTTGCTTTCCTGGGAGGAGCTGATGATAATGAGTACAGGTACAAAAATCACCCTAGTATAAACCTTTGGGGATGGGTAGAGCCTTGACTTCATGACAACGATCTTATGACCCCATGTTTTTTCTATGTTTTTGTGTGCTGCATTCATGCATTCATCTAAAAAACATTAAAACATTCAAAAAATTTCTCTTCTAGTCTCTCTGTTTTTCAAATTAAACTAAGACTGTGATTGCAAATATCAGAGAAAAAGATTACATTAATGGATTTCGGTAGAAGGAGAACTCACCAGTATACCTTCAAGATTCCAAAACTAGGGGATTTGAGAAAGTTAGCGAGGATGATCATTAACCCAGAGGCTTTCAGAGCCAGGCACGGTGGTTTGCTACCACTGTTAAGAGTCCATGTGATTAAGGGGATCATGGATGCGCTCATTCAGTTCTACGATCTGGTTTATCATTGTTTCATATTCCCGGATTACCAGCTTGCACCAACGCTGGAGGAGTATTCTCATCTGATCGATCTACACATTACAGATCGAGCTCCATTTTCTGGACTGGAAGAAATTCCAAAAAAACAGACTATTGTAATAGCAATTCATTTGGATGAGTCTGAGGTCAGGACTCACATGACCACTAAGGGTGGCATCCAAGGTTTGCCAGCCCAGTTCTTGACAAAGAAAGCTCTGTACTTCGCTAGTATAGGGAACGGGACTGCTTTTGAAAGCATCTTTGTCTTTCTCACCTACGGGTTATTTTTGTTTCCCAACATCAATAACTTCGTCGATATCAACGCTATTAAGGTTTTTCTCATTGGAAACCCTGTGCCGACTTTGCTCGCAGATGCGTATCATTCTGTACACTTAGGAAATTTGTACAGCGGAGGGGAGATCACATGCTGTGTACCTTTGCTCTACAAATGGTTTATCTCTCACTTGCCCAAGTCTGCTGCTTTTTGGGATTGCAAGAGTGTCTTACATTGGTCGCAGAAGATCATGTCTCTCACCAATTCCGATATAGATTGGTGTAATAGGATTTATGAGGGAATCAGAATTATTGACCATTGTGGAAACTTCCCCAGCGTACCCCTCATAGGAACTAAAGGAGGAATCAACTATCATCCGACATTGGTTCTTCGTCAATTTGGATACCCGATGAGACACATCCCACTGGGTGTTCATCTGGAAGATCTTTTCTTCAAAGAAGGAGAAAACGACAGAGCACTAAAGATGGAAATAGTGCAAGCTTGGAAACACGTTCATAAGAAAGGACGAGAGTCTCTGGGAAAACCGGACTGTGTCTCGGTGGAGCCTTATCTCCATTGGGTACAAACTAGGGCTCTCAAGCTAAAGATGCCTTATCCTCGTTACGGAATTCTTCCGCCGAGGGAAATTGTCATGTACTTCATGACGGAAACTGAAAGGCTTCAGGTTACTCTCAACAAAGCTCAAAAGGAAAGAAGGTCTTGGAAGAACAAGTACCGCACCCTCGACGTAGAGTGTATCCAAATACAGCAATTACTAAAAGGGAAAGATGCTCTGATTGAAATTTTGGAGCAGCATGCTGTGGAGAATCAAGATGACCAAAGGAATTTGCTCACTCCTTTCACTTGGCAAAGGAATGACAACCCGACAACGGCCCAAGAGCCCCGGTCAAAGAAAAGGAAGATAACAGAATCAGCACCCGGTTTCTCCTCAGAGAGGACTCGGGACCCATTAGTTTAGGTTTCTGTTTCTGCACTTTGTAATCTACTATATTTCCATTTCTGTAATCCTTTGGAATTCAATAAAAAGGGGTTTCCCCACTGTTTGATATTTGCAATCTAATTGTCGAAGTTTATTTTGATTAAACCTAAAAACAATTAATATAATCGCTGCATTCATCATTCTCACATCGCGTATTCTCCTTACCTACGAATCTCACATTTGTGTCTCGATTCTAGAGTCAAACTGTCTCATTCGTATAATACTCGGGCCAATCGTCAGAAAAGGATGGATGATCTTGAGGAAGAAAACAGAGAGTTGAAAGAAGAGATCGACGATCTAAGAGAGGATATGAGAAAGCTTCGTAACGACATGCAAGCCATGGCAGAAGCTCAGCTACAAAGAACTGTGATCTCAGAGATCACCTCAATGCCCATCATAGAAAAGTATGATCCTAGGTATCAGATGCCGAAAGATCGTCCTTGGGGCATGCCTGTTAACTATATCCCGGAAGGATATGTTCCGCCGATCGCTGAAGATCAGGGAATCGCAACAGAAGCCGCGGGGCCTGAAGGTTACAAACTTCGGGAAAGCGAAGATGCCAGGGGCATACTCAAGACTCCTGAAGGTTACAAACTTCGGGAGGCGCCAAGACTTACTACCGTAGCCATGGTACCACCCCCTGTGGTGCACACTGTCCCGGAAGGACAGATTCCACCAACACCTTCTGGTAAGAAGGAAACTATGTTTGACAGAATGGAGGAATTCCAGGAACAGTTCTTGGAAATGCAGAAAGAGCTGCAAGCCATTCGCGGTCAGGATTTATTTGGAAAGGACGCCGCAGATCTCTGCTTGGTCCCAAATGTGAAAGTCCCGCACAAGTTCCAAGTGCCCGACTTTGAAAAATACAAGGGTAACTCTTGCCCTCAGAGCCATCTGGTGATGTACGCTCGGCGGATGTCAGCTCAGACGGAGAATCAGGACCTGCTGATTCACTACTTCCAGGATAGTTTAACCGGTGCCGCACTCAAATGGTACATGGGTTTAAACCGTACTACGATCAGTACATTCAGAGATCTTGGTACTGCCTTCGTCCAACAATACAAGTACAATTTGGACATGGCACCCGACAGAGATCAACTTAGATCAATGTCGCAAAAGGACAAGGAAACCTTTAAGGAGTATGCTCAAAGGTGGCGTGAAATTGCCGCTCAAATTTGTCCACCTCTTGAGGAAAAAGAGATGACAAAGATCTTCTTAAAAACCTTAAGCTCATTTTACTATGACCGAATGGTTGCCAATGCACCCAGTGATTTCACCGAAATGGTCGGCATGGGTGTACGTCTTGAGGAAGCCGTCCGAGAAGGACGTTTGGTAAAAGACACTGGATCAACGAGCGGTACTAAAAAATACGGTAGTGCTCTCCCTAAGAAAAAAGAGCAAGATATTGGGAATATCTCTCTCGGAAAGCAAAGGCGACGTTATCAGCCAGTAGCAGCTGTTACTCCTGCTATCGGCCCCGCGCCTGTTCCTATGTATCAACCTCAGGTAGCGCAGGGCCAACCTGACCAACAAAGGACACAACAACCTCTTCAGCAGGCTCGTCCTTCATATAACAACAACCGTACAACACGGCCACCAGGATTTGATCCTATACCCGTAACGTACGCAGAGCTGTTTCCATTACTGCTAGCCAAAGGGCACATTCAGACTAAGTCCCCTCTTACAGTACCGGAAAATCTGCCTTTTTGGTTTAAGGTGGATCAAACATGCCCTTATCATCAAGGAGGTTCAGGGCATAACATTGAGACTTGTCTCAATTTCAAATCCGACGTGCAAAAGCTTGTTAGGAGCGGGCTCTTATCTTTCAAAGATACGAATCCCAATGTTCTCAAGAACCCGCTGCCTCAACATGAGAAAGCTGCAGTCAATCTGATTGAGAAAGAGACTAGCAATGTCTATCAAATTCACGATGTACTCTTATTGAAGACCAACCTGGTCAAGATGCATTGTAGATAGAGTGGATATGGCCATGTGCCACCTCATAGCTATCACCAGTGTGATATCTGCTCTAAAGACAACCAGGGATGTTCTGTAGTGCAAGCAGCTCTACAGTAACAAATGGATCTTGGATGGATCCAAGAGCACCGAGTTCGTGGAGTTAACATGGTTTACACGAATTCCAATGTCATTTAAAACCACGACATCCGTGCGATGAATGTCAACTTGCTGGCAATGCACTCAAGGCAAAGCCAGTATCATAATCTGCCACAGCACGATTACAGTTCCTGTCTAATTTGCTCGGTAAACAAACAAGGATGCTCTTTCATACAAGAGGCCCTCCAGCGTCAGATGGATCTTGGATGGATCAAGACTACCATGATAGGAACTCCTATCAAATCAACATGGTTCAGATCTTTGACATTCGCGTGATGAATACCAACCTGGTAGAATTACATGCTGAACAGGTCTGACTCAGATTCTTAATATCACACGATTATCAAAGCTGTAAAGCGGGTTGCGAAAATGATCGAGGTTGTACCCTTGTCCAGGAGGCACTTCAGCACTTGCTAAATCACTGGTGGATGCCAATCTATATGGACGAAGATACTCAGCAGATTAGTATCAATAACAGGAATCCTACTCGTCGTCAAAGTCAGGATGTCCGATCAATGGAAGATAACCTAGTGAGGTTACATTGTATTCAAAGTGGGCGTGGCCAGGTGCCACCACACAACTATGACAGTTGTAGCGTCTGTTCGGAAAGTAACCAAGGGTGTTACCTTGTGAGAGCAGCTCTCCAGGGTCAGGTCGATCGTGGAGAAATTCGTCCATATCCAGGTTCAGGACCCATCATTTGGTCGCCGAACTACCTTGCCGAGCAAGTTGAGGATGTTGTCAAGATCTCTGGTCATCACAGGACCAGGGATGTTTTTGCCATCATCCCTCTACTTGACGAATCTAGAGTTCCCAACCAAGAACGGATCGAGATTACTTACGATGGTCAGAAAAATCAGAAGGTTCTCGTAATCATCTATCTACCAGGGCCACTACCGTATGAATCAGCTAAGGATATCCCTTACAAATACGGTGCAACAATAATCGAGAATGGAAAGGAAATTCCATTACCCTCCGTCGTGAACATTGCAGACATCAGTAGTGTAACACGGAGCGGTCGAATCTTCAACCGAGGGGTTGGAGAATCCAACAAAGAAAAGGAACTTCAGGCAGAGATTCCTGATCCGCCAGTCGGTCAATCCAGTAATCCCGACCTTTCGAAAAATAATGATGAGATGCTAAAGCTCATCCAAAGGAGTGAATATAACATTATTGATCAACTGTTACAGACTCCTTCAAAGATCTCAGTATTATCACTGTTACTCAGTTCAGAAGCACACAGAGAGGCTCTACAGAAAGTCTTGGAGCAAGCCTTTGTGGAACAGGATGTAACAATCAGACAGTTCGATAATATTGTCTCTAACATCACTTCCTGCAAAAATTTGGGATTTAGTGATGAAGAATTACCCGAAGAGGGTCGCCGTCATAACATGGCGCTCAACATTACAGTTAACTGCCAGGGCGATGCTTTAGCCAGCGTACTGGTAGACACAGGGTCAGCCCTGAATGTTATGCCGAAGTCCACTTTGATGTAATTATCATTCGAGGGCCCTCCGATGAGAGTCAGTGAGGTCGTCGTCAAAGCATTCGACGGATCTAGAAAAACAGTTATCGGCGAAGTTGATCTTCCCATAACTATTGGTCCTCACACTTTCCAAATCACTTTCCAGGTCATGGACATCCGGGCAACATACAGTTGTTTATTAGGAAGACCTTGGATACATCAGGCTGGAGCGGTTACTTCAACCCTCCACCAAAAGCTAAAGTTCGTCAAGAACGATCAACTTGTCACGGTTTGTGGGGAACAAGCCTTGCTTGTGAGCGACCTATTATCATTTACTTGTGTGGAACCCGAGGAGGTTATTGGAACGTAGTTCCAAGCACTGTCGGTGAGCGAGGACAATCAGTTCAAAGAAGGAACTTCGATTTCTTCATACAAAGATGCTATCAAAGCGGTCGAGAGTACCGATACAACAGGATGGGGACAGCTTGTCGTTCCTATTGGCGATAAAACAAAGAAGGGTCTTGGTTTTTCTGCAACCTGTACCCAGGCAGCTGCCGACGATGAAGGTCTTCATCCCCTTCAAAACTTCTTCCACAGTGGAGGTTTTCTTCACCCAGTGTCTCAGACAGTTCATGCTATCAATGAGGAAGATCCCTTTGACGCAGATGAAGAATGGAAGTCTTATCTTAACAAGGACGGGTATATGTCTCAGGAAGAGGTGCCTATGCCTTTTTGCTTTCCTACAGAAAGTCCGAGATTTATACCAAGGTCAGACGTCGAAATGATATATGTAGATTGCGATCCGGAAGGATGTCGTGCTCCGCCAAATTCATTAGAGGAAGACACTCTGATGAAAGACAACTTTGACCACAATTACTATGGCCCGATGGATGGCCTGCCAATGTGGCAGCCTTACCCAGGAAACTTGGGGCAAGAAAGTCAGCCGAACAATGAAACTCATCTGACCATCATTGAACAGAATACCTGTGTCCCCACCATGTCATGGGATCAACACTCAGGTCATTCGGAAATTACTCAACATGACGATGAATTCGCAACGTTTGCAGGACTAGAATTCATCAACTATGCTTTTCCCGAGGTCAACGTCATCGAGAAAGATGACTCCTCCGGTTCTAAAGAAGTTTGAGACACCTGGGACAACCAAGTGGAAAATACGACTATATGGTCAAGTACACTGCTCCCGAAAGCTCTCGTATCAGGCTCGAAGGTATCCAGTCAACTGGATGGGGAGATGTACCTGAGAGCACCAATGCTATGCAAAATACAACAGAGGAATCCTCCTACAACAATTCTGCCTGGGAGACAGATTCCAATGATCCTGCTCCACCAGAAATCAGCGTCATTTCTGAAGACAAATCAAGGGAGGTGCCAGACTTTGTGATTCACCGAGGAGTTCGCCACCAATGGATTGCTGTCGAGGTTCCGAAGGTCGTTCGCCAGTCAAAGTAATTGCCATCTTTAACCTTTCACCCTACCCAGGTAAAACGGATGTTTTGATAGGGCTCGTTTTCTGTAAATTTCCCTCTTCGCTTTGCCCAAAGCGACAGAGTTTTGTTTTATAGGGCTGTAGTTTCGAGAGTCGACTTGTTCATTAATAAAATAACGTCGTTCTGTAATTTCCGCATTAATTATTGTTTTTTTTTCAGAAAATGGTAATCCTAAAAAACATTCAATAATAAAAACAAGCAGTAAAATCAAAACACTGCACACACTTACATTTTCTCTATCTCTTCTAAACACGAATCATCACGTCATGCAGATTGTTTGTTTTATACCCCGTTGAAACATACGATCCGATGCCTTCTTCCAACTTTGAGTTCCCGATATTCGAGGCTGAAGAAAAAAATGACGACCAAATTCCAGAAGAGATCTCCCGACTACTCAGACAAGAGGAAAGGTCCATCGAACCTCACAAAGAGCCGTTAGAAACGGTAAACTTGGGTTCAGAAAAAGAGAGAAAAGAAATCAGGATCGGAGCATTGCTCAGTCCAACTGCCAGAGAGGGTTTGATAAAGCTTCTCAAAGAATTCCCCGATGTGTTCGCTTGGTCCTATCAGGATATGCCAGGGTTGGATACCAGCATCGTGGAACATCACTTACCATTGAGATCAGAATGTCCGCCAGTAAAGCAAAGGTTGAGACGGACTCACCCGGACATGGCCATCAAAATCAAAGAGGAGGTACAGAAACAGATCGACGCGGGTTTCCTCGCTACATCTGAATATCCCCAATGGTTAGCCAACATCGTACCCATTCCCAAAAAGGACGGAAGGGTCAGAATGTGTGTCGATTACAGAGATCTGAACAAGGCAAGTCCAAAGGACGACTTTCCTTTACCACACATTGACATGCTGGTTGACAGCACATCAAAGTTCAAAGTATTCTCCTTCATGGATGGATTCTCGGGTATAACCAGATCAAAATGGCGCCGAAAGACATGGAGAAAACTTCGTTCATTACCCCATGGGGTACCTTTTGTTACAAGGTAATGCCGTTCGGTTTGAAGAATGTCGGGGCAACCTATCAAAGGGCCATGACTACTCTGTTTCATGACTTGATACACAAAGAAATTGAGGTATATGTCGATGATTTGATTGCAAAATCAAGAACAGAGGATGAGCACGTTGAACATCTATCAAAATTGTTCGAACGTCTAAGAAAATTCAAGCTCCGCTTGAATCCCAACAAGTGCACCTTCGGTGTCTGTTCGGGGAAACTACTAGGGTTCATCGTCAGCCAGAAAGGAATTGAAGTTGATCCTGACAAGGTCAAGGCCATTCAAGAAATGCCTTCTCCGAAAACTGAAAAACAAGTCAGAGGATTCCTGGGACGTTTGAACTACATCTCCAGATTCATATTCCTTATGACCGCGACTTGTGCGCCGATTTTCAAGTTACTTAAAAAGAACCAGGATTGCGTTTGGTCAAAAGACTGCCAAACTGCCTTCGACAGTATTAAGGAATATCTGTTGAACCCTCCGATTTTATCACCTCCAGTGGAAGGAAGACCACTGATCATTTACCTCACAGTCCTAGAGGACTCAATGGGATGTGTACTTGGCCAACAAGACGAAACCAAAAGGAAAGAGTCTGCCATTTACTATCTAAGCAAGAAATTCACCGACTGCAAAACTCGGTACACAATGCTTGAGAAAACTTGTTGCGCTTTGGCTTGGGCAGCCAAACGTCTTCGCCAGTACATGATTCGTCATACTACTTGGTTGGTCTCCGAAATGGATCCAATCAAGTACGTTTTCGAAAAACCTGCTCTCACGGGAAGGATTGCCCGTTGGCAGATGTTACTATCAGAATATGACATAGAGTACCATGCTCAGAAAGCCGTTAAAGGAAGTATTTTAGCCGATCATTTGGCTCATCAACCGATTGACGATCAAGAATCAATCGGGTTTGACTTCCCAAACGAAGATGTCATGTATCTAAAAATGAAAGATTGCGATGAACCGCTACCCAGTGAAGGGCCAGAACCAGGTTCCCAGTGGGGACTTATCTTTGACGGAGCAGTCAATCATTATGGAAACGGAATTGGGGCAATCATTGTTACCCCTCAGGGTTCCCACATTCCTTTCACTGCCAGACTTATGTTCAAATGTACGAACAACGAGGCCGAATACGAAGCTTGTATTATGGGTCTCGAAGAAGCGATTGATTTAAGGATCAAAAACTTGGACGTATACGGCGATTCAGCCCTGGTTATTAACCATAAAAAAGGAGATTGGAATACATACCAATCAGGATTGATTCCTTACAAAGACTACGCAAGGAGGTTGTTACCCTTCTTCAACAGAGTCGATTTTCATCACATCCCTCGTGATGAGAATCACATGGCTGACGCATTAGCCACTCTCTCTTCCATGATTAGTGTAGGTCGATGGAATGACATACCTAAGATCGACATCATGCGCCTTGAACGACCCGCTTACATCTTTACGATTGAAGCAGTCATAGATGACAGACCTTGGTATCACGATATCAAATGCTTCCTTCAGAAACAAGAGTACCCATCTGGGGCACTCAGAAAAGATAGAAAGACCCTCAGAAGATTGGCTGGAAACTTCTTCCTGAGCGGTGACACTCTTTATAAAAGGAATTTTGACATGGTCTTGCTCCGATGCGTCGACAGACCAGAAGCAGACATGTTGATAAAAGAAATTCATGAAGGATCCTTTGGCACTCATGCCAACGGACACACAATGGCGAGAAAGATTCTCAGAGCCGGGTACTATTGGTTGACAATGGAATCCGACTGCTACAAGTACATGAGGAGGTGTCACAAGTGCCAGATATACTCCGACAAAATTTATGTACCACCATCACATCTCAAAGTTCTCTCTTCCCCATGGCCTTTTTCCATATGGGGAATCGACATGATTGGCATGATTGAGCCCAAGGCTTCAAACGGACATCGGTTCATCCTGGTAGCCATTGACTATTTCACCAAGTGGGTCGAAGCAGCGTCATTCGCCAATGTAACCCGACAAGTGGTGGTCCGATTTATCAAAAACAATATCATCTTCTGTTATGGTGTTCCAAGCGAGATCATTACTGATAATGGATCTAACTTGAACAATAAGATGATGAAAGAGTTATGCGCAGATTTCAAGATCGAACACCATAACTCATCTCCCTACCGACCCAAGATGAACGGAGCGGTAGAAGCGGCTAACAAGAACATCAAGAAGATCGTTCAAAAGATGGTTGTAACCTATAAAGATTGGCACGAAATGCTACCCTTTGCTCTTCACGGTTATCGTACATCTGTCCGTACTTCAACAGGGGCAACCCCTTTCTCTCTAGTATATGGCATGGAGGCAGTGCTCCCCATAGAAGTAGAGATCCCATCAATCCGGGTATTGATGGAAGCGAAGCTCACCGAAGCTGAATGGTGTCAAAGTCGACACGACGACCTGAACCTGATCGAAGAGAAGCGAATCACGGCACTATGCCACGGTCAGTTGTATCAACAGAGAATGAAGAGGGCGTTCGACAAAAAGGTCCAACCTCGTGTCTTCGGGAAAGGAGACCTCGTGCTCAAGAAGATACAATCATTTCTCACTGATTCTCGGGGCAAATGGACCCCAAATTATGATGGCCCCTATGTGGTCACGAAAACTTTCTCAGGCGGCGCCTTGAGACTTGCAACCATGGACGGAGAGGAATTTGCCTACCCCACAAATGTTGATGTAGTCAAGAAATACTTCGCCTAAACTAAAAAAAAAACGTCTCGGTGGATTGAAAACCCGAAAGGGCGGTCCAGGCAAAAGTTAGAGACATGAAAAAAAAAGAATCATCCCGATGGATTGAAAATCTCAAAATACAATGCAGGCAAAAATTAGGGATAATGGCAAGTAACTATGTTCAACAGAGGCAAGCCCCTCAGCAGCAGCAGCAGCTACATCATCTGTCAGAAATCTCCAGTCAAAGGTCATCTTCGACGGAAGCTCAGGATGCCCCGAATTCAAAGTTGGTAGAAGGATAGTGGTCGTTATGTTTCAACGTAGCCCTTTTCCCTGTAAATTACCATTTTCTAACTTTGTAAATACTCTTTGGAATCACGCGTTTGGCTGATTTCCATCTTATCAATAAAATTTGAGCCCTTGTGCTTTTGTTTGTAATTCTTTACTTGTTTTAGATTTACAGAACGACGTTGTTTAAACTTAATCAGCGATTCTTGAAATAAAACAAAAATGAATTTACTTGTTAAAACTTTTTCTGCTTTTAAATAAAGATGGCAATTTCTTTTGACTGTTGAACATCAGAAGAACATCGATCGCTTCTCCCGAAGTAAGCGAACTTCAAAGTGCAGAATCAAAGTACTCCTTCTAAGCTAGTATGCCTGAATGAAGGGATCAACTGTGTTAGAGACCTTGTTTCGTCTGACACGCCTCGGCCGAGTTCTCATCTCCTAAGCCCGATCAACATAGCTCCCAACGGGACTATCTCTCCTAAGCAAAGTGGAATTGCTATTTTGAATCGACGGTACTTCTTCTCCCCGCGATGGCCGAGTATCCAATTGTGTTCATTCATTAGTCAGTATGTCGCGTCTGTTTTGTCAGCATATACATACATACATCATGCATTTTTTATTTTGCATTCACATTTCATATTGCATCACTATCACTCTAGTCAGTCTTGTCCCCTAGTGGTAGAAGTCCTCTCAATCGAGTTGTCAGTTCTTTCCTCATCAGGAAACGTTATGCCTGAACAATCTCGCCACCAGTGTATCTTTAGATCAGAGTCGGCACTCGATCACTTTGATAATTTGAACCTCTGAAAAGCCAGAGAAAACTTTCAATAAACATCACTCTTCGCCATTGAAGATGATATCCTTGCTTTCCCGGATTAAGGAAAATCCACAGAGAAAGCCTCGTGATCAGAGATTCGGCAGCACGCCAGTTTTGTTCCGAAAAACCGCTGATGAAAAGGTCATCGGCACCTCAAAATTGGACCCCATCATATGGCGTTTCTCCGGGAAGATCCCGAGAAAAGTATGATGAAAGATCCCAAACGAAAACAGTCTCTCAAGAGACTCGCTTTCCCCAGATAGAATCGACAAATGGCGTCTCAAACAGAGAAGTTTGTGTACCTCTACAACTCAGACGACTGGATTCCCCAGCAAGTCTGACATCAAACCTTTTTCCCTCAAATGGCATCTCCCTAGGAAAATTCAGCGAGAAGTTTGAAGGAAAACCGCTACACATAACGTCCCTTGTCAAAAAAGTTTATTGACAAAAGAAACTGAGACCAGTTCTTGGTAGGAAACCAGGAGCGAGGGGAAGTTTATTTCTGAAACTTAGACCAGTTCCTTGGTAGGAAACCAGGATCGAGGGGAAGTTCATTTCAGAGACTGAGACCAGTTCCTTGGTAGGAAACCAGGATCGAGGGGAAGTTCATTTCAGAAACTGAGACCAGTTCCTTGGTAGGAAACCAGGATCGAGGGGAAGTTTACCTTTTCTAAGCATCATTGCTTAGCTAAAGAAGATGAATGCGTAAGCTACCATTCATAACCACCATCAAAATTTCGGGTATTCCGATATTTAATCCTCTTGCACCCCGAATGCCTCAATCCCTTCGTCATTCACACCTTCGGGTCCAAGAAGATTAAATAGGGGCATCTGTAATACCCCAAATTTTGACCACTTAGATTTCCCATCATTTTTAAAATCATCATCACAATATGGATGTACCTTTATGCTTCATCAGTCTCCCCAAAGATGGGTGAGCATCCACTACAATCAAAATTAGGGTTTTAAGCCTTCTCTGAGTGCTTAGACAAAGGATCAATCAAGAAATGACATGATCTTCAACTTGTCTAATCTCTCAAACATCCACAAAGGATCAAAAGGACTCCTACTTCAAGGATTAAGCACAAGGTTGCTCCCTTCTAGGTGGATCAAGTCTCAAGATCGATAGTATCACCAAATTAGGGTTTTGGTCGACCAGGGCCTCCAGATGGAAATTTTCATCTGGGCACAAGGCAATGATCCAAAACATAACCTAATATGCTTCATGGAACCTCATGAACCCATGCATCAAGTCAATTTTGCCTCAGGGGATGCATTCATCAAAAATCAAGAATTAGGGTTTCTTGACCTAATTCACTCCTAAGTTGACTTTTGGGACAAACCATGAGCCAAGACCTCAAGAGATGATTTGAGGGTCTCTAATATACCATATTGATCCATTTGGAACAATGGATTGATCCAAGAAGCTTGAGCAACAAGTCTCACTTTCATCTGCACCACAATTAGGGTTTTAAGGGAAAAGTCAACTGTAACTTTGACTTTTGACCAGGACATGCTCCCAAACCCTAATACATGATTGAATATACCCTATGACACCCATGGAACATGTCCATCAAGTTTGATTTAGGTCAAGGACATGATTTCCTGAAGAATTGCACAATTTGGAATTCATCTGATAAAAAGTCAACTGTGCACAAAAGTCAACTTTGACTTTTTGAGATTTTTCACCAAAATGGATTTTTAACCCTAAAATGATGTTAATGTATGATTTGAATCATCATTCATCAAGAAAAATCAAGAAAAGTGAGATAACTTGTAAAAGGGGTAACCATAAAACTTAGAAATTTTTCTAAGTTAAAAATAAAGTGGCAAAGGTACCAACTTTGGAGGACCATAACTCCTAAACCACAAGGCCATTTTTTCTCATCCAAAGATGGATTTGTAGCCCTCATTATCACCTACAAAAACTTCAACTACAAGTCATTCCAATTCATTAAGGATTTTGAGTTATGGAGTGATCAAAGTGGCTAAAAAGTGAAAATGTCACTTTTTCCAACACTTAGTGAAATTTTCACTAAGTCAGATTCTGCCTCACTTTTTGCCAAATGTAGGGGGATTTTTCACTTGGAATCAAAAGGGATCAAAACCAAACTTGTTCAAACAGTTGTTGTATCATGTAAGAGCTTTCCAAAATGGCCAAGAACATTGCCAAATTCAACCTACACCATGAGATACAACATTGCCAAGTTGCCTTGCTGAAATCTGTCAAGGCAAGGCAGAATTTGCAACTTTGGTCGATTTGCCAAAATCAGCCAAATTCAATTGCTCCAATCCACTTGGACACCTCAGAGGATTGAATCTAAAGGGGACAATCACTGAGCCAAGCCTCCAAAGTCCATGGAACAAGAAATAGCATGTTGAACCTAGAATGGCCAAAATAGGGACAAGACTTCAAATTTGGAATAAGGCATTCAATGGAACCATCAAGCTGGCATGGACTGAGCCATTCTCATCTGAAATCAGTCAAGACTTATCCAAGACCAAGGGGACCAAAGCTCTGTGCCCTAACCTCTAGTCAATGGCTAGAGGAGACTTGGATTTTCATTTGCCAACATTGGCCAAACCTACTTACCAGCTGCCATGCACTATTCCTTGCAAAACAAACTTGCTCTACTATAAATAGAGCTCAATTGTGGTCAGTTTAAGTACACCAAAGCCATCTAACATATGCTTTCCTCAAAATCTCTTTCTCTTGGCAAAAATGCCTTTCTTAGCAAGGTAGCTATCGGGTTTTGAGTTTGAGAGCAATTCTGCACAAACCAATCACTCACACACCTCACATACATCACATATGAGCTGATCAAACACTCACATAACTTCTGAAACATCAATTTCATGAAATCATCAGCTGGTTGCTCAAATTTTCAAACAAGGTGCAGCTGAGGTGCCACAAAATGATCCAACCAATTTCAATCAAGTCCAACCATCCAAACACAATCCATAGGGTGTAGGGAAGCTGTTCAGGTCATCACCACTCATCTGTAACACCTCCAAATCAAAAATCACATTGCACTTGCTGTCACGACTTGGAGGTAAGCACATACTTGGTCATCTCTCAATCTATGCATATTTCCTCGCACAATAATATGGCCATATGTTCATAATCATGCATGGAATGTTTTCCCTCAATTAATTGCATTGTTTGAATCGTGTATCAAAAATCCTAGCCTTCATGCAGAAATTAGGGTTCTTGAGGTTTCTTCGTGATTTCTTGTTGTATGTTTAATTTAAATGAAATTAAAGTACATAGACATGATCGTGAGGTTGAGACGAGCATGATGATATGTGGATTGCATGATATGATTACGTATTCATGGAGATTAGATAGAAAACGCAAATCTGGGCAAACTGAGAAACGCGCGTGTTCTTGGTGTTGTTCTTGGCGCCATTTTTAGAAATTCAAATATTTGAATTTTGTGATTTTGTTTAATTGATTCAAAAATTAATTTCTCTCTGAGTTTTAGTGATTTTGAGTTGATTCTTATTTTAATAATTCACAAAAATGTTAAAATATTTTATTTTATCAAAAAATCCCAAAAATATTATTTATTTCATATAATTGATATTTTTGCAAAAAATTAATATTTTAATTGTTTTTGGCATTTTAAATATTTTTTCTACATTGATTTTGCAACTTTTAATGCTTTCTAATTATTTTGTAGGTCAATACTTAATTTTTGAAGCATTAATCCAAGATCACAATTTGTTTTCCATGTGTTAAACAATTTTTGATCATTTTAATTGAATTTTTATTCAATTAAATACATTTTGAAAACAAATTAGGGTTTTGGATTAATTCAACCCTCATAAATCATTTTCAAACTTTTTGGGCCTCTTGAGAGAGTGTAAGACCCAACCCCCCTTGTACAAAAGCTTTTTTGGGCCTCACTTATTGTATAAGTCCCTCTGTACAAGTAAACGGCACGATCGTCGCCCGTTTAAAAATAAAAATCATCTGGGCCTCTCCTTGAGCTATAAGACCCATTCAAAACACTTTGGGCCTCTATTAGAGTGTAAAACCCAATCCCCCCTTTTAACCAAAATCATTTTGGGCCTCACTTATTGTATAAGTCCCTCTGCGTTAAAAGAAAACCTCGGCGCGATCGCCATTTTTAAACGAAAAATCATTTGGGCCTACCCTCGTATTATAAGCCCCACTCTTTTCTTTAAACCTTTTTGGGCCTCTTGAGAGAGTGTAAGACCCACCCCTTTGTACAGAAAACCATTTTGGGCCCCAGTCACTTGTATAAGTCCCTCTGTACAAATTCAAACAGTGCGCTCACTGATAAAACCCTGGGCCTCTCCTTGAGCTGTAAGCCCCAAATCTTTCTTTTTCAAACCACTTTCTCCTTTGATTTTGAATATACTGTTGTTTTCAATTTTTCTTTGTTGAACAACTAACCCAACAGCATGGAAGCTCTACAACCGAGTAAGTGATTATCGCTTTCATTTACTGCTTTCATATTATAAATTGTATTGTGGGGCTGCTCACTGTAAGTCTCCTTTCATAAACTCATATCTACTGTGTAATAATAGTATAGATATTTCGAGTTTCCCCGGCTACTAAGTCTAGAACTAGGTGACGCCGTTTCACTTCGGCTGTCCTCCTTAGGAATCGTCAAGAAGCTCTACTCCCCAAGATGAATGTATTCTCCGTGAATGGCATCTTTGAGTTTCTTCCCAATTCTCGAACTTTCCTGACTTGATATATTCCTTGTGGATAGCTTGCCTTGAATGTCTCGGGGTTTGGGTACCGACTACGGTCATAATCTTGGACCTTAACTAAGGGACCCTCTTTAAAAGCTAAAAGTCGCTGGATAGTAAACCTCGCACGTTTACCAGTGGTTTTTATCTTTAAAAGAGTTATCTCTCCTAATGGAAAGGAGATGATAGACCCACAGGCTTCCTAAAAGCATCGGCCTCCTCTTGGGCATTATTCAAGGACACTACGGCTTCTTAGAAGTATTCACAGCCTCCTCTTAGGCTTCGTATAATGATCTCTTCCTCCGGGAATGATAGCCTCCTCTTGGGCTTGATACAAGGACCCGTCGGCTTCTTAAAAGTTTCCAGCCTCCTCTTGGGCTTCGTACAAATTGTCCCGACGACCTCCTAGAGGTATAGGAACAGAACTTAGTAATCTTAATAGAACAGTCCTTTCCAGAGTCTACTACTGTTTCTCACAGCGTAGTACAAAAGATTAAACTCTAGACACGGACAATCTAACTTCCTTGAGTCTCAAAGACATTCTCAAGCACCCTTCGTTAAATAGGAAGGAAACCCGCAGACTCGGACAGTCTCAATACCCTTTGGATTTCCCGTTTCCTCAAAGAAAAGGAAATATCCCTGATCCTCAAATTAAACCCCTGAGTACAGTGATGCTCATATAAGAACTGATTTTCTCTTTTAAAATCAGTATATTGGATCTGTCACTCAACTGAAACAGTTACAATAGCCTCCATCTCGGGCTTCGTACGAGATACCAAAATCCTTCCCAGCGGGGTCAAACAACGTTTCAGCCTCTCTCTCGGGCTTTGTACGAGACACATAAGAGACTCCCTCGTTGAGTCAATCCCCCTTTCGCCTCCATCTCGAGCTTTATACGAGATACAAAAAGGTTCTTATTGAGCCAAACAAGCAATAGCCTCCATCTCGGGCTTCGTACGAGATACCAAAAGATTCCCTCGTGGAGTCAAAATAACCTTTTTGCCTCTCTCTCGGGCTTTGTACGGGACACAAAATAGCCTCCTCTTAGGCTTTGTATAACGATATGTCCCACTGGGTCGAACCCCTTTTAGCCTCTTTCTCGGGCTTTGTACGAGACACAAAATAGCCTCCTCTTAGGCTTTGTATAATGATTTTCCTAGCAGAAATTAGCCTCCTCTTAGGCTTTGTATAAGAAAACCACTGGTTAATCCAATTAACCTTTTAGCATCAAAACTGTGCCTCGTTCACAGTACTCAAACATCAACAACTCCTTTCCCTTCATCTAATCGCTGTAAGCGGCAAGCCTCTGGATCATCTACATCCATGCCACTGTCCCTCTTTTAGTATGAGAAATTCCTAAGGAAAGATGGCATTGCTCTACACTGAGTTAAAGTATTCTCCTTCAGGTTAAAACCCTTTCTTCAGAAATTATGGCATTGCTCGGATCCGCGTATCCCAGTTAAAGTAATTCTCCTTCTCCCCTCTTTAGAGATGACAAATTCTCTCTGAAGTCGAGGTCTTTCAGCTTCACGTCTTGGGCTTTGAACAAGACACAAATAGACCTTTCAGCTTCACATCTTGGGCTTTGAACAAGATACAAACTACCTTTCGCTTCACGTCTTGGGCTTTGAACAAGACACCAAAAACCAATTTCCTCTCATAGAATAGGAGGAACTACGAACGCTCTGATTTCCCTGTTTCGGTAAACGGGAATACGTAGGCATAAGATCGAAAGAAAAGATCTTAGCGAGCGCAATCAACAAAAAACCCAAATCCCATATCTTCATCAATCAAAAGCAATAATTCAAAAGCACCAGTCCTAACATCCTAATCCTTGGTACCCGTCAGAAACCATTTGCCTAGATTAAAAGAAAGAAAACCGTATTGGCGAAAACACAAATAACCAGTACAAAGCCCCCCCACATTGATAGCATCCGTAACCTAACAGACCGCTGTTTAAACTCAGTATGCAAAGCAGGGTTAATTGGAGACATCTATTTCCCTTCCTTATTCAGCTCACAATAGAATAAAAAATGAATCGACCTGTAGTTTAAGCTCAGACCGCAGAGAGCGACCAGCGCTTAAGAACCGCGTCCAAAATCGCTCGCTACAGAGTGCACAAAGATTCAAGAGTTACTAAAGGAGAAAAATGCTTTGATTGAAATACTAGAGCATCATGCTGTAGAAAGTCAAGAGGAACGGAGGAGTTTACTCTCTCCTTTCACCTGGAAAAGGATCATTAACCCGAAAATGGTTGAGGAGGCCCGATCAAAGTAGCGAAAAGGGAGTCAGCCGCCAGCATCTGGACCTTTGTCAGAAATTCCTTAGGATTCATAGGCCTAGTTTTCTTTCATGCACTTTGTAAAATAATGTGCTTTTCCCTGTAAGATATTGTAATCCTTTGAATTCAATAAAAAGTTTCCACCGCTGTATGATATTTGCAACACAATTGTTAAAAGCTATTTTGAAACCAAAACAAAAAGGTCATTCTCATTCTTTGCATATCATTCATCATTCTTGCATTACATATCTTTGTCATAAAGTCTCACACATGTGTCGCACTTTAGAGTCAAACAGTCTCATTCGTACAATACTCGGGCCAATCGGTAAAAGAAAATGGACAATCTTGAGGAGGAAAACAGAGAGCTAAGAGAGGAATTTAACACTCTAAAGGAAAGTTTCGAAAAACTCAATGGCATGATTGAATCCCTGGCAGCAACTCAGGATCAACCACCTCAAAGGATTGTGATCTCAGAAATTGTGTCTACACCAACATTTGAGATACCCGTCAGTCTTCCTCAGTACAATATGCCTAAAGGTTTTCCCTGGGGCATGCCTTTCAATTTTATACCTGAGGGATATATACCACTGGTCACTGAAGACCTGGGAGCCACAGCCGGAACCTCCAGACCTGAAGGTTACAAACTTCAGGTGAACGAAGATGCAAGGGCTACGACAGAGACTCCCATACCTGAAGGTTATACAACAACCAAGAGTTATCGCAGTAATGTCTATACCACAACCTGTGATACATATTATCCCAGAGGAACAGATTCTTCAGACCACCCCTGGCAAGGATGAAGAAGTATACGAAAGAATGAATGAATTCTAAGAACGGTTCTTACAAATGCATAAGGAACTGCATGCCATTCGCGGATAGGACTTGTTTGGAAAAGATGTCGCTGACCTCTGTTTGGTCCCAAAAGTCAAAATACCGCACAAGTTTAAGGTGCCCGACTTTGAGAAGTACAAAGGAAACTCTTTCCCTCAAAGTCACTTGGTAATGTACACCCGAAAGATGTCTACCCAAATAGAAAACCAACAGTTACTAATGCACTACTTTCAAGATAGTTTAACCGGTGTCGTGCTCAAATGGTACATAGGGTTAAACTGTACAAAGATCGGTACCTTCAGAGATCTTGGGGAAGCCTTTGTTCAGTAGTACACGTACAATTTGGATATGGCACCCGACAGAGATCAACTCAGATCTATGTCCCAAAAAGATAAAGAAACCTTCAAGGAGTACGCTCAAAGATGGCGTGAAATCGCCGCACAGATTTGTCCTTCTCTCGAGGAGAAAGAAATGACAAAAATCTTCTTGAAAACGTTAAGCTCATTTTATTATGACCGAATGGTCGCCAGTGCACCTAGTGACTTTACCGAGATAGTAAACATGGGGGTACGCCTTTAAGAAGCAGTCTGAGAAGGTCGATTGGTTAAAGACGCAGAACCGTCCAATAGTAGCAAGAGATACGGGAGTGCTTTCCAAAAGAAGAAAGAGCAAGATATCAGTAATATCTTGCAGGGTAAGCAAAAACGAAGGTATCAACCTCGACAGGTAGCAACGGTATCTCCTGTTATCAACCCGGCTCCGATCCCGGCATATCAACCACAGGTTGCTCAAAGATAGACAAATCAACAAGCGCATCAGCAAAGGCAACAATAGCCTCTTCAACAAGCTCGCCCGCAATACAATAACAATAATAATTTTCCATGATCACCAGGATTTGACCCCATACCAATGTTATATGCAGAGTTATTCCCACTTTTACTAGCAAAAGGGCACATTCAAACCAGGACTCCTTTCACAGTGCCGGACAATCCCCCTTATTAGTTCAAAGCTGATCAATCATGCGCTTATCATCAAGGAGGACCAGGGCATAGCATTGAGAACTGACTCGGCTTCAAATCTGATGCACAAAGGCTCATCAAAAATGGAGTTTTATCTTTCAAAGATACAAATCTGAATGTTCAAACAAACCCGTTGCCACAACATGAAAAAGCTTCAGTAAACTTGATAGATGAAGAACCCGGCAGCAGTTATCAAAATCACAATGTACGCCTACTAGGAACAAATCTGGTAAAAATGCATTGCAGGCAAAGCGGGTATGGCCATGTGCCATCTCACAACTATCATCAATGCGACATTTGTTCCAAGAACAATCAAGGGTGCATCATTGTACAAGCAGCTCTTCAAGAACAGATGGATCTAGGCTGGATCTAAGATCACAGGATTCGTGGAATAAATATGGTATATGGACGTCCAAGCATTGTTAAAAATCATGACATCCGCGCAATGAATGTTAATCTAGTGGCAATGCACTCAAGACAAAGTTAGTATCACAATTTATTGCTGAACGACTACAACGCTTGCCCGATTTGCTCAAAAGACAATCAAGGATGTTCTTTTGTACAAGAAGCCCTCAAGCGTCAAATGGATCTAGGATGGATCCAAGACTACCATGGAAGTGATAATGACCAGGTCAACATGATCCAGATATTCGACATTCGTTTAATGATTACCAGCTTGGTAGAATTACATGCCAAACAAGTCAGACTCGGTTTTCTATCTTCGCGTAATTATCAAAATTGCAAAGATTGCTTCGAAAACGATTAAGGTTGTGCACTTGTACAAAGAACTCTTCAACATCTGTTGGACCATTGGTGACTTCCAATCTACTAGGATGAAAACACACATCAAGCTAGCATAACCAATGGAAATCTGAATAGACACCAAAGTTGTGACATCCGCTGGCTGGAAACGGATTTGGTAAAGATGCACTACATACAGAGTGGATACGGCCATGTGCTACCTCACAATTATGAACGCTGTCGAATATGTTCAGAAAATAGCCAAGGGTGATTCATCGTGCGAGAAGCTCTCCAGAATAAGTAGACTAAGGGGAAACCCAACTATGCCTAAATTCGCAGTCAATCAATATGGTGCAGGGTTTCCCAGGGAAGCATGCAGTTCATGGACATTAAAAAAATTGAAACATCATTGGTCAAAATTCACAAATGTCTGTGCAGACTTGACTATTTTGGTCCAAGTCACCACGATCACTCAACTTGCATAAAATGTCGCAGAAGCCGACATGGTTGCCTCCTTGTCCAAAATGAGATTCAAGAACTATTGGACAAAAGAACTGTCACAATTTTCAATAAAAGAGATACTGTTAATTATGGAATTAACGAGGATGTTTTCATTGTAATTCCTCTGCTCAATGAACCAAAGCGCTTCGAGATCCCTTTCGATAGTGGAAAAATTTCCAACATCCCCGAGCTGGAAGCGATTGAGGTTACTTATGACAGTCGAAAGACCCAAATAACCCATTTGGTCATCTACTTGCCAGGCCCAGTGCCATACAAGTCAGAGAAAGTTATTCCGTATAAGTATGGTGCAACCATAATAGAAGATGGAAAAGAAGTTCTGCTGCCATCTATTGTCAACATTGCTGATGTCAGTCAGGTCACCTGATGTAGTCGAATCTTCAACAGAGGGGTTGGAGAGCCAGTAAAAGAACAGGAACCTCAAACTGAAGTTCCTAACCAGCAAGTTGGTTAATCAAGCAACACAGAGCCTGTGAAAAATAACGATGAATTTTTGAAACTCATCCAGAGAAGTGAATACAACATTGTGGATCAACTATTACAAAATCCTTCTCGAATATCCGTGTTATCTCTCCTGTTTATTTCAGAAGCTCACAGAGAAGCTCTACAGAAAGTCTTGGAAGAAGCCTTTGTAGAACAAGATGTAAAACTGGGTCAGTTTGACAACATTATTTCGAACATCACTTCCTGCAACAATTTGGGTTTCAGTGATAAAGAACTTCCAGAGGAAGGCAAGAATCATAACATGGCACTCAACATCACAATCAATTGCCAGGACGATGCTTTAGCTAATGTGCTCATAGACACAGGTTCATCCTTGAACGTCATGCCAAGGTCAACTCTAGTATGATTATCTTTTCAGGGAACCCCCATGAGAGGCAGTGAGATCATAGTCAAAGCTTTTGACGGATCCAGGAAGATAGTTATTAGCGAAGTTGACCTTCCCATAACCATTGGTCCCCACACTTTCCAATTCACATTCCAAGTCATGGACATCCGAGAGACATACAGTTGTTTATTGGGATCACCTTGGATACATGAAGTAGGAGCGGTTACTTCAACACTTCACCAAAAGCTGAAGTTGGTAAAGAACAACAAGTTGGTCACAGTATGCAGAGAACAGGCTTTAATTTTAAGCAATCTATCGTCATTCTCATATTTAGAGCCAGAAGAAGTCATTGGAACTCAATTTCAAGCACTCTCTGTGAGCAATGAGAATAATCAAGAAAAAGGAACGTCAATTTCCTCGTACAAAGATGCTCTCCAAATAATGAGAAACAGTGACATAAAAGGATGGGGGCAAGTTGTGATTCCTATTGATAACAAGACAAGAAAAGGTCTCAGTTTTTCTCCAACACTTACCAAGACTATAAAGAAGCATGAGGCCACTTGACCTATTCAAGATTTCTTCCACAGTAGAGGCTTCCTCCACCCAATTTCTCGAGAAGACCACACCATCAAGGAAAATGATTCTTCTGATACGGATGAAGAATGGAAATCATATTTCAACGATAAAGGATATATATATAGCTCAGGAAGAAATATACATGCCATTTTGCTCTCCGAAGCAAAGTCCCAGATATATACCAAGATCAGATGTCAGAATGATCTACGGAGATTGAGATCCTGAGGGATGTTGTACGCCACCCAACTCATTGGAAGAAGATACTCTGATGAAAGATAATTTCGATTACAACTCATATGATCACATGGATGATTGCACATTTGGATGCCTTACATAGAAGATTCAGGGCATAAGAATCAGCTAGAGAATGCATATCTGCTGAATGACCTTGAGAAAAATCCACCTGTTCTCCCAGAGTCGTGGGAACCTTACTAGGGAAATTCTGAAGATGTCAAACATCATGTTGATGAAGTCGCAAGAATCGCTGGACAAGAATTTATCAACTTTGCATTTCCTGAGGTCAATTTCATTGAAAAAGATGATTCATATATCCCCTCAGAAACTTGGGATACTTTGGGGCAGACAAGCGGCAAATATGACTTTCTAGTTAAGTACACTGCCCTGGAAAGTTCTTGTATTAGATATGAAGACATACAACCCACTAGATAGGGAGATTCCCCTAAAAATGAAGATACTAATGAAAGAACAACAGAAAAGACCTCTTACGATAACTCTACATGGGAAGAAGACTCCACTGATCCAACTCCGCCATAAATTAGTATTATCACTAAAGACAATCCTGGAAGGAAAGTACCAGAAATTGTAATCCACATAGGAGTTCATCGCAACTGGGTCGCTGTTGATATCCCAGATGTTGGCCATGTTTCAAAGTAATTACCTCTTCTTTGTTTTGAACTTTCACTTTGCCCGGGTGAAAAGGATGTTTTATAGGGCTTGCTTTTCTGTAAATATCCCTCTTCGCTTTGCCCAGAGCGAAAGAGTTTTGTATTATAGGGCTTGTGTTTCAAGAATCGACAAATCATAAATAAGAATATCATTCTGAATTCATGCATTTATTACTATTTTCACTTCTTGCTTTTTTTCAGAAAATGGTAATCCTAAAAAAAACAGACAATAAAAATAAGCATTTTTCAAAATACACTGCACACACTTTTACATTCTCTCTGTCTTTTCTAAAAAAGAATCATCACATTATGCAGATTATTTGTTTTAAACCCCATTGAAACATACGATCCAATGTCTTCTCCTAACTTTGAGTTCCCGGTATTTAAAGCCGAAGAAGAAGGGGACGAAGAAATTCTGGATGAGATCTCTTGATTACACAGACATGAGAAAAAGTCTATTCAACCTTACAAGGAATTGTTGGAAACAGTCAATTTGGGTTCAGAAGAGGAGAGAAAAGAAGTTAAGGTTGGAACACTACTCCATCCAACTGTCAAAGAATGCTTGATAGAACTGCTCAAAGAATTTTCAGATGTGTTTGCATGGTCCTGCCAAGACATGCCAGGGTTGGATACCAACATCGTGGAACATCACTTGCCACTAAAGCTAGAATGCCCTTCGGTCAAACAAAAATTAAGAAGGACTCACCCAGATATGGCCATCAAAATTAAGGAAGAAGTGCAGAAACAGATTGACGTAGGTTTCCTTGCCATCTCAGAGTATCCTCAATGGTTGGCCAACATAGTGCCAGTTCCCAAGAAAGACAGAAAAGTCAGAATGTGCATAGACTACAGGGATTTAAATAAAGCAAGGCCAAAGGATGATTTCCCCTACCACACATTGACATGCTAGTTGACAGCACAACAAAATTCAAAGTCTTCTCCTTTATGGATGGATTCTCAGGCTATAATCAAGTACGTCTTTGAAAAGCCTGCTGTAACGGGAAGGATTGCCTGTTGGCAGTCAGAATACGACATCGAGTACCATACTCAGAAATCCATCAAAGGAAGTATTTTAGCCAATCATCTGGCTCACCAACCAATTGACAATAATGAATCAATCAGATTCGACTTCCCAGACGAGGATGTGATATACCTAAAGTTGAAAGATTGTGATGAACCGCTACCAGACGAAGGGCCAGAGCCAAGATCCCAATGGGGACTATTATTTGACAGAGCTGTCAACGCTTATGGAAATGGAATTGGGGCAATCATTGTTACACCTCAGGGTACCCATATTCCTTTCACCGCCAGATTGGTATTCAAGTGTACAAACAATGAGGCTGAATTTGAAGCTTGCATCATGGGTCTCGAAGAAGCTGTCGACTTAAGGATAAAGAACTTGGATGTGTATGGAGACTCAGCCCTAGTTATAAATCAGATCAAAGGAGAGTAGGACACATGTCAACTTGGATTGATTCCTTACAAAGACTACGTAAAAAGGTTATTACCCTTATTCAACAAGATTAATTTACATCACATTCCTCGTGAAGAAAACCACATGGATGATGCACTAGCTACCTTATCCTCCATGATTAATGTGAATCGATGGAACGAAGTACCCAAGATTGACATAATGCGCCTTGATAGGCCCGCTTACATATTTGCAGTGGAAGTCGTCATCGATGACAAACCATGGTATGCATCAAGAAAAGATAGGAAGACTCTCAGAAGACTGGCTGGTAATTTCTTCCTGAATAATGATGTGATATATAAAAGAAACATCGACATGGTTTTGCTCAGATGCGTGGACAAACACGAAGCAAACATGCTAATGAAAGAGATTTATGAAGGCTCCTTTGGCACTCATGCCAATGGGCATAGAATGGCAAGAAAAATTCTAAGAGTAGGATATTATAGGCTGATAATGGAATCTGATTATTACAAGTACATGAGGAAATGTCACAAGTGTCAGATATACGCCGACAAAATTCATGTACCGCTGACGCATCTCAAAGTTCTTTCTTCTCCATGGCCTTTTTCTATATGGAAAATCGACATGATTGGCATGATTGAACCCAAAGCTTCAAACGGACAACGGTTCATCCTAGTAGCCATTGATTACTTCGCCAAATGGGTCGAAGCGATATCATACACCAATGTGACCAGATAAGTGGTGGTCCGACTTATCAAGAACAATCTCATCTTCCGTTATTGTGTTCCAAGCCAGATCATTACTGATAATGGATCGAACCTGAACAACAAGATGTTGAAAGAATTATGTGTTGAGTTCAAAATTGAACACCATAACTCATCTCCCAACCGGCCTAAGATGAATGGAGCGGTAGAAGCAGCTAACAAAAATATCACAAAGATCATTCAAAGGATGGCTGTGACTTACAAAGATTGGCATGAGATGCTACCATTTTCTCTTCACGGTTATCGCACATCTATCCGTACTTCAACAGAGGCGACCCTTTTCTCTCTAGTATATTGCATGGAAGCAGTGCTCCCCATAGAAGTAGAGATACCATCAATAAGAATCTTGATGAAGCCAAGTTAACAAAAGTTGAATGGTGTCAAAGCAGATACGATGAATTGAATCTAATTGAAGAAAAAAGGATGACGACTTTATGCCATGGTCAGTTATATCAACAAAGGATGAAGAGAGCTTTCGACAAAAAGGTTCAACCTCGGATATTCAGAGAAGGCGACCTTGTGCTCAAAAATATCCAATCATTTCTCACTGATTTCAGGGGTAAACGGACTCCAAATTATGACGGGCGATTTGTTGTTAAGAAAGCCTTCTCATGCGATGCCTTGATACTCACAACCTGGATGGAGAAGAATTTACCTACCTCACAAATGTTGATGCAGTCAAGAAATACTTCGCCTAAATAAACAAAAAAACCAGCTCGCTAAGTTGAAAACCCGAAAGGGCAACTTAGGAAAAAAAAAACGTCTCGGTGGACTGAAAATCCAAAAGGGCGGTCCAGGCAAAAATTAGAGACATGAAAAAGAAAAAAAATAATCTCGGTAGATTGAAGGAAAATCTAGGAAAAAGTTAGAGATTTATGGCAAGTAACTGCATCTGACAAAAACTGGATCCTCAGAAGTACGTCATCTGTCAAGAAATCCTCAATCAAAGTCACCTTCAACAGAAGCTCAAGAATACTCAGAATTTAAAGTTGTTAGAAGGATAGTAGTTGTTATGTTCCAATGTAGTCCCTTTCCCTTTAAATTACCATTTTCTAAAACTCTGTAATGCTCTATGGAATAACGCATTAGGCTAATTACCATTCTATCAATAAAAATTTGAGCCCTTGTGCCCTTTATTTGCAATTCTCATTTATTCTGCTTTGAAAAATGACATTTTGATATGATTAACATTCTTGAAACCCAAAAATGAATTTATTTTTTCAAATTTACTTATGCTTTTAAAATAAAGATGGCAATTTCTTTTTTATTAATGAACACGAGAAGGAACATCGACCACTTCTCTGAAAGCAATCAAACTTCAAAATGCAGAATCAAAATATTCCTTGTGATCAGTATATCCCGAGTGGAGGATCAATTACTTCTGATTGATAAGTTGGAGCATCACATCTATCACCCCCTCAAAGAAACGTTGGAATCGAGATCAAGTTTCTATCCCCAGGAATCAAGATAGAAACAGGAATCCCTTCCTCCAACAGGATGCTATCTTCAGAAAACACCGGTAAAAGTTACCACTCCCCAGGAGTCGCATTTTGTTACTACCAAGAATATGAAAAGTTCAGCAGCAAGAATTTGTTCCCTCAACAGACCAGTGATACTTTTTATTCCCCAAAATTTCAAGTATCCAGTTGTGCTCATCACTAGTCCGTATGTCATGTCTATTTTGTCAGCATAAGCATTTCATACATACATCATGCATAATTGATTCATATTCATATTCATTTTGCATCTCATATTTCAATCACTTTGGTCACATTTATCCCCGAGTGATAAAGGTCCTCTCACCATTAGAGTTGTCAGCCTTAGGAAGAAAAGATAAATTCTTTCTAAATCCCCACTGAGTTTGATCATCGTGTAAGATTTTCCATTCCACACTTGGATAGGATAAAATACCAGTTTGTGTTCTTTCCTCATCGGGAAATGTCTCATCCAAACAATCTCTCTCCAATTTACTCCTGGATTGAAATCGGTCCTCGACCACTTTGATAACTTGAACCTTTAAAAGGCAAGAAGACATTTGGTTATACACCTTTGGAACTTCACTCTTCGTAATTGAAGATAATATTTTGCTTTCCCGGATTAAAGAAAATCCCACACGAAATCTTCTCAACAAAAGACTCTTGGTAATATGGATATCACATCCCCCAAGAAATCCCTATCGATCGGTAACAAAGAAGTCTGTTTTTGCCCCATAAATTCCCAATAAGTTGACAAATGGAAGTCTCTCCCCGAGAAGTTTATCCTACTTTCAAGGAAGTCATCAGCACCTCAAAATTGAATTACATCACATGACATCTCTCCGAAGAAGTTTCGAAGGGAAGTATGATGTAATTTCTCCAGCAAATGGCATCTCCAACAGAGAAGTTTCACACCTATGCAGTTTAGACAAATGGTCCTCCCAGCAAGTCTGACATCAAAGTTTTACTCACCTATAGCATCTCTCCGAAGAAGTCTCGAAGAGAAATATGATGAATCACATTTTTCCATCAAACGGCATCTCCCCAGTAAAATCTCAGCAAAAAGTTTGATGAAAACCATCACAGATAGCATTCCTTGTCAAGAGAAGAACTTGATGAGAAGAAACTGAGACCAGTTCCATGGCTGAAGACCAGGATCGAGGGGAGGTTCATTTGATAAGAAACTGAGACCAGTTCCATGGCTGAAGACCAAGATCGAGGGGAGGTCCATTTCAAAAGAAATTGAGACCAGTTCCATGGCTGAAGACCAGGATCGAGGGGAGGTTTATTTCAAAAGAATTTGAGACCAGTTCCGTGGCTGAAGACTAGGATCGAGGGGAAGTTTCCCCATTTTTCTAAGTGGAATTACTTAGTAAAATAAGATGGATGAGCAAATTAGCTACCATTCACATCCACAATCAAAATTTCGAGTATTCTGATATTTAATCCTCTTTTACCATGAACGTCTGAATATCTTCGTCATTCACACCTTCAGGTCCAAGAAGATTAAATAGGGGCATCTGTCATACCCTAAATTTTGACCCTAAGACTTCACATCATTTTGCAAATCATCACCACAATATGGATGTACTTTCATACCTCACTAATCCTTTCAAAGATTGTTGAATGTTCACCTTGACCAAGAATTAGTTTGTTTAAGCCCTACAGATTCAGGCAAACGATTAATCAAGAATTGACATGATCTTAAACTTATCAAGCCTCTCAATCATTAATGAAGGACAATAGATCCTTAACATCAAGAATCAAGCAAAATATTTCATCATTTCAAGTTGATCAAGCCTCAAGATCATCAATGTTACCAAATTAGGGTTTTGGTAGACCAAGGCTTCCAAAGGGAAATTTTCATCTAGGCATGAGCCAAGACCTCAAGATATGTTTCAAGGACCTCAAATATGTCATATTAGTCCATTCATATGATTGGATTGATTCAAATAACTTGATTCACAAATAATGCAAGAATTCAAATCCATCTGAGCCACAAACTAGGGTTTTGATGAAAAGTCAACCATACCTTTGACTTTTGGCCAAGACATGATCTCAAACCTTGGGAAATGATTCAAGACACTCAAATGTACCCTTGATGCCCATTCATAAGTTTAAAACCACCTTGGGACATCCATACATTGAAAATAAGGAATTAGGGTTTCTCTGCACAAAATTCATCTGAGACCCAAAGTCAAAGTTTGACTTTTCGGCCAAAAATGTTCACCATGAACCATTATACAAGAAAACATGATCCATTGTTGCATTTGAACAAGATTTGATCAAGAAATCAAGGTTACTTGTAAAAAGGGCAATGTTGAGAAAGTGAAAATTTCACTAAGTTATGGAAAAAAAGTGTTTAAGTACCCAACTTCCAAAAGCTATAACTTCTAAACCAAGCAACCATTTTCTTGGATCCAAAGCTTAAATTATAGATCTCATAATATACTACAAAAGGGAAAAACTGAGCCATGGTCAAAAAATGCTTGGATTTTAAGTTATAAAGTGATCAAAATCAAGAAAAGTATGAAATGGGCTTCAACACTTAGTGAAATTCTGCCTAAGGTAAGATCAGTCAAAACATCAAAATGTCGAGGGATTTTTCGCTATGATCCAAGATGAATCAAGTCCAATGGTTAACATCAAAGTTGAAGTATATCATCCCAGCTTTCCAAAGAGCCCAAGAGCATGAGATAACTCTACTTGAGCAAAGGGTTATGGAGGTCTCAATACACCTTGCTGCAAACTGTTTTGCAAAATCAGTTTTGCACTACACGATTTTGAAGTCAAGTGCAATGATCATGATCTTACCAATTCAACATGGATCAGAATGAGTCACCACAAACCTGCAAGATCAAGTGATGAGTCAATAAGAATCACATTTGGAATGATGAAGCTTTGTCACATATGCCTTGAATTAAAAGTGCATTTATATGTAATAGTGCACATTCAACAAAGGTACTCTTTTCAGTCAATATTCATGCATAAACAACAATAAAAACATCTGAGGAATGTGGAATTGGTCAAAAGTTAGATATGCTACTTAGAAGTGACAATGTACTTTGACATGGAAGTAATGGTATCTTGCAAAAAACATTGAGTGAGCTCTTATCCTTCAAGCTATCATTATTCAGCCAAGACAAACTCATTTACCTATAAATAAAACTCATTTCTGATCATTCAAACCACCCCAAAACAACACAACACCTTTTTTCTCTCATATCTTTCTTTCACTCCAAGTTTCAAAATTTTCAAAAGTGAGAATCGTGTTTTCAAAACCAGAGCTTTTTGGCTCAAACTTTTGGTTCAAACACATCATATACATCATGTATGAGTGATCCAAACACTTAAACATCATCTGTAACATCAAATTCATCAAGATCATAGTTCATCCCAAGCAATTTGCAGTTGGAGTCGAGCCCATCAAACCAGGAGGTTTCAATCCATTCAAAGCACATTAACACATTCCTTTAGGTCTTGGGAAGCTATTCAGGTCATCATTTCACATATGTAACACCTACAACTGAGGATTCTATTTCCTCTTGCATAGGTAAGCCCGGACTTCCTTAACTCCATGAAACATGCATCATTTTTTATATTTTAAGTTACCAACATGTTTCTGCACATATATAGAATGTTTTCCCTCAATCAATTGCTATGTATCAATCGTGTATAGGATTTCACACTGTTCTTGCAAAAATTAGGGTTCATCTATTCATCACTTGATAACTCAATCCACACTTAAAATAAATTAAATTAATTGGTACCATCGTGTTCCTTGTTCAAAAGCGAGCAATTTTCATGTTTACATCGTCCAATTTCATTATGAATTGAGTGAGATATGAGGGATTTTGCATCTGGCTGGCACGAGGAAGAAGAAGATGTTCTTCACGCTATAATTCAATTTTTTTAATTTTTAAATATTTTTAATATTTTCATTTCATTTTCAAAAATTATTTTCTATATTCATTTTTAATTATTTTTAAATGAATTTTTGCACAAATATCATTCACATATTTAAATAATTTATTCACCAAAAAAATCAAAAAAATATTTTGTATTTGATATATTTTTAATATATTATTTTTAATTTTTTTTAAATAATTTCAAATTTTGATTTCTCCTATCAAATTAATTATTTGTAATCCCAACTTTTTCACACATATCATTTATATACTCTATTATTTTAAACCACAAATAAGTATTTTTGATAAAGTTTTTATTAGGTTGAAAAAAAATATTGATTTTTAAGTATTTTTAATACTTTTGAAATATTTTCTTTTTGATTTTTTCTAAACCTAAATAATTTCAAACATTCATGTGAATAAAATATCTTTTTCATAAACCTTAATCATTGTTTATGACATGATTAATAGATTCATTTGATAAATTATACATTTTTTATTGATTTTTCTTTGAAAAATATCATAAAAAATGAAATTAGGGTTTTACTTTGATTCTATCTTTCAAACTTCATTTCAAAATCTTTGGGCCTCTATTAGATTGTAAGACCCAACACTCTTTGTAAATAAACCACTTCATGGGCCTCTTATATAATATAAGTCTCATCGCGCCTTTCAAAATCACGGTGCGATCATTGTTTTCACAACAATCTTTGGGCCTCTGTTAGGAGTGTAAGTCTCATCTCTCTGTACATAAACTTTGTTTTAAATAAACATCCGGGCCAACAGCCCTTTTTGTAAATAGAAAATCTTTTAGCTTCATTCATCATGGGCTTTGTACAGGATACAAACAATCATCTGGGCCTCTTTTTAGAGTGTAAGACCCAACACCTTTGCTTCTCTCTTACTTAAGACCAAGTCATCTTCAAAGTCAAAACTTTCTTCAATTTCTTCAAAACACTAATCCGATCTTGAAGAAAACATCTAATCAATCACAACACACTTGGGTCTCTATCCAGAGAATAAGACCCACCACCTTTCTCAATTCAATTCATACTTATTTATATACTTGTTCATATATCTGTATATATACTTATACATATCTTGTTAAGTTTCTCTAAGCATTTAAATCATCCTCAGTTTAGACTAGTTCAAACAATAGGATCATTTCAATCAGTATAACTTAGTTCAAACATTTAGTTCCCTCTTATACAAAGGAATTCTTCTCCCTAATACAGTCAGCCCCCTCTTGGGCTTTGTTCAATTTATTAAACCTTGAAACAGTTCAATAAAGAGAGGATTATTTCCCGGTGAAACCTCTTCTTTAACCCCTTTAACCCTGGAACAGTTCAACAAAGAAAGGATTATTTCTCGGTGAAACCTTTCTTGAACTCTTCCTAGACTTGGAAAGTCTCAACACTCTGCCTCCTTTTGGGCTTCATACAAGGATCCACAGGCTTCGAAGAAGCATCCTCATCCTCCTCTTGGGATTCATACAAGGATCCACATGCTTCTAAGAAACATCCTCAGCCTTCTCTTGGGCTTCATACAAGGACCCTCACGCTTCCTAAAAGCATAGGATAGATCCTAGTCATCTTTATCAATACACCAATGCCCAGGAGAGTCAAAGCCTCTAAGACATTCAAACTCATCGTTTAAGTCTCTTCTGATCCTCAATAAGTTTTGGTTTTCATTTTAAAAATCCCCAGCCAGGGTCAGGTTACAATCAACAAATCCCCCAAAGAACAATGCCTTTGTGGCATTTAATAATTCAACTCTCCTAAGCAAGAGTTAGTTCCTTTTTTATTCCTCAAAATAATTTAGACCTTCTCTTGGAATTAAATTTCCTCAGCAAGAGTCAATCTCCACTATTCCCTCAGCCTCCTCTTAGGCTTCATATAATGATTTCCCCAGCCAGCCTCAATCTTGGGCTTTGTACAAGATAGATATGTTACTCCCCCAGTTGAGTCAGTTTTCAACTCTTTTCAGCTTCAACCTTGGGCTTTGATCAAGGCACAAAATTTAACATCCCACAGATGAGACCATGAGTCCTCTCTGTAGGAGGTTATTTCCTCTATACAACACATTTCAAAACAAACAATTAAAACTTTTTTCCAGATAATTGATGTAAGTGGCACACTTGTTGATTCAAAATGCAAGCTGGAGTCCCTCCTTTATCATGGCTAAATTTCTCTTTCATCTAAGTGATGTAAGTGGAAAACCTTTGGATTCTACACATCCAAGTCAATGTCCCTCTCTTATCATGAAAGATTCATAAAGGAAAAAGTGGCATTGCTCTACACTAAGTTAAAGCTTCTTCCTTCATGGCATTTCAATTATCCTATAAAGGAATATGTGGCATTGCTTGATTCCACACATCCCAGTTAAATCAACTTCCCTTATAAATTAATTCTTCAATGTTTGTGATGAATAAGTGAGATATCTCCCTCCTTCATGGAATTTCAATTCTCCTATAAAGAAAGATGTGGCATTGCTGGATTCCACACATCCCAGTTAAATCAACTTCCCTTATAAATTAATTCTTCAATATTTGTGATGAATAAGTGAGATATCTCCCTTTAGAGATGACAAATTCTCTCTCATTCAAACTTTTAGCTTCAATCTTAGGCTTTAAACAAGACACAAACACTCCTTTAGCTTCAATCTTGGGCTTAAACAAGACACAAACACTCATTTAGCTTCAATCTTGGGCTTTAAACAAGATACAAATACTCTTTTAGCTTCAATCTTGGGCTTTGAACAAGACACCAAACAATTTTCTTCCATAGAATAGGAGGAACTACGAACGTTCTTATTTCTCGAAGTTTCTTTACGGGAATACGTAGCCATAAAATTACAAAATCTTAGCGAGCGCACTAATCAAAAATCTTAGGTCAAGTACCTTCCCAAAAACAATAGAAAACCGTAAAACAACAAAAACATTTCCTCAGCCTTCACAAAGGAAAAACTTTCTCAATCAATAGCAAATGGATTTAAGCAAACCAAACAATTCAATAGTAGAAACATATGCAAATAAAGGTTCTTATAGATTACTATAGATACTCTGGGTGTTAATAACATCCCTTTGTATAACCAACCCCTGGTTCCAGATCTCTTCGCATTTGTAAAGGAAAAAACTTGCACGCAGGGTTAGTTTAAGATATTTTCCCCTTTCTTTTATGCTTCATAGGATAAATATAGAAATCAGAAAGTAACACTAAAAGCGGTAGTGGTCGCGTCACAAAAAACCGGAGCTACAACGTCGACCTGTGAAGGTCATGTGTCGATCTATAGGAGTCAACACATGGACAGAAGCCAACAGGCTTTAATACTACAGTGTATGTGTCGGCCAATAGGAGTCAGCACAAGGAAAGAAGCCTGCAGGCTTTAGTACTGCAACGTATGTGTCGACCTATAGGATCTTATGAGCCGACCTATAGAAAAAAAATTCCCATAAAACTTGTTTTTGATGCATTTTTTATGCACGAACCTTTTCTAAAATATTTTTATACTTCCTAATGCTAAGATGTACATACAAAATCAGAGGATAGCATCCAATATACATCAACGCTAAAGTATCCTAGTTTTGACATCATGAAAAATACGTCTAATGGAAAGTCTCACTCACATACTCCCCCTTTTTTATGATGGAAAAACTTGAGAAAATGTGTTTCGTGAGGTTTCGTGTCCTCATGAAGACCCCCCTTGAATATGTGTATCCAACTTCATCTCGTAGATGTTTCTCCCCATTTGACAACATCAAAAAGAGACAAAGCAAACCATGAGAAGTATATTATGTCACATACAAACCAATATATCTTACAGAGGCATTTACAAAGATAAGATCATTAATACCACAACACTATCATAGAATGATGTACATATTAAAAAAATGTCTAAACATAAATAGAAGCATATAAAGAAATAATATACCATGGTTTCCATAACTTTTGCCAAATAACATAGAATGAACATCAAAGATGAAAGATACAATGTAATCAAAAAATCTTAAGTTGCTACAAAAGCGACACAATTAGTGTTATCGGACATAATAGGAATACGTTGTAATTTTATATCAAAATCAAGTATTTTTGTTTAAGCCACAAAATTTGAGCATAACGACTAACGGTCGGTACGTATTCCGCATTGGCGATTGACAAAGCAAAGAAAACTTATTTCTTGCTCTGCCAACTTACTAAGGAATTTGAAAACATGTGGCAAGTTCCACTAGTACACTTCATATCCGATTTATAACTGACAAAATCGGAATCGATATAACCAACCAAATTATAACTGCTTCCCTTAGAATACCAAAGTCTATACTTATAAGTACCATGAAGATACCTAAGAATGTGTTTTTCGGTTTTTAAATGAGATTCCTTAGGCGTCGATTAATAACGAGCACTCATACACATGCTAAACATAATGTCCAACCTAGATGCAGTAGGATATAGAAGAGAACCAATCATACTTCTATATTTCTTTACATCTACATCCTTACCATTTTCATTCTTTTCCAAGTTTCCATTTGTGGCCATAGGAGTGTCAATATATTTTGCATCTTTCATGCTAAATCTCTTCAGCAAGTCGTTGCAATATTTGGTTTGACACACAAATGTACCTTCATTGAGTTGTTGTATTTAAAGACCAAGGGAGTAATTCAACACCCCCGTGAGGCTCATCTCAAACTCTCCCTGCATAAGCTTAGTAAACTCCTTGACAAGTTGCATATTAGTGGATCCAAAAATGATATCATCGACATAATCTTGAACTTTGTAAGCATAAGCTTTGAAAAATAACCAGATAAAAGACAGAACTTCCATACAAAACTAAAGTTGAAAAGATTTTGCATCACCCTACGAATGACAGAGGATGCGCATGCTTTCACAAAGAACTCTCGATAAAAAGTTGGAATAAACACAAAAAGTGCCAGAAAATCTTTAGACAACAATGATCTTAACATGTTTCTTTGTGCCAAAGTACTTGAAAGTGTGATTAATAATGTATCTAAGAAGATTAATGATTTGACGATCATTGGAGATTCTCCAAGTCAAAAGAAGATCGTCTACTACAATTGTCATCTTCTTCTTTCTCATGTTTCACCGCTTTAGGATGATTGTCATACCCCAAATTTTGACCACTAAGATTTCCCATCATGATGCAAATCATCAGCACAATATGGATGTACCTTTGTACCTCATTAGTCTCCCCAAAGATGGGTGAACACTCACTACAATCAGAACTAGGGTTTCAAACCCTCTCAGAGCTCTTAGACAAAGGATCAATCAAGAAATGACATGATCTTCAACTTGTCTAGCCTCTCAAATATCCATAATGGATCAAGTGGACTCCCACTTCAAGGATTAAGCACAAGGCTGCTCCCTTCTAGGTGGATCAAGCCTCAGGATCGCCAGTGTCACTAAATTAGGGTTTGATCGACTAGGGCCTCCAGATGGAAATTTTCCTCTAGGCATGAGCCAATGCTTCAAATCATATCCTAATACTCTCCATGGAACATCATAAACCCCGTCATCAAGTCAATTTAGCCTCAAGGGATGTATTTACCAGAAATCTAGAATTATGGTTTCTTGACCTAATTCACCCCTAAATTGGCTTTTGGGACAAAACACGAGCCAAGGCCTCAAGAGAGGATTTGAGGATCCCTAACACACTACATTGATCCATTTACAACAATGGATTGATCCAAGAAGCTTGAGGAACAAGTTTCAATTTCATCTGAACCACAATTAGGGTTTCGCGGGAAAAGTCAATTGTACCTTTGACTTTTGACCCAAGCATGCTCCCAAACCTTGGGACACGATTCAATACACCCTATAACACCTATGGAACATGTCCATCAAGTTTGATTTAGGTCAAGGACTTGATTTCATAAAGGATCGCACAGTTTGGAATTCATCAGATAAAAAGTCAACTGTGCCCAAAAGTCAAACTTTGACTTTTTGAGATTTTTCATAAAAATGGTTTTTTAACCCTAAAATTATGTTAATGTGTGATTGGAATCATCATTCATCAAGAAAAATCAAGAAAAGTGGGATAACTTGAAAAAGGGGTAACCATAAAAACTTAGAAAATTTTCTAAGTTATGAAATAAAGTGGCAAGGGTACCAACTTTGGAGGATTATAACTCCTAAACCACAAAGCCATTTTTCCCCATCCAAAGCTTGATTTGTAGCCCTCATGGCCCTCTACAAAAGTGTCAACTACACCTCATCCCAATTCATCATGGATTTTGAGTTATGGTTGGATCAAAATGGCTAAAAACCTAAAATTGACATTTTTCAGCACTTAGCCAAAATCTGCCTTGTAATTTCAGCATGAAGTCCCAACTTCAAGGCTGTTTTTCTCCAAGATCCAAATTGAACCAGGTCTAGGGCCAAACATCAAAGTTGAAGTACGTCATCTCAGCTTTCCAGAAAGTCCTAGAACGTCCATGTAGCATACTCGAGCATGGAGTTATGGATTTTACAAAAAGGCTTGCTGCAGCTGAATTTTTCAGGGCGGATTTGCACATTTCTTGTGCCACACAAATTTTCAAGCCTTGTTATCATTTTGGACACATCTAAGGATCAAATCTAAGGGGGATGATCTGATCCATGAGCCTCCCAAGTCCAAGGAACCAAAACTAGCATGCCAAAACCTAGAAATCCCTAAAAGAGGGACAAGACTCCAATTTTTGTTTGGAGCATTTAATGGATGCTTAGAGGTGGCATGAACTGAGCTTCCTCCAACTGAATTCAGTCAAGATTCATCCAACAAATAGGGAACCAAAGGCCTGTGTTCTAACCTCTAGTCAATAGCTAGAGGAGACTTGGATTTTCATTGGCCAACATTTGCCAAATCTCTGCTGCAGCCACCATTCACTATTGCTTGCAAAACAAACTTGATCTACTATAAATAGAGCTCATTTGTGCTCAGTTTGAGTACACCAAAGCCATCAAACAGATGCTTTCCTCAAATTCTCTCTTTCACTCCAAAATGCCTTCTTTAGTAAGGAAATTCTGAGTTTTTGAGTTAGAGAGCATTTCCGTCACAGCTCATGATCCTAGCACCTCATAAACATCATATGTAGGTGATCCAAACTCTCACAAGTGACCTATAACACGAACATCACAAAGTCACCTCTTAAAACCTCAAAATTGGACTTTTTTGCATTTTTCATGCCATGTCTTGATTCAGTCACTTTCCAAACCAGAAAAAACCTCAAACACACTCCAAATATCATCCTTGAACCGTCCCAAATGGTGCCACACATTTGGAACACCATTTGAGAGAGTTGGCATTTTGGTCACTTTTGCCCATTTTGCAAGAAAGTGCTCAAACTTGCTCTAGAGGTTTCAAGCTGATTCCAACCATCCTAAAAGCTTCTAAGAGGTCATTTGAGGGTGTCCAAAGCATCAAATCATTTCTGGAATAAAGCACTTGGTAGGTTGCACAAAATCTCCAAAAAAGAGGTAAAATTCACAACTTGAATTCTTTGAATCATGCTTTCCTTTGTTGTCCACATACATGCATCATATTGAACAATTCTTGAAGCAAAAATGTAGTCCTTAATGTGTATGATTTGATCCTCCTACTTTTTGCACTTTAACATGTTTATATGTGGAGTTTTGGGTGTTTTAAAATCACAGTCCAGTTCTGGTTTTTTGCATCGTGCATTCTGTACGTTGAGTTTCAGTGTGTATGTAAGATACCAATGGATTCCTTGCGAAAAATCAGTCAAGATAAGTTTTTACGGATTTTAATTCCGATAAAAATTGAGAGAGTTACGCGCGTCGGAAGTTTGGCGCGAAACGACGTCGAAAACTAACGTGAAGTTCTAGTTTTTCGATTCGCGTGTTTTATACATTGAGTTTCAATGTGTATGTGCGGTACCATTGGATTCCTTGCAAAAAATTGGTCAAGATAGGCTCTTTCGGATCTTAATTTCGTTAAAAATCGAGAGAGTTACGTGTGTTGGAAATTTGGCGCGAAACGACGTCGAAATTAACGGTTCAGTTCTGGTTTTTTAATTTGTCTATTCTGTACATTAAGTTTCAGTGTGCATGAGTAATACCATTGGATTCCTTGCGAAAAATTGGTCAAGATAGGCTCTTCCGGATCTTAATTCCGTTAAAAATCGAGAGAGTTACGCGTGTTAGAGATTTGACGAGAAACGATGTTTTAAAATAAATAGCAGTTCTGGTTTTTCGATTCGCGTGTTTTGTACGTTGAGTTTTAATGTGTATGTGTAGTACCATTGGATTCCCTGCGAAAAACCGGTCAAGATAGGTACTTCCGGATTTTAATTCCGTTAAAAATTGAGAGAGTTATGAGTGTTTGAAATTTGATAAAAAAGGTGCTAAAAACTAAAGTTTCAGTACTGGTTTTTTGCCCCATAAGAGATGTCGAAGATGATGTTGTGACATCTTTCCTCTTTTTCTTATTTTATTTTCAAAACTCAACCAATTCTTGTACATAGCAAAAATCATCATTTTCCAATTCATACCCCATAATATTTTAATCCACAAAAAATCACAAAAAAATATTATTTTTAGATTATTTTTAATATATTTAAAAATATTGTTTTAAATTGTTTTAAATGCTTTTAAAATGATTTCTTTTTCTTGATTTTTAAAACCAAAATGATTTTAAATATTCATGTGGATAAAATACTTTTTCATAAACTTTAATCATTGTTTATAATAAGATTAATGATTTTATTTGATATTTTTATCATTTTTTACTTGATTTTTCTTTGAAAAATGTCTTTAAAAAATGAAATTGGAGTTTCTTTGATTTTCACCCTAAAAAATCTTTTTTCAAAAACACTTGGGCCTCTAATAGAGTGTAAGACCCAACCCTTTTTGTACAAAAATATTTTGGGCCTCAGTTATTGTATAAGTCCCGATACGTTAAAAATCTCGGCGCGATCGCCATTTTCAAACTGAAAATCATATGGGTCTCCCCTCGTGTTGTAAGCCCCATTTCTTTTCCTAAAATACACTTTGGGCCTCTAATAGAGTGTAAGTCCCACCCCTTTTGTAAATAAAATATTTTGGGCCTCAGATATTGTATAAGTCCCTCTGTACATTTACAAAGTTCGGCGCGATCGTCACCTTTTAACAAAAAAGACCATTGGGCTTCTCCTTGAGCTATAAGTCCCATTTATTTTCATTTTTAAACCTTTGGGCCTCTAATAGAGTGTAAGACCCAATTCCTTTGTGAATACCAAAATTTTGGGCCTCAATCACTTGTATAAGTCCCACGGTATTTCCAAAACCTCGGCGCGATCGTCGCCCTTTTCAAAATTAATCATATGGGCCTACCCTCGAGTAGTAAGACCCGCTTCTTTTCTCTAAATCATTTTTTTGGGCCTCTTGAGAGAGTTTAAGACCCATTCCCCTTGTACAGAAAACTTTTTGGGCCTCAGTCACTTGTATAAGTCCCACTGTACAAACTTATATCACAGTGCAATCACTACTAAAACCCTGGGCCTCTCCTTGAGCTATAAGCCCCAATTTCCTTTCAAAGCACTTTCTCCTTTGATTTTGAAATATACTGTTGTTTTCAATCTTTCTTTGTTGAACAACTAACCAAACAGCATGGAAGCTCTACAACTGAGTAAGTGTTTATATGCTTTCATTTACCGCTTTCATATACATATAACTGTATTGTGGGGCTGTTTCGCTGTAAGTCTTCTTTCATAAACTCATATCGACTGTGTAATAATAGTATAGATATTTAGAGTTTCCCCAGCAACTACGTCTAGAACTAGGTAAAGTCGTTTCGATCATTCTAAGAAATAAACAATACTAGATCCCCCATAGGAGCACCAGATACAGTCTTCTCTTCTGCTGTCCTCCTTAGGAATTGTCAAGAAACTCTACTCCCCAGAGATGATCTCTTCTCCGTGAATTGCATCCCTTGAGTTTCTTCCAAATTCTTGAACTTTCCTGGCTTGATCTATTCTTTGTGAATAGCCTGTCTTGAACTTCTTGGGGTTTGGGGACGCACATGCTTCTTAAAAGCATCCCCGCCTCCTCTTGGGCGTTGTACAAGGACCCGTCGGCTTCTTAGAAGTATTCACAGCCTCCTCTTAGGTTTCGTATAAATGATTTCTTCCTCCGGGAATGATAGCCTCCTCTTGGGCTTCGTACAAATTGTCCCTCGGCTTTTTAAAAGTTTCCAGCCTCCTCTTGGGCTTTGTACAAATTGTCCCGACGACCTCCTAGAGGTATAGGAACAGAAATTAGTCATCTTAATATAACAGTCTTTCAAAGAGTCTAGATCTTTCTACCGTGAACGTACTACTACTGTTTCTTTAAGCATAGTACAAAAGATAAAACTCTAGACTTGGACAGTCTAATTTCCTTGAGTCTCAAAGACATTCTCAAGTCCCTTTCAAAAGTAGGAAGACACCCGCAGACTTGGACAGTCTCAAATACCCTTTGGATTCCCCGTTTCCTTAGAGAACAAGAAATAATCTCGATCCTCAGATCAAATCCATGAGTGCAACATTACTCATATAAGAAGCGATTTTCTCTTAACCAACATACTAGACCTGTCACTCAACTGAAACAGTACCCTTTTAGCCTTTATCTCGGGCTTCGTACAAGATACAAAGACTCTCTTGTTGAGTCAAACCTTTTAGCCTCCATCTCGGGCTTCGTACAAGATACAAAGACTCTCTTGTTTATTCAAAACCTTTAGCCTCTATCTCGGGCTTCGTACGAGATACCAAACCACTCTCTTGTTGAGTATAAAAGGCTCTCTTGTTGAGCTAATCTCCCTTTTAGCCTCCATCTCGGGCTTCGTACGAGATACAAAAACACTCTCTTGTTGAGTATAAAAGACTCTCTTGTTAAGTCAATCACCTTTTAGCCTCCATCTCGGGCTTCGTACGAGATACAAAATCACTCTCTTGTTGAGTATAAAAGATTCTCTTGGTGAGTCACCACCTTTAGCCTCCATCTCAGGCTTCGTACGAGATACAAAAACACTCTCTTGTTGAGTATAAAAGATTCTCCTATTGAGTCAACCCTTTTAGCCTCTCTCTCTCTCTCGGGCTTCGTATGAGACACATAAAAACTCCCTCTTGTTGGGCCAATAGCCTCCTCTTAGGCTTTGTATAAGGAAAACCCCGGTTGAGTCAATCAACCTTTTAGCATCAAAGTTGTGCCTCGTTCATAGTACACAAACATCAACAACTCCTTCCCCTTCATCTAATCGCTGTAAGCGGCAAGCCTCTGGATTATTTACATCCATGCCACTGTCCCTCTTTTAGCATGAAAAATTCCTAAGGAAAGATAACATTGCTCTACACTGAGTTAAAGTCTTCTCCTTCAGGTTGGAACCCCCCTATAAAGGAAATTATGGCATTGTCGGATTCACATATCCCGGTTAAAGTAATTCTCCTTTATAAACAGTTGTGACAAACAAACCCTCTTTAGAGATGACAAATTCTCTCTAAAGACAACACCTTTTAGCTTCACATCTTGGGCTTCGAACAAGATACAAATAGACCCTTCAGCTTCACATCTTGGGCTTTGAACAAGATACAAACCACCTTCAGCTTCACATCTTGGGCTTTGAACAAGATATAGATCACCTTTCGCTTCACGTCTTGGGCTTTGAACAAGACACCAAAACACCCATTTCCTCCCATAGAATAGGAGGAACTACGATCGCTCTGATTTCCCTGTTTCGGTAAACGGGAATACGTAGGCATAAGATTGAAAGAAAAATCTTAGCGAGCACACTAATCCAAAAACCTAAAGTCCCCTATCTCCACCCAATCTGACAAATTCCCCATGAATAGTCCCAGTTTTCCACCTTAATAAAGTAAGAAGAAAGAAAGGCCCCATTACCATATAGCATCCGTAACCTAACTGACCGCTGTTTAAACTCAGTATGCAAGCAGGCTTAATTGGAGACATCTATTTCCCTTCCTTAGTCAGCTCACAATAGGATAAAAAATGAATCGACCTGTAGTAAACCCCAAAGAGCGACCGCGCTTAAGAACCGCGTCCAAAATCGCTCGCTACAATGATCAATTCCTTTTTCGGTTTCTTTAAGAATGTTTTGTGAAGATATACCTATATCATGAAAAGAAACACCTATCCCGAAATTTCTCAAATGAAACATCAATAGTAATCAACACACTTTTACCAATTAAAGAACACTAGTTGTTGATTCTCTTTTGTCACACAACCCTTCTTCCTTGCCACAAAGTCAACGAATTAGGGAGATATAACACGTCTGTTGTACCTCAAAAGGCAAAAGGTTTGGATGAGTTTGATGTATTTTAGATTGAAAAGAAGACTGTTTTTTATTCGAATTGCACTAAAGTTTGTGAGTAGGGCCGAATACTTCAAACAACCAAGCCAAGCGTATTGTGTTCAAAATATTCAAAATGAGGGCAGGAAAGCTCCATTCCCACTCCTTCCCCGCTGCTTAAGGCTCGTGGCGCGCAATCCTAATCACATTTTTAATGTATTTTGAATTTGATTGAGAAAATGGTTTGACGGTGGATCAAGCTTTTATTCATGATTATGAAAAGTGTTTGAAGTGATTGGAAGTTTTGAAAATGGTTTGAATGGGAGGTGGAAAAGGGTTTTGGAAAAGATTTGATAATGTAATGAGGTTGAATGGTGACAAATTGGTGTTGACCAATGTTTTTGAAAATGAAACTTGGTGTTGACCAAGTACTTTGATTTTTCGAAAGATTGATTTTATATTTTTGTTTTTTTTATCTAATTAATTAATTATTCTACCTAAATAAGAACAACACAAACAAAGAGATAACTTAATTACAACCAAGGAATGGGGATACATTTTGACAATTGGGGAATATAATACAATGCAATAAAACTAGTAAATATAATATTATTAAACAAGTTAAAAACATAATAAATAAAAGCAAAATTATCAATAAACAAAATATAAAGATAAACTAGATAATAGAAACATATTATAAACTTAAAACATTATAAAAAAAATTTAAATTTTTTTTGAAATAATATTACTATATTTTGGTAACAGTCTTTTTCTGTAAGAAACAAATAAAGAAAATACAAACTCAATGTCGAAACGTAGGTGGCGTGAATTTGTAGCTGGTCTATTAAATTCTCTTTGTTGTTGAGGATAAACCAGTGATGCTTCGTCCACCAACATCCAATTCACGTTCCTCTTCACTAACTCAAAGACACATCAGCTTCAGAAAGGGTTTGTGTATTTGGCAGTGACAAAAGATGGCATATTCACGGTGTTTAAGAGGAATGAATTTCAAAATTTGAGAAGAATATTAAATTTTGGGGCTTAGGTTGTTTGATGTTTTAGATTCAGGAAATTAGAGAAAAGGGTTAATGAAAATAACAATTATTTTTTTAACAAAAAAGTATTAGAAAGAAAACTGATCACGTGATTTATTTAATATATTTTATAATCATATATATATTTCTCACTCTAACATAAAAAGTATATTTCTCACTAGATACATCCCATATATATATATATATATATATATATATATATATATATATATATATAATTTTTTTTCAAACATTGTGTTAAAGTCAATTAAAAGGATCAAAATGATAATGAATAGTCCTAAGAAATCTTTTTATTTTTACTATTTTTATGTTATTTTTTAAAAAAAACTTAAAAAATAAAACAAGAAAATCTTACTCACTAAAATTTTTAAAAAAAAAAAAAAACAAGAAAAATGCTATGGGGCCAGGGGTGTTTTAAGTGACAAGGGATGGTGAAGGCCCAAAGAAAAAAAATAGCCCTTACTTCCATAAATTGGCGCTGTTCATGTTTCTCACTCACTCTCGAATCAATTTCCGTTCATGGTTCTCACTCTCTCTCGATTCAATTTTCGTTCCCGGTTTTCACTCTCTCTCCATTTTTTTCGTTCATGGTTCTCACTCTCTCTCTCTCTCTTGGTTTTTTCACAAACCCAACAGGTAGTAATCAAGTCCACGGATTTTTGAAGAGTGAAACAAATATTCAAAACACACATACTACGCGTGGGTTCGAAAACAAAAGGCTCCAACATTGAAATCCTTTAAACAACAAGTGCATAAATGAAAGATTCAACACAACCTCAAATGCAAAAAGTCGAAACAGAAATAAAGAATGCAGAATGCAAGTAAAACGAAGGAGGAGAAGATTAACCACAGTTGCGGCGATGGAGCCAATCACGGTTCGTCTCAGGTAAGTTCGAACTCTTCTTATCCTTCCCTTTGTGGTTGTCCCTTGAACTTCTCTTCTTTGATGCCCGTCGTTTACTACTGCAAGATATAATGGACATGTCCTTTGTGTTCTGATGACTAAGTTCCTAATTATTTCCTATATCAAGTTTTTTGTGATGATGTGTGGTGATACTGATTCTTGAGATGTGAATTGCTTTTGGCTATTGAGTTTTTTTTCTTATTGACGTGGTTTTGTTAAGTGGCTAGGACTTTGCTCATCTGTATGAATCTGTGTCTGCTTAGGCTTTTATGGCTCTAATTTTTTCTCTTCCAATTGCTCTGATTTTATATTGAGGTATTAGGGTTTTTTGATGTTGTATTGCTGCTGAGATATTATTCATGGAAATAACAATGAAGAACTCTCTAATATGCCATATGTTGCCTTACCATTTTAGTGTGATTCCTGTTGTACTTTTCTTCACCTCTGAGTTGGTTGTTTTCAATGTTATTTACAAATTTGTTGTAGCAGTACTTTAGTGTGACTCCTTGTTGTAATTTTCTGCACCTCTGAATTTGTTGTTTTCACTCTTTTTTTTTTTTTTAATTTTGAAGTTTGGATGATTTTTGTTATGGTTGGCATGATTACAGTTGATTTTTGCTTGTCATGTAGGTTTCTTTGGATACAAGAGCAAGTGTGGCGTGACATTTGCTTGGACATGGAGAAACGATCATGGCTTGGAGGACTTATGTAGAGATCACAATGCTAAATGTAGAGGACTTATGTAATGCAAAATAGATCCTTGTAAGCTGTTATTATTTTTTATAATTTTAGACGCAATGCAAGGCAAAAAGAATGATATGTTTGAAAGTTTTGATGTTCATGCTTTGATTTAAACTCCTTGAATCCTAATTGTAACATGCCCAAAAATGGAATGCGAATGATGTGGACTGAATGGAAATCTTTGAAATTTAGACTAATTATTCTTTCACTTTTATTTTTATATTTTATTTACTTATATTACCCTTAAAAAAAGGAGTGAATTCCTATATGGATGATTATAGATGTATGCCATTAATGAATTCAAACTCATAATTCATAACAAAATAAACCTAAATGGGCTTAAAAAGGTGAAACATAGAGATGAAATTATGTGAATGAAATGCTAATAAGCTCTCACTTGTTTTGATATGGAAGGCGAGATTTGACCACCCAAATGATCATACAAAATTCAATTTGTTGACTCCACACGCTAAGGACTATCTAATGACCAAACGAAGTGTATGGTGATGCAAATGAGATATTACTGACTGAATGCAGATAGATGAATGCAAATGGGTAAATGCAGATGAATCTAGTGAATCATACAGACAAAATTTATGCAAATGAATGGATACAAACGAATGAATGCAGAGGACTGGCATGTAGATGAATGACTTTATGAGGGGAAAATTTAGGGTATGACAATGTCACGTGTCTTGAGCATCCTCAAATAAGATCTTATACACTCTTCATAGACCCAAGAAATTTATCCTGTAAAACCTTGGAGGTGACTGAAAACAATGTTGCATTTGGGCAACCATTGAAAAGCTCCTTTCGGCACAAAAAATTTCCTAAATTTTCATTTTTCAATAGTAACAATAGAGACAATAGAGACAAGATAAGTTTTGATGAGATGTGATTTTGCTATTAGACTCCTTTTGACAAATTTATGCTTTTTATTTAAATGATTCAAACGTTTTTCAAACTTTGAAGGATCAATAGCAAATGCAATCTTAGGTTTTAAGGCTTTGTCCAAATTGACTTGAAGAGTATTTACCTTTTCTTGCCGATTGTAACAATGTTCACAACCAAACCTTGAAGGTTTTACATCCTCATTCTTGTCACTTTGAATATCTATCATAGATCTCTTAATAATTTCTAAATTTCTTTCAGATTCTAACATTTTAGCTTCTAAATGTAAAAAGACTTTTTCATGTAAAGCTAATTTGTTAAAGGCTTTTAAGGCCTCTCTATGAAGATCTTCAAAGGCTTTTTTTTTAATTGAAGATAAGATAAATCATTAATAGTTTCAAGCTTAGAAAGACTGATATTTGTATTCTTCTTTCTATTTGCCAAGAGGAAAATCCGGGCCGATTCTACACTTGAAGTAGAGATTTCATCATTTGAGGAATCACTTGCGCTCTCACAAGCACCATATGCTCTTTTAGACTTCTTGTGATGCCCTTTCTCTTTTTCTTTCTTAATCTTAGGACATTCCAGTCTACAATGACCGACTTCCTCACAATTGTATCCAGAACTTCTAAGTTTACCTTTCTTATTCCCACATTCCTTTGAGGAGTTGGTTAGCCTTTTAAATTTAGTTAGGTTTTTGTCGGAGTGCTTGACTCCATTTTTCCTTATATACCTTTGGTATTTTTTGACAAACAACCCCATATCCTCATATCGGAATTCTTGTCATCTCCACATTCACAATCACTTTGCTCATTATGTGAGAACTTTGAGCTTGAAGTCTTTAGAGCAATAGACTTCTTCTCTACCTCCTTGTTTTTACCTTTCTAATTCTTTACCTTTTTTTCATACTCTTTTTCATGTTTTTCCAAGCAAGAAAGTTCTTGCTCATGTTCTTCAAATTTTCCAAACAAAAAAGTGAGATCAAGTACTTTAAGATCATTTGCCTCTTTGATAACGGTGACCTTGGGTTGTCATTCCCTATTAAGACATATCAAAACATTATTAGTAGCAATATGATTGGAAATATGCTTACCTAGAGCATCCAATCGGTTGATAAGATGTGTGAACCATTTTCTCATGTCCGCAATTGTTTCACCATGCTCCATGCGAAATAGCTCAAACTCTTGATTTAAGGTATTGATCCAAGCTTGTTTGACTTCATTAGTTTCCTCATGGGCAACTTCTAATGTGTACCACGTAGCTTTGGTGGTCTCACTATGAGAGACAAGATAATATTCATCAACACCAAGTGCGGATGTGAGAATATTGTATGCCTTCCAATCATGTCACCACAATTTCATTATCATCCCATTGTGCTTCCGGTTTAGGTACAGTAACACTTTCATCATTAGTCATTGTCATTTAATTAGGACCATTCATAATGGCGTCCCATATACCTTTGCCAACCGAGTTGACATGAATATGTATACAAGCTTTCCAATAACCATAATTTTCGTCGGTGAAAATTGGTGCTATATTGTACGCTCCCTTAGGCTCGGTAGCCTTTCTTCTAATAAGAAAATCTTAAGCACAGAATTAACTGGAGCTTTTGATACCACTTGTTAGACAATAGGCTTTAATCTAGAGGATGTGAATAGATAACAGGTTAAACTCTTTTTGCAAAAACTGATTTGAAAAGTTTTATGGCACAGTAGAAACAACCTAAATTAAATCGTCTAACTGAACCTCTATCGAAAAGCTCGGATATGCATAAAGGTACACAAACATATGATAATGAACAAAAATTGTTCAACAACTATTAATCACAACCAATTAAACACAAAGTTATACGTAAATCTTATTTCCAATGATTAAAACACACAAAAGCAAAATTAATGCAATTTATCAAACACCTTATGTGCAATCGATATCGTATAGAAATTTGTTTAGTTTTGTTGATCTTAAAAACCAATCACAATCAAACTGATTATGATTAACTCAACAAAACATATTTCAAAATGTGATAAAAAATAATTCCTAAATGAATTGATCAAATGAATAATGAATTCAATAATTTGCAAACACAAAATTCAATATATATATATATATATATGGGGAGAGAGATAGAGAGAGAGAGAGAGAGTGAGAACATAAGGATTTGTTTAGGCAGTTCCCCAATCGACCTCGCTATGGGTACGTCTTCCCTCAATTCAAATTCGAATTGAGATAATTGCAATTAACCTTACTTTGTAAAAGTATGTATACAAGAGCTGTAGCAATCCAACCCTACAGACCCTAGGTTTGATGTTGACTTTATCACCTCTAAAACCCTTGATCAAAAATTGATCAAGTAACAAACAATGCCGCTTCAATTCACCTACTCTTGCTACTTCCTTTCAAGGCACCCCTTGTCCCAAGGCTTTCACTAGGTCGAATTAATCCCAAGCGTACACTTTTTGAAACACAAGATTTACAAATACGATCCAAGGCTTTCAATTGATCGGATCCGAATTACGTAATCTTGTCCAAAACCTTTAAATCCCTTAATGATCTTAAAGGAAACCTCATCTCAGTTTTCTTATTTGAAACCCTCAAAGAACTCAACCCAATTTACAATACAAACAATCTAAATTGGACGTTATCAACCCTAATCTAGATGGCACCCAATAAAAAAATGATTATGGGTAGTTTTATTGTATGTATGCATAGAAGAGAGGTTGAAGATGATGAGAATGCTTTGAAATCCTAGTTTTATGTAGGTTTTATATTCAAACCTTACTAGAAATTATGCATGTATCAAGTATTTATATCTATGCAAGTTTGGAAGCAAATGGAATGCAAAAGAATGAAGAAAATTGTGAATTTTGGAAAAATGTATCGTATGAAAGTCATGAGTCGGCCTATGAAGGTCTTGTGTCAACATGTGAAGGTCATGTGTTTACCTATAAGAGTCAGCACATGGACAGAAGGCTACATGATTTAATAATGCAGTGTGTGTGTGTCAACCTATAGGAGTCAGCACATGGACAGAAGCCTAAAGGCTTTAATACTGCAGCGTATGTGTCGACCTATAGCATGTTATGAGTCGACCTATAAAAAAAATTCCCATAAAACTTGTTTTTGATACATTTTTTATGCATGAACCTTTTCCGAAATGTTTTTATGCTTCCTAATGCTAAGATGCACCTAGAGAATCTTAGGATACCGTCTAATATACAGCAATGCTAAAGTATCCTAGTTTGACATCATGCAAAATACATCTAATGGAAAGTTGCACTTATAAATGACAACTAATATATGATTATGACAACTATTCCTTAATGACAAGTCAAGTATAAGCGTATAAGCGGTTAAAGTTGCAAGCCAAAATATTAGGGTTTGATGGACATGGCTATCTAATGATTGCAACCAAATGGAATATAAATCAAGTCTCATCTCAAGTGAACTCAAGCGAGTGTCTATAAGAAAGAAAGTATATGACAAATCTTGAAGAACAAGAAAGCCCTACCTCGGTTAGTTTGAGTGAATACTTTGTAGAGTATAAGGGAATTCTTGTAAAAGTGCATGGCTAAATTACACACACACGAAAATAATTTTTAAACTAATTTTTCTCAATAAAACCTTTTCAAATATTTCTTGAAGTTGTGCTAGATGAAATGGAAGATGTCTGAAAAGCTCTAGGCAAAGTTTTTTCTTTGCCAATCAATTTGCACATTGAACCAATTAATTGGTTCAGTCCAAAAATGTGTCCCAAGTAATTAGGACAACATCTTAATTAGGTGTAACGACTAAATATATTTTCTTTACATTTTTAACTTGGTAATTGATTAAAATAGAGGCAACCAATCAATTGGTATATGATGTTAATCGATTGGTAAGTCATAGATTCTCCTTAAAATAATTTTCTTTTTGAGCCAACCTCTAGCCTATAAATATAGGTTCCTTCCTGTAGCGGTAAAAATTGTGAGTATAAGCTATTGATTAACTTAACTCATAAAGCAAGAGTCGCCACCGCGTTTTTATTATTTCGAAAGGAAGGGAAAAAGAACGAACAAAACCCTAAGAAGTTTTAAAACAAAAATAATAAAACAAATAGAGAAAGGGTAAGGGGGTTGGTTATGCAATGGGAATGTGTTAGCACCCAAAACGCCTATAGTACTCTATAGGAACCTCTTTGAAATATCTACGCTTTTTGGTTTGAAAATGGTTTGCTTGTAAAAGATTGGGGAGGTAAGAAAAAAAGTATTTTTTTATAATTTTTTGTTTGACAAGACTTCCTGAGCCTCGTGCCTACGTACCCACAAAGTGCAATGGAGGATCAAAACCTCGTAGTTCGTGGTAAAAATAACAAAATGGTTTGTTTGGTTCATTTTAAATGAAAATACAAGTTGTCATTTTAAGGAGAATACTACAACTAATCACCCACAAGTAATGAGAACTTTGCATCACAAGGAGAAAGGCTCCAACTTGGATAAAAATCAACAAGTATGCCACTAACTCTCACAAGTGGAAAAGAATTATCATCAATACTATGGGGATAGGAGATTTACATCTCAACTATGGAAATGACTCGTGTCTAGACTTTACGAAAGTTTTAAAAGGAAAAGTGAACAAAATGATTTGAATGAGTTTATATATTTCTTAAGTCTTTTGAAATGGTTTCCATATGCTTAAGGTATCTTAGCGTTTATTAAAGAAAAGATTTTGAAAATTCACTTGACAAAGTCAGGGTTTATTAAGAAAGTGGTTCAAGTTTAAAAGCAAGAAGGTTTTGAAATAGGGAGAAGATTTTGAAAATTAAAGAATGGGGGAGAGATGAAGAGACTATCCTATTGCATAAAGTAAAATCTAGGGACAAAGAAAGATCTAACCAGGAAAGCAAACCCCATGACATAAGTCAATCAAGAATTCCCTCCTTTGGATTAATACTCAAGCAAACCAAATACGCAAATAGCAATCAAAGCATCAGATGAAACCAATAATAACCAGGATGAGTCTTCAAGAGAATCCTTAAGCCAAGGGTACCAGATGAATCCAAATAGATCTCAAGGTATATTTCTAAGCTAAGGTCAAGGTCTTAATTCTAAGTCCAAACTTCACATCAATGCATAGGATAGTAACTCAAGTCCATGAAAGTAGCCATTTTTTTGATGATTTGATATTTATTAATGTTTTAAGAGAAAGGTCCAAATGGAAAAAATAAAAGAAAGCATAAACACAAGTCCAAGTGGACAAAGGGAAAGCAATATGATAAAAATGAACAATATGATATGGGATACTAAAGTAAAAACATAAAATAAATTGCAATAAGTAAAGAGTATAATATAAATGACAATTAAAGTAAAAGAAATAAAACAAAATGTTAGTATGTTAATGGTTAAAATGAGAGGACAATTTGTCATTTTTTAGAGAACACTCAACTAAACATCCATAAGCATGAAAACATGGTCTTATACATTACCAATAAAAGGGCTCCAACTTAGGTAAAAATCGACAAGTATGTCACTAGCTCTCTTAGGTAACAAAAGATCCAATCTATTTCACACAATACCATGGAGAATAGAAGGTTGACAATCTCACTTACAAAAATGACTTAGTTTCTAATTCGGGACAAATTTAGCGCTATGTTAAGCAATCGTAATTGGACTTATGTAGAAGTCACAACTATCTAAGGTCGGTCAATAAAAATTTATGTGTTAATACATCTAGAAAAATGATATGTAAATCACTATCCTAAAGCATGCCACACAAAAAGAAAAGATGAGTGGTCTCATCTTAATCAAGAACTTCCATCAATGATCAAAGGCAACCTATCACTACTCCAAAGTGAAGTGAGTGATCCAAATGATCACTTCAACAACATGTTTGAAATAATGAAGGTTCAAACATCTTTGATCATCAACAATCCATGATGTTAAAGATTTTCATCAACCTAAAGAAAAAAGAAGAATGGAGATGAAGAAGAGACATCAAGGAAACAAAAACAACAAGTTGAATCCAAAGATTTATCAAGCTATTATCAAGATCAATCATCCATTTTGGTGGATTAGGATTTTCCCCCCATCAACATCCAAGATCCATTGAGCTTGATGAAACCTGACTAAATCAACCAAGATCTAAGTCAAACAAAAGTCAACAAAGGACAACAAGCACAAAATGCAATAAAAGAAAATAAAAAAAAAACAATAAAAAGATTTTAAAATGATTTTAAAACGAAAATAAAGAAGAAAAAAGCAAATTATGCTTCAACTTAAAGAACAAATGATCAAGAAAAACACACAAGTCAAAAACAAGCCAAGGATGATATATAAAAAAAATTTGAATTTTTTAATGCATAAAAATATTTTTAAACATGAAAAAAAGAATAAAATCATGAAAAATATTTTATCATGAAAAATATGTGAAAAAAGATAATCAGAAAGAGGAGAAAATAAGAAAATTTTAGAGATTGGTTTGGTATTTTTTGGATAAAAATAAATTAATTATGAATTTTTGAAAATAATGTAATAAAAAGAAAAGCAAAGAAAATATTAAAAAAGAATAGAGAAAATGTCTGATGCGTTAGATGAAGTAAGATTAATCAAGGTAATCAGATCCAAGGGTTGGGAGAGAGGGCGCATCATAGGATTTAATGAAATAAAAGCACCAGATCTAATAAATCATCAGTCGTTAGATTTAAATGAAAAGTTCAATGTATGCGCATCCAAATGATCAGATGGAATGAGCATTGTGGGAACTTGGTTGAAGAGAATTGAAACTTCTAACTACCTCGTTGAGATGGTAGCAGGAGGTTGACGAAGCTTGATATGGCCAGAGCACTTCAGAGGGTCTGGGAGCTTGAGACTTGATGCAAAAGCTTCAGAGGAGGCCGATGAAGGTATTAGAACAAAGAAATTGGATTAAGAATGGCTAGAATTCAAAACCCGATAATGAAAATTCTTGAGAAAATTTGAAGTTCAAGCAGGGGTTCAATGGCTCTCTGTTAGCTCCTAATTTCGACGCTACATGATTTCAAATGGATTTGGCTTTTAAAGAAATTATTCTTTAAAATAATAAGCTAAAGGAGAAGAAGGCTTCGACCATATTTGTTGAAAGCCTGAGTCGAAGAGAATGATTTTTAGACTTCAAACATGTCCAAGTCCAAAGAGTCAATTCGACAGGGTAAAATGGCTATGGATAATGCGCCACAGTTACAGTTAATTATTGGAGGGAAATTCTTCTATTTTAATTTGAAAAGAGGACAAGTGGCGAATATCCAGAAGTTGAAGACATGTAAAGTGCCAAGTGGCGTGTTCTAGGAGTAAACCGTCAAGTGGTGGTTATTTTAGAGTATTATAAATAGGTTAGTTCTAGAGTTAGAATGTGTGAAAAAATCGTGTTGTACAAGTAACTCTGAAATCACTCAAAGTATCCAGCGTGTAGAGAAAAGAGTGAGGCGAGAATGTACGTAATTGTAATCACCGTTATCTTTTATTGCAATGGCATTTTCTTTGAAGTTTCTATCTTAGATCCTTTACTTTGAAATCCTTTAATTCAGTCTTTTACTTCTAAGCATTCTACGTTATAAAGTTTTTACTTTGCAGTTTTACATTAAAAAGCCTTTACCTTCAAGCATTTACATTTCTGTAGTTTAAGATCTTTATGCACTTTTTTCCAACATTTAACTCCAGTTTTTATCAAACCTTTACATTAAGTTTTTTTCCTTTGATGTGTTGTTCGACTTAAACATTTCTTTGATTTCTGTCATTTTCATTTACATTTCAAAACACGTTCTTTTATTTATATGCACTGTCAAAATGTATACTTTGCCTAATTGTGAGATATTCTAAATACACTCATAGCACATGTCCTAGGATCCATCTGATCGATCCTGTAAGTTACTAGAACTTTGTTGTTTTAGAAGATCAGCGGTTGTTTACCAATTTTCAAGGTGAACACTCTCAAAGCTAGGAAAATGAATGTAGGGAGACTCTCTATTTATAGATGGATAAAATGGAATGCTGAGAGGGGTGGAATGAACAAAGAATTGGAGAATTCGTGCACACCCTCATCATGCCAAAGGTGTGACTCTCAAGTCATCAAAACTCAATAAAAACTTGTGTTTTAAGTGCTAAACAACTTCTAGACACTTACTAAACTTGATTAGGCACGAAATTAAACTTTAATTTAGCCTCTAATGGGAATTATAATGAATCGAAAATCTGATCATGGAGCTTTCTTCAGTTTCAAGTTACCATGTTCACCTTGATGGGGCATCCTACTCCAGAGGCTTTTTGCTACCATTCTTCTTGCAATGTGTAGTCCTCATGGCCTAGTTTACAATGTGCCAATAAAGGTTTCATTTGGACATCAGAGGAAAAATTTATGATGTGTTGAAGTTGGCATGAAAAATTGGTCATCATACGTAGAAAAATTCTAAGTCTTTGAGGCAGAAAATGACCTATAATGTTCCAACAAATTCTAAGGTCTTCCAAGCATAATTTGGTCTTAATCGTTGAGGCAAACTAGTAGAGGGCATAACAAAGAGTATATAGAAAAACGAATCAGCCTCAAATTATAAGAACTGAAGAAGTTGTGATCCTTGAAAGTTGAGAAAAAGTCACTTGAAAATAGGTCAAATTTCACTAAGTCCACAAATGATCTATAATATTTCTAAACTTTTGATGATCCTCTAAGCATAATTGGGTCTTGTCATGTAATTAGAAGTTGTAGAGGATATTGAGAAGAGTCATTTTCAAAAAGAAGAACTCAAAAATATGAAAGATTGAAGGAATTGTAGTCATTGGAACTTTGACTTGAAAATGTTGACTTTTTGGTCAAACCTTCTTGAACCAAGTTGTAAACTTGAGGTTTTCTTGCATTCCAAGGTACATGGATGATCATATGAACCAAAATAATATTTCCTTGAATGTCATTTAATTTAATTTCTCAAATCTTGGGTTTACTTGTTAATGAAGGAATGGAAATAAACACATGAACCTTTAATTTAATTTCTCAAATCTTGGGTTGACTTGTTAATGAAGGAGTAGAAAACATTATGAAAATCTTTGGTTCATGTGTTTCTGCTGTTTAATTTTGGAAATTAAATTAAACGACATTCAATGAAATAAACACATGAATCTTAGGTTCCTCTCATGTGTCTTCCCTTGCATGTTCATCTTCTTCACTTAATTTAAATTATTTTTTACTTGTTCCTTGTGTTACAAGAAACTTATTACCAGTTTCCAAATAGTGAAAAGATAATCATGTTGCTTTTGAATTCATAGCTAACAAATGATATATCATTTCTTAGGATTCTAAAGTTCCTCTCCTTGAAGGCTTCCTTGATTCGAATGGATTGTATTTCTTTCCATAGGTTCTATTGAAGCCTTCAAGCAATCTTCACATCACCATCTTAGTTTACTTTCCTCTCTTATTAATGCCAATTTTATATCTTGTGTTATTGTTTCAGATGTACCTATACTGAATACCTATTTTCTATGAAAGTATAGATTAGGAAATACACATTTGTTTGTTGTAAAGCTTGCCATTAAACATTGTAAAATTCATATTCCATATAAAGTGTCTCTTGAATGTAAGCCATGTTGCTTAGGTAAGTCACATAGATAGCATGTGGGAACCTACACCACATACATTTCATCTTTTGACGTTGTGTATACAGACCTGTGGGAACCTGCACCACATACATTAAGTTTTGGCTTTTCATACTACATTATATTTCTAGATGCTTATACTAGGTACACTTGGATATATTTATTAAATAACAAGTCAGAAATAATGCGTGCTTTCAAAATCTTCCTAAAGTTTTTTTAGGTCTAATTTCATTCAACTATTAAAGCCATAAAATCTGATTATGGGGGAGAATTCATACCTTTTACCAAGTTCCTGACAGAGCTAGACATCTCTCATAGACTCACATGTCTACACACTTTACATCAAAATAGCTTTGTTGAAAGGAAACATAGACAAAGAATGGAAATGGGCTTGACATTGCTAGCTCAAGCATTTATTCCACTTCACTACTAGAATTAGAGTTTTTCTACAACAGTCCATGTGATCAATAGAATTCCTTCTGCAAGACCTCCAAAGTTTAACTATCTCTATTATGTCTTGTATCTCAAGCTACCTAGTTATGAGTCTATCAAAGTAATTAGATGTGCTTGCTTCTAACTTACTTGGCCCTATAACAAACATAAACTTGATTTCAGGAGTCAAGAGTGTCTACTTAGGTGTCTCCTTTTTATACCCCATTTTGTTAGGGCATTTTAAATTTCCGAGCAACCAACTTATTTTGTTTTGTCTAGAATAAAGTTTTGGTTTGACAGACAGACCGGTTGAATTGATTTCTTAACCGCACGTAAAGTAAGTGATTGTTTTTTTCAGGTTTAGGCCTAAAACCTTATGTTTTATTGATCTACGTTACGCGTAGTTTAATCTGGTGTGTTCATTTTGTTTTTTTCGCACCTTCGCCCAGTCGCATTTTTTATGTCTGAGCATTTTTCTTAGGATAGTATTAATCCAAAGATTTAATTTGTGACTGTCTATTTTACATAACTATATTTCCCGTAGATTATTTTAGTGTATTCATTTTATTTTTTCGCACACTTTTCGCATTCAAATTTTATTCATTTTTTTTTGTTTTTATCAAAATATTAAGAAAAAAATCAATAGAGATAAATAAAACAATTAAATTATTTTATTTGTTTTTATTAAAAATTATTTAATTTTATTTCATCAATAATATTCATTTTTGTCACATTAAAACTCAAAGGGTAGATTGGGATTAATTAAATTTTGTAATAATAAAATACTACTATAAATAGTAACTAGTTACCTTGGAATTGAGAAGCTATTGCATATTATTAAAAGTAAACCTTCTAGACATTTGAATCTGTCCTAAGGTATTCCATAGGGTCATCTGACATATCTAGATTGTTTAATTAATCTTGAAAACTCTGCTGATTTGAGCAAATTTTTGGAAAAACAGAATGTCAAAAGATATGGTTAAACATGAAGAAGTCTGATGAAAGTAGACTGGTCAGATATGATGTCCTAACGAATATCTCGACATCCTGATCTGATATTGAAGGATGTTTCTAAATCTGTTGCAAGATTTAAGGAGCAATCAAAACATGGATCAAGGAAGAAATAAACAGAAGATTCGAAGCCCAAGGAGACATAAGACTATAAATAGAATACATAGACCTAGGATTAGATATGCCTTTTGTAACCTAGTTTTCTTGCGTAAGAAACAAGGGTTTAGGGTTTTGAGAGTCATTGGCTCTCTAGGTTGTAAGTATCCCTTTGTATCAGTTGATGCATTGTGGCAGATATAGGTGTCACACAGATCCATAAGCCTTGAGGTATTGGATTGTGTATTGTTCTTGGATTAAGCTTTTAAGAAAATCTGAGTTAGCTTGTTTGTCAAGAAAGCTTGACAGATTTCTGTATTGACAGGGATGATGTAGAAATCACAGTTGGTGATTAAGGGAAGTGAGTGGAGTATCTCATATCAGAGTTGTAAACGATGGAGTTTAACTTTGGTAAAGATGTTCATTGGGTAAATGTTAGGTATAAACTTGTAAATGGGGGAGTTTATCTTTGTAAGAGTTCTACACATAGTGGAGTCTTCTTCCAAGATAGGTATCCCCCAGATGTAGGTGAATTGCACCAAACTGGGTTAACAATTTCTGTGTGTTCTTTATCATTCTGCAGATTTACATTTTCTGTTAGGGTTCATGATAAACATGTTGGATCAGATGTCGTAACATCTATGATCCTGCAGTTCTGATATTCAAGGTATCAGTCTGTTGTTACGCCTCTGTGTTTAAATGATTATATAGCACAATGTCTTGACATGTGTTAGGACATCTGCTGTTTGTATATGCCAGAATTTCAATTGGTATCAGAGCAGGCATCCTGTCTGGTTCTGGATGAGATCTTTGGGAGAGACTTTCTGGCATTTAAACAAGGAGGAGTTTTGAAGATCAGATCAATCAACTCAGACATACTCAAGGGTATTAATGGATGAGATGGATGTTTTAGATCGAAGGTAACAACCCAGAGGTTGTTCATGTTGCTGAGGAGGTTCTACAACAACTGCAGGAGAAGTGGCTAGTTCTCTTGTTGGGGTGTCTTATAAGATGTTCTGACATCTTATTTGGGCAAGCAAGATCTGTTCCTTGGTGGTTCCGCTGCATGTGTTTCTGATGGAAGAGCTTTAGAATTATGGGATTCTGGAGTTGTTACTGAAGACAGTTGGTGGAAAATCTCAATCGTCGGCCTCTATATGTGAAGATACCTGCATTCTTCTAATCCAAAGTCGGGAGCGATGGAATGAAGGGAGTTGTTGGAAGATATCTGGTATGGTGACTTGGTACTTGGAAGCTTGGTTTCTTGGTGCAGTTGAAGTCAACTGAAGAGGAGAGGAGTTGAGTTTAAGTTTATCAAGTTCTTACTCTGAGAGCTTGATAAATTATAGATCGGCTAGGTTGTCAAAGATACTTGAGAATTATCTCAAGTCCACTCATAAAGGCGTCTCAGTCGTGCATCTGGAGTCTTCTAGTTATTCTTCTGACTAGAAGGTGTTTCTTTGAAACAAAATCTGAAGAAAGTGGAGGTGATTTATTTTCACCATCCAAAACAGCAAGGAAGGATTCATCTCTCTTAACCCTAAGGTTGGATCTAATCTGATTGGAGCTTTCAGAATTGTTGAGGTAAATAAGGTTCGTTTAGAGAGAATCTTAGTTATTTGAGTCAAGGGTGGCAGCCTTGGTATCTCAACACTGTTTGTCAGAGAAGATACTTGCAAAATATTGAATACTTGATAAGTGTTCATGAAGTGATCTAGTGGAGCTTAGCTACAACAGTGAAGAAGGGTTATTGGATAAGGATTTAAGATCAATTGCTATTTGTGGAGTTCACAAGTATTTAATTGATTATCCTTGAAAGTCAAGATTGTTGATGTTCAACAAGATGTTGGAACATCTCATCATCAGAGTTTATGCAGAATCATGGGAGGGGTACTGCATAAGCTTTAGCATATGTTTTGATCTTAGGTGGTGACCTAAGTATCTGCTTCAGTCGGATGTGATAGAAGCTTGTGTTCTCTAGAGAGTTTTCTGGCAAGAAACTGGTCTAGACTTTGATGCTGTTGAAGATGAAGATGAAGACATAATAATCTTGATGGTTACTTCGTTGATCAGTTTATTTCAAATCTATAAGGAATAGAGTGCTGGTGATAACACAGCTTGAATCAGTTTATTTCTTATCTAGGTACGTTGGAGCATGGGATCTTGCTCTTCTTAGAAGTCAAAGTTAAATGGCAGTTATCTATGACTTTCTACATACTGCTCTACTAAGGAAAATAGCATTCTTTGGTATGGCTATGGTGTAGTCTAGGACTACTTTTTCATCTGAAGATTCAGACGTGGCAGGTGTGAAGTCTTTGGAGTTTCAAAGCAGGATGGAGGTTGTCTACTCAAACTTGGTTATTGAATCAAGTCTATGAGAGCATGGAACTCTTGTTCTGTAATATGGAGGAAGTTCTTCTAAGTGGCAGAAGGAGGAGTTGAATTCAGCAGCTGGATGTCGTATCAAAATGTTTTGACATCTGGCTTAACATCAGGATCTCAGCTGTTGATGTGGCACATCAGCTTAAGATAAAGTGATCTACAAGAGAATGGAAGTTATGGATGCTTCAAAAAGGTCTATCTCATGCAGTTTGCAGGAGCTGTGGATGGGAAGATTTTACATGTCTAGAGGCTTGGTGGATCCAATATGTCTTGCTATAGAGCAAGTAGTTCATGTGACTTGAAGATCTGATTTCATTGGTGGATCAGTGTATCTTGTGGGAGTTCTGAAGAAGAGTGATATCAATCAAAAGGTGGCATTTGGTTAGTTTCATAGTGTGCATTCAAGTAGGATGCTTGAAACTGATTGCTCTTGTACAGAAGGGTAGTTGGTTGAAAACGTAAGGAGGATATGGTTCATATTGGAGCTTGTGGCAGAAGTTCTCAGTTTATGTAAGATTACCTTCTTTTGGTGGATGAGAGTTTATTTCTCTCTGGGTTTCTGAAGTTCTCTTTGTTCAAGCTGGTGGTGCAGTGTTGTGTGAAGATCTTCAGTTTGGATTACTATGCAGATAGTAAGTCCAGTGGTGGAGCATATCAAGAACCATGGTGTGTGGTGTCTATGATGTGTGAATGATGTCCTAACTGATGTTATAACATTTGTTGGGTTGGTTATCCTTGGTGGAGGATTTCAAGTTCTGTGAGGAACTGGTTACTTGCATCGTGTCTAAGAAGTATCTACCTTGTCATACGGGAGAATGATGAAGTAGAAGAGCTGTCTTGGAAGTCTAATGTAAGGGTTTTGGTAAGAATATAGTGGATCACAGGTTGATTGTATGAAGGTCTGGATTCTGATGCATTCAGAAGTGGATATTCACCAGGAAAATGAGAAGTATTCCAGGTTATCATACAGGAGAATGATGAAGGAATGACTGTCTTGGATTATGGGGTGTCTATCTCAGTTGCTGGCCTTGCTAAGCTCAGTGGAAATTCTTGTGAAGGGGATACTACCCCTTGCTACAAGTCATGCTAGTAGTGGGTTGTATCTCAGGGAATAAGGAGGTTTATACATGAGAATTCTGAAGGAATTCGTGTGGTGTATGGATAGTTTCTGGACGAGAGGGATCAATGGAGCTTTGATCTTAATCCAAGAATTTGTTATGTTAGGATTGTGATCCTGATATGTCTTCACAGGTAGCATGATGGTGTTCATGTGTGAGTGATTATTGGTTCTTGTCAGAAGAAACAATAAGATGGGTTAATGATTGTGTTCAGCAGGTAGGTTGGACAGAGAGTGCACTCTTGAAGACGTGAAGATGCATCTTATGTTTTCCATTCATCATCATAGTGTTCATTGGAGGAGAACTGGTTATCTTAGATAGGGGGAGATGCTCCCTAATCTAAGATATATTACTGCGAGGGTACAATTTAAATTCTTGTTTGCATTATGCGTCAAGCAAGCTGTGATTATGTTTCCATCCTGGGAGGATGAGATGTCAAGAAGGATGTCTTGACATTTGTATTGTTGCAAGTTGGGGGAGACTTGGCAGTGCAAGTTCCATGATTCTTAATGGATGCCTAAGAATCATTGGTTAAGTCTGGGAGAATATATTTTTCTCTGTAGACTGTGATCATAAGACTGTGAAATTTTTTATCAATACAGAAGTATCTTGGGTGCTAACTGGGAAATGTTTGAAGAAATGTCCTAACTTCTTGGTCTGTTCTATTTTTCTTCTGGTTAAAAGGATTATCCTTAGGACTCATCAACAGGATGGTGACTATGATTCAGATAGACTGAATAAGACTAACAACATGTCAGGATATTATTTAAGACCTGAGGGTGGGTCCTAACTGGCTGTTTTGAACGGTGGGGAGTGCTTCCTAAGACAAGGCATGGGTAACATGGGTTTTGGACGGTTACTCCTAAAAGTTTGAATAGTCTTATCCTAGTTGGGCAGTGCACAGTTATTAATGTTGAATTTACCTACCTAAATTTATTTCCCCTTTGAATTATTCAGCGGTAACTTCTTTGGACCGTGGATATCTAGAGAAAATGTTTAGGTATTAAAAGAGTGCACCTGTCTGAGGTATTCCAGATTGTGGGTTGATTCATCATGTCTTTCATTCATGTTTGGATAAGTAACATATGGATATGGAACTGCATTGGCTTCTTTTGTCAATTTTTGGCTAAAAAGGTGGAGAATGGCTAGGACTTTCAACATACATCTCTGGTGCTTGTTTTGCTAGGAAGTTGGAGAGGATGTTCTAACATTATATCAGAGTCTTTCCCTTTGTGCCTTGTGATCTGAGTTAGGAAGCAGGTTGTGTCGTGTGACCTGAGTTACATGTTTTATGGACTCAGTGTTACGCATGATACAACTGAACTTTCCCACGGGTTCTCTTATGCCTCTTAAAAGGAAGATTTATCCCTCTGTGGCAAGTATAAGTTAGAGGGGGAGTGTGATATGCACTCTTCCTCATGTACACCAACATTCAGCTGGGAATTTCTGGGATAAAAAATAGTCTTAGAAGTGTTCTGATCATATCTACCAAATGCCGGACTTTCTTTTTCTACCTAAGGAGTTTTAACCAAAAATTTGTCAAATGGGGAGATTGAAATCTCTGCTGATTTAAGCAAATTTTTGGAAAAATAGAATGTCAAAATATATGGTTAAACATGAAGAAGTCTGGTGAAAGTAGACTGGTCAGATATGATGTCCTAACGAATGTTTCGACATCCTGATCTGATATTGAAGGATGTTTCTAAATCTGTTGCAAGATTTAAGGAGCAATCAAAACATGGATCAAGGAATAAATAAACAGAAGATTCGAAGTCCAAGGAGAAAGAATACTATAAATAGAATACATATACCTAGGATTATATATGCCTTTTGTAACCTATTTCTCTTGCGTAAGAAATAAGGGTTTAGGGTTTTGAGAGTCGTTGGCTCTCTAGGTTGTAAGTCTCCCTTTGTATCAGTTGATGCATTGTGGCAGATATAGGTGTCACACAGATCCATAAGCCTTTAGGTATTGGATTGTGTATTGTTCTTGGATGAAGCTTTTAAGCAAATCCAAGTTAGCTTGTATGTCAAGAAAGCTTGACAGATTTCTGCATTGACAGGGATGATGTAGAAATCACAGTTGGTGATTAAGGGAAGTGAGTGGGGTATCTCATATCAGAGTTGTAAACGATGGAGTTTAACTTTGGTAAAGATGTTCATTGGGAAGATGTTAGGTATAAAGCTGTAAACGGGGGAGTTTAGCTTTGTAACAGTTCTACAGGTAGTGGAGTCTTCTTCCTGGATTTGTATCCCCCAGATGTAGGTGAATTGCACCGAACTGGGTTAACAATTTCTGTGTGTTCTTTATCATTATACAGATTTATGTTTTCTGTTAGGGTTCATGATAAACATGTTGGATCAGATGTCGTAACATCTATGATCCTGCAGTTCTGATATTCAAGGTATCAGTCTGCTGTTGCGCCTCTATGTTTAAATGATTATGTAGCACAATGTCTTGACATGTGTTAGGACATCTGTTGTCTGCATATGCCAGAATTTCAAATCTTCCCAATCTTCCCATGTAAACTCAACAGCCTCCTTCCTCAGAAGGTTCCTACGTTGACCTAGAAGTTTTCCTTCTTCTTTGTGTCTCAACAAAGGTTGTTGTAGAAGTATGTGCCTCTAATTTTTTTTGCTTGCTTATAGATCCTTCAGCTGCTGCAGTCTTCTTGTTTGCTTGAGTTCCTTCATTTAGCATTGCTATCTTTCTAAGACCTCTCTTTGGAACCCAGATTTGTTTCTGCTTATACATTTTTGTGATCAAAAGATTAAGTGAGTAAGAAAGTTAGTCTGCTAAAGATTTTATAGACTTTATTCATCTGATTACCTTAAGTGTTTATTGTTTTAATATTGATTAGTCAAATTAAGCTTTTAAATTTCTGACTCTTGGGAAATGATGTCTAGTGTTCAGTCCTATTAAGATTCTCTTAACAACTGGAAATGTTATGTTAACAAGTTAATTATTGATTATGTTCATCTTCTTATTTCATTTATGCATTTATCAGAAAATCATAAAGAAAAGTAAAATAATGCGCATGCAAAATAAAAAAAGGTCCAAACAGATTTTCATTAATCAACTTAAAGGATTACAAAAAGGGACTGGAAAGTACTAAGATTATAACTAGTCTAATTCCTCCATTGCCTTGCAACCTATCCAGTTTCCCCAATCAATTTCAGGCTCATCCTCATCCACATCCTCATCCTCTGGCACTGAGAAAATCAGCTGATAAAACATCTCATCTCTGATCTTCTACTTATTTTTCTTCTTCATTGATTTCTTATTTGGTTTCAAATTAGTAGCTGATGGAATTTCTTCGTTAGGTCTCTGAGCAGCTGATAATGAACCCTCGTCATAAGATTTTGGTGTAGTGGACAAAGGACCAGTCGTAGATGCTTCAGAATCTGATGGCTTTTGAAGACCTTGAGTCTCCATACCAGTAACACTCTTTGGAACTTCTGTTATAACAGAGGTGTTGGTGCTCTCAGATGTTGTCTCCATATTGTGTTGTAGGATGTTGATGAAAATGAGCTATGCTTCAGTTGCTTTTATAGTGGAGTCTGGATGACCCAACTGACAGAATGAGATCTTTTTCTTGATTGTTGGAACTGTTACAACCAATAAATAATAAAAATGCATTGTACTACTCTTTAATGATCTCTGCTACTTGATTGTTTTCTCTTCCTTTGGAACTAGTCATGTAATGATGCCATGTTACGTATCTATGACTGTAAATATTTTCTTTTTCGTTTTATTCTTTTTGATGTGACAAAAGTGGAGAAAGGTATAGTAGTATTTAATAAAGAATCTGAACCCTTCAGATTTAATGTTTTTCATTTATAATTTAATGGACTTTTAAATTTCTTTTATTTTGGTTATCTTGCTCGGGTGATATATTTTAGTTTTCTTTAATATAGAACTAAGGAGGAGCTTACAAACCTTAACCTTCCGAATATGTACTTTTAATTTAATGTACTCTGATGTTTCTAAGAAAATTAAAATATTTTTCCTTGAATATAGTACTTAGGGGGAGTTTACGGAACTCAACCTTGGACTATTAGACTCAGGGGGAGCTTACAAACTTCATACCCTAATATTTCCAGGAAAATTATAATTTCTCAACATTGTTCTTTAAATACTTATGTTTGCCATCATAAAAAAGGGGGAGATTGTTAGAACAAGATTTGTTCATGACATGTATCCTTTAGGTTTTGATTATAACAAAGTATTGAAAAAACAATGGTATTATCTAATGTGTGTTCCAAGTATGCAAGTTCTAAAGCTTAAAGAGAATACATTCATAATTTGATATAAGGACGCATTTGAGAGGAGCTAAGTTACTAGCCTCTGGTGGTTCAGAATCTGAAATACACTCTTTAAGTGTTGTCTGGCGTGGACTCTGAATCTAAAGACCTCAGGAGCATAAGAACAACATATTGTCTCTACACTTAGTAAATGCATCAGCTTCTGGTGAACATTCGTAGTTAGTAATAAAGCTAAAGTTGTACGTACTATAGAAAGCAAGCTGCATTTTCAAATCAGTTTGTCAGCTAGAGTATATGTTCACAAGGCTCAAGAAGAGTTGACATGCTTTACGAATATCTACTCTCAACAGATCTATAGTACAATATTACCTGGAAGATGCAATGGTTAAACATGTTACATAATGGATTAAGATCTTTTGGTGTATCTATCTTCAACGTATCTTGTACTATAGAGAAACAAAGAAACTTGTTCAAGTTATCTCTTCCAACAGCTGGTATTCTACAACTGCTATATAAGTAGTTGAAGATTCAATCTGAATTTTCAACAAGGAACAAGGAGCAAGAAATAGATAAAGAAAGCAAAAAAGGATATGAGTGTTTCACACTTCTATGTGGATGGAGGAATAACAAGATCAACAATAAGTAATACAATCGAGTATGCAGAAATTCTGTTATATGTTGTAAATTGTACAAAGCTTAAGATTTATTAAACATTAAATATCTTAGAAATCTTAAGTGCTTAAGGTATTTGTTATGGTGATTACCCTGTACCTCTGATTTTGTATCAAGTACACCTTGTTCTCTATTCTGCTAAACAGGTTGTTAGCAGTTTAGATAAAGTCTCTTGCTATGTGTTTGAGCATCAAAGTCTCTTGCTGAGAAGCTTGAGCGAAGTAAGTATCCTGCTACGTGCTAGAGCATTGAAAGTCTTGATCAGTTGTTAATTAAGCAAGGAAGTCATAGGCTGCGGTCTGAGCAAGGAAGTCTTGGGCCTGAAGAGCTTGAGCAAGGAAGTCCTGGGTTCGTGGAACCTGAGCAGGAAAGTCTTAGGTTGCGGTCTAAGAAGGATGTCTTGAACCTGAGTGGTTTAAGCAAGAAGTCTCGGGCTGAGGGTTTGAGCAAATAAAATTCTTATGCTTAAGTGCATAAGCAATTGTAATCATGTTTTGATTATAGTGAAAAATCTATTGTGCTGCAAGGGGACTAGACTACTCTAAGTTTGGGAGGAACCAGGATAAATTTGTGTGTTCTTTATCTTTTATTTGCTTCTGTTAACATTCTGCTGCAACGTATTAATCAGTATCTAAACATCAATTTAAATTCTGAGCTCTGATCATAGGAAAAGTTAAGAAACGGAAATCACAATTCAACCCCCCCCCCCCTTCTTGTGGATTTTTCTCAACTTTAGTTTACACTCCTTGAAACCCCGAATAATTGGCTCTACAGCACACGTCTCAATCTTACCAAACATTCGTCCTCCACAAATAAATTTCGTAAAAACTTTGGATGAAAAAAGATACATTGGAGTAAACACTCCTTGAAACCTCGAATAATCAACCTTAAGGCACACGTCTTGGTCTTAGTAAGCATTCGTAATCCTCCTAAAAAATAATTCAACCAATCAAAACTCTCTTTTTTCGCTCCCGCATGATCAAAATCTTTTTCATAAAACAAAAAATGTTTAGTATGTTCTACCGTGATACAAACAAATTCTTAAGCCTCCCTCGCGAGCATATAAGCAACGCTTGACCGCTGAAATGCGACCTAAACATTTGTTCACTAAAATCTACCAACAAACACATAGTTTCCTCCCAAGAACTACGTATCTTTGAGTTCCGCATCACACCTGGGGTTACGTAGAAGCGAGATTTAACGTCTCATCAAGCACTATAATAAAAAAACCCAAAAATATAATTTTTTTCTTTCCAAAACTACATAATTTTGAATTCCTCATCGCACCTGAGGATATGTAGAGGCAAGAACCACAATCTTGTTAAGCACCCTAATAAAAACCTTTGTGTGACCTTTTTTTTTCCTTTTAACATTTTAATAATTAGAAGAAAACAAATAATGTAAGCTAACATTCTATTCGCAAAACTAACTAAATGGTTTTCGTTGAGTTCAACGGATGTGAGGGGTGTCAATACCTTCCCCACACATAATTGACTCCCAAACCCGAATTTGATTGTGACGACCATTTTATTTTTATTTTAAGAGTTTTATCGATATTTTCTCTTTCCTTTTGTTATAAAATAAAGTTAGGTGGCGACTCAATTATCATCTCGAGCGTGCGAGCTCTCTAGGTATTTTTCGCGCAGCGACACTCCACTCAACTTAGAGGCTACAAATGCCTTAACAAGTATGGTAAGGTTTTCATATCAAAAGATGTAGTCTTCCGTGAGAATTATTTTCTTTTCTCAATTATGTTTTCAATTAGTTCAAACACTTACTCTCCTATCTTTGTGTCTAATTATTCTCTTCCTTTTTCTGTAATTTCTCTAGCTCATATAACCTCTAGGCTTCAAAGTTCATCAGAGAATAATACAGCTCTACTTGTTATACAAGATAGTCTGCCTCCAATTTCTATACCCAGTGCTTAGTCATCACCTTATCCTACATCTCACTCTCAGCTTATGCTATCGCATCAAAATCCTACCATTCATGATAATACAAGTCAGCCTAGTACCTTCATGCCTTCTACATATGTCAATCTTATTACTCGAGTCATTGAGGATATCACAGTTCTAACTTCTTCCAGTGAGTCATTGTTTCCTTTATTTCCAAACTCAGTCACACACTTTATTTAATGACTCAATGCTCATTCTATGCTAACTAGAGCATGGGTCACTCTAAACCAAAAGTGTTTCTCTTTCATGTAGAACCTACTTCTGTGAAGGATGCTTAGGCTCGTCCTGGTTGGCTTAATGTTATGCAACTTGAACTATGTACTTATATCCAATCAAACTTGGATATTAACATCTCAGCCTCCTAATAGAAAGCCAGTTAGTTGTCGGTGGGTGTTTAAAGTAAAAGAAACCCCTAATGGAAGCATTAACAATTATAAATCTTGACTGGTTAAAAAGGTTATTATCAGAAATATGGTTTTGATTTCAATGAAATGTTTTCTCCTGTGGTGAAACCCACCACCATTAGAGTTATACTCACTTTGGTCTTGACTAATAACTGGGAACTGCAGGAAATTGACATCAACAATTACTTTTTTAATTGGTCCTTACAAGAGGAGGTTTACATGATCCAACCTCCTACATTTGAACAATAAGGGTTTGATATTGTATGCAAGCTACATAAGGCCCTCTATGGGCTCAAACAGACACTTAGGACTTGGTATAACAAATTTACTCAAGCTCTTGTTCGTTTTGGCTTTATTCGTATTAAATGTAACCACTCACTTTTCATCTATTCATATTTAAGTCACTATGTATGCTTTAGTTTATGTGGATGATATACTCATAAGTGGATCATCTTCCACACTTGTTCATAAATTGATCAACTATATACATACCATATTTGCACTCAAAAAGCTTGGCACCCCTGAGTATTTTCTTGGCATAGAAATCAAACGAGTTTCTGTAGGTGGACTCCTTCTTACTCAAACCAAGTACATTTGTGACTTACTCTCTTGTGCAAAAATGTGCAATGCAAATGGTACTCTAACTCCAATTCTCACCAACTGCAAACTTAGTAAGCATGGAACGAACATGTTATCAGATCCTCACCTTTATCATTTTATTGTTGATGCACTTCAGTATGTGTCCCTTACGCGTCCTAACATTACTTTTAGCGTTAATTTTTTTACCAATTCATGGCTTCCCTTTTAGACTCACGTTAAAATGGTGTGAAAAGAATTCTACAACATCTTAGTGGCACTATTACGTATGGTCTTCTCCTCACAAATGCTCCTATGTCTAAGATTTTTTTGTTGCGTGCATGTTGCGACTCGGACTGTGTAAGTGATCCTGATGATCATTGTTCCACATCTGATTCTTGCATTCTCTTTGGTTTGAACCTTGTATCATGGATCTCTGAGAAGCATCCTCTTGTAGCTAGATCTAGAACTAAAGTCGATCATTGTGCGCTTGCTCATACTATGACTTAACTTCTATGGTTGGTATAATTTCTCAAAGAACCCTTTGTGCCTTGATATCCTCCCATTTCATTGTGTGATAACCTTAGTGATGCCTTGTTATCTCAGAATATGATCATTCATGCACGCCCTAAGCATATTAAGTTAGAAATTCATTTTGTTCGTGAATGTGTTATTCCAAAGGCCGTGAAGGTTCAACATCTTCCCAGCTCATTGTTGTCGTACCCCAAATTTTGACCACCCTTTTTTTTCTTCCACCTGAGTCAAGAGTATAGTATATTGGCCCATCCAGAATCTCATACACGTCATCTGGTCAACCCCAATGACCTAAAAAGTCAAAGGGGAACCATTTTGACTTTTTACTGTCTATTAGAAGTTTGACTATATCTTAGGGTTCTAAGTTGTTATTTTTGGTATCACTTAGATTCATTATTCAATATATAGTTTTTAATTTTATTAGACTATAATTAGGAAATTAGGATTAAAAGTATTTAATTTTTAAGTTACAAAAAATGTAAAATATATTTTAATTAGAATATGTTATTATTAGTTAGAATTTACTTGGGTTTTATTATTTAAATTAATTCTAAGGCAGAGTTTATTATTTTAATTAGCCAAATGGCTATTATTACTAGTATTATTATTTTTAGTTTATTATTATATAATTAAAGATTATTGGTCCAATTATTAGGTTAAAAAGTTGAAGGTCAGATTTTTAATTAACATAATGTTCTGGACTGGGCCGGAGCCCGCCCTTCAGACTGGCAGGCCCAACCCACACGACCTGGGACGGCCCAACAAGGCCCGTATGCAACACCTGCGTCGAGCACGTGCCAGCCTTCAGTTGTGTCGGGCACGTGCAGCAGAGATCGTCGAACATAGACGTCAAGCCTCACAGGGCACGTCTTTTCCCGACGCACAAGGGCTCCTCCCTGCGAGGACATGTTCTCTTGTAACCTCCCACCTCCGAAGGATTCGGTCTGCCCATCTTCTGGAGATCTTGGGACTGTTACCCCAGGGCAAAGACCATGCGCTGGTCTTCACTACGCCACATATGCCCTAGAAGTTACTTGGATTGGGCCCTGCAATCCAACCCAGTGCAAGTAACCGTTGGCCCCACGCTGGGGGCTCTCTATAAATACCCTCTCTCTTGAGAGGGTCAGGTTACTTCATATTCTAAACTCACCTACTTTCTGTACTTGCTTTTCTCTGACCTTTCCTGACTTGAGCGTCGGAGTACCTTGCAGGTACACCCCCCACCGCCGCCGTCTCACCATCACCAGAGCTGAAGGTTTCACGACGCTGTTAGCCACTATCTAATTGTCTGATCTAGGTACGATCAGTGGCGCCGTCTGTGGGAAACACTGTTTCCCCCATTTTTCCTTCAACGATAAACCAGAGCAATTTCTCCGTTCATCACCAGCATGGCCAACAACCCGTCTGCGAACAAAGCTCTGGACACCGTCCTCGCGCAACTCGACAACGGAAACCACCGTGAGGGCAATGCTGCCCTCAACGTCGATGAAGGCGACATAAGAGATGGGTAGACTGCCTCCCCAGACTCCGAAGACGCGGCATACAACGCCGCCCAGCAGGACGACCAGCAAGTCATTGTTCAGCCAGTTGCTCCTCTGCCTAATACAGATCCGAGCACCATGGCCCTATTCGCCTTGATCAACCAGACCAACCAGCTGATCATGCACCAGAATCTCAGAATTAAAGCACTCGAGCGAGGGCGAGCACGACGATCTCCTCCGCGAAGAGATCGTCGTCCACCTTCACCTCACCGTTCTCCTTCCCCGCGAAGGACTCCCCCGGAAGAATCTCGGACCCCATCACCGGTGCGCGAGTGCCGCCGGCCGCTCCTGGAGTGCACCCAGCCAGAAACCTCCCAGAAGTGCCATCGTTCCCCGCCTCAGAAGGAACCCAGGCACTCCTCGATTACCAAGAGGAGCAAGACCTCCGAAGAGAGGTCGAGGAACCGTTCTAGGAACTCCCCTCCACGACTGGGACCTGGTCGACACCACCGATCCCCATCTGAGTCCCCAGCTGGAAGCGATGATGACGACCAGAGGACCCCCCTGTCATGGGAGATTATGGACGCCCCGATTCCTGCGGGCATGGAGAAACCCCCGCCACTAGGGACCTATGACGGCCTGGCCGACCCCGACGATCACATCGAAAATTTTGAAGCCATGCTCAACTTCAGAAACGTCAGGGGAGCCATTAAGTGCAGGCTTTTCCCCACCACCCTGCGGAAGGGCGTTATAACCTGGTACAAGAGTCTAGTGCCCAGATCGATCACGTCCTGGAAGCAACTAAGAGAACGCTTTACCAAACACTTTATGGCATCTCGCCGACACCCGAAGACGGAGGCCGCGCTAGAGAGCATCTTCCAGGGGAAGAACGAGTCTCTCAGAAACTACATTGAGAGGTTCACCAGGGAGGCTGTCGAGGTCCACACGACCGACGACATGAAGAAGTTTCTAATCATTCTGGGACTGTAACTTGGATCCAATTTCGCCAAGTCCGTGGGCCTCCGTAGACCTTGCCGTTTGGAGGACCTCCTCCAACGAGCTCAGTCATACATTGAGTTCGAAGAGTCGGAGGCAGCACAGATCGCCCTCGACTCGAGGCGGAAGGAAGGCCCCCGCGGCCACAGAGAAGAAGACTCTCCTCCCTGACGTGGAGGAGAAATAAAGAAGGAAGACCGCCCCCGGGACTCGTGCGAACCGAGAGGACCAGCTGGCCGGTTCACGGAATACACGCCGCTCAACGCTCCCCGCGCGTCAATCATCACCGAGTTCTCCAAATCGGAATTTCTGAAAGGAGGCGTCCACTTTCCAAAGCCAACGGCCCCCAAATCAAACACAAACAACTCCAAGTACTGCAGGTTCCACCGAAGCCACGGACATGTCATGGAGGACTGCATCCATCTCAAAGATGCAATTGAGATCCTGATCAAGGAAGGGAACCTAAAAAAGTATGCCCATAAGACCTTCATGACCGCATCGGGCAATTACTACTACAACGTAATACCCTTCGGCTTGAAGAACGTCAGCGCGACCTACCAACGGATGATGAACAAAGTCTTCCGGGGAGAGATCGGCGACATGCTCGAGGTCTATATGGACGACATGATCGTCAAATCCGCAGAAGAAGTCTACCACGCCGCTCACCTCAAGAAGGTGTTCAACACGGCGAGGAGATGTCGTATGAGGTTCAACCCCGACAAATACACCTTTGGTGTTCGGGCAGGCAAGTTTCTCGGTTTCTACCTCACGGAGCGAGGGATCGAGGCCAACCCCGAAAAATGTAGGGCTTTCTTCGAGATTCCAACCCCAAACTCGAAGAAATCAATACAATCACTGAACGGGATGCTGGCCGCCCTCTCCGGCTTCGTCGCCAAATCTGCACATTACGCGCTCCCGTTTTTCAAACTTCTTCGACAAAAAGCGATATTTGAATAGAACGGGAGTGCGAGCAGGCGCTCCTCCACCTCAAACAAGTCATGTCGCAACCCCCGGTCCTCTCACGACCTGAGAACGGGGAGACACTGTTCTTATATCTCGCAATCATGAGTGAAGCGGTCAGCGGTGTCATCATCCGGGAAACCCCGGATGGGCAGAAACCGATTTACTTCACGAGAAAGGCCCTCCAAGGCCCCAAGCTCAGGTATCAGCAGATCGAGAAAGTCACCCTGGCCCTCGTCACCGCAGCCAGGAGGTTACGCCATTACTTCCTAGCCCACACGATCTTTGTACGAACCGAGCAGCCAATAAGGCAACTCCTCGGTCGACCAGACATGGCAGGAAGGATGCTCAGATGGTCGCTCGAACTCGCTGAGTTCGACATCCTGTACGAGGGAAGGAAACCCCTGAAGGCTTAGGTACTGGCCGACTTTGTGGCGGAAATGACCATCCCAGAACCTTCGTCCAATGGATCCCAGAATTGGACAATATACGTCGACGGGGCATCCAGCACGAAAGGGAGTGGGGCGGGCATTATCCTCAAGAACGAGGAAGGAATCTTGATCGAGGTCTCCCTCGAGTTATCCTTCCCGGCATCGAACAATCAGGCAGAATATGAGGCCTTCCTCGCTGGGCTACGGTTGGCCGAGGACCTGGGTGACCCAGAGAGGTCAAAATCTTCACCGACACCCAGCTCGTAGCCTCGCAAGTCCGAGGAGAGTACCAAGTCAAGAACGATAGCCTCATCGAATACTTGACCTTGGTGAAAGAAAAGATGAAAAAATTCACCTCCGCAGAAGTAACCCACATCCCACACGAGCACAATACCCGAGCAGATGTCTTGTCCAAATTGGCCAACACAAAGAAGAAAGGCAGAAACAAATTCGTCATACAAGAAGTGCTTTCCCGCCCGAGCATCAACAAATCCGTTCCGGCGGCGGACGTGAACGCCATTGGGGACAACAATTGCTGGATGACCCCGGTATACGAGTACCTCACGATGGGAAAACTGCCTGAAGATCCCAAGGAAGCGGGGATGGTTAAGCGGTGGGCGTCCTCGTACACAATAGTCGAGGATAAGCTATACCGCCGCGGGTTTTCTATCCCCCTCCTCAGGTGCGTCGAGGAGACCAGGGTCCCAGGTATACTCCAGGAAATCCATGAGGGAATCAATGCACATCACCTCGGTGGGCGATCCTTAGTCCGTAAGGCACTCCGAGCGGGGTATTACTGGCCCACAATGCAGCAGGACGCCAAGGAGCACGTCTAGAAATGCGATTGATGCCAATGACACGGGGACATGCACATTTCCCCTCCAAACGACCTCAAAACATTGTCGTACCCATGGTCGTTTGCGTGGTGGGGAATGGACATCCTCGGGCCTTTCGTCGTGGGGTCATACCAAAACAAGTACCTCATCGTCGTCGTGGATTATTTCACAAAATGGATCGAGGCAGAAGCCTTTGCCAAAATCACGGCCTTCAACATACTCCGTTTCTACAAGAGGAACATCCTCGCCCGATTCGGCATGCCCTAAGCGATCATCACCGACAATGGGACACAGTCCACCGACAATAACTTCCAAGACTTCATCACCAAACTGGGCACGAAGCAGCACTTCACGTCGGTCGAACATCCTCAAACAAACGGGCAGGCCAAAGCAGCGAACAGAGTAATCCTCCGAGGATTGAAACGTCACCTAGGCGACGCCAAACAATGGTGGGTCGAGGAACTACACAACGTCCTCGGAGCCTACCGAACAACCCCGCATTCCACCACCGAGGAGACCCCTTTTCGTCTGACCTATAGAACGGAAGCGGTGATCCCATGGAGATCAGGCAACTCTCGAGGAGGACGGCATTTCTTTTGACTGTTGAACATCAGAAGAACATTGATTGCTTCTCCCGAAGTAAGCGGACTTCAAAGTGTAGAATCAAAGTACTCCTTCTAAGCCAGTATGCCTGAATGAAGGGATCAACTGTGTCAGAGACCTTGTTTCGTCTGACATCCTCGGCCGAGTTCTCATCTCCTAAGCCCGATCAACATAGCTCCCCGCGTGGACTATCTCTCCTAAGCAAGGTGGAATTTCTATTTTGAATCAACGGTACTTCTTCGCCCCGCGATGGCCGAGTATCCAATTGTGTTCATCCATTAGTCTGTATGTCGCGTCTGTTTTGTCATCATATACATACATACTTCATGCATTTTTTATTTGCATTCACATTTCATATTGCATCACTATCACTTGAGTTGGTCTTGTCCCCTAGTGGTGGAAGTCCTCTCAATCGAGTTGTCAATTCTTGCCTCGTCAGGAAATACTGTGTCTGAACAACCTCGCTTCCAGTTTAATTCTGGAAAGAAGTTGGCCCTTGGCCACTTTGATAACTTGAACCTCTGAATGACCAGAGAAACCTTCAACAGATGTCACTCTTCGCCATTGAAGATGATATCCTTGCTTTCCCGGATTAAGGAAAATCCACAGAGAAAGCCTCGTGATCAGAGATTCGGCAGCACGCCATTTTTGCTCCGAAAAACCGTTGATAAAAAGGTCATCGACACCTCAAAATTGGACCCCATCATATGGCGTTTCTCCGGGAAGATCCCGAGAAAAGTATGATGAAAGATCCCAAACGAAAGCAGTCCCTCAAGAGACTCGCTTTCCCCAGTAGAAACAGATGGCGTCTCCAACAGAGAAGTTTGTACACCTCTACAACTCAGACGAATGGGTTCCCCAGCAAGTCTGACATCAAAACTTTTTCCACTCAAATGGCATCTCCCCAGGAAAATTCGGCGAGAAGTTTGAAGGAAAACCGCTACGAATAGCGTCCCTTGTCAGTAAAGTTTATTGACAAAAGAAACTAAGACCAGTTCCTTGGTAGGAAACCAGGATCGAGGGGAAGTTTAAATCAGAAACTAAGACCAGTTCCTTGGTAGGAAACCAGGGTCGAGGGGAAGTTTAAATCAGAAACTAAGACCTGTTCCTTGGTAGGAAACCAGGATCGAGGGGAAGTTTGTTTCCACAACTGAGACCAGTTCCTTGGTAGGAGACCAAGATCGAGGGGAAGTTTATTTCAAAAGAAACTGAGACCAGTTCCTTGGCTGAAAACCAGGATCGAGGGGAAGTTTATTTCAAATGAAACTGAGACCAGTTCCTTGGCTGAAAACCAGGATCGAGGGGAAGTTTACCTTTCCTAAGCATCATTGCTTAGTTAAAGAAGATGAATGTGTAAGCTACCGTTCATAACCACCATCAAAATTTCGGATATTCCGATATTTAATCCTCTTGCACCCCGAATGCCCGAACACCTTCGTCATTCATACCTTAGGGTCCAAGAAGATTAAATAGGGGCATCTGTAATACCCCAAATTTTGACCACTTAGATTTCCCATCATTGTGAAAATCATCATCACAATATGGATGAACCTTTATGCTTCACCAGTCTCCCCAAAGATGGGTAAGCATCCAATACAATCAAAATTAGGGTTTCAAGCCCTCTCTGAGTGCTTAGACAAAGGATCAATCAAGAAATGACATGATCTTCAACTTGTCTAATCTCTCAAACATCCACAATGGATCAAAAAGGACTCCCACTTCAAGGATTAAGCACAAGGATGCTCCCTTCTAGGTGGATCAAGTCTCAAGATCGACAGTGTCACCAAATTAGGGTTTTGGTCGACCAGGGCCTCCAGATGGAAATTTTCATCTGGGCACAAGGCAATGATCCAAAACATGACCTAATATGCTTCATGGAACCTCAGGGGATGCATTCATCAAAAATCAGGAATTAGGGTTTCTTGACCTAATACACCCCTAAGTTGACTTTTGGGACAAGCCATGAGCCAAGACCTCAAGAGATGATTTGAGGGTCTCTAATACACCATATTGATCCATTTGGAACAATGGATTGATCCAAGAAGCTTGAGCAACAAGTCTCATTTTCATCTGCACCACAATTAGGGTTTTAAGGGAAAAGTCAACTGTAACTTTGACTTTTGACCAGGACATGCTCCCAAACCCTAATACATGATTGAATATACCCTATGACACCCATGGAACATGTCCATCAAGTTTGATTTAGGTCAAGGACATGATTTCCTGAAGAATTGCACAGTTTGGAATTCATTTGATAAAAAGTCAACTGTGCACAAAAGTCAACTTTGACTTTTTGAGATTTTTCACCAAAATGGATTTTTAACCCTAAAATGATGTTAATGTATGATTTGAATCATCATTCATCAAGAAAAATCAAGAAAAGTGAGATAACTTGTAAAAGGGGTAACCATAAAACTTAGAAAATTTTCTAAGTTAAAATTGAAGTGGCAAAGGTACCAACTTTGAAGGACCATAACTCCTAAACCACATGGCCATTTTTTCTCATCCAAAGATGGATCTGTAGCCCTCACTATCACCTACAAAAACTTCAACTACAAGTCATTCCAATTCATTAAGGATTTTGAGTTATGGAGTGATCAAAGTGGCTGAAAAGTGAAAAAGTCACTTTTTCCAACACTTAGTGAAATTTTCACTAAGTCAGAATTCTGCTTCACTTTTTTGCCAAATGTAGGGGGATTTTTCACTTGGAATCAAAAGAGATCAAAACCAAACTTGTTCAAACAGTTGTTGTATCATGTTAGAGCTTTCCAAAATGGCCAAGAACATTTCCAAATTCAACCTACATCATGAGATACAACATTGGCAAGTTGCCTTGCTGAAATCTGTCAAGGCAAGGCAGAATTTGCATTTTGGCTCGATTTGCCAAAATCAACCAATTGCAATTGCTCCAATCCACTTGGACACCTCAGAGGATTGAATCCAAAGGGGACAATCACTGAGCCAAGCCTCCAAGGTCCAAGGAACAAAGAATAGCATGTTGAACCTAGAATGGCCAAAATAGGGACAAGACTTCAAATTTGGAATGAGGCATTCAATGGAACCATCAAGGTGGTATGGACTGAGCCATTCTCATCTGAAATCAGTCAAGACTTATCCAAGACCAAGGGGACCAAATCTCTGTGCCCTAACCTCTAGTCAATGGCTAGAGGAGACTTTCATTTCCATTGGCCAACATTGAGGGAACCTACTTACCAGCTGCCATGTACTATTCCTTGCAAAACAAACTTGCTCTACTATAAATAGAGCTCAATTGTGGTCAGTTTAAGTACACCAAAGCCATCTAACAGATGCTTTCCTCAAAATCTCTTTCTCTTGGCAAAAATGCCTTTCTTAGCAAGGTAGCTATCGGGTTTTGAGTTTGAGAGCAATTCTGCACAAACCAATCACTCACACACCTCACATACATCACATATGAGCTGATCAAACACTCACATAACATCTGAAACATCAATTTCACAAAATCACTTGCCATCCACACAAGTTTGAAGTGAAGTTGCAGCTGAGATGCCATAAACTGATCCAGTCCATTTCAATTCAATCCAAGTGTTCAAACACACTCCATATGGTGTAGGGAAGCTGTCCAGATCATCACAACTTGTCTGTAACACCTCCAACTCAAAATCACATCTGCTCTTGCTGTCACGACTTGAAGGTAAGCCTAAACTTAGGCATCTCTCAATCTATGCGTATTTCCTCGCACAATAATTTGGCCATATGTTCATAATCATGCATGGAATGTTTTCCCTCAATTAATTGCATTGTTTGAATCGTGTATCAAAAATCCTAGCCTTCATGCAGAAATTAGGGTTCTTGAGGTCTCTTCGTGATTTCTTGTTGTGTGTTTAATTTAAATGAAATTAAAATACATAGACATGATCGTGAGGTTGAGGCGAGCATAATGATATGTGGATTGCATGTTATAATCAAGTATTCAATGAGATTGGATAGAAAATGCAAATCATCCAAACCCAGAAAACGCGCGTGTTCTTGCTTGTGTTCTTGGCGCCATTTTCAGATTTTCAAATATTTGAATTTTGTGATTTTGTTTAATTGATTCAAAAATTAATTTCTCTCTGAGTTTTAATGATTTTGAGTTGATTCTTTTTTTAATAATTCGCAAAAATGTTAAAATATTTTATTTTATCAAAAAATCAAAAAAATATTATTTATTTCACATAATTGATATTTTTGTAAAGAATTAATATTTTTATTGTTTTTGGCATTTTAAATATTTTTTCTACATTGATTTTGCAACTTTTAATGCTTTCTAATTATTTTGTAGGTCAATACTTAATTTTTGAAGCATTAATCCAAGATCATAATTTGTTTTCCATGTGTTAAACAATTTTTGATCATTTTAATTGAATTTTTATTCAATTAAATACATTTTGAAAACAAATTAGGGTTTTGGATTAATTCAACCCTCATAAATCATTTTCAAAACACTTTGGGCCTCTATTAGAGTGTAAGACCCAATCCTTTTTTTGACCAAATCATCTTTGGGCCTCACTTATTGTATAAGTCCCGATACCGTCAAAAAAACAAACGGCGCGATCGTCGCCTTTTCAAAAATCATTTGGGCCTCTCCTCGAGCTATAAGACCCATTCAAAAACACTTTGGGCCTCTATTAGAGTGTAAGACCCAACCCCCTTTTAACCGAAACATTTTGGGCCTCACTTATTGTATAAGTCCCTCTGCGTTAAAAGAAAACCTCGGCGTGATCGCCATTTTTAAACGAAAAATCATTTGGGCCTACCCTCGTGTTATAAGCCCCACTCTTTTTCTTTAAACCTTTTTGGGCCTCTTGAGAGAGTGTAAGACCCATCCCTTTGTACAAAAAACAATTTTAGGGCCACAGTCACTTGTATAAGTCCCTCTGTACAAATTTAAACAGTGCGCTCACTGATAAAACCCTGGGCCTCTCCTTGAACTGTAAGCCCCAAATCTTTCTTTTTCAAAGCACTTTCTCCTTTGATTTTGAATATGCTGTTGTTTTTTTCTTTCTTTGTTGAACAACTAACCAAACAGCATGGAAGCACTCCAACCGAGTAAGTGGTAATCGCTTTCGTTTACTGCTTTCATATTATAAACTGTATCGTGGGGCTGCTCACTGTAAGTCTCCTTTCATAAACTCATATCTACTGTGTAATAAATAGTATAGATATTTCGAGTTTCCCCAGCAACTACGTCTAGAACTAAGTGATGCCGTTTCATTTATTCGTAGAAATAGACGCCTAGATCCCCAATAGGAGCACCAGATACAGTCTTCTCTTCGGCTGTCCTCCTTAGGAATCGTCAAGAAATTCTATCCCCCAGAGATGAATTATTCTCGGTGAAACTTCTCTTGAATTTCTTCAAACCGCCGAACGGTTCGGACTCTCTCTAAAAGTTAAAGTCACTGGATAGTAAACCTCGCACGTTTACCAGTGGTTTTAACTCTAAAAGAGTTTTCCTGAACTTTTCTTTGGTTTAGGACCCACGGGCTTCTTAAAAGCATCGGCCTCCTCTTGGGCATCGTACAAGGACCCACAGGCTTCCTATAAGCAACCCCGTCTCCTCTTGGGCATTATTCAAGGACCCTACGGCTTCTTAGAAGTATTCAGAGCCTCCTCTTAGGCTTCGTATAACGATCTCTTCCTCCGGGAATGATAGCCTCCTCTTGGGCTTCATACAAGGACCCGTCGGCTTCTTAAAAGATTCCAGCCTCCTCGTGGGCTTCGTACAAATTGTCCCGACGACCTCCTAGAGGTATAGGAACAGAACTTAGTCATCCTCATAGAACAGTCCTTTCATAGAGTCTACTACTGTTTCTCGAAGCATAGTACCAAAGAAAAAACTCTAGACTTAGACAGTCTAACTTCCTTGAGTCTCAAAGACATTCTCAAGCACCCTTCGTTAAATAGGAAGGAAACCCGCAGATTCGGATAGTCTCAATACCCTTTGGATTTCCCGTTTCCTCAAAGAAAAGGAAATATCCCTGATCCTCAAATTAAATCCCTGTGTACAGTGTTACTCATATAAGAACCGATTTTCTCTTTTAAATCAGTATATTGGATCTGTCACTCAACTGAAACAGTTACAATAGCCTCCATCTCGGGCTTCGTACGAGATACCAAAATTCTCCCCAGTGGAGTCAAAACAGCCTTTTAGCCTCTCTCTCAGGCTTTGTATGAGACACAAAAGATTCCCTCGTTGAGTCAATCACCCTTTTTTTTGCCTCCATCTCGGGCCTCGTACGAGATATAAATCCCTTAAGCAAGAGTCGAACTCTTTGCTAGCCTCCTCTTAGGCTTTGTATAACGATATGCCCCACTGGGTCAAAAACCTTTAGCCTCTCTCTCGGGCTTTGTACAATACACAAAATAGAGTCCTCTTAGGCTTTGTATAATGATTTTCCTAGCGGAAATTAGCCTCCTCTTAGGCTTTGTATAAGAAAACCACTGGTTAATCCAATTAACCTTTTAGCATCAAAGTTGTGCCTCGTTCACAGTATACAAACATCAACAAATCCTTTCCCTTCATCTAATCGCTGTAAGCGGCAAGCCTCTGGATCATCTATATCCATACCACTGTCCCTCTTTTAGCATGAGAAATTCCTAAGGAAAGATGGCATTGCTCTACACTGAGTTAAAGTCTTCTCCTTCAGGTTAAAACCCTTTCTTCGGAAATTATGGCATTGCTCGGATCCGCGTATCCCAGTTAAAGTAATTCTCCTCCCCCCCCCCTCTTTAGAGATGACAAATTCTCTCTAAAGTCGAGGTCTTTCAGCTTCACGTCTTGGGCTTTGAACAAGACACAAATAGACCTTTTAGCTTCACATCTTGGGCTTTGAACAAGATACAAATCACCTTTCGCTTCACGTCTTGGGCTTTGAACAAGACACCAAAACACCATTTCCTCCCATAGAATAGGAGGAACTACGAACGCTCTGATTTCCCTGTTTCGGTAAACGGGAATACGTAGGCATAAGATCGAAAGAAAAGATCTTAGCGAGCGCAATCAACAAAAAACCCAAATCCCATATCTCCATCAATTAAAAGCAGTATTTCAAAAACATCAGTCCTAATCCTTGTTCCCCGCCATAAACCTTTTGCCCAAGCCCTAGAAAGAAAGAACCTGTATTGGCGAAATACGAATAACCAGTACAAAAGCCCCCCCACATTGATAGCATCCGTAACCTAACAGACCGCTGTTTAAACTCAGTATACAAAGCAGGGTTAATTGGAGACATCTATTTCCCTTCCTTATTCAGCTCACAATAGGATAAAAAATGAATCGACCTGTAGTTTTAAGCTCAACCGCAGAGAGCGACCAGCGCTTAAGAACCGCGTCCAAAATCGCTCGCTACAGAAAAGTGGCGCCCACCGTGGGGCCAGTTCAAAGTTAGATCTAGGCACGGTCGTCCCCACTTTTTACAGAAAAGTGGCGCCCACCGTGGGGCCCTATTTTTCTTTCTGTCTGTTTTCCTTGTAAAAATGGCGACTCTGCTGGGGAGTCTCCTTTTCTGCCTTAGGGCATCATCCCCGTTTTTTACGGAAAATGGGAACTCTACCAAAGAGAAAGATTGACCTATGCTGGTCCATCTCTTAGGCAGGGAACCACAGATTGGGGCTTCCGCCGGGGAACCCATTTCTGTCAGGAACTTAAGATTCATAGCTTTATAAGTCTAGGATGATTAGGACAAATATATATACTGTTTTTCCCAATTGCTATACGTGTTTATTTTTCTGCAACTGGGAATGCGTGTGATGCCGCATGTGGTGAGATTGAGTATACACTTAAGAAACGCCAACCTTTTTCGTAGTGCGGAAGCTATCGGAAATAGGTGTTATGCGATACTACCCTCATTTGAGGCTGGTGATCTATTCTCGGTGAATAGCACTTACTCTAAGATTGCACACAACTCGCTGGCGATCCGCTTGTTGTCTGCCTTCCTGGGAGGAGCTGATGATAATGAGTACAGGTACAAAAATCACCCTAGTATAAACCTTTGGGATGGGTAGAGCCTTGACTTCATGACAACGACCCTCTGACCCCATGTTTTTTCTATGTTTTTGTGTGCTGCATTCATGCATCCATTTATTAAAACATTAAAAAAAAAAACTTTCTCTTCTAGTCTCTCTATTTTTCAAATTAAACTAAGACTGTGATTGCAAATATCAGAGAAAAGGATTACGCTAATGGATTTCGGTAGAAGGAGAACTCACCAGTATACCTTCAAGGTTCCAAAACTAGGGGATTTAAGAAAGTTAGCGAGGATGATAGTTAACCCAGAGGCTTTCAGAGCCAAGCACGGTGGTTTGCTACCACTGTTAAGAGTCCATGTGATTAAGGGGATCATGGACGCGCTCATTCAATTCTACGATCCGGTTTATCACTGTTTCACATTCCCGGATTACCAGCTATCACCAACGCTGGAGGAGTATTCTCATCTGGCTGATTTACATATCACTGATCGAGCTCCATTTTCTGGACTGGAAGAAATTCCAAAGAATCTGACTATTGCAAGAGCAATTCATTTGGACGAGTCTGAGGTCAAGACTCACATGATTACTATAGGTGGCATCCAAGGTTTGCCAGCCCAGTTCTTGGCAAAGAAAGCTCTGTACTTCGCTAGTATAGGGAACGGGACTGCTTTTGAAAGCATCTTTGTCTTGCTCACCTACGGGTTATTTTTGTTTCCCAACATCAATAACTTCGTCGATATCAACGCTATTAAGGTTTTTCTCATTGGAAACCCTGTGCCGACTTTGCTCGCAGATGCGTATCATTCTGTACACTTGGGAAATTTGTACAGCGGAGGGGAGATCACATGCTGTGTACCTTTGCTTTACAAATGGTTTATCTCTCACTTGCCCAAGTCTACTGCTTTTTGGGATTGCAAGAGTGTCTTACGTTGGTCACAGAAGATCATGTCTCTCACCAATTCCGATATAGATTGGTGTAATAGGATTTATGAGGGAATCAGAATCATTGACCGTTGTGGAAACTTCCCCAGCATACCCCTCATAGGAACTAAAGGAGGAATCAACTATCATCCGATATTAGTTCTTCGTCAATTTGGATACCCGATGAGACACATCCCACTGGGTGTTCATCTGGAAGGTCTTTTCTTCAAAGAAGGAGAAAACGACAGAGCACTAAAGATGGAAATAGTGCAAGCTTGGAAACATGTTCATAAGAAAGGACGAGAGTCTCTGGGAAAATCGGACTGTGTCTCGGTGGAGCCTTATCTCCATTGGGTACAAACTAGAGCTCTCAAGCTAAAGATGCCTTATCCTCGTTACGGAATTCTTCCGCCAAGGGAAATTGTCATGTACTTCATGACGGAAACTGAAAGGCTTCAGGTTACTCTCAACAAAGTTCAAAAGGAAAGAAGGTCTTGGAAGAACAAGTATCGCACCCTCAACGTAGAGTGTATCCAAATATAGCAACTACTGAGAGAAAAAGATGCTCTGATTGAAATTTTGGAGCAGCATGCTGTAGAGAATCAAGATGACCAAAGGAATTTGCTCACTCCTTTCACCTGGCTAAGGAATGACAACCCGACAACGGCCCAAGCGCCCCGGTCAAAGAAAAGGAAGATACCAGAATCAGCACCCAATTTCTCTTCAGAGAGGACTCGGGACCCATTAGTTTAGGTTTCTATTTCTGCACTTTGTAATCTACTGTATTTCCATTTCTGTAATCCTTTGGAATTCAATAAAAAGGGGTTTCCCCACTGTTTGATATTTGCAATCTAATTGTCGAAGTTTATTTTGATTAAACCAAAAAACAACAATTAATATAATCATTGCATTCATCATTCTCACATCGCGTATTCTTCTTCCCTACGAATCTCACGTTTGTGTCTCGATTCTAGAGTCAAACTGTCTCATTCGTATAATACTCGGGCCAATCGTCAGAAAAAGATGGATGATCTTGAGGAAGAAAACAGAGAGTTGAAAGAAGAGATCGACACTCTGAGAGAGGATATGAGAAAGCTTCGTAACGACATGCAAGCCATGGCAGAAGCTCAGCTACAAAGAACTGTGATCTCAGCTAAGGCGATCCCTTACAAATATGGTGCAACAATACTCGTACCGGGGCCACTACCGTATGAATCAGCTAAGGCGATCCCTTACAAATACGGTGCAACAATAATCGAAAATGGAAAGGAAATTCCATTACCCTCCGTCGTGAATATTGCAGACATCAGTCGTGTAACACGGAGCGGTCGAATCTTCAACCGAGGGGTTGGAGAATCCAACAAAGAAAAGGAACTTCAGGCGGAAATTCCTGATCCACCAGTCAGTCAATCTGGTAATCCCGACTTTTCAAAAGAAAAGGATGAGATGTTAAAGCTCATCCAAAGGAGTGAATATAACATTATTGATCAGCTGTTACAGACTCTTTCAAAGATCTCAGTATTATCACTGTTACTCAGTTCAAAAGCACACAGAGAGGCTCTACAGAAAGTCTTGGAGCAAGCCTTTGTGGAACAGGATGTAGCAATCAGACAGTTCGATAGCATTGTCTCTAACATCACTTCTTGCAACAATTTGGGATTTAGTGATGAGGAATTACCTGAAGAGGGTCGTCGTCATAACATGGCGCTCAACATTACAGTTAACTGCCAGGGCGATGCTTTAGCCAACGTACTGGTAGACACAGGGTCAGCGCTGAATGTTATGCCGAAGTCCACTTTGACGCAATTATCATTTAAGGGCCCTCCGATGAGAGTCAGCGAGGTCGTCGTCAAAGCATTCGACGGATCCAGAAAAATAGTTATCGGCGAAGTTGATCTTCCCATAACTATTGGTCCTCACACTTTCCAAATCACTTTCCAGGTCATGGACATCCGGGCAACATACAGTTGTTTATTAGGAAGACCTTGGATACATCAGGCTGGAGCGGTCACTTCGACCCTCCACCAAAAGCTAAAGTTCGTCAAGAACGATCAACTTGTCACGGTTTGTGGGGAACAAGCCTTGCTTGTGAGTAACCTATCATCATCTGCTTGTGTAGAACCCGAGGAGGTTATTGGAACTCAGTTCCAAGCACTATCGGTGAGCAAGAACGATCAATCCGAAGAAGGAACTTCGATTTCTTCATACAAAGATGCTATCAAAGCGGTCGAGAGTACCGATACAACCGGATGGGGACGGCTTGTCATTCCTATTGATAATAAAACAAAGAAGGGTCTTGGTTTTTCTGCAACCTGTACCCAGACAGCCGCCAACGATGAAAGTCTTCATCCCCTTCAAAACTTCTTCCAAAGTGGAGGTTTTCTTCACCCAGTGTCTCAGACAGTTCATGCTATCAATGAGGAAGATCCCTCTGACACGGATGAAGAATGGAAGTCCTACCTTAACAAGGACGCCTATATGTCTCAGGAAGAGGTGCTTATGCCTTTTTACTTTCCTACAGAAAGTCCGAGATTTATACCAAGATCAGATGTCGAAATGATCTACTGGGATTGTGATCCAGAGGATGCCGTGCTCCGCCAAATTCATTAGAGGAAGACACTCTGATGAAAGACAACTTTGACCGCAATTACTATGGCTTGATGGATGGTCTGCCAATGTGGCAGCCTTACCCAGGAAACTTGGGGAAAGAAAGTCAGTCGAGTAACGAAAATCAGCTGACCGTCATTGAACAGAATACCTGTGTCCCCGCCATGTCATGGGATCAACACTCAGGTCATTCAGAGACTACTCAACATGAAGATGAACTCGCAACATTCGCAGGACTTGAATTCATCAACTATACTTTTCCTGAGGTCAACGTCATCGAGAGAGATGACTCCTCCAGTTCCAAAGAAGTTTGGGACACTCTGGGAGAACCAAGTGGAAAATACGACTTTATGGTCAAGTACACCGCTCCCGAAAGCTCTCGTATCAGGCTCAAAGATATCCAGTCAACTGGATGGGGAGATACAGCTGAGAGCACAAATACTATGCGAAATGCAACAGAGGAATCCTCCTACGACAATTCTGCCTGGGAGACAGATTCCAATGATCCTGCTCCACCCGAAATCAGCGTCATTTCTGAGGACAAATCAAGGAAGGTGCCAGAATTTGTGATTCACCGAGGAGTTCGCCGCCAATGGGTTGCCGTCGAGGTTCCGAAGGTCGTTCGTCAATCAAAGTAATTGCCATCTTTAACCTTTCACCCTGCCCAGGTGAAACGGATGTTTTGATAGGGCTCGCTTTCTGTAAATTTCCCTTTTCGCTTTGCCCGAAGCAACAGAGTTTTGTTTTATAGGGCTGTAGTTTCAAGATTCGACTTGTTCATTAATAAAATAACGTCGTTCTGTAATTTCCGCATTAATTGTTGTTTTCTCTTTTTGCTTTTTCAGAAAATGGTAATCCTAAAAAACATTCAATCATAAAAACAAGCAGTAAAATCAAAACACTGCACACACTTGCATTTTCTCTATCTCTTCTAAACACGAATCATCACGTCATGCAGATTGCTTGTTTTATACCCAGTTGAAACATACGATCCGATGCCTTCTCCCAACTTTGAGTTCTCGGTATTCGAGGCTGAAGAAGAAAATGACAACGAAATTCCAGAAGAGATCTCCCGACTACTCAGACAAGAGGAAAGGTCCATTGAACCTCACAAAGAACCGTTGGAAACGGTAAACTTGGGTTCAGAAAAAGAGAGAAAAGAAATCAGGATCGGAGCATTGCTCAGTCCAACTGCCAGAGAGGGTTTGATAAAGCTTCTCAAAGAATTCCCCGATGTATTCGCTTGGTCCTATCAGGATATGCCAGGGTTGGATACCAGCATCGTGGAACATCATTTACCGCTAAGATCGGAATGTCCGCCAGTAAAGCAAAGGTTGAGACGGACTCACCCGGACATGGCCATCAAAATCAAAGAGGAGGTACAGAAACAGATCGACGCGGGTTTCCTCGCTACATCTGAATATCCTCAATGGTTAGCCAACATCGTACCCGTTCCCAAAAAGGATGGAAAGGTCAGAATGTGTGTTGATTACAGAGATCTAAACAAGGCAAGTCCAAAGGACGACTTTCCTTTACCACACATTGACATGCTGGTTGACAGCACAGCAAAGTTCAAAGTATTCTCCTTCATGGATGGATTCTCGGGCTATAATCAGATCAAAATGGCGCCGAAAGACATGGAGAAAACTTCGTTCATTACCCCATGGGGTACCTTTTGTTACAAGGTAATGCCGTTCGGTTTGAAGAATGTCGGGGCAACCTATCAAAGGGCCATGACTACTCTATTTCATGACATGATACACAAGGAAATCGAGGTATATGTCGATGATTTGATTGCAAAATTAAGAACAGAGGATGAGCACGTTGAACATCTATCGAAATTGTTCGAACGTCTAAGAAAATTTAAGCTCCGCTTGAATCCCAACAAGTGCACCTTCGATGTCCGTTCAGGGAAACTACTAGGGTTCATCGTCAACCAGAAAGGAATTGAAGTTGATCCTGACAAGGTCAAGGCCATTCAAGAAATGCCTTCTCCGAAAACTGAAAAACAAGTCAGAGGATTCCTGGGACGTTTGAACTACATCTCCAGGTTCATATTCCTTATGACCGCCACTTATGCGTCGATTTTCAAGTTTTTGAAAAAGAACCAGGATTGCGTTTGGTCAGAAGACTGCCAAATTGCCTTCGACAGTATCAAGGAATATCTGTTGAATCCTCCGATTCTATCACCTCCAGTGGAAGGAAGACCACTAATCATTTACCTCACAGTCCTAGAGGACTCAATGGGATGTGTACTTGGCCAACAAGATGAAACTAAAAGGAAAGAGTCTGCCATTTACTATCTAAGCAAGAAATTCACCGACTGCGAGACTCGGTACACAATGCTTGAGAAAACTTGTTGTGCTTTGGCTTGGGCAGCCAAACGTCTTCTCCAGTACATGATTCATCATACTACTTGGTTGGTCTCCGAAATGGATCCAATCAAGTACGTTTTCGAAAAACCTGCTCTCACAGGAAGGATTGCCCGTTGGCAGATGTTACTATCAGAATATGACATAGAGTACCATGCTTAGAAAGCCGTTAAAGGAAGTATTTTAGCCGATCATTTGGCTCATCAACCGATTGACGATCAAGAATCAATCGGGTTTGACTTCCTAGACAAAGATGTCATGTATCTAAAGATGAAAGATTGCGATGAACCGCTACCCAGTGAAGGGCCAGAACCAGGTTCCTAGTGGGGACTCATCTTTGACGGAGCAGTTAATCATTATGGAAACGGAATTGGGGCAATCATTGTTACCCCTCAGGGTATCCACATTCCTTTCACTGCCAGACTTACGTTCAAATGTACGAACAACGAGGCCGAATACGAAGCATGTATTATGGGTCTCGAAGAAGCGATTGATTTAAGGATCAAAAACTTGGACGTATACGGCGATTCAGCCTTGGTTATCAACCAGATAAAAGGAGATTGGAACACATACCAATCAGGATTGATTCCTTACAAAGACTATGCAAGAAGGTTGCTACCTTTCTTCAACAGAGTTGAGTTTCATCACATCCCTCGTGATGAGAATCACATGGCTGATGCATTAGCCACTCTCTCTTCCATAATTAGTGTAGGTCGATGGAATGACATACCTAAGATCGACATAATGCGCCTTGAACGGCCCGCTTACATCTTCGCGATTGAAGCAGTCATAGACGACAGACCTTGGTATCACGATATCAAATGCTTCCTTCAGAAACAAGAGTACCCATCTGGGGCACTCAGAAAAGACAGGAAAACCCTCAGAAGATTGGCTGGAAACTTCTTCCTGAGCGGTGACACTCTTTATAAGAGAAATTTTGACATGGTCTTGCTTCGATGTGTCGACAGACCAGAAGCAGACATGCTCATGAAAGAAATTCATGAAGGATCCTTTGGCACTCATGCCAACGGACACACAATGGCGAGAAAAATTCTCAGGGCCGGGTATTATTGGTTGACCATGGAATCCGACTGCTACAAGTACATGAGGAGGTGTCACAAGTGTCAGATATACTCCGACAAAATTCATGTACCGCCATCACATCTCAAAGTTTTTTCTTTCCCGTGGCCTTTTTCCATATGGGGAATCAACATGATTGGTATGATTGAGCCCAAGGCTTCAAACGGACATCGGTTCATCCTTGTAGCCATTGACTATTTCACCAAGTGGGTCGAAGCAGTGTCATTCGCCAATGTAACCCGACAAGTGGTGGTCCGATTTATCAAAAACAATATCATCTGCCGTTATGGTGTTCCAAGTGAGATCATTACTGATAATGGATCCAACTTGAACAACAAGATGATGAAAGAGTTGTGTGAAGAGTTCAAGATTGAACACCATAACTCGTCTCCCTATCGACCCAAGATGAACGGAGCGGTAGAAGCAGCTAACAAGAACATCAAGAAGATCGTTCAGAAGATGGTTGTAACCTATAAAGATTGGCACGAGATGCTACCCTTTGCTCTTCACGGTTATCGTACATCTGTCCGCACTTCAACAGGGGCTACCCCTTTCTCTCTAATATATGGCATGGAGGCAGTGCTTCCCATAGAAGTAGAGATCCCATCAATCCGGGTATTGATGGAAGCTCAACTCATCGAAGCTGAATGGTGTCAAAGTCGACACGACGAACTGAACCTGATCGAAGAGAAGAGAATCACGGCACTATGCCATGGTCATTTGTATCAACAGAGAATGAAGAGGGCGTTCGACAAAAAGGTCCGACCTCGTGTCTTCAGAAAAGGAGACCTCGTGCTCAAGAAGATACAATCATTTCTCTCTGACTCTCGCGGCAAATGGACCCCGAATTATGATGGCCCATATGTGGTCACGAAAGCTTTCTCAGGCGGCGCCTTGAGACTTGCAACCATGGACGGAGAGGAATTCGCCTACCCCACGAATGTTGATGTAGTCAAGAAATACTTCGCCTAAACTAAAAAAAAAAAACGTCTCGGTGGATTGAAAACCCGAAAGGGCGGTCCAGGCAAAAGTTAGAGACATGAAAGAAAAAATCATCCCGATGGATTGGAAATCTCATAGTACAATCTAGGCAAAAGTTAGGGATAATGGCAAGTAACTATGTTCAACAGAGGCAAGTCCCTCAGCAGCAGTTACACCATCATCTATCGGAGGAAATCTCCAGTCAAAGGTCATCTTCGACGGAAGCTCAGGATGCCCCGAATTCAAAGTTGATAGAAGGATAGTGGTCGTTATGTTTCAACGTAGCCCTTTTCCCTGTAAATTACCATTTTATAACTTTGTATATACTCTTTGGAATCACGCGTTTGGCTGATCTCCATCTTATCAATAAAATTTGAGCCTTTGTGCTTTTGTTTGTAATTCTTGCTTGTTTTAGCTTTACAGAACGACGTTGTTTAAACTTAATCAGCGATTCTTGAAATAAAACAAAAATGAATTTACTTGTTAAAATTTTTTCTGCTTTTAAATTAAAGATGGCATTTCTTTTGACTGTTGAACATCAGAAAAACATCGATTGCTTCTCCCGAAGTAAGCGGACTTCAAAGTGCAGAATTAAAGTACTCCTTCTAAGCCAGTATGCCTGAATGAAGGGATCAACTGTGTCAGAGACATTGTTTCATCTAACATCCTCGGCCGAGTTCTCATCTCCTAAGCCCGATCAACATAGCTCCCCGCGTGGACTATCTCTCCTAAGCAAGGTGGAATTGCTATTTTGAATCAACGGTACTTCTTCGCCCCGCGATGGCCGAGTATCCAATTGTGTTCATCCATTAGTCTGTATGTCGCGTCTGTTTTGTCAGCCTATACATACATACTTCATGCATTTTTTATTTGCATTCACATTTCATATTGCATCACTATCACTTGAGTCGGTCTTGTCCCCTAGTGGTGGAACTCCTCTCAATCGAGTTGTCAGTTCTTGCCTCGTCAGGAAATACTGTGTCTGAACAACCTCGCTTCCAGTTTAATTCTGGAAAGAAGTTGGCCCTTGGCCACTTTGATAACTTGAACCTCTGAATGACCAGAGAAACCTTCAACGGATGTCACTCTTCGCCATTGAAGATGATATCCTTGCTTTCCCGGATTAAGGAAAATCCACAGAGAAAGCCTCGTGATCAGAGATTCGGCAGCACGCCAGTTTTGCTCCGAAAAACCGTTGATAAAAAGGTCATCGACACCTCAAAATTGGACCCCATCATATGGCGTTTCTCCGGGAAGATCCCGAGAAAAGTATGATGAAAGATCCCAAACGAAAGCAGTCCCTCAAGAGACTCGCTTTCCCCAGTAGAAACAGATGGCGTCTCCAACAAAGAAATTTGTACACCTCTACAACTCAGACGAATGGGTTCCCCAGCAAGTCTGACATCAAAACTTTTTCCACTCAAATGGCATCTCCCCAGGAAAATTCGGCGAGAAGTTTGAAGGAAAACCGCTACGAATAGCGTCCCTTGTCAGTAAAGTTTATTGACAAAAGAAACTAAGACCAGTTCCTTGGTAGGAAACCAGGATCGAGGGGAAGTTTAAATCAGAAACTAAGACCAGTTCCTTGGTAGGAAACCAGGGTCGAGGGGAAGTTTAAATCAGAAACTAAGACCAGTTCCTTGGTAGGAACCCAGGATCAAGGGGAAGTTTGTTTCCACAACTGAGACCAGTTCCTTGGTAGGAAACCAAGATCGAGGGGAAGTTTATTTCAAAAGAAACTGAGACCAGTTCCTTGGCTGAAAACCAGGATCGAGGGGAAGTTTATTTCAAAAGAAACTGAGACCAGTTCCTTGGCTGAAAACCAGGATCGAGGGGAAGTTTACCTTTTCTAAGCATCATTGCTTAGTTAAAGAAGATGAATGCGTAAGCTACCATTCATAACCACCATCAAAATTTCGGATATTCTGATATTTAATCCTCTTGCACCCCGAATGCCCGAACACCTTCGTCATTCATACCTTCGGGTCCAAGAAGATTAAATAGGGGCATCTGTAATACCCCAAATTTTGACCACTTAGATTTCCCATCATTGTGAAAATCATCATCACAATATGGATGAACCTTTATGCTTCATCAGTATCCCCAAAGATGGGTGAGCATCCAATACAATCAAAATTAGGGTTTCAAGCCCTCTCTGAGTGCTTAGACAAAGGATCAATCAAGAAATGACATGATCTTCAACTTGTCTAATCTCTCAAACATCCACAATGGATCAAAAAGGACTCCCACTTCAAGGATTAAGCACAAGGATGCTCCCTTCTAGGTGGATCAAGTCTCAAGATCGACAGTGTCACCAAATTAAGGTTTTGGGCGACCAGGGCCTCCAGATGGAATTTTTCATCTGGGCACAAGGCAATGATCCAAAACATGACCTAATATGCTTCATGGAACCTCATGAACCCATGCATCAAGTCAATTTTGCCTCAGGGGATGCATTCATCAAAAATCAGGAATTAGGGTTTCTTGACCTAATACACCCCTAAGTTGACTTTTGGGACAAACCATGAGCCAAGACCTCAAGAGATGATTTGAGGGTCTCTAATACACCATATTGATCCATTTGGAACAATGGATTGATCCAAGAAGCTTGAGCAACAAGTTTCATTTTCATCTGCACCACAATTAGGGTTTTAAGGGAAAAGTCAACTGTAACTTTGACTTTTGACCAGGACATGCTCCCAAACCCTAATACATGATTAAATATACCCTATGACACCCATGGAACATGTCCATCAAGTTTTATTTAGGTCAAGGACATGATTTCCTGAAGAATTGCACAGTTTCGAATTCATCTGATAAAAAGTCAACTGTGCACAAAAGTCAACTTTGACTTTTTGAGATTTTTCACCAAAATGGATTTTTAACCCTAAAATGATGTTAATGTATAATTTGAATCATCATTCATCAAGAAAAATCAAGAAAAGTGAGATAACTTGTAAAAGGGGTAACCATAAAACTTAGAAAATTTTCTAAGTTAAAATTGAAGTGGCAAAGGTACCAACTTTGAAGGACCATAACTCCTAAACCACATGGCCATTTTTTCTCATCCAAAGATGTATTTGTAGCCCTCACTATCACCTACAAAAACTTCAACTACAAGTCATTCCAATTCATTAAGGATTTTGAGTTATGGAGTGATCAAAGTGGCTGAAAAGTGAAAAAGTCACTTTTTCCAACACTTAGTGAAATTTTCACTAAGTCAGAATTCTGCTTCACTTTTTTGCCAAATGTAGGGGGATTTTTCACTTGGAATCAAAATAGATCAAAACCAAACTTGTTCAAACAGTTGTTGTATCATGTTAGAGCTTTCCAAAATGGCCAAGAACATTGCCAAATTCAACCTACATCATGAGATACAACATTGGCAAGTTGCCTTGCTGAAATCTGTCAAGGCAAGGCAGAATTTGCATTTTGGCTCGATTTTCCAAAATCAGCCAATTGCAATTGCTCCAATCCACTTGGACACCTCAGAGGATTGAATCCAAAGGGGACAATCACTGAGCCAAGCCTCCAAGGTCCAAGGAACAAAGAATAGCATGTTGAACCTAGAATGGCCAAAATAGGGACAAGACTTCAAATTTGGAATGAGGCATTCAATGGAACCATCAAGGTGGCATGGACTGAGCCATTCTCATCTGAAATCAGTCAAGACTTATCCAAGACCAAGGGGACCAAAGCTCTGTGCCCTAACCTCTAGTCAATGGCTAGAGGAGACTTTCATTTCCATTGGCCAACATTGAGGGAACCTACTTACCAGCTGCCATGTACTATTCCTTGCAAAACAAACTTGCTCTACTATAAATAGAGCTCAATTGTGGTCAGTTTAAGTACACCAAAGCCATCTAACAGATGCTTTCCTCAAAATCTCTTTCTCTTGGCAAAAATGCCTTTCTTAGCAAGGTAGCTATCGGGTTTTGAGTTTGAGAGCAATTCTGCACAAACCAATCACTCACACACCTCACATACATCACATATGAGCTGATCAAACACTCACATAACATCTGAAACATCAATTTCACAAAATCACTTGCCATCCACACAAGTTTGAAGTGAAGTTGCAGCTGAGATGCCATAAACTGATCCAGTCCATTTCAATTCAATCCAAGTGTTCAAACACACTCCATATGGTGTAGGGAAGCTGTCCAGATCATCACAACTTGTCTGTAACACCTCCAACTCAAAATCACATCTGCTCTTGTTGTCACGACTTGAAGGTAAGCCTAAACTTGGGCATCTCTCAATCTATGCATATTTCCTCGCACAATAATTTGGCCATATGTTCATAATCATGCATGGAATGTTTTCCCTCAATTAATTGCATTGTTTGAATCGTGTATCAAAAATCCTAGCCTTCATGCAGAAATTAGGGTTCTTGAGGTCTCTTCGTGATTTCTTGTTGTGTGTTTAATTTAAATGAAATTAAAGTACATAGACATGATCGTGAGGTTGAGGCGAGCATAATGATATGTGGATTGCATGTTATAATCAAGTATTCAGTGAGATTGGATAGGAAATGCAAATCAGCCAAACCCAGAAAACGCGCGTGTTCTTGCTTGTGTTATTGGCGCCATTTTCAGATTTTCAAATATTTGAATTTTGTGATTTTGTTTAATTGATTCAAAAATTAATTTCTCTCTGAGTTTTAATGATTTTGAGTTGATTCTTTTTTTAATAATTCGCAAAAATGTTAAAATATTTTATTTTATCAAAAAATCCCAAAAATATTATTTATTTCACATAATTGATATTTTTGTAAAGAATTAATATTTTTATTGTTTTTGGCATTTTAAATATTTTTTCTACATTGATTTTGCAACTTTTAATGCTTTCTAATTATTTTGTAGGTCAATACTTAATTTTTTAAGCATTAATCCAAGATCACAATTTGTTTTCCATCTGTTAAACAATTTTTGATCATTTTAATTGAATTTTTATTCAATTAAATACATTTTGAAAACAAATTAGGGTTTTGGATTAATTCAACTCTCATAAATCATTTTCAAAACACTTTGGGCCTCTATTAGAGTGTAAGACCCAATCCTTTTTTTGACCAAATCATCTTTGGGCCTCACTTATTGTATAAGTCCCGATACCGTCAAAAAAACAAACGGCGCGATCGTCGCCTTTTCAAAAATCATTTGGGTCTCTCCTCGAGCTATAAGACCCATTCAAAAACACTTTGGGCCTCTATTAGAGTGTAAGATCCAACCCCCTTTTAACCAAAACATTTTGGGCCTCACTTATTGTATAAGTCCCTCTGCGTTAAAAGAAAACCTCAGCGTGATCGCCATTTTTAAAAGAAAAATCATTTGGGCCTACCGTCGTGTTATAAGCCCCACTCTTTTTCTTTAAACCTTTTTGGGCCTCTTGAGAGAGTGTAAGACCCATCCCTTTGTACAAAAAACAATTTTAGGGCCACAGTCACTTGTATAAGTCCCTCTGTACAAATTTAAACAGTGCGCTCACTGATAAAACCCTGGGCCTCTCCTTGAACTGTAAGCCCCAAATCTTTCTTTTTCAAAGCACTTTCTCCTTTGATTTTGAATATGCTGTTGTTTTTTTCTTTCTTTGTTGAACAACTAACCAAACAGCATGGAAGCACTCCAACTGAGTAAGTGGTTATCGCTTTCGTTTACTGCTTTCATATTATAAACTATATTGTGGGGCTGCTCACTGTAAGTCTCCTTTCATAAACTCATATCTACTGTGTAATAAATAGTATAGATATTTCGAGTTTCCCCGACAACTACGTCTAGAACTAAGTGACGCCGTTTCATTTATTTGTAGAAATAGACGCCTAGATCCCCAATAGGAGCACCAGATACAGTCTTCTCTTCGGCTGTCCTCCTTAGGAATCGTCAAGAAATTCTATCCCCCAGAGATGAATTATTCTCGGTGAAACTTCTCTTGAATTTCTTCAAACCGCCGAATGGTTCGGACTCTCTCTAAAAGTTAAAGTCACTGGATAGTAAACCTCGCACGTTTACCAGTGGTTTTAACTCTAAAAGAGTTTTCCTGAACTTTTCTTTGGTTTGGGACCCACGGGCTTCTTAAAAGCATCGGCCTCCTCTTGGGCATCGTACAAGGACCCACAGGCTTCCTATAAGCAACCCCGTCTCCTCTTGGGCATTATTCAAGGACCCTACGGCTTCTTAGAAGTATTCAGAGCCTCCTCTTAGGCTTCGTATAACGATCTCTTCCTCCGGGAATGATAGCCTCCTCTTGGGCTTCATACAAGGACCCGTCGGCTTCTTAAAAGATTCCAGCCTCCTCGTGGGCTTCGTACAAATTGTCCCGACGACCTCCTAGAGGTATAGGAACAGAACTTAGTCATCCTCATAGAACAGTCCTTTCATAGAGTCTACTACTGTTTCTAGAAGCATAGTACCAAAGAAAAAACTCTAGACTTGGACAGTCTAACTTCCTTGAGTCTCAAAGACATTCTCAAGCACCCTTCGTTAAATAGGAAGGAAATCCGCAGATTCGGATAGTCTCAATACCCTTTGGATTTCCCGTTTCCTCAAAGAAAAGGAAATATCCCTGATCCTCAAATTAAATCCCTGTGTACAGTGTTACTCATATAAGAACTGATTTTCTCTTTTAAATCAGTATATTGGATATGTCACTCAACTGAAACAGTTACAATAGCCTCCATCTCGGGCTTCGTACGAGATACCAAAATTCTCCCCAGTGGAGTCAAAACAGCCTTTTAGCCTCTCTCTCAGGCTTTGTATGAGACACAAAAGATTCCCTCGTTGAGTCAATCACCCTTTTTTTTGCCTCCATCTCGGGCCTCGTACGAGATATAAATCCTTTAAGCAAGAGTTGAACTCTTTGCTAGCCTCCTCTTAGGCTTTGTATAACGATATGCCCCACTGGGTCAAAAACCTTTAGTCTCTCTCTCTCGGGCTTTGTACGAGACACAAAATAGCCTCCTCTTAGGCTTTGTATAATGATTTTCCTAGCGGAAATTAGCCTCCTCTTAGGCTTTGTATAAGAAAACCACTGGTTAATCCAATTAACCTTTTAGCATCAAAGTTGTGCCTCGTTCACAGTATACAAACATCAACAACTCCTTTCCCTTCATCTAATCGCTATAAGCGGCAAGCCTCTGGATCATCTATATCCATGCCACTGTCCCTCTTTTAGCATGAGAAATTCCTAAGGAAAGATGACATTGCTCTACACTGAGTTAAAGTCTTCTCCTTCAGGTTAAAACCCTTTCTTCGGAAATTATGGCATTGCTCGGATCCGCGTATCCCAGTTAAAGTAATTCTCCTCCTCCCCCTCTTTAGAGATGACAAATTCTCTCTAAAGTCGAGGTCTTTCAGCTTCACGTCTTGGGCTTTGAACAAGACACAAATAAACCTTTTAGCTTCACATCTTGGGCTTTGAACAAGATACAAATCACCTTTCGCTTCACGTCTTGGGCTTTGAACAAGACACCAAAACACCATTTCCTCCCATAGAATAGGAGGAACTACGAACGCTCTGATTTCCCTGTTTCGGTAAACGGGAATATGTAGGCATAAGATCGAAAGAAAAGATCTTAACGAGCGCAATCAACAAAAAACCCAAATCCCATATCTCCATCAATTAAAAGCAGTATTTCGAAAACATCAGTCCTAATCCTTGTTCCCCGCCAGAAACCTTTTGCCCAAGCCCTAGAAAGAAAGAACCTGTATTGGCGAAATACGAATAACCAGTACAAAAGCCCCCCCACATTGATAGCATCCGTAACCTAACAGACCGCTGTTTAAACTCAGTATGCAAATCCGAGTTAATTGGAGACATCTATTTCCCTTCCTTATTCAGCTCACAATAGGATAAAAAATGAATCGACCTGTAGTTTTAAGCTCAACCGCAGAGAGCGACCAGCGCTTAAGAACCGCGTCCAAAATCGCTCGCTACACATCTCAGCTGAGATAGACTTGAAGCTCTCTTACAACCTGTTCAGCTCGCCAGTTGGGCATGTCTCTTCGTTCAAGACCAAGGAAGCCGCGCAAACCCACATCACCGCGGACACATCCTCCACCAACGCCCCTCGCCAAAAAGCCCTGTCGACACCCAAGATGGTCTGAATTTTGGGTGCACCAACGCACAGGAAGTTGTTCCCCGTAAAGAAGTCCGGCCTCGAGTGACAAGGCAGGAGCACAAATTTCACTGCGGGAGGGCTATCATTCTCAGTGAGATCGACATCCACATGCTGGGTGAGTCGCTGTCTCTTCGGTGACCCCTGACTGTCAGGAGACTGACTGCCTTGAGGAGAGTGGGAAGAACCCCTGGGCGCTAGAGTGGGGACGGGATGCTCCGTACGGAGTTGCTCGACACGACCTTTCCCACTTTTCTTCGAAATGCGGGCAGCCGCCAGCTTCTTGATGGGCTCCTCCGCACACGACATCTTACTTGTAGAAAAAAGAAAGAAATATGTCAGTAAATTGATCCCAGAACGGATAGAAAGAGTAAGTCGAGGAAGATTCCACCACCTAACAGATCCATGGCATCCTCATCAGAGAATGTCTCGAGGAGGGCCCTCGTATTGATCAACCGGAGTTTCGTTAGGACCTGTCCATCATCACCCCGGACAAATTTCCCGTCCGGTGTCACGAGCTTGGCTTTGTTATATCCGGCGACGAACTTGACTATCTCCTCGTACGCCAGACGGTCCCCTTCGCAAAGTCGCCCAAGGCCGATAATGTAGCTATTTGTGCCCCTCTAAAATGCTCCTCCGTCCAGAATAAGGGGAACCTTGGTTCGAGGGCTTCCTCCTGCTGCCCGTCCACTTCTCGGATGACCCGGCGATACACCGAATTTACGGCCTCGAGTGAAACCGGCCTCACGATGTAGTATCGGTACTTAAATTTGCGAATAGAGTCCATGTAGGTCTAGAACAGTTTTTTCACCTATTTGAAAGACACCCAGCCATGTCTTCCATCAGTTTCTTGTCGCTGCAGGTGGAAGATGCGGAAAAAGAGGGGCACAGTTGCCCCGATCTTGAGATATTTACAAACGACCTCAAAGGCGCGGATAAAGGCGAGGGAGTTGGGATGGAGTTGCGAGGGCGCCAGCCGCAGCCAAACAAACACTGATTGCTAAAAATCAGTGAAGGGAAGGCGTCACCCCGCCTCGTCGAACATAAATTCGTACAGGGGAAACCGCATCCCACGGTACGTCGAGCAAATACGGTGGTGCGCTTGAGGCCGAAACACCTTCCATGTCTTCGAGGAGCCCACCAACCAATACTCGACGGTGTAGAAGACGCCGTCCTCATCCCCTTCGATGAACTGGGAAATCATATTTAGAGGCTCGTCGCTGACCCACTCCTCGAGCGGCCGTTCTTGGACACTGTGGATCGGCGCCATCGGGGAGTCCGGTTGGTTGTCAACGTCTAGAGATCCCACGGCCACGACCAAGGCTTCCATTTACCTGAAAAGCATAAGGAAACGGTGAATTCGATGATCCATATCAAATTCACCCCTCCACTGCTGATCAAGTGAAAGGGCGAAGAAGGAGCATCCCCGGGACCATCCTCAGGTCGCCTGTACGCCACCCCGGGGAAAATTCGTCCCACAGCTCGGAATATTGGTGAGAGCCTTGAGTTATTCATCTCGGGACATTCTTCTTGTCCCCGGGGGATTCATCTCATCTCCCCGCGAGACTCAACAAAAACATAGAGAAATTCTGCCGTTTACGCCGGAAATTTCATGGTTTCCCCGAGAACTTCATCAGTTCACCGTAGGAACACCATATAAAACACCTTAAAGAGGGAAAAAGATCAAGAAACTCACTTGAAAAATGGCTGACGGAGTTCCGGCGCAGCGGTAGGTGGCGGAGAACGGCGGTGAAGACAGAAAAGGAAAAGAGAGAGAATCTGAGCAAGGGAGAGCGAAAAGTGAAAATGAGACGGGTTGACCACTATTTATAAAGCCCCTCACGGGACTCGAGGAGTTCCTAGGCACTCGATTACGCTACCCTAGACTAGCTGCCCTAAGTAATGATAGCGTGTGACACATGGCACACGCTTCCCCACGTGCGCCCTTTCGTTCTCCCACACGCGTCCTTTCACTATGTCTGGTGCTCGACTCCACAACTTCTCGTCTCCCTGCGGAGTCGTCCAGAAACGGCCTGTCAGACCCAAGCATACGTCAAGGTTTCTGCCCCATTTGACGTTCGTCACTCGTAGCATGAGCCCCTCAAAACCGAAGAGGTCCCCGCGACTGTCGTCGTCCCGGTCCCACGATCGAATCTGATATGTCCTCGATATGATTTCTGATCCTTAAGTCATTACTCCAACACCTAGGAGCAACGACTTGGGGGGCTCCTATTCTGGACTGGGCCAGAGCCTACCCTTCAGCCCAACCCACACGACCTGGGACGACCCAACAAGGCCCGTATGCAATACCTGCGTCGAGCACGTGCCAGCCTTCAGGTGTGTCGGGCACGTGCAGCAGAGACCGTCAAACAGAGATGTCAAGCCTCGCAGGGCACGTCTCTCCCCGACGCACAAGGGATCCTCCCCGCGAGGACATGTTCTCTTGTAACCTCTCACAACCGAAGGAATCGATCTGCCCACCTTCCGGAGATCTTGGGACCGTTACCCAAGGGCGAAGACCACGCGCTGGTCTTCACTACACCACGTAAGCCCTGGCAGTTACTTGGATTGGGCCCTGCAATCCAGCCTAGTGCAAGTAACCATTGGCCCCGCGCTAGGGCTCTCTATAAATACCCTCTCTCTTGAGAGGGTCAGGTTACTTCATATTCTAAACTCACCTACTTTCTGTACTTGCTTTTCTCTGACCTTTCCTGACTTGAGCGTCGAGGTACACCCCCCCCCCCCGGGCGCCGTCTCACCATCACCAGAGCTGAAGGTTTCACGACGCTGTTGGCCACTATCTAACTGTCTGATCCAGGTACGATCACATAATATTTACATTATTAGGTTTTTAATTAAGCATTTAATAAATATTTGAATTATTAGTTTAATTAAATTATTAGATCATTTTTATTAATTAGAGATGATTATTCTAAGGTATTTAATATGGTAATATAGGTTATGTTAATTAGTCAGATTATTTCCAATTTAATAACTCTTTTATTTTGTTAGGTACCTTGTCAACTTCAGGACCAGGTTAGTCAACTCAAAGCCCCAAAATCCCTCGGAAACCCTAACTTACGTAAAGGGAGAATCAGAAGTGAATCAAAATATTGACTAAATAAAATAATTAAATCTTTTCATTCACAACGCAGATACTCCGAACAACTTGATTTACAAGGGAAATCGGACCCAATACATTACAATAATCTGTAACAATTTGAAACCCAAAAAACCTAATCATATTAGATCAGCAATCATACAAAAGTTTCCTAAAATACATTAATATAATTAAGTTTAAACCTAAAAAATTAATCTATAAATAGCCTAAAAAGAATCGAAATGGGGGACGAAAAATCCTAAACCCTAAAAGATCTTTCTGCTACAAACCCAACAAAACACTAAAGCTCTAAACATCTTGATACTTAGGGTTCTTTGCCTTGAAGCCCTAAGTCATTAGAACTCGACCTCCAGACTTGACCAGTTGAAACTTGCAATAGAAGAAAAAGAGGTAGTCATAAGAGGTAGACCAAAGAAAAATAAAAGAAATCGAAGTTAAGGAATTCGTAACCTTTTATACTGGAGAACCTCTCCTCTCCTTAGGTTGGTGGCTTGCATTATTTAATGCTTGTTTGTTGTTGTCTGCCTTGCATATGTTATAGTTGTATGTTGATTTGAAATGGATGTTGATTGTGGTCGAATTGTAGGTTTAGGTTTTGTTTCTGATTAATTTTGCCTCAAGTAAGGTTGGATCTGCAATTTAGGGTTAAATGAAAGTTGGTCTGAGTATATTAGAAGGGGATCTTGTGAGTGAATTATTCAACTTCATTTTTTGAATGATGTCAAAACTAGGAGTATGACTTAGCGTTTTGTACATTGGGCGCTATCAACCTAAGTTTAGATGTGCATTGATCATTTTAGCCTTAGGATGCATACAAATGTTCTTGAAATGGTTTGAAAATCCTTACGCATGCCATGCACATCAAAAACCAAGTTGTATGTGTCAACACAGTCACACAGGCTGACGAATACGAGCTCAGGCCGACCTATAGAAGATTCTGCTTCAGTGCAGGCCGACACATAGATCTTACAGGCCGACCTCCATGCTCCAATATTGAAGCTTGTAGCTTCTGTCCACAGGTCACCTCATATAGATCGACCGGTAGGCAACACAAAACCTTCATAGGTCGACCTGAGACCTTGATAGGCTAACTTAATTGCTTTGACATGCCGACCTATACGATTTCCCATCTTAAACATTTCATTATTCCTCTAACTTATTGCATTCCTCTTGCTAATTTCTTCACATACCTATATATACTCATACATGCACCTTCTTTTAGCAAGGTACTAGTAAATTGCCTAAACGAAACCAGATTACAAAGCATTCCCATCATCTTCAACCTCTCTTCTATGCATACACACATTTGAACTACACATAATCGTTTTTCAATTGAGTGACCATCTAGATTAGGGTTGATAACGTCCAATTAGGTTGGTGTAACCGAGAATTTTGGGTTGGGATCTTTGTGTGTTTCAAATAAGAAAACCAAGGTGGGATTTTCTTCAAGATCGTTAGGATTTGAGTTTTTGGACAAGATCGCGTCAACACGGATTCGACCGAGTGAAGGCCATGGGACAATGTGGTTTCCTTGCAAGGGAGTAGCGCGAGACAGTGAATCGTGTTCAGGAATCTTGGGTTCAACAAGTGTGTGCTCGGGATAATCGGAGGATTGTAGTCGCATTTTTGGTGACTTGATAAAGCTTTGATCAAGGGTTTTGAGGTGGTTAAATTAACAACAAACCATAAGGTTTGTGGGGTTAGAGTTCTTCACCTCTTGTATAAACATTTTTGCAAAAATTAGGTTAACTGCAAGTATCTCAATTCGATTTTGGATTGAGGGCAGACGTACCCATAGCGAGGCTGATTGGGGAACTGCCTAAACAAATCTTTGTGTCACTATATTGCTTTATTTCTCTATTTCATTAATTGTTGTTCTTACAAATTATTGATATTGTTGTTGTTTCGGTTAATTCATTTGGAAAATATTTTCAACTATCTTTTAAACTGTTGTTGATATAATCATAATCACTTTGATTATGATTGGCTTTTACGATCAAGAAAACAAATTGAATTTCCAAACGTGATCGATCGCACACAAAGTGCTTGATAAATTGTCTTTGAGTATTTTTATTGCTTTGTGTTCATTGGAAATAAGCTTTACGAATAGTTTTGTTTTGATTGATCCGTGGATTAATCATCATTGAATAATTTGTGTTAATTATCATTCCATCGGTTTTCATTACACATATCCAAGCTTTTCCATAATAGGTTCGGTTAGACGATTCAATTTGGGTTGTTTCCGTTGTGCCATATATTTTTTTAAACAAATTTTTACCAATATTTTTTTGGTTTTAAATTTATGATCTATTCACCTCCCCTCTAGATCGAAGTCAATCGTCTGACAAGTGGCACCAAGAGCTCTGGTTGATTCCGTGCTTGAGATTTACTCTTTAGAAGAATGGCTATCAAATCTAAGGGAGTGTACAATAGAGCACCAATTTTCACCAGCGAAAATTATGGCTATTGGAAAGCTCTTATGGGTATTCACGTCAACTCCGTTGACAAAGGTATATGGGACACTATCCTAAATCGTCTAAATGAAATAACTATGACCAATGCGGAGGGTGTTACCGTACCTAAACCAGGAGCATACTAGGATGCTAATGATTGGAAAATGTGGTCACATGATTAGAAAACGAAAAAACATCTTCACATACGCTTTGGGTGTTGATGAGTTTTATTTCCTTTCTCATTGTGAGACCATGAAATCTATGTGGGGCACATTAGAGATTTCCCATGAGGAAACTAATGATGTCAAACAATCTAGGATCAACACATTAAATCAAGAGTTTGAGTTGTTCCGTATTGAGCATGGTGAAACCATTACGGATATACGAAAACGGTTCACACATCTCATAAATCGATTAAATACACTAGGTAATCCCGTTTTCGATGAACTTGCAACTAACAAAGTGTTGAGGTGTTTAAGAAGGGAATGGCAGCCCAATGTCACCGCCATTGAGGAGGAAAATGATCTTAAGTCGCTTGATCTCACGACTGTGTTTGGTAAGTTGGAAGAGCATGAGGAAGAGCTCACTTTCTTAGCAAAATACAAGAAAGAATGTGAAAAGAAAGTGAATAAAGAGAAAGGGAAAGAAAAAGAAGAAGGGAAGAAGTCCATAGCTCTAAAGAATTCTAGTTCACTTCCTTCTCATAATGAGCAAAAGGATTGTAATCTAAAGATGACAACGAATCCGACAAAGAAGATATGGGATTTTTTTTATAGAGATTCAATAAACACATGTTGAAACATCGTAACAAATATCCCAACAAATACCATGAAAAATCAAGAAGGTTATCAAGTTCCTCAAAATAAGATGAGAACAAAAAGGGGGAGTTTTGAAGTACGTGTTACAACTGTGGTAAACCCGGTCATTTTAAGCCAGGTTGGGAAGGGGCCGTCAAAATCATCTATAAAATCTAGTAGAGCTTATGTCACTTGGGAGAGCGAAAGTGATTCATCAACTGATGATAGCGCTACTTCAAGTGATGAATTGGCCAAGCTTTGTTATATGGCAAACAACAGAAAGAAAAGGGTTGTAAGTAAATCTAAACTTCAAGCTTCTCATAATTTAGCTTTTTCTCAACTTCAAAAATCTTTTGAAAATCTACAAAGAAAAACTGTAGATGTTTTCAAAAGATTAGCTTAAAATAAATGAATTATTTCTCACTTAGAAGCTAATATTTTAGAAAATGAAAAAAAATGGAAGCACTAAGGAAATCTATGTTAGATATTCTAAAAAAACTCAATATGAGGATCCCAAATCTTTGTGGTTTAGTTGTGAAACTTGTCACATTTGGAAAAAGGAGTCAAGGACTCTTAAAGTTAAATTAGATAAGGCTTTGCAACCTAAGGTTACTTTTGCTATAGATAGTTCCAAATATGACTTACCATCTCATAATCCTCATCGAAGGTATAATTATATTAAAAAGGAACCAAATAAAAAAAAGATTGTCTTCTCTTAACTTGTATTGTCACTATAGTTGCAAAAAGGGTCACACCATTTCTAAGTGCAAATTTAGGAAACTTTTTGTTCCTAATGGTGTCTTTCAATGGATGCCTAGATGCAAACAAAGTTTTACTAATCCCCAAGGACCCAATGAAGATTGGGTACTTAGCACTAGTTATTAATCATGCAGGAAAAATATCTTGACTCTATGAAGAGAGTATGGGATCTCATTTGTGGTGTATCAAGGTACAACACGGTGGCGTATCCTTATTGTTTTGATCTATGTGACTAACAAGGAAGATTGTGTTACCAATAAGGTTAACTCGTAGTGTTTTCTATAAGTGGTAAAATTGTGTGAATGAATAATAATGTTCTATCCGAGAAGTGTCGGAAAGGTATTATGTTCAATAATGTAGGTTTATCTTTAAGAAGACATACTCAAGTGCATCAAATTGGGAGTGATCAACCTAAGATGATGAAATGTGAGGAAGAGTAAGATAATCATCATGATTGAACAAGATTGAGAGCCCAACATCAAGAATAATCATCAAGTCAATCACTTATTGGATACATTATTGGTCACAATTTCAAATACTTGTACAAGAAGAAATATGGTAAGAGCGTTTTAGTCTCAATTGTGTTTTGTGGCATGTGTTGCATTTATTTTAACTTTTGTTTTAAAGTTATTCGTGGAATGCAAGTACATCCTCGGTCAAGTGTACGGTGAGGTAATATCGTTTCAATCCTTTTTCTTGTTACGTATGTATGTATTTATTTTACTTGTTTATTTCTTAAAGGTATGTGATGAACTATGTGTGTTACTTCCAAAAATTTAAATGTGACCATTGTGTGTTGCATCATACATGTTTATAGCAACTACACATAAGTTTCATCGCATTTCATCTATATCTTGAACCAATTCATGCATGAATCCTTACATGATTGTATGATTCAAGCAAATAAACCATAAAAAGCTATCATATGAATGTGTTTCTCATCAAGTTAGTGTGCATGAGTCAAATTGAGTCATCATTGGTCTCTAAAAATCTATTTTAGTCATTTTTTTTGTGAAGTCTTCAGGTCGAGATGAAGTCGTACAGGTTGACCTATGTGAATTGAATTTAGCATTAATCCACTCTGGTACAGTACAGTTTGACCCAGTCTCGTATAGGTCGGCCTATACAAATCAAATTTTGCATTATTTCATACAACTTACAATATAGGTCAACACACATTCGTACATGTCTGCCTATGACAGAAATGGACAAATTATTGCATATTTGATCAGAATTATTCATCTTCCTGCATTCATGGTTGATTCTTGAACTTGTTTCAATTGCTATTCAACTTCCAGTCAACCATTGCAACTCCTTTTTAGGGTCCTTAACTCTCCACTATTGATATTCAATTCACTCCATTAAATCATTCAACCTTTCATTTTCTTGAAACCATAGTTTTCTACATTCCTCATTCTCTATAAATTTTCATCGTTTCACTTCATTTTCCAAACATCACATCACTCTCAATTATTCTAAGCACATCAAAATGGCTCCCAAAATTACTAGAAACAAAAGTGATACGGGAAAGGCTGATACATCTTCAACCGTTTCAGAAAATGTGTTGTCTCTGGTCTCGAGCAATTGTGTGGCAGAATTAGAAGAAAAGTTTATGCACTTCCTTGTCATGAAGCAACACGTGTGGAAACCTGCAGTACTTGGATGTCTGGAAATTCCTGAAGTTGTTTGAATTGTCGAACACCAGCAGATAAACTATTTTCTACAGTTGGCGCAAGACTACAACGAAGACCTTGTTTGAGTGTTTTATTCCTGAATGCATGAACAAAACATATATGCTTTCAAACTCACTTTTGGCAACAAGTTTTATGAGGTTACTGAGGACATTTGGAAGGGGCATTTTGATATCACTATTTGTGATCCTGATGCTAAGGATGAACCTGATTCGTTGGTAACAGATGTTCATATTCATAGGGATTTCGAGTGGAATACTCCTCTTAATGAGATGCTCAAAGTCCCTAGGCCATAGGAATGTCATGAAGCTATAGCAATCAGTCAACTCAAGATGGTTCCAAGGATTCTCTTATGGTTAGTGTCATATATTTTATGCCCAAAGAAAGGAGGGTACTCAAGAGTACACAGTGCTTATCTCCCGAATGTTCACCATCAAGGAATGTAATAAAGGTACATCCTTCTGCTACACATATATGATCTAAAAAATTCTCAACTTCTTCAACATCGGTGTGCCAAACCAAGTACTTATGTCGCGTGGCCCAGTTCGAGAATTCTCCCAACGTACCTTGATAAATATGGGTTACTTCTGGGATGAAGAACATCAAGCGTATTACCTCAGGTTGGGAAAACATGGACGGAAGGTGTACAACTTTAATGAGCATACATAATTTGCTGACTCCACTACTAAGCAACAAGTTGGGTATGATGAACTTATGCAAGATGTGGAACGTGTAGCTATTTAGAGGAATAATGATGCTCATGAAGATCAATCCTCCATCACTTTGCTTCTTCAAAATTTACTGATCAAGCAAGATGCTTAAATGGCACATCTTCGCAATATGCAAGAATATATGAAGACCCAAGATGCAAACTTTGAGGATTTTGCATCTTTTTTCATAGACAAACTGGTCTCTTTGAAGGATGAAATGGATACAAATACAACCTCTACCGTTGCTAGGGTTAATCATATGATTGCAACCCAAAATTAAGATCACCATCACTACACACAATTCTATTAGGAAATGTGTGACTTCTTGGTCCATCTGTTCGGAAGCGATTGAAGGTGAGAAAAATACACAAGAAGGTGAGGTTGAATTGTGTTTTGAAAAAGTTAGATTTACTTCTGAACCAGAGTTCAGATTCTAAAATTGAATTCAGAATCTGATAAGGTGCAACGGAAATAAAGGCAGAAGTAAAGTAAAATAGCAAAGAACATACAGTAGTTATCCTGGTTCCTCTCCCAACTGAGAGTACTCCAGACCCTTTTCCATGCAATAGATTTTCCACTAAAATCAACCGGATTACACTTGCTTATACACACTAGTATAAGACTTTTATTTTTGCTCAGACCACTTGTCCAAGACTTCCCTTGCTTAGAGCTCGTGTCTAAGACTTCACTTTTCTCAATCAGCTCCTGACTGAGACTTCTCTTGCTTAGACCACCTGCCTAAGACTTCACCTTGCTTAGAGCTTGTGTCTAAGACTTTTACCTTGCTTAGAGCTCGTGTCTAAGACTTTTACTTTGCTTAGAGCTCGTGTCTAAGACTTTTACCTTTCTTAGAGCTCGTGTTTAAGAATTTAATCTAAATAGCTAGTTTAGAGAAGGAATAACTTACAAAAGAAAAACACTTGATAAAATATCAGAGGTGTTCAAATAAAACAACACACTATTACAAAGATTCTTAATCAACGCGAGAGTAAGAACTCTTAACAGACCCAACTTTTATGAAAGTAGTGTATGTATGTCTTAGTTGTATTTGCAGCGTTATTTCTTGGTTGATCTTCAAATCTTCAGCTCCTTTTTATAGCCAAGGAAAATAAAGACGTTGGAGATCTTCTACGGCTACAAACAAAACCAAATCTTCTAGTACATCTTCTTTTCCAATGAAGCAAGTGTTGGGAGTTTCAGTCACAAGAGTATAAATGAAACAAGGCCTTTGTCCAGAAGATACAACTCTGATTCAAGTACAACACAACATGTAGAAGACAATATCAATAAATCTTGAGTCCCGTGTTAGCAAAACTTATATGACATTACTCAGCATCAGAGGCAGCATAGCACGCTTCTGAGTTGGAGTGTACTAGAAACAACTTTTCTGATCAGATGTCCTTGAAAGAGTGTGACCAGAAGCGAACCAAAGCCATTTCAGTGTCAGAACTAGTTCCATCATGTAAATATAATTCTGCATACACGAACTGGCTAGTTAGAGATCCTAATTGTTTTTTCAAATACTTTGTTATCATCAAAACCTTGGAGGATTCATGGCATGAACCAAACTTATTTCAACAGCGATGGTCATGGTTGGTTCCGTGGAGTGAGGCTTGGAGGTCGTGGAAGATAGTGATGTAAATAGTTTGAGTCATCTTTATCGTGTGTCTTAGGATTCTTTTCTTTTTGGTCATGCATTCTGTTTTTCGTTTATGTTTCCATGCATTTTCATTTAGTTTATTTTGATGTTTTGCTACTTTGGTTTATGAAATGATGCAATGCTTGTATTATGATTAATAAAAATTAAAAAATATGAGTATTGTGGTGTGATTTATTAAGCTTGTGTTATTTACATATATGTTTTATGTGAGTGTACCTCTTATTCTTTACAATTGCCTATGTGTAATGTAGATTATATGTGAACTGTGCATTTATGTGATGCTTCTAACAAATTACTTCTTTTTCTCTTTTTGATGTTGACAAAGGGGGGGGGGAGATTATGAAGATGATAATGCACAACTTCAGGGGGAGTTATTGAGGATTATGCACAACTTCAGGGGGATTATGCACAACATCTGGGGGTTACCAAAGAAAAACACAATTGGTTATAAGATTCAAGTTTTGGCATCATAAAAAAAGGGGAGTATGTGAGTGCATTCTTCAAAATAGCCATGTTTTGAATTATTTCAAAACTAGGAGTATGACTTAGCGTTTTGTATATTGGGCGGTATCAACCAAATTTTAGATGTGCGTTGATCATTTTAGCCTTAGGATGCATACAAATGTTCTTGAAATGGTTTATAAAGCCTTAGACATGCCATACACATCAATAACCAAGTTTTATGTGTCAACACAGTCACATAGGCTGACCTATAGAAGCTTTTGCTTCAGTACAGGCTGACACATAGATCTTACAGGCCGACCTCCATGCTCCAATATTGAAGCTTGTAGATTCTGTCCACATGTCTCCTCACATAGGTCGACCTGTAGGAGAAACATAAGGAGATTGAGTGTTATGTAGATGATATGATTGCCAAGTCTCGAACAGAAGAAGAACATCCAGTCAACTTGAAGAAACTGTTTGAGAGGTGAGAAATTTTTTACTAAGGCTGAATCCGAACAAGTGCACTTTTGGAGTGCGGTCCGGTAAATTTCTGGGTTTCATCGTAAGCGAAAAAGGAATTGAGGTTGATCCTGCCAAAATAAAAGCGATACAAGAAATGCCTGTACCAAGAACAGAGAAAGAAGTATGTGGTTTCCTGGGTAGATTGAACTACATTGCACGGTTCATATCTCACCTCACAGCCACTTGTGAACCAATATTTAAGCTGTTAAGAAAAGAACAAGCGGTCAGGTGGAATGACGATTGCCAAATGGCTTTCGAGAAAATAAAAGAATATTTGCAGAAACCTCCAATTCTCATGCCTCCAGTTCCAGGGAGACCTTTGATCATGTATTTGACTGTGATCGAAGGATCCATGGGTTGTGTTCTCGGTCAACATGACGAGATGGGTAAGAAGGAGCACGTCATCTATTACTTGAGCAAGAAATTTAATGATTGTGAATCACGATACTCAATGCTTGAAAGGACATGTTGTGCACTTGCATGGGCTGCTAAGCGATTGAGGCAATATATGCTCACTCATACAACCTTGTTAATTTCAAAAATGGACCCTGTCAAGTACACATTTGAGAAACCAGCATTGACCAGACGGGTTGCATGTTGGCAGATGGTGCTGACTGAATATGATATCAAGTATACTTCTCAGAAAGCCATCAAAGGAAGTATCCTGTCAGACTATCTTGCACAGCAGCCTATAGATGATTACCAACCCATGAAATTTGATTTCCCTGATGAGGACATCATGTTTCTCAAAGCCAATGACTGCGAGGAACCACTCCAGGAGGAGGGGCCAGACCCTGAATCCAAATGGAGTTTGATGTTTGATGGGGCCGTCAACATGAATGGGTGCGGAGTTGGAGCAGTTCTTATCACGCCAGAAGGTGTTCATATGCCCTTCACTGCCCGAGTAACTTTCGGATGCACCAACAATGAAGCGGAGTATGAAGCTTGTATAATGGGGATCGAGGAGGCGATTAATTTGCGAATTAAGACCCTCGATGTCTTCGGTGATTCAGCTTTGGTGATCAATCAGATTAATGGAGATTGGCACACTCATCAACCAAAATTGGTTCTTTACAGAGACTACGCGAGGAGGATATTGACTTTCTTTACAACAGTGAAGTTGTACCATATTCCTCGAGACGAGAATAAGTTTGTTGATGCCTTGGCCACATTGTCTTCTATGATCAAAGTGCAGAGGTGGAATCACGTACCCAAGATTGAGGTGTCTCGTCTTGACAAGCCTGCACATGTGTTTGCCGTTGACGCAGTGTCTGATGACAAGCCGTGGTTTTATGATATCAAATGCTTCTTGAAGAGTCAAGAGTACCCGCCTGGGGCATCTACCAACGATAAAAAGACTCTGAGGAGGTTGGCTGGTAGTTTCTTCCTGAATGAGGATGTGTTGTATAAACGAAACTTCGACATGGTTTTGCTCAGATGCGTGGATAAACACGAAGCAAACATGTTGATGCAAGAAGTGCATGAAGGCTCTTTTGGTACCCATGCCGGAGGACATGCAATGGCAAAGAAACTGTTGAGGTCGGGGTGTTATTGGATGACTATGGATGGAGACTGTTGTTCATTCGCCCGCAAATGTCACAAATGTCAGATTTATGTGGATAAAGTGCATGTACCTCCGAATCCGTTGAATGTCGTGTCTTCTCCTTGGCCTTTTGCAATGTGGGGCATTGATATGATAGGAAAGATCGAGCCAACTGCTTCCAACGGCCATCGCTTCATCTTGGTCGCTATTGATTACTTTACCAAATGGGTGGAAGCAGCGTCTTATGCTAATGTCACCAAGCAGGTGGTAACCCGATTTCTGAAGAGAGATATCATCTGTCGCTATGGAGTGCCCGAAAGAATCAATACTGATAATGGTTCTAATATCAACAATAAAATGATGGCAGAATTATGCCGGGACTTCAAAATTGAGCATCACAATTCTTCGCCGTATCGTCCAAAGATGAATGGCACTGTTGAAGCGGCCAACAAGAATATTAAGAAGATTGTGCAAAAGATGGTAGTGACCTACAAAGATTGGCATGAGATATTACCATTTGCCTTGCATGGGTACAGAACATCTGTAAGGACATCCACTGGGGCAACACCGTTCTCACTTGTGTATGGTATGGAGGCAGTCCTACCAGTTGAAGTTGAGATTCCTTCGCTGAGAGTTATGATGGATGTCAAACTGGATGAGGCAGAATGGGTTTGCACCCGTTTCAATGAGCTGAGCTTAGTTGAGGAAACGAGACTAGCAGCTATTTGCCATGGTCAATTGTATCAGCGAAGGATGAAACAAGCATTTAATCAGAAAGTACGACCTCGGGAGTATCAAGTTGGTGAATTGGTACTTAAAAGGATCCATCCTCCAAACACAGATCACAGGGGAAAATGGACACCAAACTATGAAGGTCCATTTGTGGTTACAAAGGTTTTCTCTGGCGGAGCCTTAATGCTTGCAACCATGGATGGTGAAGATTTTCCATCCCCTGTCAACTCAGACGCAGTCAAAAAATACTTCGCATAAAGAGACCCGCTGGACAAAAAAAAAAGAAAAGTCCAGGAAAAAAAGGGCATCCCGGCGAACCATAAAAACAAAATAAAAAGGTTCGGGTAAAAATTAGGGATATAAAAATAAAAAATTGTACACCCGGTAAGTTGAAAATCCTCAAGGACAACTTAGGCAAGAAAGGGTATCCCGGTGGATTGAAAACCCGAAAAGGGCGGCCCATGCAAAAGAGGGATTAAGGGAAGACTGCGATCTGAGTCATCTGTACTACCTCATCGTTTCACTCAAACTGGCAATCTCCAAAGGGTAGGAATCGGTCCAATCATACTCTTCAGAAAGCGAAGATAATCGGAAAGTCTTGAAGACATACTGGTCATAGCAGAATTGAAACTCAGTGAAATGCCGTTTTCACATTGCCATTAGGATAGTTTCTTTTCTCAATTTTTAGTGATCACCTCTTTCCAGGGATTGCTTCCTAATGTACTTGCCTATTCTGGGCATTTCAATCAATAAAGTGGATTATTCAGTCAAACAACTATCTTATTTGTTTTCATTTTACTGTTTTATTTGCAAAAACGTCCGAATTTTTGATAAAAAAACATTGCATTGATGAAAACATTGAGGCTTTACAATAACATGCACAGGGGAAACATTTAAAATTGCTTTGAATGTTGATTAACTCCGAACGGCGGATTCAAACCATGCAATCCCCTGGACATATATGTGTATTTCTTTTGCTACAGGTTTACATTCAAAAGCTTAACATGGAGTCATTTTCAGCGCCAAGCATTGTAGGGTGCTCCCCCCAACAAGTGAGGGTTCGGAGTTAGATATTCTCAGTTGCCGAAGTCATATCCGGCACGGGGCATATCCTTTGCCTGCAGGTAACAGGTACAAGCGATTTCGAAGGTGAGAGCCATTTTCTTCCAAGCAAATAATCACTTATCCCCATGCAGAATGCCGGGGCAATCCTGTTCAAGAAAGGGTTCACATGTCACCCCTTTTGTCACAACGTTTACGGATTGAGTCCATCAGTCGGCCGACGGTCGTTCACGACGGTTCGTTATCGGTGAATTAATTTCAACTGGGTATCGTTGTATCTTATTAAGTGGATTCTCTCATTAGTACTTCCAACAGCTTCAAGCTTTTCTGTGTTAATAACGGTTGGAAATTCCCCAGTAGAGTTGCTTCGCAGATCCCGAAGTTAATGTTCAAGACACGGTGAGTGTCCAGGAGTTTGAAGGTGCCAAATTTTCTGTAAAATCCTCTTGGGACGATTTTCTTCAGATCAGTCTTGTAATCTGGGGACAAAGCCGAGTTTGTGACTCTCCTAAGCAGGGGGCAGTGTGGAATCCATCTGATAGGATGTGTTCCAGATCTATTATCCCCAGTAGATTGACATCTCAATTATTGCATTCTAGCTCAAATCTCAGTATTTGTCTAAGAGTTTGAAGATGCTTGGTCTTCTATAAAATCCTCTTAAGAGACATTCCCCTGCACGAGACGCTCTGAAACGGTTCTCCCCAGAAGAGTTTGTCGTAAACTCATTATCTCCAGTGGAGTCGTCAAACGGAAAGTTCGCCTAATATAGGTCATTGTGGCACTTATCCTAAGCTCGACAGTTTTGTACCTCACGGATCACCGTGGATTTGCTTTGTTTTTTCCCAGCAGATCTCTAGGGACTCTTTCTCAGCATGTTGCAACGAAACATTTTCCAACCAGGATTTGCGTATCCCTGACGGAGTAGCTCCGATCCCCAACAAGATCGTATCCCCGGTAGTTTGTTCTCAGCAAGAAGAGACTGTAAATTCATTGCTTAACAACCAGGGCTAAGTACGGTGGCATCCCCACAGAGTTCAGCGTTGAATCTTGTCAGTAATACTCCCCAGCTAAGTTATTCTTTCTCCCCGCAGAGGTTTAGCAGATCAACTGAATCTCTTCCTCAGCAGAATGTTAGTACATCCTTTCCCCAGCCGAGTCGGAAGGCTGACTATCTCTAGCAAAGGATCTTGGGTTTGATAGATCCCCAAGCAGAGTTAATGATGCTTTTCCTCAGCAGAACCTCATCCCCAGCGGACTCTTATGAGTAGAATAATCTCTAAGGCGGAGTCATTCAAGTGGAAATTTCTTCAACAGGATCATTACACCTCAGGGCATCTGCTAGCCAATTTATTTTGGCAATTTATGGCAAGTATTATCCCCGACAAAAGGGTTAATCCCCACAGAGCAATTGAAGGATCGAACAATGATCTTTTCCCCGCGGAGTTAGATTCCTCGTCCGGAGTCTCTTTTGCACTTGCATATAGTTTGCATGGCATTTTTCTAAAAGCGTAGCATTCCATTGATATGGAGCATTACGGCAAAACTCAAACATACGCATACAAAACATAAGCCAGGTTCAACCATTTACCTGCAAGCTAAAGCAATTCACAAACAAAACATTGTCGTGCAACCCCAGCGAAGCTTACTACAACACTTGATCATACAATGTTAATTCAATACTCGTCCGTATTGACCTTCGACACTCGTCTGTGTCCTTTCAGCACTCGTCTGTGTTTGAGCTCTTATTTTAATACTCATCCGTATTGACCTTCGACACTCGTCTGTGTCCTTTCAGCACTCGTCCGTGTTTGAGCTCTAATTTCAATACTCGTCCATATTGACCTTCGACACTCGTCTGTGTCCTTTCAGCACTCGTCCGTATTTGAAACCCTTTCAATACCCGTCCGTATTAACTTTTGACACTCGTCCGTGTCCTTTCAGCACTCATCTGTGTTTGAATTTTAGCCAATACTCATCCGTATTGACCTCTGAGGTACTTGTCCGTATCTTATTAATCATCGTCTAATACTCGTTCGTATCGTCGACTTGGTCACTCGTCGTGTACCTCTGGTGATTGCCCGATGCTCGTCTGCATCATGGACCTTTCAGCACCCGTCCGTGTTGGAACTTTTATTTCAATACCTATCCATATTGACCTTTGACACCCGTCCGTGTCCTTTCAATACTCGTCTGTATTAACCTTTGACACCCGTCCGTGTCCTTTCAACACCCGTCCGTGTTTCCATACTCGTCCATATGGTCCTTGATAATCGTCCATAGCCCTATTTCGATACACGTCGTATCAATCCATGTAGTAGTTTGCTGATACTTGCAGAAGGGTTTATATCCCTTTTCTTCTTCATTCAGCGTGCAAATTTTCTGGTTGTTTTTGGTATTCAATCACAATTCACCTTGATTGTCTGAATAGTCGTTGCTTTCATCCTTCTCAGGTTAACAAATGATTGAATAGGGGCAGCTGTAACACCCCAAAATTTGCCCTCATGCTGCTGCCTAGCTTGTGCTTCATTGTATTGCATTCAGACCTCATTTCATCTCATATATCATCTCATGTTGCATAAGGGCATGTGATCAGTGGATTGCAGAGCAGTGACTATTCAGAGCCAGAGAGCAAGAGCCAAGGGTCTCCTAACAAGCCTCAAGGGTCTCTTATATCATACATGATCTCATTTGATCCCACAAGTCATTGGAAGATGGGAACTCATCAAGAAGATTGGGCAGTGCATCACTTCCTATCAAAAACAGTCCAAATTAGGGTTTTGGGTTCAAGCAGTCTCCTGATGAAATTTTGATTCAAACTTGATCTCAATGTTTTCTACATGATGTCAAGTATCTAAGGATGGAAGATTGGCCATTGGTTCATTTCAGAAGAGGTTCAATTGGTCAGTTGCTTGAGAATCAAGAAATTGGGGAAAAAGTCAACTGTGCATTGAAAAAAGTCAACTCCTGACTTTTTTGGGTCAAATTCATGAAATTCAAGTTACATATGGTCATTGGACAATATTTGGTCAAGAAATGATGGAGGAATCATGAAAAATCAAGAAATGTACAAAGTTTCCATTTTTAGAAACTTAGGGTTTCCAAAAATGGCAAGTTTGGACCATTTTGCACCACACTTTGAGGCTTCCTTTCTTCAAGATAAAAGCTCTAAACTTCAGGCCCAAGTTGAGCCAATTAAATTTCACATTCTAAGTTTCAAATCCATATAAAGAACTCTTCCATTAGATCAAAATTGAGGGAGTTATGATCAATCAAAGTTTGGTAAAATCAAGGCAAAAACCAAGTCATGGCAAGGCAAGTTCAGGCCCATAGGCCATAATTTCATCAAACACATGGTGGGCAAAATGTCAAGCCATTTTTCTCATTGAAGGAAGCTTCAAATGAAAAAATGTTGAACATCAAAGTTGTTCCTCTCAATGTCCTCTTCAAATTTGATGTTGAACATTTTTCCATTTGAGCAAGTTATGATTGAGTTATAGTGGGCCAAAGTTGAGGTGTTCATGCTGAATTTTCCTCAAGTCACATGGCCATGCACGCAAGTTGCCACACGCCCATGAACCAGTTCTAACCACTTGAGTTTTAAGCCATTTTTCATTAACTTCCAAGCCTCCATTCAGTTAGATTCAAACATAAAAAATGTCCTATGATGTACCGCCTTTCTAATGCCACCAATATCTCGTCATTCTATCCACCATACACCAAGATATTCACCCTCAAAATCTCTTGGTTGCATTAAAACCATGCTGCAACATTGGTGTTGTTGTTAAGAAATCAGTTTGCATGCATACCTTTACACACCTCTCCATATTACATCATTAAGCCAAACATATTCCCCTACACACTATGACACATTATCCATCATGCATGAAAGAAGAAAAGTGAAAAAACGTGTTGTAGAAGTTTCTGCAGCAACACAACATCAACACCATTCATACTCAACCTCACCATAGTACCATGAGCTTCACCTCACCACATCCCAACCGTCCCAACTCGCCCCTAACTAACTTAACTCAGTTAGTTAGGTTAAACTCAGTTAACCCATCCCAAACTCACTTAACTAACTCATTTAATCACAATAGCTAACACTTAACCCAGCCTATATAATTTAAACTCTCTCAGAATTGAAAAAAACTTTACTTCAATTTTCACTCTCCCTCCAAAACATTTCAAGTTTTTTCTCTGAACTCTCTCTCTCTCTCTCACACACACAAATTCTCTACTTCTCTTCTACATTTCATCATCATTTTCATTGTTGGTTCAATAGTGTGCAAGAGCAAGCAAGAGCCTCACCTCTTCAAGCACAACCTCACTACAGTAATCATTTCAGCTCTGTTCTCTTCAAGATCTAAGGAACAATAGCATTTATTTTTCTCAACTTAAGCTCAAGATCAAGTGCTTATCTGGTTTTCTCAAGAATTCAAAGATCTTCAAGTTTCAGGTTCCAAAATACTCAAACCTTTCTTGCACGATTTTCATTGTTTTTGTCATTGTTGTGTTGATTTGAGCTCAATAGGAGCATCTGACATGCCGGCTAGTTGATAGAGCTCCTTAGGAGTTTAGACTGAAAATTAGGGCAAAGTTAATGCATTCTGTTCTCTGTGTATGCATGTGATTTTTGAATTTTGAAGCCAGATTCTTAATCTCCATAATTGCAGCTTTCGAATGGTATGAATTTTATTCATTTCTGGAACAATGTAAGAGTTGCAGGTGGTGGCGTATCGCCGGAGAAGACGACCGGAGGTCCTTCTCCGGCCGGTGACATTTATCAGCTAGGGTTTCTAGCTTTAAATCAGGGACGTTGGATTGTTTGCATCGTGTGGTTGTGATGTTGACAATGCATAAATGAGGGATGCTCCCTCTCACGTGCATTATTTTTTACCTGAGTGACTTCTATGTGTATGCGTGCATGCTACTTATTGTGGACCTTATCTGTGATTTGCTTGATGTGTGTACTTGCTTGATAATCTTGCATTGACTTTATCCAACGCTCTTTATTTGGCCAACACATTAATGAATGTATGGTCTCTCATGTGATCTCAATTTTTGGATTCAGATGCTTGCATGTGTGGGCGTATTTGGTGGTTAACATGTACGAGCGTTCTCATCCGTATGATTGCCATAATTGTCTTGATGATTGTTGACTGCTTGATCGTATGGATGTGATTGATTCGCATGTTTGACTGCACATACACCTATCACACACAAACACGTGCCTTTATGGACTGGGTTACAATTACTATCTGCACTCCCCTTGCTTGAGTCCAAACATATTTTAACTGGCAAATTGCTTTCGCTGCACCCCTACTCCATTTCTCTTGTCTTTTTATTTTTCTTCCATATATTGTTTTGATTTCTTTTTAATAAAAATAACAAAATGCATTAAAAAATTACAAATTAATTCATAAACCATATTTACACATTTAATTAATTTTCTACAATTTTAATTCTGATTTTACTAATTTTGGATCCTATTTCCATATTTTCTTTTCAATTTCTTTTTGAATGAGGTTCTTCATTGATACTCAAACTTGTACATTTTATTTCTCTCATTTCACACACCATTTTTTACTCATTCTTTTTTTATTGGTTAGATAACACATTAAAGCATATAAATCAATTTTATTTTTATTTTTAAAGTCATTTTATCATGTGTTTAGGAGTTCTTATTTGAGCATTTTTGTGGTGTGTTTCAATGTGTTTTCATGAGGCCTTTTGATGCACTTTTCTTTTGAGTTTAGCCATGAGTTTTTTATACATGTTTTTACTTCTGACTTGGATTGTTTAGGACCCTTTTTTTTCAATTTTCTCATGTGCTTTGATATTGGTTTGATGCCTTGCATTTGAAGTTACATGTATGCATTTTCTTCTACTTCATTCTCATATGATTTTGATGAGGCACTTGTGCCACCTTTTGTGCTCATTTGTATGATATTACAGCTCATTTGTATGATATTATAGGTTATCTTAAACCATGATTATAGGTCATTTGCTTTCACTTCTTGCCACTTAAACATGCTTGTTTCAATTTGTTCCATTATATGAATTTGATTGGATAATTCTTGCATCTTCTTTTCCTAAGCTCTACATGCTTTATGTGTGCATTTTGTATGCCATTTCATATAATCCATTTGCATCTCATTAATAGTATGCCACTTCCCATATGCATTTATTAATCATTTCACATGTTATGCACTTTTGGTATGTCACTTTGTGCATCTAATTGGAAATTGTTCCTTTCTTTCTTATCTCTTCTTCATCTTATTTCTCTTACTTGTATCATTGCATCCATGATTTGTATGATGATTCATAGGTATTGTGAGACATTTATAAATGGTATATGGTTCTGACCTTGATCTTTTGTGAAGCATTGTTGCATGTTCACTTTGCATTTCCACTCATTCTTCATCTATTCCTTTCATAGGTGCTTTTATTTGATGTTTGAGACTTTGCTTGTGCATGGTTTGTGTGTGTTAGATATCTTAACATTAGATAACATCCTTAGAGCATAGGTTTTGACCTTGATTGATTTTCAACTCTTAGGATCTTTATCCATTGATTCTTAATTTGTTTGATCATTACTTATTATTCTTTCCTTATTTCACTACTTGTAAATGGTTTTTGAACTAACCTTCTCATGTAGGTGCTAAGGGTAAGTAAGTGTGTGGACATGCTTCCACATACACTTCTTTCTATTTTCTCTTATCTCTTTTAATCATTATACTTGTGATCATGATAAGCATTTATATGCTTTCCTTGAATAACTTCTTTCTCCTCCCTTTTGAGTTACAACTCATCTTCTACTTTAGAAGTGAGTTGTTTAATTCACTCTTCTTCTCTTTTCTCTTAGGATTAGGTTTCTTAAACCACATTAACCATAGGAACATCCATGTATTATAACTTTAGGGTTTGAGTCTTAGTCTCCCTCATTAGATTTTACCTTTCTCAACCATTTGAGTCTCTCTTCTTCTCACCTTAAAACAAAATCAAAAACACTTAATAAAAGGCATAGCATGCATTATCTTTTAGCCTTTCATGTGGGAATAAGGAGGTGAGGGGTTTTCTCTCATTTTCTTAGAATGTTTACCGTACGTCCCATCTTGGGTCGATATGCGAGGCATTCGATCCTACATGAAGGACTTAAATACAATATGTGTTACAAAACACAAAAGTAGTCAAAACACTTCCTTCTAAAACACTTCAAACAAACAATAACGTCTTTCCTTCAGGAATTCTCTTCTCATCTCCTTCATTCTATTCCTTAAGGATGCGTCATATCCGTTCTACCGCAAACAGGTAAACGCGTAAGTCTCCATACAGCGAGCTGCAACACCTAACTGCTGGGACGCGAACGTTGACGTATTCCACTAAAAAACACAAACAATTTTCCCTTAGTTGAGGGGAACTACATCGCTCTGATTCTCATGATCCCGATGAGATACGTAGGCAGTGGGGTAGGGCCCATTCGAGCTCTTCTTTTATTTTCCCTACATTTGTTTCTCGTTCTCTTTCCGTTCCTTTTCCAGTATCTTTTCTATCACCCTTTGATCGAAACTGCAAGCGTGGATCCCATCGGGTACGATGGACGCGTGGGGGTGCTAATACCTTCCCTTCGCGTAACCGACTCCCGAACCCAATTCTCTTGGTCGCAAGACCATGCTCTTTCCTTCCCCTCAGGTTTATGCAGTGTTTCCTTTCCCTCTCTTGGGATAAATACACATTGTTGGCGACTCTATTTCGGTGCCACTTTCGCGTTTGTACCTGGATGAAAATCCCGGGAGCGACACTTACAAAGTTTGAATATGATTTTAGAGAGATGCATTGAAACTTATCTTGTTTTGAATTATGAAAAATGTCATTTTATGGTTGAGCAAGGAATTGTTTTAGGTCACATAATTTCTGCAAAAGGAAATTCAGTAGGCCCTGCTAAGATTGATGTGATTTCTACAATGCCTTACCCATCTTGCATTCGCGAAATTCGTTCTTTTCTTGGTCATGCAGGTTTTCACATGCGGTTTATAAAGGATTTCAACAAGATATCTCTTCCGCTTTCAAATTTGTTGAAGAATGATGTCACTTTCAACTTTGATGACAAATGCAAACAGGCGTTTGATTTCTTGAAGAAAGCACTGACCTCCACCCTCATCATCCAACCTCCTGACTGATATGTGACGCATCTAACTATGCAGTGGGAGCGCTTGTTGCACAAAGGGTGGACAAGGTTGTCCATGTTATTTATTATGCTTCTAGAACTTTAGATTTTGCACAAGCTAATTACACTACCACTGAAAAGGAGCTTTTGGACATTGTTTTTGCTCTTGATAAGTTTAGATCATATTTGCTAGGTTCTAAGGTTGTTGTTTTTACTAACCATGCATCTTTGAATATCTTTTAAAGAAACCATAAGCAAAGACGAGATTAATCTAGTGGATGTTATTGCTCCAAGAGTTCAATGTGGAGATTAAGGGCGAAAGTGGAGCTGAGAATCTAGTAGCTGACCACTTGAGCAGAATAGAGCGAGATGGAGATCCTTCTCCCTTTCAGGATGACTTTCCTGATGAGCAGTTGTTACTTTTACATGGAGTTACTCCTTGGTTTGCTTATATTGTTAATTATCTCGTTGCTGGAGTTTTTCCTGCAGGTGCATCTAAGACACAAATTTACAAACTAAGGAGTGATGCAAAATATTATGCGTGGGAAGATCCATATCTATGGAAATTTGGTAGTGATCAGGTTATTAGGAGGTGTGTCCCCGACTATGAATTTGAATATATATTGTAGTTTTCTCATGGCTCTAAAGTAGGGGGGACACTTTGGCTCTCAAAGGACTGCTCGAAAAGTCTTAGACTCAGGTTTCTATTGGCCCACTATTTTTAAAGTTGCTTATGAGACTTACCACACTTGTAAAGAGTGTCAGATAGCAGGTACCACCATCACTCGTAAGAGTGAAATTCCTCAGCAATCTTTTCTTTTATGTGAGGTTTTGATGTATGGGGAATGGAATTCATGGGTCTTTTTCCTGTATCATGTGGTTTTCTCTATATCTTACTTGCTGTTGATTATGTTTCAAAGTGGGCAGAAGATATCCCCACTAGAACTAATGATTCTAGAGTTATTGTAGGTTTTGTCAGGTCCAATATTTTTTGCAGGTTTGGAATACCCTGAGCTATCATACGTGACCAAGGCACTCATTTCTGTAATCGCGCCATGGAAGCTTTTCTCAATTATGGATTTGTGCACAAGATATATACTGCATATCACCCCAAACTAATGGGCAAGCTGAGATCTCAAACAGAGAGATCAAACAACTTTTAGAGAAAATGGTGCAACTAAACAGGAAGGACTGGAGTCGCCGTCTCGAAGACGCACTTTGGGCTCAAAGAACTGATTTCAAGACACCAATAGGGATGTCTCCCTATAAACTTGTATTTGGAGATAAACAGTTGTAATTTGGAGATGCAACAAGCATGTATAGAAAGAAAACTCCAATTACAATAGCTTGAGGAACTTAGGCTAGAAGCTTATGAAAGCTCTAGGATTTATAAGGAGAAAACTATGCACTTCCATGAGATGATTTCTAGAAAGGAATTCTCCATATGCCAGGAAGTTTTTTTGTTTAACTCCCGCCTTAAAATTATGGTCGGGAAACATCGAACGAAGTGGATTGACCCTTTTGTTATTACTAATATTTTCCCTCATTGAGCAATTGAGATTAAAAGTATAGATACTGACAAAGTTTTCAAGGTTAATGGGCAGTGCCTGAAGCTATTCCATGAAAGCTTGGATGCAACCATAGACGGGCTTTCCTTGGAAGTGCCCACCTACTCTGCAACTGGACCATGGAGCACCCCTTCCTTTCTATCACTCTTATTTTATATTTATTTGCTTGCATTGAGGACAATGTATGTTTTAAGTGTGGGAGAGGGAACCATTACTTTGTTTTGTTTTCTTTCAGTTTTCTCCGTTTTTGTGCATTTATTTTTTTTTTTTAAGTTGCATGTTATTCTTTGGTTTTAAGGTGTAATTGTTTGTGAATAATCATATGTTCTATTGATCAAAGACTTTTGGTGTGATGTGATTGATTCTTTTTGTGCATTCTTAGCATGATATGTATGACTAAACTCTAGATTGTGCATCATTTGTAGTAGATCATTAATCTTGTGAGATTTTGAGCCTTTTAATGGATAACATTCAAAAATCCAACATTTTCCTTCTTATGTGTTTCACTCATGTCTGTTAGTCTTTAGAACTTGAATTGACTCTGTTGAAATTGATTGTTTACTTGTGCACACTGATATGATAAAGGCATGTTGTTTTGTTTTATTTTTAGCTACTTAGCCAAAAAGCCAACCCCTGAATAATATCATCCCTAGTTTGAAAACCCCTTTGAGCCTATTTATCCCTTTCTATGTTTAATTAAAACTCATTACAAGCCGAGAAGTGAAAAACAATATTATTACCCTCTTCAAAGGGTTGAAAGAGTCTTGTTTGGAGTTGTGTGGGGTTGAATAACTATAGTTGTGATATTTCATTCAATCGTTGGTAGGAAAAAAAAAGAGAAAAAAAATATGTAGAAAAGAAAAAAAATTGAAAAAAAAAGTAGAAAAAGAAAAAAAGGATGTCATTACAATTTCATTTTGAAGAAAAAGAAAGAAAAGAATAAAAAGATAAAAGAGAAGAAAAATAGCGGAAAATTGTTGTTTGAAAGTGTATGAGTGTAGTTCCACTCCCGCAAATTTTTTCATGTCTCTTTTCTCCCTTTGAATTTTAGCCTGGTACCCCTTAGGATTTATCTCACCCGTACCCTGGTGTCATACCCCAAATTTGTCCTACCTGTGTAGAACTTTCATCTGTACATTCCATCCACTAACCTTATTCAAAAATCCAAAAAATATGTTGTTATTTTCATTGCTTCTTATTCAAGTTGTGGCAAGTCAACTTCAAGACCATCAGGACACATGGGTGTGGTAATGGTTGAAACTCAAGAGAATGTTAACCTTATCTCGGCTAAACAGGTAGTTTTGCTTCATCCTCAAGATGTTGGGTTATGGCAAAGTCAGAATATTCAAATGCAATGCGCTTGGCCTCATGATTTTAAATTGGATATAATTTCAATCATATTTCAAGGATTTGCTCAGGATTGGTTAAGGTTCTGGAATTGATTCACTTTTAGTCATATTCAAGATTCATTTCAAAGTCAGTGGCAAAATTCAAAGATTGGTTCATTGGTGGTTTTATTGTATCAAAGCTCTAATTCATCCGAAGATCAATATTAACTCATGGTCAATGGTATTTCTAAAGATTTATTTAAGTTTCATTCATTTCAAGTGCGAATTCAAAAGTGTGTAATTTGGTTAATGAAGGTTTTGGAGCATTGGAAGTTCAATTTTGATAGTCATGTTTTAATAAGAAATCAAAAGTTCAAAATGGAGGGTGCAAAGAGTAGTTCCAAAAGTCCAAAAGATACAAAGCCCGTCATTCAATTTAGAATTTATATTTGGGATGGAAATAAAGAGAGAAATGAAATCAAGCTCATGAGAATTTCTACACAAAGAAAAATAGATCAATAAATTCAATTATAAGTTTCTTGTCCATTTTGAAGAAAAATAAATAACAAGAACATTAATCTTATTCTACAATCAAAATACAAAAAGATTTGACTTGGAAGAATGCTACATGATGCGTATCAGTAATAAAGGCAAGAATATTCCACATAAGCCATGAAGACACATTTCCAGCTATATGAAGTTCTAATTTCATGATCCAACAGAGTGGAACCTCCATCAATTACCAAACCGTTGGGGACCCACACGAAACCCTGTCGATATTCACTCAGCCAAAAAAAAAACCGTACAGCAGCCACATACCACAAACCAAGCCACCAACCTGCAGCACAAAATCATACCAACATAACCCTGCCTCTAACGTATAACTCTACGATACCACGACCATTACACACAACCTGTAGCCGCAATTCATCACACCCCACACAGCAGAATATTTCATAACCTGCAGCAAATTTGTTTACCAACCATGCATTAACCATGACAGTTTTACACAACAAATAACACAAATTAAGAGGTCCCACCCACACCTTGACCTCACTCTCTTTCATAACAGACCGACCCCACAATTCCAGCTACGCAGGCAAAACGAAAACACCTCAATAAACCAATTTCGGATTCGTACAACAATGCACACTAAGTTCACAAAACGGTAGCGACAAATTCCTCTATACAAATCCCATTCTACCCTCCATCTCCTCCTATAAATCACACTCTAATCACTCTCATTTTGGGGGAGCTCTCGGCCGCTAACAATCCTCTGCCAAAAACACTCCAAACCCAAGCTTCATCACCAACAACATTTCAAATCGTAACGTCAAATATCCCCCAATCTTCTTTCAACTTTCAGCCTTTCCCACAACCTCCCTCAAATTCCTTCTGCAAACAAAACCTTAAGTCACTAACCCATTTACAGAGCCCACAACATAAACCTTCACACATCGTTCTTCAACCCAACCTTCTGTTATTTTCATTCTCCTTCACCCAAACCCAACAACCCAAATCGCAATCATTCTCCCCCAAACATCCATTAAATCACCTTCGATCTTTCAACCACAACCCCAAATTAGATCAAAACCTCAAACCCAGAAATCACAAACCAGATCCAGAAATTACCGAAGTATAGAAGAAGAAGAAGTTTGAGGCAAGTCTTGGCTAGACAAAACGAAATCCGGAATACAAACCTTAAATTGGAATGAGAGATTGAAGCAGTACCGCACACGAGAAGGTTGGGTTGATTCGTTGGTGGATGATGCGTTTTGTTTTTTATTGGTCTTGTTCATCAAGTGATGCGCATCTAACAGAACATTTCGTTTTCATTTTTTTCTTTATATGTTTATTTTCATTAATTGTAAAATGGTAGTTATCTGTTCCCATGACCTTGTGTTAGTCTGACCATGTTGGTTTGGATGACTCGGACCATGGGGGATATGGGTTTTGGCCCATTTGTTATTTACCACACCACCCCTTGCTTTTTTTTAGCGTGATGTTGATGTTTTTAAGAGGATGATGGGCTTTAAAGGCCCATATGATTCCTCTTCTCCATCTAAATACTCCCTTCTGATTTCAGCACCCCTCTTTTGTTTATTTCATGTGGTTAATCTTTTTTTTTTATCTTGAAGTTTCTAAGTTTCTAAATCTTAATTGTTAATTTTTGTCTAATCATTTTTATTTTACGGGGCCAATGACATAAAAATAATCTGGATGATTGGGTGATTTTTTTAAATCGGTATCAAATCTTGATTTATATGAGGCCTACCACTTATTTATTTTTATCTCGATTTATTTTATTATTTTTATTCATTTTGGGTCCATGAAAACTAAATATCGATTGATTTATCGATTTCTCGACTAAATCTCGATAAAGGTGAGACCTTTATTCTTTTTCCTATTTATTTCGATTTTATTTCATTTTTATTATTTTTTTGGGTCCATGAAAACTAAATATCGATTGATTTATCGATTTCTCGACTAAATCTCGATAAAGGTGAGACCTTTATTCTTTTTCCTATTTATTTCGATTTTATTTCATTTTTATTATATTTTTGGGTCCATGAAAACTAAATATCGATTGATTTATCGATTTCTCGATTAAATCTCTATAAAGGTGAGACCTTTATTCTTTATATTCATATTTTTGATTAATTTCTTAATTGTCATTTTATATTTCTTTTATTTTCATTTTGGTCAATGAAAGTCAAAAGTCAACGATTTATCGATTTCTCGATTAAATTGTGATTAAGACGAGACCAATTTTATTTTATGTCAACTTTAATATCTTGTCAATATTATCTTGATTATTATCATTTATATTCTTATCATATGGTCCATATCATATTCATTTCATATTTATCTAACCATTTTTCTTTGTTCATATTTTAATCGAACACACTAACAATCATCGAAACGCCTAAGCATTTAATTTTCGATTAAAACCACTAAACACACATATTCAAATCGTTTTTTAATTAAATCGCGAAAGAATTGAGCTCTTGAGGTCTAGCACTTCTTGGGTTCTTGAGTGACCGCTATTGAGGCGCACGCCTTAGGTGGTGATCACTCGACCTTTCGCTCCTAAAACACTCGTCTTAAATATTTGGACAAAGAAATACCATTCGAGTCTAGCATTCCACGTGGTACTTTCGTTGTTCATCAAATAATATTTCGTAAATTAATCGAATGAAAAAGGTGTCGTTGGGATCTAGCATCCCAATAATGCCCCGATTAGTTGGTTGCGAGGCCGACGTCTTGTTTATCGAATAATCGTCATTCTCCCTAAAACACTTAACAAATCAAACCATTTCCAAACCAATTCTCGACTCGTCGTCGAGCCACTCTTCAAAACATTCTCGTAAGTCGAGTGCCTTTTGCCTCGCCGTCAAATGCACACTCGCACATCTCGAGGTTTCGTTACTAGGAGCACCCCTAGGGACTAGTATCAATCCTCACCTCTTGTCGCAATCCAATTCGACTCAATTTTTTCAAACGCTTTTTTAATCAACTAACGAAAGGAGGAGATTCTTGGAATCTAGCATTCCTTGGATCTTCGAATGAATGGCTCTCGAGGCACGCCCTTGGGTTGTTGTTCATTCAACCTTTCGTCTTAAAACACTTAATCCCTATCAAACATTTTCGTAATCAACTCACGAAAGAAATGAGTTCTTGGAGTCTAGCATTCCTTGGATTCTTGAGTGACTGCTCTCGAGGCACGCCCTTGGGTTGTATGTCATTCAATCTTTTGTCTCCTAAAATTCAAACCTTAACCCCATTCTTTTCGTGGGCGTACCACGAACTACGACTGCTCTGATTCTTTATTCTCGTCCGACTAAAGATACGTAGGCACAAGATTGCGATGATCTTGGCGAGCACACTTTTTATTTTTTCCCCGTTTCCACACTACCTTCCCTCCATCTTCTATCTTCCCTCTATCCCTTCCCGTAGTCGAACTACGATTGCTCTGATTCCTCATTCTCGTCCGAATGAGCATACGTAGGCCCGAGGTCGCGATGATCTTGCCGAGCACCCTATCCTAAAATCACCCCATTTCCCTTAGTAATCGAAACCTTTTACTTTACCTTTTCGCATATATCGTTGAGAAGAAAACAAACAAGCTTAGATAACGCTCATCACAATTCAAACTAAGAGGTTCCCGTTGAGTACAACGGACGTGAGGGGGTGCGCGTACCTTCCCCACATGTAACCGACTCCCGAACCCAGAACGTGGTTGCGACGACCATGTTCTTATCCTTTCTCCTTAAATGTTTTCTCGATATTTTCCTTTCCCTCTTTTGGGGATAAATTAAGTTCGGTGGCGACTCTGTCGAACCGTTTTCCGCGCCTTTCGCACGAGGGTCGCATCCTTCGATGATTTTTAAAGGTGCGACAGATGGCGACTCTGCTGGGGACATTTGCTCCATGCAAGAGAGAGTCTAGCCTATCTTAGAGCAATTTGTGAGGAGCGTTATCTTTGTTTGCATGTTTTTTCTTGTTTACGTATTTGTTCTCTTATTCCTTTCTCCTATTGCTCTTGGTTCTCTGTTTCTGTTCCCAACCCCATCACTTATGGGATACCAATGGACTTCGCTCCTGCCACATCTCAACCACTTCCAACATCTGGAGTTACTGTTAGTGCCATTTCTCAAGCCCAACCTGTTGTCGCTCAGATTCCTATTCCTCATGCTGAAGAGAATCTGATAGATCAGTATGATGAGGTCCAAAATTACCATGCTGCTATCCCAATTGTCAATCTTACTGCTGCTCAGGATTCTTAAGCTATCAAAATGTGTCGTGACCTAGCTGAAAAACTCCGAGTTATGGAGGGGCGCAACTCAAAATCTCTGAATGCTCTGGAAATGTGCTTGGTGCCAGATGTTGTCATTCCTCCCAAGTTTAAGGTACAGGAATTTCCGAAGTACAAAGGCCTCAGTTGCCCACACATTCATCTGAAGACATATTGCCGCAAGATGGCTGCCTATGCCAAAGATGAAAAGCTGATGATCCATTGCTTCCAAGATAGCTTGTCTGGGGCATCACTCGAATGGTATATGCAGTTGGAGCATAGCAATGTGCGCACTTGGGATGAGCTAGCTGATGCATTTGTCAAGCAATACAAATACAACACTGACCTTGCTCCGAACCGTACTCAACTTTAGAGTATGGCTTAAAAGGACAACGAATCCTTTAAGGAGTACGCGCAACGCTGGAGAGAGTTAGCTGCAAGAGTGCATCCACTTCTTATTGACCGTGAACTGATTGACATCTTCATGGGTACTTTGCAAGGCCAATACTATGAGAAGTTGATTGGTAATGTTTCTGCTGGATTCTCTGATTTGGTAATTGTCGGTGAGAGAATTGAAGAAGGTCTGAAAAGTGTAAAGATCCAAGGAGGTTCTAGCAGTCAGTCTCAAGCCAAGAAGCCTTTCAATGGATACAAAAAGAAAGAGGGCGAAACAAATGTTGTCTCTGCTCAAAAAGGGCAAGCTCCACAAGCTCCCACTCCAATGCCTTTTCAAATTCCATACTTCCAGTATCTGTATGTTGCTGCTGCGCAATACGCTCAAATGCCTTATCAGCCAACATTTCAAGCTGTTCAAGCTCCAATGCCTCAACAACAGGTTCCTCAGCAACACTCCTACAATCAACAAGGGTATCAGTATCCTCCTCAATATCAACAACAGAGAGTTGCTCAACAACGCCAGCCTAATCAACAGAGGACAAGGTGGCCAAATAGAGACTTTGATCGTCTGCCGATGACATATGCTCAGATTTTTGCTCAATTGATGGAGAAGAAGGCAATCACTCTAAGGTACCTAGCTCCTCCAACTGTCATTCCCCCCAAATTATGATGCTAATGCTCATTGCGAGTTTCATAAGGGTGCCCAGGGCATATGATCGAGGACTGCAGAGCTTTTAAACACAAGGTTCAAGACATGATCGACTCAAAGTTTCTCACATTCAATGGGAGGGCTCCAAATGTCATCAACAACCCTTTGCCGCCACCAAACTAGTGCCAGCATCAAGTCAAGTCAAGTCAAGTTTATTCCCCGAAGAAGGCAGTCATGTTGCCATTCCATCATTTGCATTCTTGTATTTATGTCTTTATTTGTTTAAGTACTGTATGCTTTAAACATTGTCATTTGTATTTGGTTTTCTTAATGTAGTGATTATGCATGTTTTGAATCAGTTATGTCGTATTCACTCATTTTTTCCATTTTTCTGTAAAACACCGACACATTTATCCACTTCACTCTCTATATCAAACTGTTGTTAGCAATGATTGGGGGGAGGATGATGACAACGAAATACCCATAATTGCAAAATGTATGCTTTCGGATAGAATCCCGCCGATGATGTACAGGCATTGTTTCAATCCCCAAACACTGGAGAGACAAGGAGTTAATCCCTAGTTAACCACTTTGAGCCTAGAAGTAGCAGTTTCCTTCAGATATTCAAACCCTTACACTCAACCTGGGGCAGGGTAGTGTTCAGTTAATCCTAACTACACACCGAAATCACAAAGCAAAATTCCACAAGACATGACGGTTGTTCATCAATAACCATGACTTGGTAGTCACAATCATCCAAAAAAAATCAAAACAAAAGTAAAAAGTCAAAAGCCTGCTAAGTCGAGCACCTCAAAGGAGACTTAGGCAAAAAAAAAGGCAATCCCGATGGGCCCGAAAAAGCGAAATCAGTCCATGCAAAAGATAGGGATAAAAAAAACAAAAGAGGCACTCGGATCCTCAATAAAAACAAAATAAAGTTCAGTGATCACCAAATCAAAATCAAAGGGTCACTGACATCCATCAAAAACAAAATAAGGTGACTGCCATTTCGAGCAAACCTTGAGCCATCACTCTTACACCGTCAACCCTTTTGGAGTACAAATATGTGCAGATTTAACTGAATGTAGGACTGGAGATCATCACGAAGAAGGGGAGGGTACAAACCAAGTTTTGAGCCTATTATCCTTTGTTTCAAAACCGTGAATCAGACCACGTTACAACCCTCGAAAGACCTAATTTAGGCGAGGTTTATTCCGAAAGCATACTATCGCAAGGTTGCGTAAACTGACTCCCCATATTTGCTAATCTTTAGCATTGGTGTCATTCTCCTTGCTATATCTTTCACACCATCAAAATCAGCACACGTTTGGGCTAATGGTCCATTCGTTTCACTATCATGACACTCGAATAAATGACACTTTTTCAAAACTTGCATGAGCATTGCATTAAGATTACCATTTGTAAATGTGCAATTTTAACTGCAAATCAGTGCTTGACATCAATGTAATTCCAACAAGGGGCAATTGAAGAGGAATTTGAATTTTCAGTGGTGCCAACCCGAAACAAGACTCCCTCAAACCCTCAATCTGGGGCAAACTCGTTCAACAACTCAATCAGGGGCAAGCTATCTCAAAGCATATCAAAGCTCAGCTTTCCAAAGATCAAGTCGTTTAAGAACTGGTTATTCAGGGGCAGACCATTACCATGTGCAGACTGGGGCAAGCCTTGTTGCAGAAAGCAAGTTGGACAAGCAGATCCTTCCAAACATTGGCAATCATCAAGTTCATAGCAAAGGCACGGTCTTCATGAGTTGATCATGTCGCTACGCTCAGTTTCAGGTCATCCTGACCCTCAAGCACAGAGTCGTGGTCTTCTCAGAAATGACTTATCAACAAGTGACCAAACTTGAGGCATCAAGAGCATCTTCGTCTGCTTCAATCATGGCGTCTTCAACAAACTGAGTGTCGAGGAAATCAAATCCCTCCCACCGCCCAAAGTCCAATCCGCATTGGCAACTACCAAAAGTCCACCATGTTGGCGCTCTTACAAAGCATATCCAACCACCCGTCTGCAATCATATGCATCATCCGCATCGCATTCAACATCATTTGCATCATGTGCATCCAAAAAACCCCAATCATACTTCCCCAGCACTTACATCTCAGCGCGTCAGCATTTGCATTGCACATCATTACAAAATCAAGCATTCATACATACGTAATATCCAGGATTAATCTCAAGATTTCAAGACGATCATCAGCCCAGCCAGGGGCATCTTCATCAAATCTGTGGGCGTTCTTCATGAAGTTTTCAACCTTTTATTGAGCAAGTCAGATTGCAAGATGATCATCAGCCCAGCCAGGGGGATTTTCTTCAAGTCCCTGGGCGTTCCTCATTGGGTTGTGTTCCTCAACCTTTTGTTGCTGAGGTCGTCATCCTCATCCCAACCAATAAACATTCCTCCGAGTCAGTGGGCGTTCCTCATTGAATCTTTTCTTCAAGTCGAACTATGACTGCCCTGATTCTTTATTCTTGTCCGAGTAAAGATACGTAGGCACAAGATTGCGTAGATCTTAGCGGGTTACCTTCTCCATTTTTCACTGTTTCCCTTTCCTTTCCGTGGGCGTTCCTCATTGAGTCGTGTCTCTTCAACCTTTTATTGATGGAGTTGCTATCCAAAACTAGTCAGTGGTTTTTCTCCAAGCAAATTCAACCTCTCTCTTGGGTGTTCCACTAGTGAATTGTTCCTTTCAACCTTTCGTTGACAAGGATAGTATTCCTCAGAGACTTCTTTACCTCAACCTTTTGTTGATGTTTTCAAATAAGCCTCACTCATCATATCCCCAGCAAACTTGACCTTTTTGTCAATTGCCTTACTATCATCCCTTTGGTGATAGGTAAACCCAATCAACTTAATTCAACCTGTGTCCTTTTGATGTTGGTCCTCACAAATAAGAAGTTCCTATCATCCTTTTGGGGGTAGTAGCTTGTTTTGATCCGTCATCCTTTTGGTGTCGCCGATCCATAAACCCTTGGTCTGTGTGTCATCCTTTTGGTGAGTGACAGCCTGTGTGTGTGTGCCCTATTATCCTTTTGGTAATAGCAAGCTGTGTTGTGTGCCATACTATCCTTTTGGTAGTAGCAGGCTGTGTGTGTGTGCCCTATTATTCTTTTGGTAGTAGCAAGCTGTGTGTGTGTGCCCTATTATCCTTTTGGTAATAGCAGGCTGTGTGTGTGTGGGCCCTATTATCCTTTTGGTAATAGCAGGCTTTGACCTCGTTTTCATCCTTTTGGTGGAAGGGTCTGTGTGTGTGTGCCCTGTTATCCTTTTGGTAATAGTAGGCTTTGACCTCATTTTCATCCTTTTGGTGGAAGGGTCTGTGTGTGTGTGCCCTATTATCCTTTTGGTAATAGCAGGCTTTGACCTCATTTTCATCCTTTTGGTGGAAGGGTCTGTGTGTGTTTGCCCTATTATCCTTTTGGTAATAGCAGGCTGTGTGTGTGTGTGTGCCCTATTATCCTTTTGGTAGTAGCAGGCTGTGTGTGTGTGCCCTATAATCCTTTTGGTAATAGCAGACTGTGTTTGTGCCCTATTATCCTTTTGGTAATAGCAGGCTTTGACCTCGTTTTCATCCTTTTGGTGGAAGGGTATGTGTGCGTGTGTGCCCTATTATCCTTTCGGTAGTAGCAGGCTTTGACCTCATTTTCATCCTTTTGGTGGAAGGGTCTGTGTGGGTGTGTGCCCTATTATCCTTTTGGTGATAGGTCTGTCATCCTTTTGGTGTCAAATTTCCTGTTGTCGCCCTTTTGGTGATAACAACCTTTGCAAATTATTCAGTGTCTACTCGAGGGTTAACTTTGATCAGTTATTCCACCTCCCAAGCATTTTCTTTCTCTTCAGACAAATTCGTGGTCTTCTTTATATCTAATTGTCTTCTACCTCGAAAGATGAACGTCATATCAGTTCATCTAACTCGGTTCAAGCCAATTAGATAGGGGCATCTGTCATATCCCAAATTTGTCCTACCTGTGTATAACTTTCATCTGTACATTCCATCCACTAACCTTATTCAAAAATCCAAAAAATATGTTGTTATTTTCATTGCTTCTTATTCAAGTTGTGGCAAGTCAACTTCAAGACCATCAGGACACATGGGTGTGGTAATGGTTGAAACTCAAGAGAAGGTTAACCTTATCTCGGCTAAACAGGTAGTTTTGCTTCATCCTCAAGATGTTGGGTTATGGCAAAGTCAGAATATTCAAATGCAATGTGCTTGGCCTCATGATTTTAAATTAGATATAATTCCAATCATATATCAAGGATTTGCTCAGGATTGTTTAAGGTTCAGGAATTGATTCACTTTTAGTCAGATTCAAGATTCATTTCAAAGTCAGTGGCAAAATTCAAAGATTGGTTCATTGGTGGTTTTATTGTATCAATGCTCTAATTCATCCGAAGATCAAAATTGACTCATGGTCAATGGTATTTCTCAAGATTTATTCAAGGTTCATTCATTTCAAGTGCGAATTCAAAAGTGTGTAATTTGGTTAATGAAGTTTTTGGAGCATTGGAAGTTCAATTTTGATAGTCATGTTTTAATAAGAAATCAAGAGTTCAAAATGGAGGGTGCAAAGAGTAGTTCCAAAAATCCAAAAGATACAAAGCCCGTCATTCAATTTAGAATTTATATTTGGGAAGGAAATAAAGAGAGAAATGAAATCAAGCTCATGAGAATTTCTACACAAAGAAAAATAGATCAATAAATTCAATTATGAGTTTCTTGTCCATTTTGAAGAAAAATAAATAACAAGAACATTAATCTTATTCTACAATCAAAATACAAAAAGATTTGACTTGGAAGAATGCTACATGATGTGTATCAGTAATAAAGGCATGAATATTCCACATAAGCCATGAAGACACATTTCCAGCTATATGAAGTTCTAATTTCATGATCCAACAGAGTGGAACCTCCATCAATTACCAAACCGTTGGGGACCCACACGAAACCCTGATGATATTCACTCAGCCAAAAAAAACCAAACCGTACAGCAGCCACATACCACAAACCAAGCCACCAACCTGCAGCACAAAATCATACCAACATAACCCTACCTCTAACGTACAACTCTACGATACCACGACCATCACACACAACCTGTAGCCGCGATTCATCACACCCCACACAGCAGAATATTTCATAACCTGCAGCAAATTTGTTTACCAACCACGCAATAACCATGACAGTTTTACACAGGTAATTACACAAATCAAGAGGTCCCACCCACACCTTGACCTCACTCTCTTTCATAACAGACCGACCCCACAATTCCAGCTACACAGGCAAAACGAAAACACCTCAATAAACCAATTTCGGATTCATACAACAACGCACACAAAGTTCACAAAACGATAGTCACAAATTCCTCTATACAAATCCCATTCTACCCTCCATCTCCTCCTATAAATCACACTCTAATCACTTTCATTTTGGGGGAGCTCTCGGCCGCTAACAATCCTCTGCCAAAAACACTCCAAACCCAAGCTTCATCACCAACAACATTTCAAATCGTAACGTCAAATATCCCCCAATCTTCTTTCAACTTTCAGCCTTTCCCACAACCTCCCTCAAATACCTTCCGCAAACAAAACCTTAAGTCACTAACCCATTTACAGAACCCACAACATAAACCTTCACACATCGTTCTTCAACCCAACCTTCTGTTATTTTCATTCTCCTTCACCCAAACCCAACAACCCAAATCGCAATCAATCTCCCCCAAACATCCATTAAATCACCTTTGATCTTTCAACCACAACCCCAAATTAGATCAAAACCTCAAACCCAGAAATCACAAACCAGATCCAGAAATTACCGAAGTATAGAAGAAGAAGAAGTTTGAGGTAAGTCTTGGCGAGACAAAACGAAATCCGGAATACAAACCTTAAATCGGAATGAGTGATTGAAGCAGTACCGCACGCGAGAAGGTTGGGTTGATTCGTTGGTGGATGATGCGTTTTGTTTTTTATTGGTCTTGTTCATCAAGTGATGCGCATCTAACAGAACATTTCGTTTTCATTTTTTCCTTTATATGTTTATTTTCATTAATTGTAAAATGGTAGTTATCTGTTCCCATGGTCTTGTGTTAGTCTGACCATGTTGGTTTGGATGACTCGGACCATGGGGGATATGGGTTTTGGCCCATTTGTTATTTACCATGTGACGCCCCCAATTAAAACATGCAGTTAAAGCAGTAAAAGAAAATTCGAAATTTGATCAGAGTATATTTAAAAACATGGCATAGACGGGGAAATCACATCAAAGTAACCAATACATAACATACAACACCTGCCCATAAAGATATGCAACAGTGGGGTAGCAAATAACAGAGGAAACTTTGTTCCTTACACCCACATGTTCAAGTACAGAATAAAAACGGAAAATCTGTACTGAACCTCATAAAAATATATATCAAATAAAAAAAATTTGCCATACATCAAGTTATACATGCACAAGCCAAAATATACATATACACAGTACACAATAAACACAAACGGCCACCCTAGCTACCCGGTGTCACATATCAGAGCCGACCGACAAAAGGGGTGAAGACACAAAGCTTCACCAAAGACCTCCAGCAACTCTAATCTGCAATGCCTCATAGAGCATTATAAAACGAGCAAAAGGGTGAGAAAGACAACCATAATATAAATGCATATAATTATATATTAACATGAACATACACAAGTAACACCTTTCTCACCACAGTTGCACCACAATTTCCCAAAGATCACATATAACATAATACAGTGCAATTCTCAAGCATTGATACCACTACACCTCAAACATACGAACATACATGTAATCACCAACACAATCACACATATTTCATCCCATCAATCACATTCACAATTACATGCACAAATGACTCATGATGAATGCAAATGCACAGAGACCGACACCACGACTCTATGCACATGCCATGCGGTACCGACTTTCATTGTCACGTCATGTCACGTCATTAGTCCAATCTGGTCGCTTTAAGTCCTCAGGAAACGCCTCATATTTTCGAGGCACACGACGTTATTGATTGACTTAGGTCCTATTTAAGGCACCCACTCCGATCGCTTTAAGTCCTCAGGCAACGCCTCATATTTTCGAGGCACACGATCGTCTATAATCATCGCTTTAAGTCCTCAGGCAACGCCTCATATTTTCGAGGCCCACGATGTTATAGAAGATTCTCTCTGGAACCAAACCGTCACTCAAGACGTTTTCACAATGCATATCATGATGCTTGGCATACAATGACTCTTGACATTCACATTGCATGCATACACCACATTCATAATCATGCAAATATCATCAAACACCACACTTAGTATTTTCTTGCCTTTCGGCCACAAATCATCATCACAACAACACATAAGTCATACCACATTCAAAGCAACAACATATAGCATAATACACGTTAATTACACACCATTAAAACGACAAAAGTCGAGATTCGACACTATTCACATATTCCGACAAAATTTAATCGGCTAACAATTCTCAAAACCTCATAATCACAAAGTACATCTCGATACCTTTCCAATGACACCAAGAATACAAAAATCGGATAATCGGAACAAAAGTTACGGACAAAACCGAAAACAACATTTTCAAAAATCACATTTTTCCATTCTCCTGGCCATACGCGTACTGCCCAAGGCCATACGCGTATTGCCAAATTCCTCGCCATTCCCATACGCGTATTGTCCAAGGCCTTACGCGTATGAGCAGAAATCATTTTCCTCACAAAATTCCCATTTTCACCCCAATACGCGTAAGGCCAACACCATACGCGTATTGCCCTGCCATGCTACGCGTATCATACGCAAATGGGCATATGGCCGAGTAAAACACTATCTCATACGCGTAATGCCCCATGGCTCGCCCATGTTACGCGTAATGGCCAGTCCCATACGCGTATGGACATGCCCCATACGCGTATGACCTGCAGAAACCCAGAAAAATTCTGCAGAAACGAGTTCTGCGTTTTCCACTCAAAATCCTCCCAAATTCATCACCTAAATCCAGAAAAATACCAATTTGATTCATAACAACACATATCTATCAAGTATCAACAACAAGGAACACAAACACATCATTTCTAACACCTTTAAATCGAATTTCCACACATTTTACAAAAATGGGTTTTGATATATTTTTCATTCCAATTCAACAAAACATCAAACAAACACATACATAATCATACATATGTATAAGATAATTGAATTTCGCACCCTTACCCGATTAAATCGATTCCTAGAAGTGAATTTTCTTTGATTCCCAAGCTTTTCCTCTTTTTCTCTCTTTCCCTTCTCTTTTCTTCTTCTCTTTTTCTTCTTCTCCTTTTCTTTCTCTCTATTTTTTCTTTCTTTTCTATTTCTAACTTAATAAATAATTCAAAATGCCCAAAATACCCCTACACTCGAATATCTCGCAAATGCTCCCAAAACGCGGTAAAATATAATCATATCGGAAAATAACATAATTTCAGATAAAAGTCGAAAATAAAATAAAATAATAATAAAATAATCAGAAACGACTCACTTAAATAAGAATACTAAAACTGGGGCGTTACAACTCTCCCCCACTTGGAAATTTTCGTCCTCGAAAATATACCGAGACGAACCACTCTGGATACAACTCCCGCATCCGACCAACAAACACCAGGCCTACAAAAAGGCACACTACAAACAACACAACTGACAAGCCACCTTGCTAACAACAGATACAACAACGACACGACAACGACGACCACAACAACGACAAGATGCAAAGCCCATACAATGCACTTGACGACCAATTCACAACTCAACGAATACACAGAACACAACTCACAGGTTCACTCTTGAACCGAAACACAACAAGATCGTTACCCTCACCGTAGGTAACCCACCTCTAATTCCTCACACAGGAATTAGCTACACGCACTCGAACCAACACAATGGAAACGATGCAACAACACAAACAAGAACACAAAGTTCCACGACCCCACAAGGTCTTCACAACATCTATAAAACCAGAACACCAACATCCTTGTCACACAACCTTATTACAGCAATGCTACGATTCGCCAATCGAACATATAACCAAAACATCCATCTACTTAGTAGCCCATGAACATTATCAAAACCTCTCACCTAACACTTCCATCCTGAAACATCCAATGGTCTCATCTAAGAACTCTTACAAATCGCACACACCTATACTTAATATGCCACATCACGCTTCTGCTGCGCACTCTGATGACTCGTAACCATCAATACTACCAATCTCACGTCCAAAGTCTAACTCTTCACATACTTCCCTAAGACCATTGTTCACTTTCTTTCGTGTTATCCTACACACCAGACACAAACCTCTGAACTGCTCAACAACTCCAATTCTCGTACCGCCAAAACTGACATACATAGAACCTTCGATTAAACTCCTCATACACAACAATAACTCTACTCAATTTCTAACCATTCTCGTTGTCTCTATTCCTTCAGACCCAACCAATACTCAATATTCTTGTAATTACCAAACACTTCGAATCTAGAATCATAAAGATAATACTTCTAATATAATTGCAACTGCAACCAATTCCAATTTCCACAATAATATTGATCCTTTCACGAATCCTTGAATGTCAAAAAAAAATATAAACCACGACTTTACTCTCTTAGATTAACACACCAACTATACTCATCAAGATGCATCCCAAACAATCGACTTCACCTTTGCAAGTCAACTGAAGTAACAAAACGCTAATCTTGGAAAAAGCCTTCAATACTCTTCGATAATAACCAATAAAAGTCCAAAAAGTTTCCAATCACCTTAACCAACTTCGGAACCTCTCATTGTAGAATTGCATCTACATCCGGTGAATCCACAACATTACAGATTCATTACTAACACCAAGCAACTTCACCGTACTTTGTAATGCCCAACCAAATTCCAAAAGATATAAATTTTTCGAAGCTTTTGCAAAACCTTGCACTAGGCAACTGGCTTCTCACTCACAAGCTTAACCGAGTAATTAACAGCCTTTTCCGATGATAACAACACGACCAGTCACATCAAATCGATCAAAGCCTTAACTCACACAATTCACCACTCTTATCCAACATCCCCAACAATTGCAAGTTCACTCAAACTCAGCCAAACCATTCCAGTTATCTATTACTGACAGTGGACACTTGTTCCCAATCGTTATCTTATTCAACTATTAGCAATCCATACACAATTCCTTCTCTTGACAATCCAAATTCCATCCTATTGCAACAACCAACCAAAAAGGAACTCTCAAATATTACATCCACCCCTAAGGGTTCCCTCAAGATTTCTGTCATCTCTATACCAGCAAAGAATTTCAAATCATTTGCAATTCGTCACAATCCACCACTTAAGCTATGCAAAACACAACCGCAAGTTCCCATACTACTCAATTAGCAGATATAGCCTCGACTACTCACTATTGTCCAAATAGGTTCACACTCCACTCTCTGAGAACAACACCTTAGTAATACCCAATCGTTAACCCTCAGCGACATTCCAACTTAATCCACATACACAAACCTCTAAACCGTCTCATCCTCTGACATAAGAATCCTCATCGACTCAACAACACAACCTGTAACCCTCATACAAAATCTTGATTCCGCATCACCGTCATATATAAAGCCTTCCTCAACTTGACAAAATAATCCGCAATCATTTCCTTCAATTTCAAGTAATCCAATCCACACCACTATCAAAGCCGGAAAGACACGTTCATTCCATCCAAAATAATTCCCGTCTGCTATCAACAAGAGATTAAGGGTGATCAATTCCTCAATTTGTTAATAGACAGCCGACAACCATGATGAGGCATAAACCGTCTCCACCAAACTATAATAGCATGCCTTACATCCTATGCCCAAAACCACCTCAGATACAAATCCTTAGTTAATCATAAACCTTAATTTTGCATTGTGCCTTAAACCAGAAACCACACTCATAATCTTGCAATTCACAACACACTGAGCCAGCGCTCTACTCTTGAAGCAACACGGAGAAGTACCAGCTTCTCCCCCACTTATCTTACTCTAATCCTCTAACTGCAACCACGCTAAATCCATCACAAGCCGTTACCACAAATGGTCGAAGAACAATTAGACAAACCTCCAGAGTAATTACCGACCCCTAGACCAAAGTATCAATAACCAATTTACCATCCATCGAAGACAACACAATTCAAACGCTTCGCGCACTCATACGAAATAACGAATGAGTCGTTCCAGTATCAATAATAGAAAAATAAAGACGTACTACTAAGAAAACAAGCACCTTGAGTCAGACGATCTGCACTAGTAGTCTCATCTCCTGCCAATGCAACAACTTTGCCACCAGCCTGAGCTCTCTTCGATTTCGTACACCCCGTACTAATGTGACCTGTTTCACCGCAGTTGAAACACTTCACCCCAATTCTCCTACAATCAACTGCGACATGCCCCAAACCTCCACACTTGAAACATTTCAGTTTATGCCTCCAACAATTCATCTGACGATGTCCTACTTCCCCACACTTGTAACACTTACTGTAACACCTCGGAGGACTAGACATTCCTCCCTCACTTGCCTTTTTCTCAAGGTTACCCCTCGTCACATAAGGCCCACTACGAGACTGTTGTTTCCCTTTCCTGTCATTCACATTCTCATAGAGAGTAGCACGCACCTTACGATTCTCTTCGTAACTCCTACAACTGTCCACCAAATCAGAAAACCTTCTAATCCTCTGATAACCGATTGCCCGTTTAATCTCCGGACGCAATCCGTTCTCATACTTCACGCACTTAGAAAATTCAGCAGTCGCTTCTGGATAATGAGGATAAAACTGCACAAGTTCCACAAACTTAGCAGTGTAGTCAACCACAGACATCTTGCCTTGTTTTAATTCCAAAAACTCAATCTCTTTCTTTTCCTTCACACCTTCAGGATAATACTTCCTCTGAAACTCTCGGCTAAATAAATCCCAACTAACCTCTTCTTCATCATCCATTCCCAACACTTGGCGCAAATTAACCCACCAATCCGCTGCTTCTTCCCCCAGCATGTGAGTACCCAGTCTCACCTTATCCTCTTTAGCACAATCCGTCACATAGAAGATTCTTTCAACTTCTTCAAACCAAAATTGCGCACCATCAGGGTCATATCTTCCCTTGAAGATAGGCAGCTCATTCATCCCGAACTCATTATTACCCGCAACGTTCGATATACCCTGCACCGCCCGAGCCATATTCTGTTCATTTCCAATAACAGTAACTATGGTTAAACAAACAGCTCACCGAACCACAACGACCAACAAAGACTAACACCACAGACACAAACTGACATGGACTGGCTCTGATACCACTTAATGTGACGCCCCCAATCTATACCCCCAATTAAAACATGCAGTTAAAGCAGTAAAAGAAAATTCGAAACTTGATCAGAGTATATTTAAAAACATGGCATAGACGGGGAAATCACATCAAAGTAACCAATACATAACATACAACACCTGCCCATAAAGATATACAACAGTGGGGTAGCAAATAACAGAGGAAACTTTGTTCCTTACACCCACATGTTCAAGTATAGAATAAAAGCGGAAAATCTGTACTGAACCTCATAAAAATATATATCAACTAAAAAAAATTTGCCATACATCAAGTTATACATGCACAAGCCAAAATATACATATACACAGTACACAATAAACACAAACGGCCACCCTAGCTACCCGGTGTCACATATCAGAGCCGACCGACAAAAGGGGTGAAGACACAAAGCTTCACCAAAGACCTCCAGCAACTCTAATCTGCAATGCCTCATAGAGCATTATAAAACAAGCAGAAGGGTGAGAAAGACAACCATAATATAAATGCATATAATTATATATTAACATAAACATACACAAGTAACACCTTTCTCACCACAGTTGCACCACAATTACCCAAAGATCACATATAACATAATACAGTGCAATTCTCAAGCATTGATACCACTACACCTCAAACATACGAACATACATGTAATCACCAACACAATCACACATATTTCATCCCATCAATCACATTCACGATTACATGCACAAATGACTCATGATGAATGCAAATGCACAGAGACCGACACCACGACTCTATGCACATGCCATGCGGTACCGACTTTCATTGTCACGTCATGTCACGTCATTAGTCCAATCTGGTCGCTTTAAGTCCTCAGGCAACGCCTCATATTTTCGAGGCACACGACGTTATTGATTGACTTAGGTCCTATTTAAGGCACCCACTCCGATCGCTTTAAGTCCTCAGGCAACGCCTCATATTTTCGAGGCACACGATCGTCTATAATCATCGCTTTAAGTCCTCAGGCAACGCCTTATATTTTCGAGGCCCACGATGTTATAGAAGATTCTCTCTGGAACCAAACCGTCACTCAGGACGTTTTCACAATGCATATCATGATGCTTGGCATACAATGACTCTTGACATTCACATTGCATGCATACACACATTCATAATCATGCAAATATCATCAAACACCACACTTAGCATTTTCTTGCCTTTCGGCCACAAATCATCATCACAACAACACATAAGTCATACCACATTCAAAGCAACAACATATAGCATAATACACATTAATTACACACCATTAAAACGACAAAAGTCGAGATTCGACACTATTCACATATTCCGACAAAATTTAATCGGCTAACAATTCTCAAAACCTCATAATCACAAAGTACATCTCGATACCTTTCCAATGACACCAAGAATACAAAAATCGGATAATCGGAACAAAAGTTACGGACAAAACCGAAAACAACATTTTCAAAAATCACATTTTTCCATTCTCCTGGCCATACGCGTACTGCCCAAGGCCATACGCGTATTGCCAAATTCCTCGCCATTCCCATACGCGTATTGCCCAAGGCCTTACGCGTATGAGCAGAAACCATTTTCCTCACAAAATTCCCATTTTCACCCCAATACGCGTAAGGCCAACACCATACGCGTATTGCCCTGCCATGCTACGCGTATCATACGCAAATGGGCAGATGGCCGAGTAAAACACTATCTCATACGCGTAATGCCCCATGGCTCGCCCATGTTATGCGTAATGCCCAGTCCCATACGTGTATGGACATGCCCCATACGCGTATGACCTGCAGAAACCCAGAAAAATTCTGCAGAAACGAGTTCTGCGTTTTCCACTCAAAATCCTCCCAAATTCATCACCTAAATCCAGAAAAATACCAATTTGATTCATAACAACACATATCTATCAAGTATCAACAACAAGGAACACAAACACATCATTTCCAACACCTTTAAATCGAATTTCCACACATTTTACAAAAATGGGTTTTGATATATTTTTCATTCCAATTCAACAAAACATCAAACAAACACATACATAATCATACACATGTATAAGATAATTGAATTTCGCACCCTTACCCGATTAAATCGATTCCTAGAAGTGAATTTTCTTTGATTCCCAAGCTTTTCCTCTTTTTCTCTCTTTCCCTTCTCTTTTCTTCTTCTCTTTTTCTTCTTCTCCTTTTCTTTCTCTCTATTTTTTCTTTCTTTTCTATTTCTAACTTAATAAATAATTCAAAATGCCCAAAATACCCCTACACTCGAATATCTCGCAAATGCTCCCAAAACGCGGTAAAATATAATCATATCGGAAAATAACATAATTTCAGATAAAAGTCGAAAATAAAATAAAATAATAATAAAATAATCAGAAACGACTCACTTAAATAAGAATACTAAAACTGGGGCGTTACATACCACACCACCCCTTGCTTTTTTTTTAGCGTGATGTTGATGTTTTTAAGAGGATGATGGGCTTTAAAGGCCCATATGATTCCTCTTCTCCATCTAGATACTCCCTTCTGATTTCAACACCCCTCTTTTGTTTATTTCATGTGGTTAATATTTTGTTTTTATCTTGAAGTTTCTAAGTTTCTAAATCTTAATTATTAATTTTTGTCTAATCATTTTTATTTTAGGGGGCCAATGACATAAAAATAATCTTGATGATTAGGTGATTTTTTTAAATCGGTACCAAATCTTGATTTATATGAGGCCTACCACTTATTTATTTTTTATCTCGATTTATTTTATTATTTTTATTTATTTTGGGTCCATGAAAACTAAATATCGATTGATTTATCGATTTCTCGACTAAATCTCGATAAAGGTGAGACCTTTATTCTTTTTCGTATTTATTTCGATTTTATTTCATTTTTATTATTTTTTTGGGTCCATGAAAATTAAATATCGATTGATTTATCGATTTCTCGATTAAATCTCGATAAATGTGAGACCTTTATTCTTTATATTCATATTTTCGATTTAATTTCTTAATTGTCATTTTATATTTCTTTTATTTTCATTTTGGTCAATGAAAGTCAAAAGTCAACGATTTATCGATTTCTCGATTAAATTGTGATTAAGACGAGACCAATTTTATTTTATGTCAACTTTAATATCTTGTCAATATTATCTTGATTATTATCATTTATATTCTTATCATATGGTCCATATCATATTTATCTAACCATTTTTCTTTGTTCATATTTTAATCGAACACACTAACAATCATCGAAACGCCTAAGCATTTAATTTTCGATTAAAACCACTAAACACACATATTCAAATCGTTTTTTAATTAAATCGCGAAAGAATTGAGCTCTTGAGGTCTAGCACTTCTTGGGTTCTTAAGTGGCCGCTATTGAGGCGCACGCCTTAGGTGGTGATCACTCGACCTTTCGCTCCTAAAACACTCGTCTTAAATATTTGGACAAAGAAATACCATTGGAGTCTAGCATTCCACGTGGTACTTTCGTTGTTCATCAAACAATATTTCATAAATTAATCGAATGAAAAAGGTGTCGTTGGGATCTAGCATCCCAATAATGCCCCGATTAGTTGGTTGCGAGGCCGACGTCTCGTTTATCGAATAATCGTCATTCTCCCTAAAACACTTAACAAATCAAACCATTTCCAAACCAATTCTCGACTCGTCGTCGAGCCACTCTTCAAAACATTCTCGTAAGTCGAGTGCCTTTTGCCTCGTCGTCAAATGCACACTCGCACATCTCGAGGTTTCGTTACTAGGAGCATCCCTAGGGACTAGTATCAATCCTCACCTCTTGTCGCAATCCAATTCGACTCAATTTTTCAAACGTTTTTTTAATCAACTAACGAAAGGAGGAGATTCTTGGAATCTAGCATTCCTTGGATCTTCGAATGAATGGCTCTCGAGGCACGCCCTTGGGTTGTTGTTCATTCAACCTTTCGTCTTAAAACACTTAATCCCTATCAAACATTTTCGTAATCAACTCACGAAAGAAATGAGTTCTTGGAGTCTAGCATTCCTTGGATTCTTGAGTGACTGCTCTTGAGGCACGCCCTTGTGTTGTATGTCATTCAATATTTCGTCTCCTAAAATTCAAACCTTAACCCCATTCTTTTCGTAGGCGTACCACGAACTACGACTGCTCTGATTCTTTATTCTCATCCGAGTAAAAATACGTAGGCACAAGATTGCGATGATCTTGGCGAGCACACTTTTTCTTTTTTCCCGGTTTCCACACTACCTTTCCTCCATCTTCTGTCTTCCCTCTATCCCTTCCCGTAGTCGAACTACGATTGCTCTGATTCCTCATTCTCGTCCGAATGAGCATACGTAGGCCCGAGGTCGCGATGATCTTGCCGAGCACCCTATCCTAAAATCACCCCATTTCCCTTAGTAATCGAAACCTTTTACTTTACCTTTTCGCATATATCGTTGAGAAGAAAACAAACAAGCTTAGATAACGCTCATCACAATTCAAACTAAGAGGTTCCCGTTGAGTACAACGGACGTGAGGGGGTGCGCGTACCTTCCCCTCACGTAACCGACTCCCGAACCCAGAACGTGGTTGTGACGACCATGTTCTTATCCTTTCTCCTTAAAGGTTTTCTCGATATTTTCCTTTCCCTCTTTTGGGGATAAATAAAGTTCGGTGGTGACTATGTCGAACCGTTTTCCGCGCCTTTCGCGTGAGGGTCGCGTCCTTCGATGATTTTTTCGAGGTGCGACACCTGGCCAAGTTACAAGCGAATAAAAGTCCTTTTGATCTTTGTGTGCATGTATTTAAATTGTGTATGTTAGAGTCTTTTCAAGCTTATGATAGTACTAACTTTCGTGTTGTGCTTTGAGTATAAATAGTTAACCTAAACACTTGAGAGTTGAGTGAATTTTATCTTGTGAGGATCTTACTACTTATGATGTACTTTTTGGTAAACTGTCCTCTTATCTACTTTGAATGTCACAGAATGTTTCTCACTAACATCATTTTTCACGAAGTTTAGACTTAGGATTTTACTTACGCTTTTGTCATCTTGAAAACCTTGGGAAATGCATGCTCTATTTGTTTTGAAGTTTTGAAGTTTTGAATTTTAATTTTGCTCAGAGTGCAAAAGTTCAAGTATGGGAGAATTTGATCAGTGCATTTTGATGCACATTCTTCTTCTATTGTACTTAGGCATTTCTAGGGTTTGATTTATTAATTTTATTATTTTATTGTGTTTTTAGATTTTATTTTATTTTTTTCTTTAATTTAATTTCGTATTTTATTTTCAGCATTAACAATTATTTGATACATGTTCACTGTGCAGACTATAACTTGAGTTACGAGAATCAGATTGACACGTTCTGATAGGCGTTAGAAAGCTAAGAGAAAGACCTACAAGTTTGTGTTGAAACCAAAAACTGGTTCGGCGTGAAGCAATATCAAATAATTTGTTGAAGTTTCAGACTTTAGACAATAACTAGTTTTTGGCCAGTTTTTAGGTTTTTCGACCCGGTTAGAATTATAAGGGGAAATCCTTATTTTTGTATAAGAAATCAGCCGCGGTACTATTCACGTTACAAACTATTCACGATTTTACTTTTGCCTTGTACGAATCTTATGGAGAACTAATTCCCAATGGCAAATCCTACTGTACGGTTTCATCCCTTTAAGGTTATTCTAATACTAATCTAATTTCGATTTCTTTTCAATTCTTTTCTATGAAGTCATTTTCTTAATTTGATTGCTTTTGTTTGCTTAATTTGATTGTTGTTCATAGGACATAATTGATTAAACTCGATTGTATGCATGTTCCTAATTTTAATCGCGTGTTAACTTAGGTTCTTCGTTAGCCTTCGCCTAATCTTTAACCTGTCATGGTTAATGCAGTAAACAAGAACATAATTCATATGATATTGATTACGCTTATCTAATTAATCTCATAATCGAATAGGATCGAAGTCGCTTAGGGACTGGTGTTATAATAGACGATGATAAGTCGGAACCCGAATCAGTAGGATTAGGTGTTTTACCTTATTTGATAATCACTTATTTTTCTTATTTTCTAAATCGAAACCCAAACGCCCCATAAATCGTTACTTTAGTTGGTTAATTCAATACAAGACTCCTTGTGATTCGACTCGAGCCATTGTCGCAAAACTACCGTTTTTAAAATTATTCGTTTTGATTCGTGCGCGATAGCGGATCAGTAGTTTTTCGAAAAATGTTCGATTGACTTTTAATACTATTTGGTTCGCTATGGTTTGTGTTATCTAGAAAGAAAGAAATATACATATTTTCCATAATAAAGCAGAACAATTGCAGCCGTTTTCGAAAAGTATAAAGCTTCAGTCGTTTTGGTGTTTAAAGTTAATATATGTTTTTTTCAATTATGATTACTAGTTTAGAGGTTAAATCTTTTAACTTGCTTATCAATATTTATCAATATTTATGTAAACAATTTTTTTTCTTTCTGAATTTTGAGTTGCAATTTTAAATTATTTCTTATTATTTTTTATATATCTTAGGTTAGATTGACTTGTTTTGAAAATTAATATATATCTTATTTTGACATTTTAAAAAAATATATAGTTTTTATCAAATAAAAAAGATTTACTAGTATTTTTAATTTACGTATAATTAAAAATGTATTTATAATTTAATCATGAGATAGTTAATACATACCAAGAGGTAGGGGTGGACAAATTTGAACCGACTAATTGAAACCGACCGACCCATTGTCTTTTTTGTGTAAATGGGTCGGGTCGGGTGTCGGGTTGATTCGGTTGTTTAATTTGGATAATATAGGGTTGCTTCGGTCAGGCTCGAATACTTATTTTGGACCCGTCGAAAACCGAAACCGACCGAACTTAATTAATATATATTTTATTTATTTTTATTACTATATAACTAACTCACTATAAAAATGAGATTTATAATGTTCGAGGATATTATCATTTTTATAATTTAATTATGGCATTGTGTACTCTTAAAAATACAAGATATGCAATATAAAATTTTGAGTATTATTTAGTTTATGGTTTAAGTATGATAATGATCAAAATTAATGTTAAATAATGTTGAAAATATTATCCCATAATAATAAAAAAAAAAAAATAATACTAATAAAAAAAATTGTTCTATTCTAAAATTTGATATTTTTAATAATAAATTTAAAAAATAGTCATTTTTATAAAATTGTTCTAATAAATATTAAACCGACGAAACCGAATTAACCGACAAACCGACTTAACCGAATCCGACGAAAACCGAAATTTAATTGGTCGAAATTGGGCCATAAAACTAAATCAGTGGTTTACATCGGATTTAGGTTTTGGGTCTGAAACCGACCGAACCCGACCGATTGTCCACCCCTACCAAGAGGGGCATTGTACTCTTTCCTCAATAAATGTAGGGGTGACAATTGGATTCATTAAGACAAAATCCATACAAATCATCCATTAAAAAAATATAGCCAATGCATCCACCATATAAAAAGTAAGTTAATTGATTGGATTAAATTCATCCATTTATATGCATGGATTGATTCAATCCATCCAATATATTTTAAGGATCAAATGAATTATTTTTATTTCTGTTAGATATTTTTTTAAAAAAATAATTAAAAAATGACTTTTTTTTCAAAAAATAAACCGGATTTTAGAAAAAAAAACGATTTTTTTTCCAAAATTAAAAACCGATTTTTTTTTTTAAATGTTTTTTTTTTTAAAAAGACAGATTTTTTTCCGAAAAAAAACAATTTTTTCTCAAAAAAAAAAATGATTTTTTCCGAAAAAAACCGATGTTTTTGAAAAATTAAATTATCGATTTTTTGGAAAATACAAAAAAGTCTAATTTTCCCAAAAAAATCTACTTTTGTTTTCGGAAAAACCGATTTTTTTCAAAAATTAAAAAATTAAATTTTTAGAAAATACAAAAAGTCGAATTTTCTCGAAAAAACAAATTTTTTTCCAAAAAAAAATGATTTTTTTCGAAAAAAAAACTGATTTTTTTTCAAAATTTAAAAAATTAATTTTTTAAAAAACACAAAAAGTCAATTTTTCCCAAAAAAAATTGATTTTTCCGAAATACAAAAATCAATTTTTTATCTTGAAAATACAAAAAATTGATTTTTTTTTCATAAAATACAATTTTTTTTCTTGAAAATACAAAAAATTGATTTTTTTTAAAACAAAAAATTCAGTTTTTTTATGAATATATTAAAAAATAATTTTTTTAAAATACAAAAAATAATTTTTTTGAAAATAAAATAAAACTGATTTTTTTTTAAAAAATCACGTTTATTTTTTCAAAATAAAAAAAAATTAGATGGATGGATATCCATCCAACAAAAATATGTTAATAGATACTACATTCGTTCCTTTTTATAAGAGACAATTCATTTTTTAGATTCGTTGAATAATCAATGTATTTGGTCAGTTTATAGACTAGATACATTGATTATTCAATGAACCTAAAAAATAAGTTGTCTCTTATAAAAATGAACGAATGTAGTAGATTAGATGGATTTTATTCTTAACGGATCAGATGAATTGGATAATTTTAAGAAAAACTTAGTGGATTGTTAATGAATTAATGAATTGTTTTGATTCATACATTAACAATTCAATTAATATTCATCCAATCATTCTATTTTGCCACCCCTAAATAAATGGTTTTAGATTCGCTAACTGTTGACAAAAAGAACATTGAAAATTCACAAAAGGTATTATTTGTTTATGTGTACATTGATACTGATTTAGTAGCTAAAACAAACACAAATAAATATTTATAATAGGAGAAAATGTGGTGAAGTGAATATCCGTTACAAATATTGGTAAAATTGAATAGATTCAAAATTGAATCGTAAATGAAATTATTTTTTTAAAAAGTATTTTAAAGACTCTCAAATATGTTTTAGAGTTGAAATGCATGAATATTCAAAATAAATCTGCCACCAGTTGGAGCGCCATTGGCGCCACCTCATAACACGCCGAGTAGTCAGATTGCTCCGAAGCGTCGTGCTTAAGTATTCAAATATCGCCTACAAATAATGACATCGGCAAGGAGTGTAATGAGAAGACAAGTGGAATAATACTTAGGATCCCTACAAGTTTTAAATGTGACATTTTATCTTTTTTATCCTTTCATTGAGTTAATGTTTCTAATTTTTTGTAAAAGTTTTAAATGTGAGTAAATCTTTTTATTTTATATATGACTATTTTTCTTTTATTTATTAGCATTTATATTATTCAACATTTTTATCAATTTTGGAACACATCACATGGATATTAAATAATCATGAATTTATAACAGTAGTAAATGGTAACAAATGAAGACAAAAATCATTATTTAGAACTTTAACAAAATCACAATAAAAATCATTAGTTAATTTTGTCCCATTACTTTTTATAGCATTGTCTTTTTTATCTTTTACTTTCACCTATTTTAGTCAACATATCCATTTCTAATAAAATGCACCTGTCATTTCGATGGAATAAATAAGTAAATTTCCATGTTCCTTTTTATTATAAAGAAATTTCCATGTTCTTTCCTAAGTGTTGTACTATATTGTAATATATTATAGCTTGTTAGGTTTGCTTTCCTTATTTTTAAAACCCTATAAAAATGTAGTTTATCTATTTTGATGATTATTCAACTACAGCTAGCTAACAACCCTTAAATCTTGGCTTTGCAGATTATACACTAGCTATGATTTCCCGTTTTATTTTAATATTTTAAAGACCAAAATAAAGGCAATTATAATGTTTTTGCTTTTTTTGGGCTGTTCCTAAGACTCAAAGTAAAATATTGACGAGGATTATTGAATGGTAAAGCTATGTGGAATATGTAATCCTTCTTTCATTTAAGAACAATTAATTATGTCCTTCAAACATGTCTACCACCATGTCATTAGATATAACAGTTACCCACACAACGAACTTCATCTCATGCAAACAATTGTAATTGTTCTCACTATATAATATAAAAAACACGTCATTTCAGATATTTAAATACATTTGTACTCTTATATTATTTTTCATTCTCTTATTGATTTGGACGTTGAAATGCTAGTCTTGCAGGTCGGGCTCTTCTCCGTCGAGCTGAAAGTTTGCTTCGTTGTACCAAAATCTTATTTCACCATTCATTGAATATTTTGGTTCCATAAGAGAACAATAGTGTCGTCTGTGGGAAACAACATTTGATTCTTGCGAGTTTCAACATTCAAATTTCTTGTGATCAAGATATTCGTATATCCTTTTGTAGAAGGTTCGCATCTTCGTTTCTTGATCTTCTTTCTTGAAGTTTTAACCTTATCTTCCAACAGGTCCATCCTCAGATTCATCAAACATGGTGGTTTCAAAAGCCACTCGACTTACCGTTCAATCGCAAGTTTCTAATGTAACCGCTAATGTTGTTACAGTTTCGCCTCTTCCTCCTCCTCAAGCAAAAGATGATCCAGTTCTAGTGGTGTATTTTTAACCCTAAACAAAAAGATCCTGCTCCATGAGAGATAGTCAAAGAGAATTTCAAACTACTATGTTCTTTATATCTACACAACAAATTCACCAATACGAACCGTCACATCGACCTCATCCATTGTCTGTCGTACTTGGACAAGAAATTCACCCTTCACCTTCAGTTATTACATGCTAATCATGGAATACAATGATTCATCAACCTACTGAACAACATCTATAATCTGGTGTACCAATAGAATTCATAATTCTTAGTAGATAGGCTATTCAAAATTGAAGATAGTCTGCAACACCGTTGCGCCAAGGAATGGTGATGTGAGAGATGACTTCCCAAGGCAATCATGCCTTTATGCCGGAGATGAGCTCCGTTAATACAACTGCACCACAGGGAGAGGCTCCGAGGTCACAAAATTGAGTCTAACATTGAATACATGGATCTCCTCCACTTGGTCCTGAAGGCATAGGCGGTAGCCATACTCTCCCAAGGTTCATAGTCTTCGGCCTTCACAAGCACAATATCCTTAAAGAATAGAAAGATATGATAGAGATGTTTCAATGCTAGAGCAGAAAAAGAACCTGATCTCCACCCGCATCCTTGATAACACGATTTTGAGGTCGTTAGAGAAGTATACAAAGCTACCAAATTATGACGGAATCGGAGATCCTAATGAGCATGTTGAGCATGTAGATAACCTCTCGGATTACTATCCTACCCAAGGGGCAATAAAATGAAAGCTCTTCGCATTAACCTTGATTGGAGTGTAATGACGTGGTTCAAGACTCTTCCAGATGGGAGCATAGATTCCTGGAAAGACCTATGTGATGCTTTCATCGTCACGTTTAACGCCCAAAAGCTAAAAACTACGATCATGGTCACATTTAGTAGGCTTACCTAGCGAAATAAAGTGACCTTGCGTGACTACATTGACTGTTTCAAAAAGCGGTTATAGTAGTAGGGGCCCAGTTGATGAGTTGAAGTGTGAGATGTTTAAAACAGGATTGAGTCAGAACGCGTGTTCTGGAAAAAATTAGGGCTCGATAGATATTGTACCTAAGTGATTTGCTAAATAAGGCCCAACCCTATATAAATTATGAAGAAGAGCTCTTGGACGAAGAGGGAGAGAGAGAGAGAGAGAGAGAGAGAGAGAGAGAGAGAGAGGTCAAAGAGAATTGAACACCAGATACAATCGGGAAACAGAAAGAGATAGCGATCGACATACATAAGAAATGGATCTCGGACCCCGATCCAAGTTCAACGCTTACACTCCTATGAACACTTTAAGTGAAAAAATATAGAAAGAATTTGTGAACATTGAGTTCTACAAAGTCGGGATTAGGAATCCCTACTTGGTCAAATAATCATCCAGGGCGGACAAGTCCAAATATTGATGTTTCCACAAGAATCACAACCATAACATAAATGATTGCTTTCATCTAAATAGTGCAATATAAGAGTTAATTAAGAAGAGGCAACTTACAAAGTACACCCACGATGATAACCAGAAGGGAAGGCGAGACAAAAAAAGAGGGCATAAAAGTCGAGAAAATTCTCTAAAGAAGAAACGCTCCCCACACAAGGAAAAATCCCATATGAAGAGTATTAAAGTTGTCACGGGAGCCAAAAGGGGGAAACTCCAATACAATGCATCCATTACATATCGTCTTCCAAAAGCAAGGACCTCCTCCAAAGGGACGATGAAGAAAAAAATCTCTAAGATGATGTTTGTAAACAAAGAAGAAGGAGACACTTCAACCATGAAACTAGAAAGAATGATCCTCGATATGCATGAAAGTGAAAAGGAATTAGGGATCCCAAAGAAATCTTTCCTCTAGTGATAACAACTACCAATTTAAATTTTGATGTCTCCCGAGTCATCATTAATGGTGGAAGATTGTGCGATATCATGTACTCATACTTATTTGAAAAGTTAGGAATGGAAATGGAGAAGTTATGGCCCTATGAAGGATCCGACCTACAAGCTTTCAATGGAATAGTAACATATCACGGGGGTATGTCGAACTTATGGTTATTTTTGGAGATGGAAGAGACACCAGAACAGTCAACTCACAATTTATAATGGTTTCCTGTAAAAGGTAAAGCAAATTCCTCTGAGTGAAACTTGATGGTGAAGACTTTTGATGAAATCCTAAGCTAGCAACCACGTCCTCTACCGATGCCATCAGCGGCCACGCCAATTAGTTAAAATTAGCTTAATGCATATGTAAAGCACAAATACTACTGCGATGTACGATATTATTCTTAATAAATATTTGTTTTTTGCTAAACTCGCTTTCTCTTGTGATCCTAAAGGCTAGAGATTAATCAAGGGAATTTTCACAAACGCCAGCAGCAACTGACTAAAGCAATTAAAGACACATCAGAAATGACTATGAGATACTGTCAAAAATGCCACATGTGTACGACTGAAGCAATCATATCCCAACAGTGCCAATGCAAAGATAAAGACATTGAACCAAAAAGTGACCATTACGGGCACACATCCCTCTTGGAAGCTAGCCACTCCAAAGGGAGAGGTCAGTTCACTTTACATCAACCTCGAACAAGGTTCTCACCTAGGGACAGGGAAGGGTTATTAAACCTTGGTCGGGCACAATCTGTAGAGACATCTAATAAAACTTTAACCAGATCTCGGAAAACAAGTTAACTCCCAGAGAAACAAACTCAGGATTTATAACAATATCATATAAATAAGTAAAAATAATGGTAAGTGACCAAAATTAAAATACACAATATAAAGCATGAACCATGAAATTTTCTTATTCATTGAAGATACAAATACACTGGATACAAGCCAAAAAAAAAAGACCTTACATCCTTATATTCGACTAATCCTCCAAGGAGACCGGTTTTTCGTCCTCCGTCATTTGGTTAGGATGGACTTGCTCTCATGAGATAGGACCCATTAGATAAAATATTCCACCTACTGCAAAGTATTTTTAGAAGAGTCGCGTGCAATAGAGTAACTCTCTTTCAATGACTTTGCGTACTCCTTGGCCAAGGAAATATTCTTAAGACGCATTTCAGGGAGGCCTTCTTTATCCTTCTCCCAGCCTTCCTGAGACTCCTTCAAAAAAAATTCAAACTCTTATACCCTTTTTATCAGGAAGGATTTAGTGCTCGGTTTGCTTCAACAAGAGCAACCTCTGTCGTGGATAGAGATGCTTGGGCAAGACTAAGGATTCATTCTTCTTTGTCACTTCCTACACAAGCAACTTCACTTTCTTAACCAGTGTATCGGGCTACTCAAAAGGCTCCACATCAGGCTCTATGGTCGAAAACAGCGTAATTGTCCCTTAAAGCTCTTCCAAATATTGGTCTCGCTCGATGGTAAGGTCATTGACATGTTCTTGGAGCACTCTCTTCTCTCTTTGAAGGTGGTCGGGCAGGAAGGCTTCTCCCTTCCCGACATCATCAAAGACCTGGACGGAAAATCTCCAACGCGTATAATAAGCCAAGTCTAATAATTACTCTTGACAAGTTTCTTCAAATTTTCTAAAGAAATAAGAGTAATCTTCTTCATAGATATAATGTCAGAACTCACAAATTGTCTAGACAAGGGTGGGATAGCAGTGAAAAGGAAACCTGGTCGAAACTGCCGCATAATTCCCCTTACAACTAGCCATCTTTAAACCATGTGCTAGACGTCGGGTATGCTTAGAGAGGGACCCATACACTTAAGTCTCTTCGAGCTCAAGAATAAGGTCCAAACTTCCTTCGTCACCAAGTCATGACAAGCCCAAAGCATTATCCATTGTAACTCGGTCCTATGAGTCCCTAACTTCCTCTTGTGCCGGATTAGGCGTGTCCCAGGTAACTAAAATAATATGACCCGCTTTGTTGGAACTCATCCTGTGATCGAAATATTGGTAGCACCAACCAAGATAGGGATAACCCGGGGAGTCCTCCTTATTTGTTGCATGGTTTTCTCACATTTTATCTTATTTGCATGACAAGAACATACAAGTTACCAAAGGAATCATAGATAATATATATATATATATATATAGAGAGAGAGAGAGAGAGAGAGAGAGAGAGATAGAGATAAGAGTTATTCTTACTCCAGGAGTAAGTTATTAAAACTTACTCCACATCTTGACCATTCATTTATTTTTAATCGATGGCTAATACCTGTCAATAATTAAATATGGAGAGAGAAAAATAAATTGTTCACATGACAATAAATAAGTGATTATTTTTAACCATGGATTAAAAATGAATTAATGAATAAGATATGGAGTAAGTTTTATTAAATTACTCCTGGAGTAAGAATAACCTTTCTCATATATATATATATATATATATATATATATATATATATATATATATATATATATATATATATATATATATATTCCTCAGTTCCCTCCCCAAAACTAACCTTGGCATCTTTCGAGTCGGTTTCCTCCATTAAGTGTGTCTCTATGAACCTCTTTAGTTGCTTCTTTGACACTGCATCACGAGACGTGACACCCCTTTTGTAAACTATATCCTCAAAGATGGGCACCTGTTGTCTCTTTAGGAAAATGTCTTCTTGAGACAAATCATTTATCTTTTTAACATAAGACCCATATTGTGACAACAAGTGGCTTTGGCTCCAAAACTTAGAGAATATGTTTGAGCATTGGTAGGGCGGCCCAGGGTTTATGGAGTATATTATAACGTGGGCTTCTTTGTTGAGCGGGGTGACCAGGAAAAATTGATCCTGGAGGTACTTCACACTATTTGAATAAACACCAATTATCATAATGCACTTCCAAAGAAATATAAATCCCTAGCTTTTTGAAGATCTAGTTAAACTACACTGAGCTTTGAAAAGGATGAAGAAGAACATCAAAGTTGGCACACTCTTCTTAAATACGATCTATTATTGGAAGACTTTGACATAAGACCAACTCACAAGGTGCAGTTGCGAAGGGGCGATTAACAAGTGGCTAAGAACGCCAACTTCTATATTGTTGAAAGGAAGACAGAAACATGTCAAAGAAAAAACATACTCTTGAAGAGGAATGACACACCCCTCATACTTGTTACACACATTCTTTTCTTCCTCAAGAACAAGTACTCCTCAGTCATACTGAGGTCTAATCTCGATGAAAATGCAATCCAAACTGCCATCAGAGACGAAAGTAGAACTGATGTCTAACTTCTCCTGATCTACCCATAGTAACGAGTTGCCCCCCTTTGCCTAACATGAAATGGTAGATGGAATATCCATTTTGAAGAATGTTGTCAACACAAAAAAAACAAGTATGAAGAAACAGCGTTTCAGAACAAACATGCCAATAATAGAAGTTTGAACATTAGAGATATCATAAACTCACTTTCCTGAAACCCTAACAGATATGGAAGCGAAAGCAAGAAGAAATATATAGGTCTTACCTTAAAAGAAATGGGTTGATCGCATATGTGTCTCAAATACCACCAAATGAGATATCACATAAGAACTTTATCAGAAAAATAGTGCAGAAGAGCTCACAAGAAAGAGCGAAGTCGACGATATATATGAAGAAGAGCTTTTGCAGTTTGCAAATGTAAAAAAGAGAAAAAACAATGCTTCAGGAACCATTTATGTGTGCCTCAACCACGAGGGACCGTACGATCCACTACGTTTACTCTAGACAAACAATCGAGTTAGGGACGTACTCGGCAAATCCTTGTTCTACAAAGCATATACAGGGGTTTGGGAGCAATTGTTTTGAATCGCTTGCAAGGCTCAAAGCAAAAGGCCCAAAGATCACCACCAAGTGGTAAAACACGTGGAGCGGGTGGTCCCTCATTCATTAAAGAACAAATAATTCCGCCCTCCAGACACATCTACCACTGTCTGATTAGATTCAACGGCTATTTGTACAATGCGTCTCACCTCACGCAGATGATTTTAACCGCTTTCACTGTATAAAAAGGAAATTGTATCATTTCAGATATTCAAATCTATTCTCTCTCACATTATTTTTCATTCTCTCTGATTTAAATGTTAAAGCATTAATCTTGACGATCAACCTCCTCTCATTGAAAACCTATTATACCGAACCAATATCTTATTTCATAATTCATCATCGAAGATTCTGGTTCCATTTTCTTTCACAATTGTTGAACTATATTGTAATATATTATAGCTTGTTAGGTTTGCTTTCCTTATTGTTAGAAGCCTATAAAAATCTAGTTTATCTATTTTGATTACTATTCAACTACAGCTAGCTAACAACCCTTAAATCTTGGCTTTGCACATTGTGCACTAACTATGATTTCCCATTTTATTTTAATATTTTAAAGACTAAACAAAGTCAATTATAATGTTTTTGCTTTTTAAAAAGGGCACATATATTGGTCTTGATATTATAATGCTCTTTATATAAAGCATTCAGTATAATGTCTCTTTTGAAAAATAAATAAATGATTGAAAAAAGTACTACATGATATCATGTTAGTTAACTTGTATTATTTTTTATTTTCTTTATCTTTTTCCCATTATACAAATTATTAAGTCATCCTCATAATAGTTGTTACAACCAGATGTGTATGTAATTATTAATTAAGCAAGTATAATATGAAAATCATATAAAAACAAGTTGCTATATGATATGATATAATTATTCTATACTTGATTGAAATTCAAAGATATAGATCCAAAAAAAGAATGTTCGAATAATATTGCTAGAGTGATTTAGAATTAACCTCATAGATGTAGGGGGTAAAAAAATATGGATATATATATATATATATATATATATATATATATATATATATATGGCTAACAAAGATAGCTTCAATCTGAAAAAATGTAACAACTTACACTACACCTAAACTCAATAATTTTATAGGACCAAAAAGGTTGGTGAAATAGTTATCCATTTAGATAACTTTAACATAAGTAATTATCCAAAAAGAAAAGAAAAAACTTTATTTAATTTATATAATATAAAAATGCAACTTTATTTTATCTCATGGAATCTGAATTTATTACTACATTTCTTCATGGAACTAATGCTTGAGTAGTGTTCAAAATCATCTTTGCATTTCATATTTAAAGTTATATTATATTATCAAATGTAACCATTTATTTTTTTGTAAATTCAACAGCCATTACAAATGGGCATTTCTTATCACACCATCCTTATTTTTTAGGTACCACCTGAATTTTCGTTTTTGCCCTCAATTTTCAGATGTGCACATCCGGACGCACCCTTTCTCTAAAATTTTTCAGTTTTTTCCGGATGTGCACATCCGGAAGAATTCCTGATCTGCAAATCCGGAAAAATCAAAAGAATTCCATAAAATTATTTACTTCTAAATATAATTAAATCCAATATAATTAAAATCCAACATAATTACACTTAATATGATTTTTTCAATATAATTAAATTCAATATAATTAAAATTAATATGATTAAAATTAATATGATGTTTTCAATATAATTAAATTCAATATAATTAAATTAATTTTAGAAGTAAATACCATATAATTTTAATTATAATTTAGAAGTAAATACCATATAATTTAGAAGTAAATACCATATAATTTTAAATACCAATATAATTAAATCTAATTTTAGAAGTAAATATCATATAATTTTAAATCCAATATAATTAAATTAATTTTTTCAATATAAAAATATCATTTAAAATTAAATACCATATTAATCATATTAATTATATTGAAAAAAAATTAATCATATTAAATATCATATTAATTTTAATTAATATAGATTTTAATTATATTGGATTTAATTATATTGGATTGAATTATATTGAAAAAATGATATTAATTTTAATTATATTCTATTTTAATTATATTGGATTTAATTATATTTAGAAGTAAATGATTTTATGAAATTCTTTTGATTTTTTCCGAATTTGCAAATTAGGAATTTTTCCGGATGTGCACATCTGGAACATATCAGCGTTTTTTAAAAATTTGGTATGTCCGGATGTGCAAATCCAGAATCTAGAAGCAAAAATGAAATTTCACATGGTGCCTAAAAAACTTGAGTGGTGTATTAAGAAATTCCCTTACAAATTTGATGTTATGTTAATTTGGAAACTTTATATTGCACGGCATTGACAAATCTTAAACAACATGTTAGTCTTAGAGAGGTGCATGGATTTAAATAGAATCACATGGGACACAATTAATGCATTACATTATACTTTCTCTATTTATTTTTTTCTATTATAGCTGACTTTATCATTTTTTACACATTAAAAATATATTTAGTTTCATATGGGAAAAAGTTTTACAATTATTTTTTATTAGTAATATAAAAAAAAAAATAATTTAGTATCATTTTATTAATATTATTAAACAATTTATAATTTAGTATAATTTTTGAATGATATAATTAAAAACGAAAAGGGAATCTTTGAATGCATATTTGAACCCCAAATTGATCATTTTTCAATATTGCGTGCGTAAGTTAAACTCTTTAGAATGGAAAAGAAAATAGACCTCTTGCAACAAATTCAAAACGTGACTGTATATCTCTTCAAACTAGCACATCAACTCTGACGATGGTGCCAGCCTTTAGAAATATCATGATCGGTTCTGTTTTCTTTTTGTATATAAGTATTTCCGTCGATTAAAAAGCTTGTAGTTTGTTAAAAATATAACCAACAATATTAAGAAAATTCATAGTATTAAATTTTATAAAGGGAATTACTAATTTTATCTTAAGTGGTGGAAAACTATGCTATGAAAATTTGAAATTATTTTTCAGATTTCTAAAATGTATCTTTAGATATTATTGAATTTTTAATATTGAACCTCCATTAATAATGGATAAGAAGATGAAGAGAGTTAGAAAGAGAATGTAATCATAATTAAGTTTCTCTAATTGTAAAAATCTAAAATTTGTTATAAGTTGTAACTAACTATTAGTTTATTTACTAATAAAGTCCTACTGTACTAAATGCAACCGAAATTAAACTCAAACTAAACACAAATTCAAATTCAAATGAAATGCAAATAAACTTATAAATGAATTACATCTAACACTATCCTTTAATTTATATTCAAGTTTAAAAATCAACAATATTAATCTCATGCCTCAAATTGATGAAGTGTTCAATTTTGATTGTCTTGGTCAGCACATCTGCAAGTTTCTTTTGAGTGCTGACATGAACAACCTCGAGTACTCCATTTTGAACCTGATTGTGTAGAAAATGGTACTTAGTATCAATGTGTTTACTTCTTCCATGCAACAGTGAATTCTCACCAAGACTTATAGCAAATTGGTTGTCTATAATCAATTTGACTGGTTTGTTAACCTTGAACTTCAGTTCCTGCAGCAAATTCATCAGCCAAACATCCTGACAAGCTGATAAAGCACCAGTTATGTATTCAGCTTCATAAGTTGACAATGCAATCACTGGTTGCTTCTTTAAACACTAAGAAATAGGGGCTCCCAGATACATAGACATGTATCTTGTAGTGCTTCTTATGTCCACTCTGTCTCCACACCAATCAGAGTCTGAGTAGCATATCAACTTAGCATCATCTGATACTCCAAATAGAAACAATATTTCATGCCTCAGAGTCCCTTTTACATATCTCAGAATCTTGACTGCAGCTTGGTAATGTGACCACTTTGGCTTACTCATAAACATACTCATCATTCCAACTGCATGGCATATGTCAGACCTGGTGTTACACAAATATCTCAGACAACCAACCAACTATTTAAAGGTAGTAGCGTCTACATTCTCTCCATCATCATCAGAGTCTAGCTTATAATTTGTCTCAGCCTGTGTGACTACTGACTTATAAACATTAGCTCAAATCTCTTCAACAACTCAAGTGCATACTTTAGTTGGTGCACCATAATTCCCTTCTCATAATGCAAAATCTCCATCCCTAAAACATATACAATATTTCCAAAGTCGGTCATATCAAATGCTTCATCATCAGCACCTTCTTGAACTTATTTATCTCAGAAGTACAGCTCCCTGTCAGAAGTATGTCATCCATATAAAGACACGCCAGAATCACATTGTCTTCAAAAGTATGTTGCACATACACACCATATTCCATTTCACATATCTTCAATCCCAGATGTTTGAAAAATGAATCAATCTTTAGATTCCAAACCTTTAGAGCTTGTTTCAACCCGTACAACGCTTTATGCAGCTTGTACACTATCCCTTCTTTGTTCTCTTTTACAAATCTAGGAGGTTTTATCACATAAACTTCTTCTTGCAATGGATCATTTAGAAAAGCTGACTTTACATCTAAATGTATCAGAGGTCAATTCATATTTGTAGATATAATAATAACCAACCTTATGGTTTCATGTCTAAATACAGGTACAAACACTTCAAAATAATCTAAACCAGACTTTGTAGGAATCCTCTAACTACTAACCTTGCTTTATGCTTTGCAACTGAACCATCTAGATTCAGGTTTATCTTGAAAACCCATGTCAAACAGATGGCTTTATTGTTTTGAGGTAGAACAATCAAACCTTCTTCTTTAGAGCCGCATTGATGCTGACATGTTCAAAGTCCACCATCATGGCACTCTATATGACTTCCCCTTCAGAATCAATCTCGGTATCTTGCAGCAACTTAAAATCTACAAGTCACATTGGTATTTGTCTAACTCTCTCTGGCCTTTGGAAACCTTCAGAAGCAGGATCACCTTTAGAAACTCCAACTTCATAGACTGGATCACCTTCATAGGCTGGATCACCTGTAGAGTCAGATCCATCATCAGAGTCAAACTCACCTTCACATTCAGACTCTCTTTCAGTGTCAAAATCACCTTCAGAAGCAGAATCTCCTTCTGGGACAGAATCATACTCTAGTGTTGACATTGCACTAGAGTTTGATTGAGACTTGCTCTAGTCCCATATTTCTGACTCTTTCACTATGACATTTATGTTGACTTCAACTTTGATGGTGGATGGGCAATAGAGCTTATAAACACCTGTACTATGGTAACCTATAAGTATCATGACTTTGTTTCTATCATCTAATTTCCTTCTAGTAGCATCTGGTATATGTTTGTAACATACTGAACCAAATATCTTGAAATGGCGGACACTTTGCATTCTTCCAATCCACTTCTCAATACGAACTACTTCCTTTAAATTCTTTGTTGGACACCTGTTGACCACATATACTGATATGGCAATTGCTTCACCCACAATTGCTTAGGCAAAATATTCTCCTTCAACATGCTTCTTTTCATGTTAAACAGGGTTTTATTTCTCCTTTCAACAAGACCATTATGTTTTGGAGTGTTTAGAGTAGTGTTGAAGAGCAATTCGGGGGGTGTTTTATCGTATCCACAGGGATTGTGTGTTATCAATGCTTGTCGTTCAATAGTTTACCGTTTTAAGTAAAGGGTTTTCAAATGATTCTTGGTTTTGTAACATAAGTTTGTAGCAAAGAAGTAAATTAGATCAAAGATGTTGTAAGTTTTAGAAAAGCATGTCAAGACTAGATTTCGCTAATCCTTTTCATACATATCCGATTAATCAAGCATATGAACTTAGTTTCGATCAATACAATCGCGTATCCTCGCAAATAAGTTTATGTCTAAAGAAAATTCGTGAGTATTGTTGTTTAAATCGTTAGATGATGTCTCACGCTAACAATCGAAACAACAAACGTTAAGATCAATACAAAGCGAATATTAAACCCCAAATCTATATCTAGAGTTTGATTTTTAAGAGATGAGGATATTAGGTCAAGATTTGGAAAATCTATGTCTAGAGTGATTCAAACCACAAATATACCATTAAAAGCAAACAACTTCGTCATATATTAATCATCAACCTTGTTCATATACAAAAGATAAAAAGAAATACATACAAGAAAGATAAACTACCTCTAATATTGACACAAAATGTGTTTAGCTACACATATTCATGGTAGCTTGTTTCACAAATTTCGTGAGGATATGAAAAAGCATCCGCATCGAATAATCGAGATCGAATGCGAATTCAGCTTCTCAATGTGTAAAGTCCCTCTTGGATGAAGAAATATCAGAAAAATAGGTTTTGGTATGATAAAGTGAAGTTATGATCCCAAGAAAATACATACAATCTATTTATAGTACACTTGAAATCAGACACGTTCACACTACGAACTATTTTTTTGCCTAGCGAATGATGAAAGTGGCACCTGAAGTGCCTTCTGATAAGCTAAACCGCCCTTGAGTTTTTGCATAAGTTCGTAATGCGAACTTTTATTCGCAAAGCGAACAATTCACCTACAAGTTCGCAAAGTGAACTTAGGCTCCTTTTGCTACTGCCTCATCCAAGGGTTCCTTCGCCAGGTATTCGCAATGCGATGAATTCAGCGAACATTCGCGGGGAGTTCGCAAAGCAAACTTTATTCCCTTTTCCTACTGCCATAATTCTGGGACCATTCGCTGGGACTTTGCTAGTTGTTCGCAAAGCGAACATTTGCTGGCAAGTTTGCAAAGCGAACTTACTGATGTTTTCTTCCTTTCTTTGGCAACTTAGATCCTTTCTTTGTATCTTACAACTTTGATCATTTAGTGCCTTTTTCCGCACAATAACACACATATTACAAGCACCAAAGGTATATTCACAATGTTTGAAGAATAACAACAATTCATGAGTAAAATCCACAATTTGTCCTAAAAGAGTTGAAAAATGTCAAGTATCAAATAGAAATATATAGCATGTTTGACATCTAACAAGTAGTCACTTCATGCTCAATGCCATGTTCCTCACATAACTTCTTGAACATTGTTGAGTTGAACTCACCTTCACCATCAGTTCTGGGGATCTTCAACCTTTGTCCACTTTGATTTTCAGCCTTCACTTCGAACTTCTGGAACTCAACAAACACCTCATTTTTTAACTTAATGAGTTCTACCTATGTTATTCTTGTGAACTCATCCACAAATGACACACAGTACTTGTTCCCTCCAAGTGAAGGTGCCTCAAATGTACCACACACATCAGAATGCACCACACTCAAAACATGAGTTGCTCTTGGAGGCATTTCTGATGAGAATGGAAATCTTGGTTGCTTGCCTTTCATACACATACCACATGATTTCTCTGGGGCCACAATCTTAGGAATTCCACGTACCAGATTCTTTGAACTCGGATGCCCTAAGCTTTTGTAGTTCAGATGTCCTAATATCTTGTGCCACAACTCACTTTCCCCTTCATCACTTCTTGTATTAAGGCGTTGATTTTCTGTTATTGTAACATTCACTTTGAATGTTCTGTTTTTTCCAGTTCAGACTGTATTATCCATTTTTTATTACAATCATACAACTTCAAGAGATTGTCCTTCACGATAACTGAAAACCTTTTTCAATCAGTTGACCCACACTCTTCATATTGCTATTCATATCGGGAACATATCATACATCCTTGATCAGTACAGTTTTTCAATTGTTCAACTTAACTCTGACATTTCCTATTCCTCTAGTATTTAGATACTCATCATCAGTACATCTTATCTTGGTCCTTTTACTAGAGTAGAAATCAACCAGTCATTGCTTGTTTCCAGTTAGGTGCTTTGAGCAGCTAGTGTCAATATTCCACCAGCCTACCATTGATCCACCTACATTCTCAGATTCCATCAATAGCATAGGTTCATCATATGAATCTGCTCTGGCTATGTTGGCTTCTTCATCCTTGCTAACATTGTTTATCAAGCAGCAAAATGGCCAAACTTATTGTAATTGTAGCACTGAACCTTTCTCTTGTCAAGCTTCTATTTTCCGTTTTGAACATTCTGATATTTCTTATCAGAATTGGAAAGTTATGACTTCTGAACACCACCACCATACTTCTTCTTGTTCTCTAGCCATGCTTGCTTTTGGATCTTCTGGCTAGAAGAAGCTTTCAGAGTCTAAGCTTTCAAAGCCTGTTCTAACTCATGTTCAGAGTTTCTTTCAGATAGAAGAAACTCTTTTTCCTCTAAACTACTTTAAAGCTCTTAAATTTGAAGGTTCAAGAAACACAAGAAATGGGGTTTGAATTGGTTTCAAGAATGATAGTTTTTCGCAACCTAAAATAACTGCTAAAACATTGAACGAAAATATAAAGTACTCAAGAATTTTTATCATGGTTCGCCTTTAACAAGGCTACCTCTGGTCCACCAACCTGGGTGATTTTCCTTAGACAATGACTTAATCCAATAATCAAACCTGGTCATAAATACAATGACAACCTATCCCGACTTTCTTCAAGAATTTGACCCAACTGGCTCCTAATAAAACTGACGATCACTAACTCCTTAAAACTTGACCTACCTTATCTCTTAAGAATATTTCAACCTCAATAACAACCTATTATTGACTTCTTAAAAGACTGACCTAACCTGGTCACTTGAGGATTACAATAAAAACTGTAACAATAGTTTGTGTGTTTACAGATGCTTCTGAAAAATAGATACACAAGTTTACAATCAAGTTCTACACTTAACAAGAATATTCAATGATCTTTGTTCTAAGTGTATAAGTGTAAGCAACACTTTTTATTTATTTTTGAGTGTGAGCGTTGATGTAGTTTAGTGCGCGTATCAAGTTTTTGTTAGCACCTTCTTCAATCTTCAAAGTTCTCTTTAAATAGATGCAAAATAGATCTGTTGGAGGTGAAGATGAAAATATCCTCTAAGTATCTGTTGGAAAAGGTCACTTCAAACAAAACACTAGAGTGTCGTTGTAGCCTATAGTTGGTGAAGATGATTAGACGCAGAAGACTTCTTTTACACAAAGTACAATACTTTATGGAAATAGTATATTTGCTTCTGTACTTCTGTCACTTCAAATATTTTATTGACTTTTGGAAAACTTCCATTCAGAGGCTTCTGATATTTTTTGTTGAAGCTTGAGTAGCGTTTCCAAGGTCTGCCTTCAGAATCTTTGGTGAGACTTCATAGTCTTTGGATGCTGGGTTCTGAGACTTCACAAGCAGATAGTCAGTGCCTTTTATATCAAAGTCATTCTTAAGAACATCTGTTCAGAACGATGACTTTGATAAATCTGAGTTGACTTGTTTGAACGCTTCTTTTTTTTAGTTCAGAGTCTAGACATCTTCAGAGTCAAAATTTGTTCCAATTTTTTCTGCACATTCAACAAACTGGTTAGAGAACAAAATTATTCTCTTACATTTTGTTATCATCAAAACTTCAGGATACTTGTAGAACTAAACTTGTTCCAATAATTTCCCCATTTATTATGATGACAAATCCATGTACTTTGATGAACAATTTTTATTCAATAAGCAAACACATGTTATAAAACTTCAGAGATAAGTTTGTAAGCTTTCTCTAAGTTTTATACTTTTACAATTATTTTTTGCACTTATATCTATAGAGTGAGGTTTGCAAGCTTCCTCTTAGTTTAAGAGTCAAAATAATTTTAGTTTAAATAAGATCTCAAATCAAATAAGCAGGCTAAAATTCAGAGCAATTTTTCTAAGCTCCCTGTAAGTTTTAGACTTAAAAAATTTTCTTAGCATGATTGTTCAGAGTGAGGTTTGCAATCTCTCTACTAACAATCATCTGAAGTTCAGAGTTAGGTTTGTAAGCTCCCCCCGAATTCTAGACTAACAAAATTTTCTTGGCTTAACCTTTATTCTTAGCTTTAAATTTCAGAGTTAAGTTTGCAAGCTCCCAATGAAATTAAGACTTACAATCATGAAAAAAATTTTTTAGAGTTGTTAAATTAAATTCTTCAAAGTCCTTTTTCTTGACCTCTTCAGAATGTTAGTGTTAACACACTCTTTAGATCATTTTCTGAGTAAAAAAAATTGATGATCAGATTATAGCTATGTTTGGGTTATATTAGCATTACAAGATAAATCAAAAATCATATTCATTTTCTCCCCCCATTTGTCATTATCAAAAAGATAAGCATGGACTAACAATCATAAATACAAAAGAGAAAATAAAGGACAAAAGAAAAATAACTTTTCATTAATGAACAAAATAATACTAAAGAAGATTAAAAAAACAAGAAGACACCAAGAAAAGAAAACCAGGAAAAGGAGAAACTAGAGTTAAGAGAATCCAACCCTGGAGGGTCCTAAGCCGTAGCCAACCTCTGACTCCAGGTGGTCTCCAGAGCATCTGTAGCCTTAACTCCTGCACATTCTCAACAATACCTTGTTGAAATAAGAGTTCAGACAAGACTCTTGTAAAAGGTATGAGAGAAGATACTCCCTCGTGAGAGGAAATTATATTTTGTATTAAGAAGTTGAAGATTGTAAGGGGAAGGATAACCTTAGTCCTCGACAAGATGAAGAAGATAAGATACTTGTAAACATATGTGAGTGTTTCCATAGCATCTTCTCGTGGCTGAAAGTTTGACACCAACACCTGATGTCAGATCTTTGCCTGAGGAAGAAGACAGGAGATACTTTCCAGGTTGTTCTTGGTGCAAGGATCTTATCATAAATCATCTCAAGGAATGGACTAGTCCTTGGGTACCTATCCATATAAATCTCAAATTCCTTGCGCACGATTTCCTTAGCAATCGGAGCAGGAGTTATGGAAATATGAATTCCAAAAACATTAGACTTAATGCATAAAACATATCGTCTAAGTTGCTAGAGTGACATTTTTATATAGAATTCTCTGATGAGAATAGGATAAATAGGTCATTCAATCATGTTAAAGTAATTTACCCATTTATGGGATCGAACATGACCTAGAAGATTCAAACCATGGAAATATGAATTCCAAAAACATTAAACTTAATGCATAAAACATATTGTCTAAGCTGTTAGAGTGACACATTTATATAGAATTCTCTTATAAGAATTGGATAAACGGTCATTTAAGCATGTTAAAGTAAGTTACCCATTTATGGGATCGAACATGACTTAGAAGATTCAAACCATGATTTTTAAATTCGTCGATGTCAACGATTTTTTCAAAGATAATGGCGAGAGGACAAGCAACTCCACAAACAAAAGATAATCGTTAAGGTTTGAGGGATGGAAAATAAAAATTTAGAGGAAGAGTAAATTGGGATGAGAACTAAAAATGAGATAAAGATAGGTTTAAATAGAGAAAGAAAGATAGAGTTAAGGTGATAGGAGAGAATAGGTAAAAGTTTAAACGAAAAGACTCAACAGGAATCAATGCATGTAGCAGTAATAGCCTTTAAACCAAGACACGCAACAGAGCATGCTTGTCATACTTTATTAAGACTAAACATTGAAAATGACAAGACAAATGAAAAGCATAGGAGAAAAATAGAAGAAAAAAAATATTAAATTCATATGCAAACTGATAATGGGAGATAAGTGAAAAGATTTTCTCTTAAACCAAGAGATATATTCCAATGGTTACCTAAGCAATTTAAAAAAATGCTTAAACAAAACATTGATAAATATCAGAGTCCAAATGACAGAGAAACCCAGAGGGATTCTGACTTGGACCTTTTGAGTCAGAAAGCCATCTAATTATTAGAGGATTGACTGTTTCAGAGTTAAACAGGAAACACCAAAGTCTCAGAGTCTCATCTTTACTTCATCAGAGTTTGCACATATTGAGATTTTAATCACGACAAATTTCCATTTTCAAATTTCTCAAAATAAAAACAAGTATGTCCTCAGAGAGGGGTTTAGTAAAGATATCAGCCCATTGATGGTTTGTATCAATAAATTTTAAGCTTGCAATACCCTTCTGAACATAGTCTATGATAAAATGATGTTTGATCTCAATATGCTTCGCTCTAGAATGTAAAATGGGATTCTTAGACAAACAAATAGCATAAGTATTATTACAAAAGATAGGAATATTACTCTCACTTAGTTGATAATCTTCTAGCTGACTTTTCATCCAGAGGATCTGAGTGCTACATCCAGCGGTAATAACGTATTCAACTTCTGTTGTTGATAATGCAATAGTTGATTGTGTCTTGCTGGACCATGAGATTAGATTTTCACCCTGAAATTGACAGCTTCCACTAGTACTTTTTCTTTACAGTCTTTCTCCAGAATAATCAGCATCATAAAAACCTTATAACTTGTAATCTTTTGATTTTTTATAAAGTAAACCAAGGTTAGTAGTTCCTCTCAGATATTTAAAGATTCTCTTAACAGCAGTTAAATGAGATTTTCTAGGATCTAATTGAAATCTAGCACATAAGAATATATTTAATAGAATGTCAGGTTTAGAAGCATTTAAGTAAAGGAGAGATCCAATCATACCTTTGTATACCTTTTAGTCTACCTTCCTGCTTTCCTCATTTTTCCAAGAGTGCAAGTAGGATGCATTGGAGTTTCAGAAATCTTACATTCAGTCAACATGGATTTCAACTATTAAAAGATTATTTTTAAAGGTTTTATAGAAAAAGGTCGTGTCCATTTTTCTTCTTGAAAAATCATTTTCCAAAAGAAAATTGTTGAGCCTTTCATACCAATATCTAGGAGCTTGATTCAGACCATACAATGATTTCTTAAGTTTATAAACAAGGTCAGGGTTTTATGATTTTTAAAACCAGGAGGTTGATGGACATAAACTTCTTCAATTATGTAACCATTCATAAATGCGCTTTTAACATTCATTTGATATAAGATAATAATATGATTAAAAGCAAATCAAATTAAAAGACGAATAGATTCTAACATGGCAACTGATACAAAAGTCTCAGTATAGTAAATTCCTTCTTGTTGACTATAGCCTTGTGCAACCAGTCTGGCCTTCTTCCTTACCACTTCTTCTTGCTCATTCAGCTTGTTTCTGAAGACCCATTTGGTTCCAATGACATGTTTTCCTTTTGGTTTTGGCACTAAATCCCACACATCATTTCTGGAAAATTGATTGAGTTCTTCTTGCATTGCCAAAATCCATTCAACATCCAGAAGAGCTTCATTAATGAATGTTGGTTCTATGATAGACACCAATCCTAGAAGACTTTCTTCATCTTGCTTAAATGGAGATCTAGTTCTGACAAGTTCATACTTGTCACCAAGAATAAGTTCTTCAGAGTGAGAGAGTCTTTGCTTGAGCTTCTTCTAAGGTGTTGGTGTGTCAACATCATCTGAAAATCCAGCAGCATCTGATGTTGATTGTTTTGTTTCAGGTTGAATACCCTCAGAGTTTGAGTATGTGATATTCAGATCTGCAAATTTTTCTTCTAGCTTTGACTTTTCAGGGTCAAGCTTATCATCAAACTTAACATGAATTCATTCCTCAACGATACTAGTTCTAGTGCTATACACTCTATAGCTTCTTAATCATTCAGAGTATCATAACATGATACACTTAAGCTTTTAGAATCAAACATGCTTAGGCAATCCCTTATTGATTACCTCTAAAACCTACAGTGCCTAAAGGATTAAGTTCCAGACTTGGAAACATATGCTTTCTTCCCATTATGTACCGCAAGCATCCAGAGTCCAACTACCATGATAGGTGTTTCAACTCTACTACTAAAGATGTCTACAACATAGATTATTTTATCATTACGTACCCACATCCTTTTGGGTCCCTTTTTGTTGTTTTTCTAAAAAAAAATCTTATTCTGGGGTTTTATTCAGTATAGTCATGTATGTATGCATATATGAAATGAGAGTATAGAGCTTTTGGTTTCATCACCTTTTGCTTATATTTAGGTTTGACCCTAGAGTGCTTAGGTGGCTCATAAGCAATACCTCTTTTCCCATTCTTTCTTACTCCGTAGATCATGGAAGCCATTTTGCTTCTGTCTATGTTTCGTGCAAGGAATTTCTGAACTCCATGTCATATTTGTTTATGTCATCAAGAGATACTATAGGAGCTTTTGAAAGAATTTCCTTTTCAATGTCTTTATATTGCTATGTAGAGAAGAGATATCTTTTTCAAAAACAGAAAGCTTCTCTCTTATATTAGAATTTTCTTTCTTCGGCTCGCTAAGGGATTCAGAGTTAACTACAAGATTCTTTTCAAACCCTTGTGACTATACTAAAGACTCTGAAAATTTTCAAGAATTTCAGTGACAGAGGACTTAACTTCAGAATAGGTTAGATTAGAGAATACCTCATTAGAGTCTGAATCTGATTATGATCCATAGTCAGATGCCTCTGAGCTAGCCATCAGCGTCATGTGCACCTATTCTTATTCAGGATCATCTTCTGAACTTTCTGAGTCATCCCACGTAGCCATAAGAACCTTCTTCTTTTCTCTGAAGAATTTTTTCACAGGCATGAGTTTGGGACACTCATTTTTGTAATGCCCAAGTTGTTGGCATTCAAAACAAGTGACATCTTGAGGTTGACTTAGCATGTCCACCTGCTATTTTGTGGCCTCTGAATTTTGTCTGTCTTTTCTTCCAGAGATAGTTTACCCTTCTTGATAGAAGTGATGGTTCATCTTCTTCTTATGAGCTTCCTTTAGACTCTTCTTCTTTAGCTTGAGGAGCTTTGTTCGTCTCATATTTATATTTGGACTTTAAAGCCACAGACTTGACCTTTTTCTGAGGCTCATCTTCCTTGAATTTAGTTTCATGACTTCTCAGAGAACTTATAAGTTCCTCAAGATTAGTCTTGTTTGGATTTTTTGACACCTTTAGTGTTGTAACCATTGGTCTCTATTTCTTAGGTAGACTTCTGATGATTTTCCTTACATGATCTACAGTGGTATAGCCTTTGTTTAGGACTTTCAATCTAGCCACAAAAGCTTCAAATCTTGAGAAAATTTCCTCAACCATTTCATCCTCTTCCATTTTAAAGAATCCATATTTATGGATTAAGGCCAGGCTTTTGTGTCTTTAACTATCTCATTTCCCTCATGAGTCATTTTCAAAGAATCAAATATAGACTTAGCAGAGTCTCTATTTAATATATTTTCATACTCAGAGTAGGAAATGGCATTTAGCAATATAGTTTTGGATCTACGATGATTCTTGTGATCCTTATTTTGCTTATTGCTCATTTTGTTTCTTTCAATGAGAGTACCACTATCATCTACAAGATGTGTGTAACCATCTAACACTATATCCCATAGGTCAACGTCATACCCAAGGAAGAAACTTTCAATTATATCCTTCCAATAGTCAAACTTTTCTCCATCAAACATTGGAGGTTTGGAAGAATAGTGATCATTGTTGCTTGCATATGACTTCTCACCATTGGTAGATGTCATTTTGTGTTTCAATAAAAAGATGGATCTTTATTTGACACGATTAAGTGTTTTAACATAAAGTTGTTAATACTAGAATTGGTGCTCTGATGCCAATTAAAGGTTCAAGAAACACAAGAAAGGGGGGTTTGGATTGGGTTTCAAGAATGATAGTTTTTGGTAACCCAAAACAATCACTAAAAACAATTAACAGAAAGATAAAGTAGATAAGAATTTTTATCTTGGCTCGCCATTAACAAGGCTACCTCCAGTCCACCCACCTGGGTGATTTGCCTTAGACATAGACTTAATCCAATAATCAAACTGGATTACAAATGTAGTGACAACCTGCCCCGGCTTTCTTCAGGAATCTGACCCAACTAATCTCCTAAAAAAATTGACAATCACTGACTCCTTAAGATTTGACCTACCTGGGAGCTTAAGTAGATTTCAACCTCAATAATAACCTGTTATTGCCTTCTCAAGAGCCTGACCTAACCTGGTCACTTGAGGATTACAATCAAAATTGCAATAACAATTTTTGTGTTTACAGATGCTTCTGAAAAGGAGATACACAAGTTTACAATCAAGTTTTACACTTAACAAGAATATTAAATGATCTTTGTTCTAAGTGTATAAGTGTATGCAACAATTCTTATTTGTTTCTAATTGTGAGCGTTGATGTAGTTTAGTGTGCGTATCAAGTCTCTATTTGTCACTTTCTTCAATCTTTAAAGTCCTCTTTAACTAGATGTAAAATAGATCCATTGGAGGTGAAAATGAAAATATCCTCTAAGTATCCATTGTAGAATATCACTTTTAACGAAGCACTAGAATGAGTTGTAGCCTATAGTTGGTGAAGATTATTGGACGCGGAAGACTTCTTCTACATATAGTGCAGTACTTTATGGAAAAAGTATATTTTCTTCTGTACTTCTGTAACATCAAATCTTTTGTTGACTTTTAGATAACTTCCATTCAGAGGCTTCTGATATTTGTTGTTGAAGCTTGAGTAGAGTTTCCAAGGTCTATCTTCAAAATATTTAGTGAGACTTCATAGTCTTTGGATGCTGGCTTCTGAGACTTCAACAAGTAAATAGTCAGAGCCTTTTATATAATAGTGAGTCTTGAGAACATGTGTTCAAAACGATGAATTTGATATATCACAACTGACTTGTTTGAATGCTTCTTTTCTTTGGTTCAGAGTCTAGAATCTTTAGATTTAGAATATGTCCCAATTTTTTCTTCACACTCAGCAAATTGGTTAGAGTACAAAATTGCTCTCTTACATTTTTTTATCATCAAAACTTCAGGATAGTTGTAGAATCAAACTTATTCCAACAAAATTCTCATGGTGCTGGTATCTCTAGAGTGTTCTATGGCTATAACTAAGTAATAAAACTAAGGAGTAAGTGATCTCAGTATCTTTTCAATGATTACTTATTCAGAGAGCATTTCTCCACAAGACTTTATCTTATTAGTGACCACAATCACTCTGGAGATGTAATCAGGTACCTTCTCATTGTTCTTCATGCTGAGATTCTCAAATTGCTTACGTAGGGACTGAAGCATGACCTTTTTCACTGATGTGTCACCCCCATACCACTGTATTAGTGTATCCCACAACGCCTTTTCTGTCGTCGAATCAGCAATTTTCTCAAACACCTTTGTATCCACGCAATGATGGATATAGAACAACGCCTTATGATGCTTCTTCCTCATTTTACGTTGTGTTGTTCTTTGCGCTTTTGTTGCATTTTCTGCAACCGGCGTGTAACCTTCATTAAAAAGATCAAGAAATTCTTAAGCTCCAGACAGCACATGCATCTGAATCGACCAACAATTCCAGTTATTTTCGTTGAATAATGGAAGATTTGTGTTCACACTACTGTTTTCGCCGTTCATCTTTGTTCTTGGGAAAATCACTCAGTTTTCACCAACATTCATGTTTTCCAAACCCTGAGAATCAAGATCTGTGATTCTCTCTGATTTCAAATTTTAATTCAACGTAAATTTTAGAACCGAAATTAATCACATACCTCACTACACTCATGTTTCCCTATGAATCGAAACGGAGCTCTGGATACCAATTGTTAGAGTTTAACAATGAACCTCCATTAATAATGCACAAAAAGATGAAGAAGATGAAGAACAGTTGCACAGAGAGAGAGAGAGAGAGAGCGAAAGAGAATGTATTTGTAACTAACTTTCTCTAATTGTAAAGATCTGAAATTTGTTACAAGTTATAACTAACTATTGGTTTATATACTAATCAAGCCCTACTGCACTAAATCCAACTGAAATTAAACTCAAACTAAACACAAATGAAAATTCAAATGAAATGCAAATGAATGTGTAAATGAATTACATCTAACAGACGCATCATGCGCTTCAGTCAAAATGTTAAAATTGAGAAACACCCAAGATAATTTGAAAATTTCATTTCGGAGATGAATTTCCAGAACAATTAAATGAACACCTCATGTATTTCCTACTGAAATGACTTTTTAAAAATAAATTAATCTGGAGATGCATCTTCGTATTCACACAAAACATAATCCGAAGATGCATCTCCGAAATTACACTAGACATAAATTTTGACTTTGATTTAGAGATGCTCTAATAAATTATAAGATATGTTATAGCTATACTATCAATTTCTTTTCTTTTTTGTATAAAATAAACCATACAATCTATATGAAGAAAATGACATATATAAAGTAATAAGTCCATAGTACACAATGAAATCGAAATAAGTAAAAATAAAATACAACTGATAATAAATCCATAGTACAAATACTATAAACTACTGACTATAACAGACTCGGGACCCTTGTTCCTACGCTGCCTCCTATACTGCAGTGCCTCTGATAACTCGACCATCATGGCATCTACAATGTCCCTAGCATCAGAATCATCCAGAAAAAGTCCTCTATCAATACTTACATGCCCAATCTCCATGATACGATGACATCTAGGCAACACATCAATAGTGTGATTTATCATGTGCTTCTCCTCTATTACCTCTTGATGATCGGGCCTAGGTGGATCTCCCATAGTATCTTGTATCATATAAGGATGTGACATCCTAAAGAACCATCAGATGTAACTGTCTACATAACTCCAGTCGTTATGAGTTTTAGTACCTTGTGCCTCCTTCGGTACCAGATGATTAAGATAATCATCAAACATGGCATCCATATCTCTATGTGTCATAGCGGGGGGAGCAGACACAAAAGGGTCTCTGGGAACAAACTACATGTAGTCGAACAGTCGCATGACGCACTCAAGCAGATGAGGATATGTCAAACTTGAACCGCAAGCCAACCATCTTGAGTATAAGGTTATGTCGTTAAAGGGACGCGTCTCACGGTGAGTCACGTAAGCTAAATACCCTTTTACGTCCTGCATATTGTACTCGGGGTTCATTTTGGTCCCTTAACTTTAAAAAGAATTATTTGAGTCCTTTAACTATAAAAACTGAACCAAGTTAGTCCTTTGCGTCTATTCTGTTAATCATATTCAATCATTAATGACATGTAGCGCTGACGTGGAACGCCACATGGCTTATATCATTTTTGTGATTGATTTAGTAACGGAAAAAGTCGCCGCTAAAATAATTTATGGGTTTTAGTTATTTACCTTCATCTTTTTCCATCAAACCCATAAAATTTAAAACCCACAAAATGCAAAAATATCATGTTGTTCTTCATAATTTTAACAACCTGAAAAGAAAGGTTGGGAGCTCAGTGATTCAGAAACAATTAATAATTAAACATTAGAAAATCTCGAAATAATTTTTGTGAGTTCTTTCTTGGAAGAATCTAGTTTTGTTACTGTAGTCGTGTACCCATTTCTTGCATGTTCTAGCTCATGTTTCCAAGCTTCATATTCTATAGCTTTTAGGAATATTTTTTTCACAACTTAAGTCGCTTTCATTGCAGATTGCCAAATTTTCACTACTAGAAAAATCACCTAACGTAAGATGTTATTACCTCAGTCATTAAGCCAGCCGAAGTAAGAGCTCTTAATCAGGTGCCTGCAAAAAAAAACCTTTTACTAAAAGACATTTCACTATAGTCCATATTAGTAATCGTAGTGATATGTTAAGACATACAGACTTCGAATTCAGCACCAGCAGTTTTCCTTTTTTTTGGTTACAAAATAGGTGTGTCACTTATAATCATAATATTTATATTAAAACTAAAAAGGCTTAATTTCAATTTTGGTCCCCCTATTTTAATTTATTTTAAGTTTTAGTCTTTTTATTTTAAAATCCGGAATTTTGGTCCCCTTGTTTTCAATTTTTTTATTTTTAGTCCCCTTATTTTAAAATTCGGAATTTTGGTCCCTCTATTTTCATTTTTTTTAACCTTTGGTCCTCCTATTTTAAGTTTGTTTTGGATTTTAGTCCCCTTCCCAATTAGAAAGGGGGGCCAAGAGTCTAAAAAAATGAAAATAAGGGGAGCAAAATTTGTGATTTTAAAATACGGGGATCAAAAGTAAAAAAAAAAATATGAAAATAGGGGGACAAAATTTTCGGTTTTTAAAATAGGGGGGCTAAAAGTAAAAAAAAAATGAAAATACGAGGGCCAAAATTGCAGTTAAGCCAAAACTAAAGTACCTTTCACCACGGTCCATAAAAGCAACTGTTGTTAAATGTACATACATGTTATCAGAGTCGTTTATAACAACCGTGGTGAAAAGTATAACATATATTTAAGTAAAAGTTCGCTCATTCAAGATAGATCGTAGCCGTCTCTCTCAAAACGAAACCCTAACACTCTCTCTCATGCCTCCTAACTCCATGAACGGTTGCATAACACTTCTTCACAAAATTCAAACATATCTTCTTCATCTCTTATGGATCAAGGAAAGGTGTTACACGAAACTCATTTCTTTCACTTCTTCATCATATTTCAGGTACATTTTATGTTGTTGTTGATTTTATTTTTGTTGACATATGTTGTATGTTGTTTAAGGTATATTATTGTCGATAAAAGTTGTATGTTGTTGATGATTTTGTTTTTGTTTATATATGTTGTATGTTGTTGTTAATGTATGTTGTTATTGATAAAAGTTGTATGTTGTTAGTAATAAAAGTTGTATTTTGAATATTGTTTAAGATATGTTGTATGTTGTTGTTGATAAAAGTTGTATGTTGTAGGTAATGTATGTTGTAAGTTGTTTATGGTATGTTGTATGTTGGATGTTGTTTAAAGTATGTTGTTGTTGATAAAAGTTATATGTTGTTGGTAATAAAAGTTGTATTTTGTATGTTGTTAAAGGTATGTTGTTGATGATTTTTTTTAAATAAAAGTTGTAAGTTATTAAGGTATGTTATTGTTAATAAAAGTTGTATGTTCTTAAGGTATGTTGTTGATGATTTTGTTTTTTTTAATAAAAGTTGTATGTTTTATGTTGTATGTTGTTTAATGTATTTTGTTGATGATTGTGTTTGTTGATATATGTTGTATGTTGTTGTTGATAAAAGTTGTATGTTGTTGATGATTTTATTTTTGTTTTATATGTTATATGTTGTTGTTAATGTATGTTGTTATTGATAAAATTTGTATGTTGTTGGTAATAAAAGTTGTATGTTGTTTAAGGTATGTTGTTGATGATAAAAGTTGCATGTTGTTGGTAATGTATGTTGTAAGTTATTTATGGTATTTTTTATGTTGTTTAAGGTATGTTGTCGTTGATAAAAGTTGTATGTTGTTGGTAATAAAAATTGTATGTTGTATGGATTTTAAGGTATGTTGTTAATAGTTTTGTTTTTTTATGATAAAAGTTGTATGTTGTTAAGGTATGTTATTGTTAATAAAAAAGTTGTATGTTGTTAAGGTGTGTTATTGATGATTTTGTTTTTGTTAATAAAAGTTATATGTTGTATGTTGTATGTTATAAGTTGTTTAAGGTTTGTTGTTGATGTATGTTGCTATTAAGGTTTGTTTAATGATATACCTTCTAAATTGTAGCTTCATTATGTTCAATCAACATATTATAGAAGATACGTTTATTATATCACATGTGGTTTGAGTGTTTTTTCAACCCCTTACCGAATATATAACCTTTCAAATCGAAATAGAAAATTATAATATGAGATATTAAGTTATATTAAAAAAACAAATTACACTAATCAATGTTATACGAGATTTCTTAATCCCATTATCCGCATTTCACTCTTTAACTGTTAGAATTTGATTTAATATTTCTAGTTCTTCAACTACCCCTTCCTTCACCTCTAATTTTGTTTGCAAAGTAAATAGTGTTTTTCAAAATTAACTAGAGGTGAAGGAAGGGGTAGTTGAAGAACTAGAAGCGTTGAAACAAGATCTACCCATTATAAAGCGAAATGTGGATTATGGACTCCAGAAAGCTTGTACAACATTGATTAGTGTAACTTATTCTTCTAACATAACTTCATATTTCATATTATAATTTTCTAAATCAGATTGAAAGGTTATATACTTATTGAGCAGTTGGTGAAATAAGCATTCCAAATAAGTTTTAATAAACTCAAATTAGCATATCACCACAGTTGTAATCAAGGACTATGGTGATATGTTGTGCACTAAGTTTTTCACCACGATTGATTTCAAGAACCGTGGTGGAATGTGTTGAAATGTGGAAACAAAATATAGGCACTAGGAATCAAACATCTAACCTCAACCTTATACTACAATTTTTTAAAACAACTATAGTTGTAGGTTACGAGCTACTGTCTTTTTACCACGGCTAGAAGCCCATGGTTGTAAAGAGGACACATACAACCACAAGCTACCTTAGCACAGACTACCATACATAGTAGTGTTCAGTCCCCTCTATGACTTTTCCATTGCAGATTTAGCTTTTGAAAATTTGGCTTTTCAATTTAATGTAAAATGAACTGAATCGGATTCCATAGCTTTCACATGATATTGTTCCACGTGTGAAATCTTCACCTTTTATTCTATGATATGATATGAGAATCAATAATGAAATTAAATATGGAAAGGTAGCCATTTTAGTTTAATTTTTTTATTTATTTTGGTTTTAATGGATGGACACAGATTACTTATGGTTGCAACAAAAGGCAGTTTGGTCATCCCTGGAGAGGAAACGTTGCTAGAAAAATTTTAAACATCACTTCACCCGAAACAACAAAACAAACATTAAATCTAAAACAAATATTTTATGAATTGTTGGACAATTTCTTTTTTTTTCAAAGCATTTTGCCTCGTCAACACAGATCTAAAATGCATACCCAAAGTTATAATTTAGATTCAACTTGACCTTGAAAATCAAAATGACATCAAATGCTCTTTTATTTTATGCTATTTCTATCAACTCTCATGTCTTATTCTTCTCAAGTGATCTTAATTTTTTTATCATTGCCTTCTTTCATACTTTATTCTCCATGTATTTCTTATAGTTCAAAGTGTTGAGAAACAAATGTGAGTTCTAAGTTTCACATTGCTTAGAAACTGGAGGTTGAGCACTTTATAAGTAAGAAGACTCATACACCTATCACTTTAAGGTTTTTGGTGAATATGTGGTGTCTCTCTCATTTGTTTGGGTGATTTTTTGACCTTTAGGTGAGTGTTTGACCCAATGTAAATGTTTCCCATCATGATATCCCAACACAAAGGATCACCATTATATAGTAAAGCAAAGTGACTAAGATCACCTTCATAAAAAACAACATTATCATGGAGCGATTCATAATCTGCTAGTTTGTTAGGAAAGTGCCATGATCTTTGACTTATTACTAGTTACACACCATCTATACCAATATTTGTTGTCTCTACTTATTATTCTATATGGTCATATGAGCATTCACTTTGAATATCATCAATAATAACTTTACTTTGTAATTGGTTGTCTTCTTGTGTATTGCACCATTCCATGAATCTGACTTATTTATCAACACATCTTTACTTAGTGCCACATTCTTAATTCTATGAGTGTACAGTGTGTATGAACTTGTGGGTTTATATCTTACTAGTATCATGCTTTCACTTTTATCATCTAATTTACTCCTTCCAACATCAAGTGTGTTTTTAAAATATGATGATCTAAATACTTTTGGGGGAGTCACACTAGTCTTTCTTCCATACCAAGCTTAATCACTTACTTTCATAGGCAGCTTCTTGGTTGGACATATGTTGAGTATGTGGGTTATTTTGGCACAAATTCTCTCTAGAAAGTGTGATGCATCTTCTTTTGTTATAAAGATTCTCCTAACCATGTCAAGTATTATCTTGTTTCTTATTTGTGCCAATACATTATGTTAAGGAGTGTATGATGAGCTAACTTCATGTACAATTTATTGACCTTCACAATATGCTTCAAACTCATTTAAAGTATATTCTTTTCCATCATCAGTTCTTAAGATATTGATTGACCTGCTACTCTCATTCTCAGTCAAAATCATGAAATTTTGGAATACTTGTAATTCTTCACTCTTGAGCTTGATAGTGTATAAACATAACATTTTGGTATATTCATCAACAAATATAATGAAGTATTTTCTTCCCCTTAATGATGAAACTTCAAAGGGTCCATAAATGACATAATTTAATATACCTAGAACATCAATTGCTCTTATAGGTGTGCTTGAGGTGAATGGAAATCTACATTGTTTTCCTATAAGGCAGAATTCTCAACCCTTCTCAGCCATATCTACTTTTGATAATCTTACAACCAAATTTTTAGAGCTTAAATGACTTAAGATTCTAAAATTTATGTGATAATACCTCATGTATCATAATCAGTTTGGATCATCTTAAGCCCCTCGTGTTTCTCAGATTTTATGTCTCACAAATACTCATGTTTCCCATATTCCCTCTACTCACACTCTCAATACTAATTATTGGTGCAACAAAAAAACTATAGTTGGTATTAGAAATTGTAAACAATGCAGTGGTAGAATGAATGGTGTGATCTTTGTACTTCTGAGTTAATGAGAAAGTTTATACTACATATTGTTTATATGTAACTTGTTGGTTAAGTAAGTGTGTCATACCCCAAGTTTTGACCACTAAGATTTCCCATCATTGTGCAAATCATCACCACAATATGGGTAATCCATCAGACCTCATTAGTCTCCCCAAAGATAGGTGAGCATCCACTACAATCAAGCTTAGGGTTTCAAGCCCTCTCAGAGCTCATAGACAAAGGATCAATCAAGGAATGACATGATCTTTAATTTTTCTAACCTCTCAAACATCCACAAGGGATCAAGAGGACTCCCACATCAAGGATTAAGCACAAGGCTGCAACCTTCTAAGTGGATCAAGCCTCAAGATCGCCAGTGTCACCAATTAGGGTTTTGGTCGACCAGGGCCTCCAGATGGAAATTTTCCCCTGGGCATGAGCCAATGCTTCAAAGCATAACTTTAATTACTCCATGGGACCTCATAGATCCCATCATCAAGTCAATTTAGCCTCAGGGTATTCATTCACTAAAAATCAGGAATTAGGGTTTCTTGACCTAATTCACCCCTAAGTTGACTTTTGGGACAAATCATAAGCCAAGACCTCAAGATATGATTTTAGGGTCCCTAACACACCACATTGATCCATTTGCAACAATGGATTGGTCCAAGAAGCTTGAGCAACAAGTTTCAATTTCATCAGAACCACAATTAGGGTTTCGCGGGAAAAGTCAATTGTGCCTTTGACTTTTGACCAGGACATGCTTCCAAACCCTAGGACATGATTCAATACACCCTATAACACATATGAAATCAATCCATCAAGTTTGATTTAGGTCAAGGGCTTGATTTCATAGAGGATCGCACAATTTGGAATTCATCTGACAAAAAGTCAACTGTGCACAAAAGTCAACTTTGACTTTTTGAGAATTTTCACAATTATGGTTTTTTAACCCTAAAATGATGTTAATGTGATTGGAATCATCATTCATCAAGAAAAATCAAGAAAAGTGGGATAACTTGTAAAAGGGGTAACCATAAAAAACTTAGAAATTTTTCTAAGTTATGGAATAAAGTGGCTAGGGTACCAACTTTGGAGGATCATAACTCCTAAACCACAAGGCCATTTTTCCCCATCCAAAGCTGGATTTGTAGCTCTCATTGCCCTCTACAAAAGCTTCAACTAGACCTCATTCTAATTCATCATAGATTTTGAGTTATGGAATGATCAAAATCAAGAAAAGTGAAAATGTCACTTTTTTCCAACACTTAATGAAATTTTCACTAAGTCAGAATCTGCCTTCACTTTTTTCCAAATGTAGGGCATTTTTCACTTGGATCCAAAAGGTATCAAAACCAATTATGATCAAACAGTTGTTGTATCATATGAGGGCTTTCCAAAATTGCCAAGAACTCCATCAAATTCTACTTGAGCCATGAGATATGACAATGGCAACATGCCTTGCTGAAAACTGTCAAGGCAAGGCAGATTTTGGAGTTTTGCTTGATTTGCCAAATTTGTGCAATTCCAAGCAACTCTATTCATCTGAACACCTCAAGGGGGGACCAAGGAGGAACCAACTCTGATCCCAAGCCTCCCAAGTCTTTGGAACCAAAAATAGCATGCCAAACCTAGAATTGCCTAAAAGAGGGACAAGACTCCAATTTTGGATTGGAGCATTCAATGCATACACCAAGGTGGCATGGACTGAGCCATTGCCAACTGAATTCAGTCAAGACTTATCCAATACCAAGGGAACCAGCAGCCTGTGCCCTAACCTCTAGTCAATGGCTAGAGGAGACTTGGATTCTCATTGCTCAACATTGGCCAAAACTATGCAGCAGTTGCCATTCACTATTCCTTGCATAACAAACTTACTCTACTATAAATAGAGCTCATTTATGATCAGTTTGAGTACACCAAAGCCATCAAACAGATGCTTACCTCAAAATCTCCTTCTTCACTCCAAAATTTCCTTCCAAAGCAAGTCAATATCAGGTTTTGAGTTTGAGAGCAATTCCAACCAAACCAATCAGACACACACCTCTTAAACATCATATAGAAGTGATCCAAACACTCACATAACATCTGGAACACCAAAATCACAAAATCACCAGCCAACTGCTCAAGCCTTTGACAGATTTGCAGTTGAGGTGCCAAATTAAGTTCCAGCTCAAATCAATCCACTCCAAGCATCCAGACACACTCCATAGCACCTAGGGAAGCTGTCCATAACCTTGGAACCTAGCTGTAACACCTCTAACACAAAACACGATCACCAGCTGCAAGTGGTAAGCATGAGCTCTTCTAACTCTATGATCTATGCCATTTTTGCTGCACAATAATTTGGCCATATGTTCATAATCATGCATGGAGTGTTTCCCCTCAATCAACTGCTTTGTATGAATCGTGTATGGAATTTCTGAACCTTCATGCAGAATTTAGGGTTCTTGAGGTTTCTCTTTGATTTCTTTATTCCATGCTTAAAATAAATGAAATTAAAGACCATAGACATGATCGTGAGGTTGAAACGAGCAGATTGTTATGTAGATTGCATGATATAATCAAGTATTCAGTGAGATTGGATAGAAAACGCAAATCAGAGAAAAACAGAGCACGCGGGCAAGGCCAATGTGTTCTTGGTGCCCTTTTTCAAATATTTGAATTTTTGAATTTTTGTGATTTTATTTAATTGATTCAAAAATTAATTTCTCTCTGATTTTTAATGATTTTGAGTTGATTCTTTTTTTAATAATTCACAAAAATGTTAAAATATTTTATTTTACCAAAAAATACCAAAAATATTATTTATTTCATATAATTGATATTTTTGCAAAGAATTAATATTTTAATTGTTTTTTACATTTAAAATATTTTTTCCTTCTTGATTTTGAAAATTTTAATGACTTCTAATCATTTTGTAGGTCAAAAGTTTATTTTTGAAACATTAATCCAAGATCACAATTTGTTTTCCACATGCTAAACAATTTTGATCATTTTAATTGAATTTTTTATTCAATTAAAACACATTTTGGAAACAAATTAGGGTTTTTGATTAATTCAACCCTCGTCAAACTTTTTCAATCATTTTGGGCCTCTAGTAGAGTGGAAGACCCAATCCTTTGTAAATACAAACCTATTTTGGGCCTCAAATGTTGTATAAGTCCTATTGTATTTCAAAAAGTTCGGCGCGATCATCGCCCGTTTAAAACAAACCATTTGGGCCTCTCCTCGAGCTATAAGACCCATTCAAAATCATTTTGGGCCTCTAATAGAGTGTAAGACCCAATCCCCTTTTTGAAACCAAAAACTTTTGGGCCTCAGTCATTGTATAAGACCCACGGTGTTTTCAAAACCTCGGCGCGATCGTCGCCCTTTTCAAGATTAACCATGGGCTTCTCCTTGAGCTATAAGACCCATCTTTGTTCACTTTCAATCATTTTGGGCCTCTTGAGAGAGTGTAAGACCCATCCCTTTGTACAGAAAACCTTTCTTAGGCCTCAGTCACTTGTATAAGTCCCTGTACAAAATGACAGTGCGATCACTAATAAAACCCCGGGCCTCTCCTTGAGCTGTAAGCCCCAACAATCTTTTCAAAAGCACTTTCTCCTTTGATTTTGAACATAATATTGTTATCAAAGCTTTCTTTGTTGAACAAACTAACCAAACAGCATGGAAGCTCTACAACCGAGTAAGTGTTTACCCGCTTTCATTTACCACTTTCATATGTATATAACTGTATTGTGGGGTTGTTTCACTGCAAGTCTTCTTTCATAAACTCATATTGACTGTGTAATACTAGTATAGATATTTAGAGTTTTCCCGGTAATTACGTCTAGAACTAGACAAAACCTCGTCTCTTTACATTCGATGTTCTCCCGGATATTTCAAACAAAACCTAAACCATGAGAATTTTCTTTTACAACAATTTTAGATAACTAGATCTAAGAAATCTCCCCTTGAACATTTCATATACAGAAGGCCAATGTTCCAAGTGAAACCCCTTCTGGAACTGTTCATCAGCCTCCTCTTGGGCTTAGTGCAAGGACCCACATGCTTCCTAAAAGCATCCCCGCCTCCTCTTGGGCGTTGTACAAGGACCCGTCGGCTTCTTAGAAGTTTTCACAGCCTCCTTTTAGGCTTCGTATAATGATTATTCCTCCGGGAAGATAGCCTCCTCTTGGGCTTTGTACAAATTGTCCATTCGGCTTCTTAAAAGTGTTTCTCGCCTCCTCTTGGGCTTCGTACAAATTGTCCTGACGACCTCTTAAAGGTATAGGAACAAAAATTAGTCATCTTAATAGAGCAGTCTTTCAAAGAGTCTAGATCTTTCTACGACGAACATACTGTCTCTGGATCTCTCTTAAGCATAGTACAAAAGATAAAACTCTAGACTTGGACAGTCTAATATCCTTGAGTCTCGAAGACATTCTCAAGTTCCTTTCAAAAATAGGAAAAAACACCCGTAAACTTGGGCAGTCTCAATACCCTTCGGATTCCCCGTTTCCTTAAAGAACGGGAAATAATCCCGGTCCTCAGATAAAATCCATGAGTACAACAATTACCCATATAAGAACTGATTTTCTCTTTTAACCAACATACTGGACCTGTCACTCAACTGAAACAGTAACCATAGCCTCCTCTTGGGATTTGTACAATGATTCTCCCCAGCAGAGTTAACATTTTCAGCCTCCATCTCGGGCTTCGTACGAGATACAAAATCACTCTCTTGTTGAGTATAAAATACTCTCTTGTTGAGTCAAACCTTTGTAGCCTCCATCTCGGGCTTCGTACGAGATACAAATCACTATCTTGTTGAGTATAAAAGACTCTCTTGTTGAGTCAAACATTTTTAGCCTTCATCTCGGGCTTTGTACGAGATACAAAACACTCTCTTGTTGAGTATAAAAAGACTCTCTTGTTGATTCGATCACCTTTAGCCTCCATCTCGGGCTTCGTACGAGATACAAATCACTCTCTTGGTGAGTATAAAAGACTCTCTTGTTGAGTCAAACCCTTTTAGCCTCCGTCTTGGGCTTCGTACAAGACACATATAAAAGTACTCTCTTGTTGAGTCAACCCTTCCAGCCTCTCTCTCTCGGGCTTCGTACGAGACATATAAAAGCATCCTCTCGTTGGGTCAATAGCCTCCTCTTAGGCTTTGTATAAAGAAATCCCCGTTTGATTCAATCAACCTTTTAGCATCAAATCATGTTTTGGTCACAGCATACAAACATCAACAACTCCTTTTCCCTCGTCTAATTACTGTAAGCGGCAAGCCTCTGGATTATTTACATCCACGCCACTGTCCCTCTTTTAGTAGGAGAAATTCCTAACGAAAGATGGCATTGCTCTAAACTGAGTTAAAGTCTTCTCCTTCAGGTTGAAAATCCCCTATAAAGGAAATTATGGCATTGCTGGATTCGCATATCCCAGTTAACGTAATTCTCCTTTATAATCAGCCACCCAACAGTTGTGACAAACAGACCAAATACCCCCTTTAGAGATGACAAATTCTCTCTAAAGTCAACACCCTTTTAGCTTCACATCTTGGGCTTCGAACAACATACAAATAGACCCTTCAGCTTCACATCTTGGGCTTTGAACAAGATATAAACCACCTTTAGCTTCATGTCTTGGGCTTTGAACAAGACACCAAAACACCATTTCCTCCCATAGAATAGGAGGAACTACGATCGCTCTGATTTCCCTATCCCGGGAATACGTAGGCATAAGATTGACAAAGAATCTTAGAGAGCACTCTAATCGAAAAACCCCAAAGTCCCCTACCTCCAGCCAATCTAGCACATTATCCCAACAAATTCCCCATGAACAATCCCGGTATTTCGTTCTGAACAAAATAAGCAGAGAGAGACCCACGAACTAAAGCCGCATCTGTAAACCAACAGTTTTGACTGTTTAACCTCAATATGCAAGCAGGGTTAATTGGAGACATCTATTTCCCTTCCTTCATCAGCTTCAATAGGATAAAAAATGAATCGAACTATAGTACCAAAGCGATAGTGATTCGAAACCACAAAAACCGCGCTATAGAAGAATAGCGACCACAGTGGGAGTCAAAGTAAGATCTAGTTATCATGGTCCCCATTTTCCACAGAAAAATGGCGACCACAGTGGGAGCGACTTGGTAAGATCTTGTCATCCCCATTTTCCACAGAAAAAAATGGCGCCCATCGTGGGGCCAAACAAAGGAATCTTGTCTCTCTTATCTCTGGTTGAAACCTTCTCTTAGGACGAGTCCTTGGGTTCACAAGGTATCACAGAATGACGGTTCAATCGAGGAATATCATTATTGCTAGGATCGACCCTCACTAGGATCTTAGGTCAAAAAAACCTTTAGGTTGGGAAGGTACCACAGAATGGCGCCTCCGTCGGGGAGCCATTTTCTGCTAAGATCATAGGATTCATAGCTCTTAAAAAGTCTAGGACATTAGGACAAATATATATACTGCTTTTCTTAATTGATATTTGTGTTTATTTTTCTGCTAATGGGAATGCGTGTGATGCCGCATGTGGAAAGATTGAGTATACACCTAGGAAAAAACCTCTTTCAGTAGTACGGAAGCTATCGGAAATAGTTGTCACGCGATACTACCCTCTTCTGAGATTCTTCGAAATACATCACCTAGCACAGTTCCCGGCCCGCTGATGTTATCTCGACAAGAATCAATGATTTTGAGAGACCGGTACAAAAATCACTAGTATAAACCTTTGGGATGGGTAGAACCTTGACTTCATGACACCGACCCTTTGACCCCATGTTTTTTCTATGTTTTTGTGTGCTGCATTCATGCCTTCATTTTAAAAAAAAAACATTAAGCAAAAAAAAATTCTCTTCCAGTCTCTCTTTTTTCAAATTAAACTAAGACAGTGATTGCAAATGTCAGAGAGAAAAGGATTGCGCTCATGGATTTCGGTAGAAGAAAAACTCACAAGTATACCTTCAAGGTTCCAAAACTAGGGGATTTAAGAGGATTATCAAGGATGATCACTAACCCTGACGCTTTCAGAGCCAAGTACGGAGGTCTGCTACCTCTGTTAAGGGTCCGTGTAATTGAGGGAATCCTAGAGGCACTAGTTCAGTTTTACGATTCGGTCTATCACTGTTTCACATTCCCGGATTACCAGCTCGCACCGATGCTGGAGGAGTATTCTCATCTGACTGATCTACCCATTACTGATCAAGCTCCATTTTCTGAACTGGAAGAAATTCCAAAGGATCAAATCATTGCAAGAGCAATATATTTGGATGAGTCAGAAGTCAAGACTCACATGACCACCAAGGGAGGAATCCCAGGTTTACCAGCCAAGTTTCTGGTAAAGAAGGCTCTGTACTTTTCTAGTATAGGGAACGTGACTGCTTTTGAAAGCATCTTTGTTTTGCTCACCTATGGGTTATTTTTGTTTCCCAACATCGATAACTTTGTAGATATCAACGCCCTTAAGGTTTTTCTAATTGGAAACGCCGTACCAACCTTGCTCGCAGATGCGTATCATTCTATACACTTAAGAAATTTATACAGCGGAGGAATGATCACGTGATGTGTACCCCTGCTATATAAATGGTTTATCTCCCATTTGCCTAAGTCTGCCGCTTTTTGGAATCATAAGAGTGCCTTACGTTGGTCGCAGAAAATCATGTCTCTTACCAACTCTGACATCGATTGGTACAATCGAATCTATGACAGGATCAGGATCATTGACCGTTGTGGAAACTTCCCCAACGTACCCCTCATAGGAACTCAGGGAGGAATCAATTACCATCCAGTTTTAGTTCATCGTCAATTTGGATACCCGATGAGGCATGTCCCACGTAATGTTCATCTGGAAGGTCTTTTCTTCAAGGAAGGAGAAAATGACAGGGCACTAAAGATGGAAATAGTGCACGCTTGGAAACATGTTCATAAGAAAGGACGGGAGTCTCTAGGAAAACAAAAATGTGTCTCGGTGGAGCCTTATCTCCACTGGGTACAAACTAGAGCTCTCAAGCTAAAGATGCCTTATCCTCGTCACAGAGTTCTTCTGCCAAGGGAATCTGTCATGTACTTCATGACTGAAACGGAAAAACTTCAGGTTACTCTCAACAAAGTTCAACAGGAGAGGAGGTCTTGGAAGAATAAGTACCGCATTCTCAATGTAGAGTGTACGAAAATACAGCAACTGCTAAAAGATAAGGATGCTCTAATTGAGATTTTGGAGCAACATGCTGTAGAAAATCATGATGACCAAAGGAATTTGCTCGCTCCTTTCACTTGGCAAAGGAATGACAACTCGACAACGGCCCAAGAGCCCCGGTCCAAGAAAAGGAAAGTACCAGAATCAGCACCCGACTTCTCCTTAGAGAGGACTCGGGACCCATTAGCTTAGGTTTCTGTTTCCGCACCTTGTAATTTACTGTATTTCCATTTCCGCAATCCTTTGAATTCAATAAAACGGGGGTGTCCCCATTGTTTGATATTTACAATCTAATTGTCGAAGTCTATTTTGATTAAACAAAAAAAACAATTAATATAATCATTACATTCATCATTCTCACGTCACATATTCTTCTTACCTACGAATCTCACGTTTGTGTCTCGGTTCTAGAGTCAAACTGTCTCATTCGTATAATACTCGAGCCAATCGTCAGAAAATGATGGATGATCTCGAGGAAGAGAACAGAGAGTTAAAAGAAGAGATCGACGCTCTGAGAGAGGATATGAGAAAGCTTCATAATGACATGCAAGCCATGGCAGAAGGTCAGCTACAAAGAACTGTAATCTCAGAGATCACCTCAACGGCCATAGTGGAGAAGTATGATCCTAGGTATCAAATGCCGAAAGATCATCCCTGGGGCATGCCTGTTAACTATATCCCGGAAGAATATGTCCCGCTGATCACTGAAGATCAGGGAATCATAGCAGAAGCCGTTGGGCCTGAAGGTTACAAACTTCGGGAAAGCGAGGATGTCAGAGGCATAATGAGGACTCCTGAAGGTTACAAACTTCGGGAAATGCCAAGATTCACTGCCATAGTAACGGTACCACCCCCTGTGGTGCACACTTTCCCGGAAGGACAGATTCCATATATACCTTCTGGTGGAAAGGAAAGCATGTTCGACAGAATGAATGAGTTCCAGAAACAATTCCTGGAGATGCAGAAAGAATTGCAGGCCCTTCGCGGTCAGGATTTTATTTGGAAAGGACGCCGCAGACCTTTGCTTGGCCCCCAATGTGAAAGTTCCGCACAAGTTCCAAGTACCCGATTTTGAAAAGTACAAAGGTAACTCTTGCCCTCAGAGTCATCTGGTGATGTACGCTCGGCGAATGTCAGCTCAGATAGAGAACCAGGATCTACTGATTCACTACTTTTAAGATAGTTTAACCGGTGCCGCATTAAAATGGTACATGGGTTTAAACCGCACTATGATTAGCACTTTCAGAGATATTGGCACTGCCTTCGTCCAACAATATAAATACAATTTGGACATGGCACCAGACAGAGATCAACTGAGACCAATGTCGCAAAAGGACAAGGAAACCTTTAAGGAATACGCTCAGAGATGGCGTGAAATTGCCGCTCAAATCTGTCCACCTCTTGAGGAAAAAGAGATGACAAAGATTTTCTTAAAGACCTTGAGCTCATTTTACTATAACAGAATGGTAGCCAGTGCGCCCAGTGACTTCACCGAGATGGTAGGCATGGGAGTTCGTCTTGAGGAGGCCATCCGGGAAGGACGTTTAGTAAAAGACGCTGGATCATCAAGTAGTACAAAACAATATGGTAGTGTTCTCCCTAAGAAAAAAGAGCAAGATATTGGGAATATCTCTCTCAGAAAGCAAAGGCGACGGTACCAACCAGTAGCAGTTGTAACTCCTGCTATCAACCCTGCGCCTGTTCCTACGTATCAACCTCAGGTTGTGCAGGGCCAACCGAATCAACAGCAATTTCAGCAAAGGACACAACAGCCTCTTCAGCAGGCTCTTCCTCAATACAACAACAACCGTACAATGCGGCCACCAGGATTTGATCCTATACCCGTATCGTACGCAGAACTATTTCCATTACTGTTAGCCAAGGGGCATGTCCCGACTAAGTCTCCTCTTATAGTACCAGAAAAATCCACCTTTTTGGTTTAAGGTGGATCAGACTTGCCCTTACCATCAAGGAGGACCAAGGCATAACATAGAAAACTGTCTCAGTCTCAAATCCGACGTGTAAAAGCTTGTTAGGAGCAGGGTCTTATCTTTCAATGATACGAATCTGAATGTTCTCACGAACCCGCTACCTCACGATGTACTCTTATTGAGGGCCAACTTGGTCAAGATGCATTGTAGACAGAGTGGATATGGCCATGTGCCACCTCATAATTATCACCAGTGTGATATCTGCTCTAAAAGCAATCAAGGTTATTCTGTGGTGTAATCAGCTCTACAGGAACAGATGGATCTCGGATGGATCCAAGAGCATCGAGTTCGTGGAGTCAACATGACCTATACGAATTCCAACGTCATTCAAAACCACGATATCTGTGCAATGAATGTCAACTTGGTGGCAATGAACTCAAGGCAAAGCCAATATCATAATATGCCGCGTCACGATTATAATTCCTGTCTGACTTGCTCGGTAAACAAACAGGGATGCTCTTTCGTACAAGAGGCCCTCCAGCGTCAGATGGATCTTGGATGGATTCAAGACTACCATGATAGGAATCATTATTAAATCAACATGATGCAAATCTTCGATATTCGCTTGATGAATACCAGCCTGGTGGAGTTACATGCTAAACAGGTCTGGCTCGGGTTCCTGGTATCACATGATTATCGGGACTGTAAAGCGGGCTGCGAAGACGATCAGGGTTGTGCCCTTGTCCAGGAAACACTTTAGGACTTGTTGAACCACTGGTGGCTTCCAATCTATATGGATGAAGACACCCAGCAAATTAGTATCACTAACGGGAATCCTACTAGATATCAAAGTCAGGATGTTCGGTTGATGGAAACAAATCTAGTAAGGTTACACTGTATTCAAAGTGGACGTGGCCAGGTGCCACTACACAACTATGAGCGATGTGGAGTTTTCTCAGGAGATAATCAAGGATGCTACCTCGTACGAGCAGCCCTTCAAAGTCAGTTGGATCGCAAAGAGATTCAACCATGTCAAGTTCTTGATCAGTCAACTATCTCGCTGATCAAATCAAGGACGTCGTCGTAATCTCTGATCATCAGAGGACTAGGGATGTTTGTACCATTATCCCTCTACTTGACGAATCGAGAGTTCCCAACCGGGAATGGATCAAAGTTACTTACGACAGTCAGAAAAATCAGAAGGCTCCTGTAGTTATCTATCTACCGGGACCTTTACCGTATGAATCAACTAAGGCGATCCCTTACAAATACGGTGCAACAATAATTGAGAATGGAAAGGAAATTCCGTTACCCTCCGTCGTAAATATTGCAGACATCAGTCAAGTAACACGAAGTGGTCGAATCTTCAACAGAGGAGTTGGAGAACCCAGCAAAGAAAAGGAACCTCAAACAGAAGTTCCCGATCCACCAGTCAGTCAATCCAGTAATCCCGACCTTTCAAAAAATAATGATGAGATGCTGAAGCTCATCCAAAGGAGTGAATACAACATTGTTGACCAACTGTTACAAACTCCTTCAAATATCTCGGTATTATCACTATTACTTAGTTCAGAAGCCCACAGAGAGGCTCTACAGAAAGTCTTGGAGCAAGCCTTTATGGAACAGGATGGAACAATCAGACAGTTCGATAGCATTGTCTCTAACATCACTTCCTACAATAACTTGGGATTTAGTGATGAGGAATTACCTGAAGAAGTTCGCCGTCATAACATGGCGCTCAACATTACAGTCAACTGCCAGGACGATGCTTTAGCCAGCGTACTGGTAGACAGAGGGTCAGCCCTGAATGTTATGTCAAAGTCCACTTTGATGCAATTATCATTCAAAGGACCTCCGATAATAACCAGCGAGGTCGTCGTCAAAGCATTTGACGGATCCAGAAAAACGGTTATCGGCGAAGTCGACCTTCCGATAACTATTGGTCCTCATACTTTCCAAGTCACTTTATAGGTCATGGACATCCAGGCAACATACAGTTGTTTATTAGGAAGACCTTGGATACATCAGGCTGGGGTGGTCACTTCGACCCTCCACCAAAAGCTAAAGTTCTTCTAGAATGGTCAACTCGTCACAGTCTGTGGAGAACAAGCCTTGCTCGTGAGCAACTTGTCATTATCTACTTGTGTAAAACCCAAGGAGGTTGTTGGAACTCAGTTCCAAGCACTTTCTATGAGCAATGAGAATCAATCAGAGAAAGGAACCTCGATTTCCTCATACAGAGATTCTCTCGAAGTGATCGAAAATAACAATGCAAAAGGATGGGGACAACTTGTCATTCCTACTGATAACAAAACAAAGAAGGGTCTTGGTTTTTCTGCAACCTGCACCCAGACAGCTGCTAACGATGAAAGTCTTCATCCCATTCAGAACTTCTTCCACAGTGGAGGTTTCCTTCAACCAGTGACTCAAGATGTTCATACCACCAATAAAGATGATTCCTCCGATGCGGAAGAAGAATGGAAGTCCTATCTCAACGAGGACGGTTATACGTCTCAGGGCGAAACGCAGACTCCCTTTTTCTATCCCGCACAAAGTCCGAGATTTATACTGAGGTCAGATGTCGAAATGATGTACGAAGAATGTGATCCTGAAGGATGTCGGGCTCCGCCAAATTCATTAGAGGAAGACACTCTAATGAAAGACAACTTTGACCACAACTGTTATGGACCAATGGATGGTCTGCCTATTTGGCAGCCTTACCCAGGAGACTTGGGGCAAGAAAGTCAGTCGAACAATGAAAATCAGCTGAGCATCATTGAAAAGAATATCTGCATCCCCACCATGTCATGGGATTAACACTCAGGTCATTCAGAAAATATCTTGTACGACGATGAATTGGCAAAGCTTGCCGGACTAGAACTCATCAACTATGCTTTTCCCGAGGTCAACTTCATCGAGAGGCATGACTCCTCCAATTCCAAAGAAGTGTGGGACACCCTGGGACAGCCGATTGGAAAATACGACTTCAAGGTCAAGTACACCGCTCCTGAAAGCTCTCGTATCAGGCTCGAAGACATCCAGCCAACTGGATGGGGAGATACAGCTGAGAGTACAAATACTACGCAAAATACAACTGAGGAATCCTCCTACGACAACTCTGTCTGGGAAACAGATTCCAATGATCCTGCTCCACCAGAAATCAGCGTTATTTCTGAAGACAAATAAAGGAAGGTACCAGACTTTATGATTCACCGAGGAGTTCGCCGCCAGTGGGTCACTGTCGATGTTCCAAAGATTATTCATAAGTCTAAGTAATTGCCATCTTTACTTTAACCTTTCACCCTGCCCAAGTGAAACAACTATTTTTTATAGGGCTCACTTTCTGTAAATATCCCTCTTCGTTTTGCCCAAAGCGACAGAGTTTTGTTTTATAGGGATGTAGTTCAAGAATCGACTTGTTCATTAATAAAATAACATCGTTCTGTAATTTCTGCATTAATTGATGTTTTCTCCTTTTGCTTTTTCAGAAAATGGTAATCCTAAAAAACAACTCAATAATAAAAACAAGCAGTAAAAGAAATACACTGCACACACTCTTGCGTTTTCTCTATCTCTTCTAAACACAACTCATCACGTCATGCAGATTGCTTGTTTTAAACCCCGTTGAAACATACGATCTGATGCCTTCTCCCGACTTTGAGTTCCCGGTATTTGGGGCTAAAGAAGAAGTTGACAACAAAATTCCAGAAGAGATCTCCCGACTACTCAGACAAGAGGAAAGGTACATTGAACCTCACAAAGAGCCGTTGGAAACGATCAATGTGGGTTCAGAAAAAGAGAGAAAAGAAATCAGGATTGGGGCACTGCTCAGTCCAACTGCCAAAGAGAGTTTGACAAAGCTTCTCAAAGAGTTTCCCGATGTATTTGCTTGGTCCTATTAGGACATGCCAGGGTTGGATACCAGCATCGTGGAACATCATTTACCATTGAAATCAGAATATTCGCCCGTAAAACAGAGGTGGAGACGGACTCACCCAGACATGGCCATCAAAATCAAAGAGGAGGTACAAAAACAGATTGACACGGGTTTCCTCGCCACAACGGATTATCCTCAATGGTTAGCCAACATAGTACCCGTTCCGAAAAAGGATGGAAAATTCAGAATGTGTGTCGATTACAGGGACCTGAACAAGGCTAGTCCAAAGGACGACTTTCCCTTACCACACATTGATATGCTGGTAGACAGTACAGCAAAGTTCAAAGTTTTCTCCTTCATGGACGGATTCTCGGGCTATAATCAGGTCAAAATGGCGCCGAAAGACATGGAGAAAACTTTCTTCATTACCCCATAGGGTACTTTTTGTTACAAGGTAATGCCATTCGGTTTGAAGAACGCCGGGGCAACCTATCAAAGGGCTATGACTACTCTGTTTCACGACATGATGCACAAAGAAATTAAAGTATATGTCGATGACATGATTGCCAAATCTAAAACAGAAGAGAAGCATGTGACCCACTTGTCAAAACTATTTAAGCGTTTGCGAAAGTAAAAACTCCGTTTGAATCCCAATAAATGCACCTTCAGTGTTCATTCAGGGAAACTCTTAGGGTTCATCGTCAGCCAGAAAGGAATTGAGGTTGATCCTGACAAGGTCAAGGCCACTCAAGAAATGCCTTCTCTGAAAACTGAAAAACAAGTCAGAGGATTCCTGGGACGTTTGAACTACATCTCCAGATTCATATTCCTTATGACCGCGACATATGCGCCAATTTTCAAATTACTAAAAAAGAACCAGGAGTGCGTTTGGACAGAGGACTGTCAAACCGCCTTCGATAGTATCAAGGAATACCTGTTGAATCCACCGATTCTATCACCTCCAGTGGAAGGAAAACCACTGATCATATACTTAACACTCTTGGAAGACTCCATGGGTTGTGTACTTGGCCAACAAGACGAAACCAAAAGGAAAGAGTCTGCCATTTACTATCTGAGCAAGAAATTCACCGACTGCGAGACTCGGTACACTATGCTTGAGAAAACTTATTGCGTTTTGGCTTGGGCTGCCAAACGTCTTCGCCAGTACATGATTCGTCACACTACTTGGTTGATCTCCGAAATGGATCCAATCAAGTATGTATTTGAAAAACCTGCTCTCACGGGAAGAATTGCCCATTGGCAGATGTTGTTATCAGAATATGACATAGAGTACCACACTCAGAAAGCCATTAAAGGAAGTGTTTTAGCCGATCATTTGGCTCATCAACTCATTGATGATCATGAATCAGTTGGATTTGACTTCCCAGACGAAGATGTCATGTATCTAAAAATGAAAGACTGCGATGAACCGCTACCCAGTGAAGGGCCAGAACCAGATTCCCAATGGGGACTTATTTTTGACGGAGCTGTCAATCATTATGGAAATGGAATTGGGGCAATCATCATAACACCTCAGGGTACCCACATTCCTTTCACTGCCAGACTTACGTTCAAGTGTACAAATAATGAGGCCGAATACGAAGCTTGTATCATGGGTCTCGAAGAAGCGATCGACTTAAGGATTAAGAACTTGGATGTATATAGCGACTCAACCCTGGTTATCAATTAGATCAAAGGAGATTGGAACACATATCAATCAGGATTGATTTCGTACAAAAATTACGCAAGAAGGTTGTTACCCTTCTTCAACAGAGTCGAGTTTCATCATATCCCTCGTGAGGAGAATCACATGGCTGATGCATTAGACACTCTCTCTTCCATGATTAGTGTAGGTCAATGGAACGACTTACCTAATATCGACATAATGCGCCTTGAAAGGTCCGCTTACATCTTCACGATTGAAGCAGTCATAGACGACAAACCTTGGTATCACGATATCAAATGCTTCCTTCAGAAACAAGAGTACCCACCTGGGGCACTAAGGAAGGATAGAAAAACCCTCAGAAGATTGGCTGGTAGTTTCTTCCTGAGCGGTGATACACTCTATAAGAGGAACTTTGACATGGTCTGGCTCCGATGCATAGACAGACCAGAAGCAGACATGCTGATAAAAGAAATTCACGAAGGGTCCTTTGGCACTCATGCCAACGGACATACAATGGCGAGAAAAATTCTGAGAGCAGGGTACTATTGGTTGACAATGGAATCTGATTGCTACAAGTACATTAGGAGGTGTCACAAGTGTCAGATTTACTCAGGCAAAATCCATGTATCGCCAACGCATCTCAAAGTTCTTTCTTCCCCGTGGCCTTTTTCCATATGGGGAATCGGTTCATTCTGGTCGCCATTGATTACTTCACCAAATGGGTCGAAGCAGCATCCTACGTTAATGTTACCCGACAAGTGGTGGGCCGACTTATCAAAAACAATATCATATATCGTTATGGTGTTCCAAGCCAGATTATTACTGATAATGGATCTAACTTAAACAACGAGATGATGAAGGACTTGTGTGCAGAGTTCAAGATCGAACACCATAACCCATCTCCCTACCGACCCAAGATGAACGGAGTGGTAGAAGCGAGTAACAAGAACATCAAGAAGATCGTTCAAAAGATGGTTGTAACCTACAAAGACTAGCACTAAATGCTGCCCTTTTCTCTTCATGGTTATCGCACATCTGTCCGCACTTCAACAGGGGTAACCCCTTTCTCTCTAGTGTATGGCATGGAAGCAGTGCTCCCTATAGAAGTAGAGATCCCATCAATCAGGGTATTGATGGAAGCTAAGCTAACAGAAGCTGAATGGTGCCAAAGTCGACACGAAGAACTGAATCTGATCGAGGAGAAGCGAGTCACGGCATTATGCCACGGTCAGTTGTATCAATAGAGAATGAAGAGGGTGTTCGACAAAAAGGTTCGACCTCGCGTCTTCAGGAAAGGAGACCTCGTGCTCAAGAAGATACAATCATTTCTCACTGATTTTCGGGGCAAGTGGACTCCAAATTATGACGGACCATATGTGGTCAAGAAAGCTTTCTCAGGTGGTGCCCTGAGACTTGCAACCATGGACGGAGAGGAATTTGCCTACCCCAAAAATGTTGACGTAGTCAAGAAATACATCGCCTAAATAAAAAAAAATAACAAAAAAAAACGTCTCGGTGGATTGAAAACCCGAAAGGGCGGTCCAGGAAAAAATTAGAGACATGATCAAAAATCATCTCGGTGGATTGGAAACCTCAAAGTACAATCCAGGAAAAAATTAGGGATAATGGCAAGTAACTACGTTCGACAAAGGGGCAAGTCCCTCGGCAGCAGTTACATCATCCGTCAGGAAAACTCCAGTCAAGGTCATCTTCGACAGAAGCTCAGGATGCCCGAAGTCAAAGTTGGTAGAAGGATAGTGGTCGTTATGTTTCAATGTAGCCCTTTTTCCATTAAATTACCATTTTCTAAACTTTGTAAATACTCTATGGAATCACGCGTTTGGATGATTTCCATCCTATCAATAAAATTTAAGCCCTTGTGCTTTTGTTTGTAATTCTTATTTGTTTTAGCTTTACAGAATGATGTTTTTAATATGATTAACGATTCTTGAAATAAAACAAAAATAAATTTACTTGTTAAACTTTTTTCTGCTTTTAAAATAAAGATGACAATTTCTTTTGACTGGTGAACATCGAAATAACATCGGTCGCTTCTCCAGAAGTAATCGAACCTCAAAGTACAGAATCAAAGTACTCCTTCTAAACCAGTGCGCCTGAATGAAGGATCAGCTGTATCAGATGCGACTTTCCCATCTGATACCCCCGACAGAGTTCTTATTTCCTAAGCCCGACCAACGTAGCTCCCCACGAGGACTACTTTTCCTAAGCAAGGCAGAATTTCTATCATGAACCAGTGATACTTTTAATCCCCCACTGTGGCCGAGTATCCAGTCGTGTTCATCTACTAGTCTGTATGTCACGTCAGTTTTGTCAGCATATACATATATACACGATGCATTATTGATTCACATGCATAATCATATTGCATCACTATCACTCTCGTCGGTCTTATCCCCTAGTGATAACAGTCCTCTCAGTCGAGTTGTCAGTTCTTTCCTCGTCAGGAAATGTTGCATCTGCACTACCTCTCTCCTCCAGTTTGCTTCTAGGATGAAGTCGGCCCTTGACCACTTTGATAATTTGAACCTCTGAAAAACCAGAGAACCCTCAGCCAGTATCATTCTTCGCCATTGAAGATGATGTCTTCGCTTTCCCGGATTAAGGAAAATCCCTAGAGAAAGCCTCTCAACTAAAGGCTTTCAGCAACACATTGGTTCTTCTCTCCAGAATGTCAATAATGAAGTCATCAGCACCTCAAAATTGGATCACATCATATGGCATTTCTCCGAGAAGATCCCGAGAAAAGTATAATGTAATACCCCCAAGCAAGAAACAGTCTCTCAAAGAGACTCGTTTTCCCCAGTAGAGTCGACAAATGGCGTCTCCAAACAAAGAAGTTTGTACACCTCTAAAATTCAGACAGATGGGTTCTCCAGCAAGTCTGACATCAAAACTTTTTCCATCAAATGGCATCTCCCCAGGAAAATTCGGCGAGAAGTTTGACAAAAACCGCTAGGAATGGCGTCCCTTGTCAAGAAAGTTTATTGACAAAAGAAATTGAGACCAGTTCCTTGGCAGGAAACCAGGATCGAGGGGAAGCTTAGATCAGAAACTGAGACCAGTTCCTTGGTAGTGTCATACCCCAAATTTTGACCACTAAGATTTCCCATCATTGTGCAAATCATCATCACAATATGGATGAACCATCATACCTTGTCAGTCTCCCCAAAGATGGGTGAGTATACACAACAATCAAAATTAGGGTTTCAAGCCCTCTCAGAGCCTTAGACAAAGGATCAATCAAGAAATGACATGATCTTCAACTTGTATAACCTCTCAAACATTCACAAAGGATCAAAAAGGACTCCCACTTCAAGGATTAAGCACAAGCTGCTCCCTTCTAGGTGGATCAAGCCTCAAGATCGTCGGTATCACCAAATTAGGGTTTTGGTCGATCAGGGCCTCCAAAGGGAAATTTTCCTCTGGGCATGAGCCAAGGATCCAAAACACAACCTAATATACTCCATGTAACCTCATGGACCCAATCATCAAGTCAATTTGGCCTCAGGGGATGCATACATCAAAAATCAGGAATTAGGGTTTCTTGACCTAATTCACCCCTAAGTTGACTTTTGGGACAAATCATGAACCAAGACCTCAAGAGAGAGTTTGAGGATCTCTAATGAACTATATTGATCCATTTGGAACAATGGATTAATCCAAGAAGCTTGAGCAACAAGTCTTAATTTCATCTGCACCACAATTAGGGTTTTAAGGAAAAAGTCAACTGCAACTTTGACTTTTGATCAGGACATGCTCCCAAACCCTAGGACATACATCAATATACCCTATGACACCCATGGAACATGTCCATCAAGTTTTATTTAGGTCAAGGACATGATTTCCTGAAGAATTTCACAATTTGGAATTCATCTGATAAAAAGTCAACTGTGCACAAAAGTCAACTTTGACTTTTTGAGATTTTTTACCAAAATGGATTTTTAACCCTAAAATGATGTTTATGTGTGATTTGAATCATCATTCATCAAGAAAAATCAAGAAAAGTTGGATAACTTGTAAAAGGGGTAACCATAAAAACTTAGAAAATTTTCTAAGTTAAAAGATAAAGTGACAAAGGTACCAACTTTCAAGGACCATAACTCCTAAACCACAAGGCCATTTTTTTCCATCCAAAGCTTGATTTGTAGATCTCATTTCCCTCTACAAAAACTTAAACTAGGCCTAACTCCAATTCATTAGGGATTTTGAGCTATGAGTGAGCCAAAGTGGCTGAAAACATGAAAGTGTACCATTTTCCAACACTTAGAAAAATTCTGTCCAAGACAGATTTTGTTGAAACACCAAAACTTGTGAGATCTTTTCACATAGATACAAGCTGAATCAAGTCCAAAGTTAAACATCAATGTTGTTGCATATGTTACTAAGAATTCAAAGAGCTCAACAGCATGAATTGATTCAACTTAAGCCATGAGAAATCCATGCCCAAAGTCATGCTGCTGCAAGCTGTTTTGGAAAAATCAGTTTGCATGTTTACTTGCCACACACGATTTTGAGCCGAAGACTAAGGATCACTATGCTACCTGTGTTCAAACCAATCACATTGCATCTGATCCAACTGATAAATCTGAGTCAAAAAGCCAAGGAATCTTCCAACTTGAAGTTCATCCACTTTGGCACATTTTGCCTTGAATTCAAAGTGCATTAATGTGGAATAGTGCATTGTCAAGGTAGCTACCCTACTCAGTCAATTTCTCTGATTAAACAACATTAAAAACATCTGAGGAATGTGGTTTTGGTCAAGGCATAGCCCTGCTCTTGGGAATGGCTAGCTTGCCTTGCTTGAGAAGAAATCCTCCAAGCCAATCCATGCAAATGTGATCTGATCCAGCAGCCATTCACTATTCCTCCAAAACAAAAGTTGATCACCTATAGATAGAGGTCCCAATGGATCATTCAACTCACACCAAAGCCAGTTACAGCACTGCTTTCTCTCATTCTTTCTTAAACCTCAAGTTTTCTTGTTTTTGAGTAACCACTATCGGGTTTTGAGTTGCAACCACAATCAATCCATTCCAATTGCTCAAACACGTCACATATGATGTATTTGAGGTGTCCAAACACTTAAACACCAACTGTAACACCCCAGGCTCAAAATCACTCTTCAACCAAGCCATTATGCGTCAATTTTGCAGGTGGAGGTCTCCAGCTTGATCCAAAGAATTTTAAAGTGTTCCAAAGCTTGCAACACACTCCATAACATCCATTGAAGCTGTAGGGATCACCAATTCACGACTGGAACACCATCTGGGCAAAGTTCCATTTCAGCTTGCATCAAGGTGAGCTTCAAACTCAAACTCCATGATCCATGCATATTTCCTCGCATGATATTTTTGCCATTTGATTGCCATCATGTGTTGATTGTTTTGCCTCAAGAAATTAGATCATAGACCTTATAACCATGCCTGCAAGATTGCTTTTGCAAATTAGGGTTCATCTGTGTTCATCATGATTATTTTACTCCACACTGAAAATGAATAAAATTGGGTATTGCCATCTTATTCCTTGTGAAAAAACGCACGGGTTTGGTGTTTGAATCATGTCTAATGGTTGAGAGATGAGTGAGATATGGTGCTTCACGCACGAGCTCGAGGAAGAAGATGGCCATGGCGCCATTCTTCAGGTTTTCCAACTAAGTTTGATATATATTTTTCACTTGCCATGTTATTAATGAATTGGCATTGCGCCCCAGCGGTTCATCAGCTGGTTTTGTGAGTATTGGCAAGCGAGAGGTCTGGGGTTCGAATCCCCCTCGCCCCAGACTTCTTTTTATCACTTTTTTATTTTGTTATTTTTCATATTATTATTTTTAATGATTTGAAAAATTAATAACTCCTTCAATTTTTATCATTTTTTATTGGTTCTTTTTGCAATAATTCACAAAAATGTTTAAATATTTGATTTTACCAAAAAATCCCAAAAATATTATTTATTTCATATATTTGATATTTTTGCAAAGAATTAATGTTTTATGTGTTTTTAGCATTTTAAATATTTTTTCTCCCTTTGTTTTCTAACCCTAATTTGATTTCAATCATTTTGTAGGAAGAAACATGATTTTTTGGAACATTGATCCAAGATCATAATTTGTTTTCACATATTTAACAAACATTGATCCTTTTAATTGAATTTTTATTCAATTAAAAATACACTTTGAAAACAAATTAGGGTTTTGAACCAATTCAACCCTCATCAAACTTTTTTCAAACACAAATGGGCCTCTATTAGAGTGTAAGACCCAACACCCTTGTACAGAAAACCTTTTTGGGCCTCATTCGTTGTATAAGTCCCCCTGTACATTTTCAAACAAACGGCGCGATCGTCGCCTTTTCAAAATAACTTTTGGGCCTCTCCTTGAGCTATAAGACCCATTCAAAAACACTTTGGGCCTCTAATAGAGTGTAAGACCCAATCCCCTTTTAACCAAAACAATTTGGGCCTCACTTATTACATAAGTCCCTCCGCGTTAAAAGAAAACCTCGGCGCGATCGCCATTTTTAACGAAAAAATCATCTAGGCCTACCCTCGTGTTATAAGCCCCACTCTTTTTCTTTAAACCTTTTGGGCCTCTTGAGAGAGTGTAAGACCCATCCCTTTGTACAGAAAACCTTTTCGGGCCTCAGTCACTTATATAAGTCCCTCTGTACCAAAATAACAGTGCGCTCACTGAAAAAACCTTGGGCCTCTCCTTGAGCTGTAAGCCCCAAATCTTTCTTTTTCAAAGCACTTTCTCCTTTGATTTTGAATATACTGTTGTTTTCAATCTTTCTTTGTTGAACAACTAACCAAACAGCATGGAAGCTCTACAACCGAGTAAGTGGTTATCGCTTTCATTTACCGTTTTCATATACATATAACTGTATTGTGGGGATGTTTCATTGTAAGTCTTCTTTCATAAACTCATATCAACTGTGTAATAATAGTATAGATATTTTGAGTTTCCCCGACAACTACGTCTAGAACTAGGTGACGCCGTTTCATTTATTGGTAGAAATAGACAACTAGATCCACAATAGGATCACCAGATACAGTCTTCTCTTCGGCTGCCCTCATTAGGAACTGTCAAGAAACTCTACTCCCAAAGATGAATGTATTCTCCGTGAAATGGCATCTTTGAGTTTCTTCCAAATTCTCGAACTTTCCTGACTTTGATCTATTCTCGGTGAATAGCATTGCCTTGAATTTCTCGGGGTTTGGGGACCCACGGGCTTCTTAAAAGCATCGGCCTCCTCTTGGGCATCGTACAAGGACCCACAGGCTTCCTAAAAGCAACCCAGCCTCCTCTTGGGCTTAGTACAAGGACCCTACGGCTTCTTAGAAGTATTCACAGCCTCCTCTTAGGCTTCGTATAATGATCTCTTCCTCCGGGAATGATAGCCTCCTCTTGGGCTTAGTACAAGGACCGATCGGCTTCTTAAAAGTTTCTAGCCTCCTCTTGGGCTTTGTACAAATTGTCCCGACGACCTCCTAGAGGTATAGGAACAGAACTTAGTCATATGCGTAGAGCAGTCCTTTCATAGAGTCTACTACTGTTTCTCAAAGCATAGTACAAAAGACAAAACTCTAGACTTGGACAGTCTAATTTCCTTGAGTCTCAAAGACATTCTCAAGCACCCCTTCAAGAATAGGAAGGAAACCCGCAGACTCAGACAGTCTCAATACCCTTTGGATTTCCCGCTTCCTTAAAAAATAGGAATAACCCGGATCCTTGAAATCAGATCCTTGAGTACAGTGTTGCTCATATAAGAACTGATTTTCTCTTTTAAAATCAGTATATTGGATCTGTCACTCAACTGAAATAGTAACCATAGCCTCCTCTTGGGCTTTGTACAATGGTTCTCCCCAGCGGAGTCAAACAAACGTTTAGCCTCTCTCTCAGGCTTTGTACGAGACACATAAGAGACTCCCTCGTTGAGTCAATCACCCCTTTAGCCTCCATCTCGGGCTTCGTACGAGATACAAAAAAACTCTCTTGTTGAGTCAAGTCGCCTCCATCTCGGGCTTTATACGAGATACAAAAAGGTTCTTATTGAGCCAAATAAACAAATCGCCTCCATCTCGGGCTTTATACGAGATACCAAAAGACTCTGTCGTCGGGTCAAAAACCTTTTCGCCTCTCTCTCGGGCTTTGTACGAGACACATATTAGCCTCCTCTTAGGCTTTGTATAAGAAAACCACTGGTTAATCCAATTAACCTTTTAGCATCAAAGTTGTGCCTCGTTCACAGTACACAAACATCAACAACTCCTTCTTCTTCATCTAATCGTTGTAAGTGGCAAGCCTCTGGATCGTCTATATCCTCGCCACTGTCCCTCGTTTAGCATGAGAAATTCCTAAGGAAATATAGCATTGCTCTACACTGAGTTAAAGTCTTCTCCTTCAGGTTAAAATCCCCTATAAAGGAAATTATGGCATTACTAGGATCCGCGTATCCCGGTTAAAGTAATCCCCCTTTATAAACAAGTCACCCAACAGTTGTGACAAACAGACCTCTTTAGAGATGGCAAATTCTCTCTAAAGTCAGACCTTTTAGCTTCATATCTTGGGCTTTGAACAAGATACAAATCACCTTTCGCTTCACGTCTTGGGCTTTGAACAAGACACCAAAAACACCCATTTCCTCCCATAGAATAGGAGGAACTACGAACGCTCTGATTTCCCTGTTTCGGTAAACGAGAATACGTAGGCATAAGATTGAAAGAAAAATCTTAGCGAGCACAATCAACAAAAAAAACCAAATCCCACATCAGTCCTAACATCCTAATCCTTGTTCCCCGCCTGAAATCTTCTGCCTAGATAAACAAACCAGTATTGGCGAAAATACAAATAACCAGTACAAAGGCCCCCCCCCCCACATTGATAGCATCCGTAACCTAACAGACCGCTGTTTAAACTCAGTATACAAAGCAGGGTTAATTGGAGACATCTATTTCCCTTCCTTATTCAGCTCACAATAGGATAAAAAATGAATCGACCTGTAGTCAAAGCTCAAACCGCAGAGAGCGACCAGCACTTAAGAACCGCGTCCAAAATTGCTCGCTACAGAAAAAATGGCGCCCACCGTGGGGCTTTATCAAAGTTAGATCTAGGCACGGTCTTCCTTTTCTTTTCACCTCTTGTGAATACCACAGATTGGGGCTTCCGTCGGGGAACCCATTTCTGTTAAGAACTTAGGATCTTTAGCTTTAAAGGTCTAGGATGTTTAGGACAAATATATATGCTGCTTTTCCTAATTGCTATACATGTTTATTTTTCTACTAATGGGAATGCGGGTGATGCCGTATGTGGAAAGATTGAGTATACACTTAAGATAAGTGATGGCGACAGGGTCGACCATCAACCTCAGTGGAGGCTGACCAACGCAACCCATTCACTCTCTTAGCCAATGGGCCGGTTGTTAAGTCTGAGAAGCTGAGGAGCCAAACCCTTTCGTAGTGCGGAAACTATCGGAAATAGTTGTTACGCGATACTACCCTCATTTGAGGCTGGTGATCTATTCTCAGTGAATGGCACTTACTCTAAGATTGCTCTACAACTCGCTGGCGATCCGCTTGTTGTTTTGCTTTCCTGGGAGGAGCTAATGATAATGAGTACAGGTACAAAAATCACCCTAGTATAAACCTTTGGGATGGGTAGAGCCTTGACTTCATGACAACGACCCTTTGACCCCATGTTTTTTCTATGTTTTTGTGTGCTGCATTCATGCATTCATCTAAAAAACATTAAAACATTCAAAAAACTTATCTTCTAGTCTCTCTGCTGTTTTTCAAATTAAACTAAGACTGTTTTTGCAAATATCAGAGAAAAGGATTGCACTGATGGATTTCGGTAAAAGGAGAACTCATAAGTACACCTTCAAGGTTCCAAAACTAGAGGATTTGAGAAGGTTAGCAAGGATGATCACTAACCTTGAGGCTTTCAGAGCCAAGCACGGAGGTTTGCTGCCTCTATTAAGAGTCCATGTGATTGAGGGAATCATGGACGTGCTCATTCAGTTTTACGATCCGGTTTATCACTGTTTCACATTCCCAGATTACCAGCTAGCGCCAACACTGGAGGAGTATTCTCACTTGATCGATCTACATATCACTGATCGAGCTCCATTTTCTGGACTGGAAGAAATTCCAAAGAATCAGACTATTGCAAGAGCAATTCATTTGGACGAGTCTGAGGTCAGGACTCACATGACTACTAAGGGTGGCATCCAAGGTTTGCCAGCCCAGTTCTTGACGAAGAAGGCCCTGTATTTTGCCAGTATAGGAAACGTTACTGCTTTTGAAAGCATATTTGTCTGGCTCACCTACGGGTTATTTTTGTTTCCCAACATTAATAATTCCGTCGATGTTAACGCCATTAAGGTTTTTCTCATTGGAAACCCTGTGCCGACTTTGCTCGCAGATGCGTATCATTCTGTACACTTGGAAAATTTGTACAGCGGAGGGGAGATCACGTGCTGTGTACCTCTGCTTTACAAATGGTTCATTTCCCACTTGCCCAAGTCTGCTGCTTTTTGGGATTGCAAGAGTGTCTTACGTTGGTCGCAGAAGATCATGTCTCTTACCAACTCTGATATAGATTGGTGTAATAGGATTTATGATGGAATCAGAATCATTTACCGTTGTGGAAACTTCCCCAACATACCCCTCATAGGAACTAAAGGAGGAATCAACTATCATCCGGTATTGGTTCGCCGTCAATTTGGATACCCGATGAGACACATCCCACTGGGTGTTCATCTGGAAGGTCTTTTCTTCAAAGAAGGAGAAAACGACAGAGCACTAAAGATGGAAATAGTGCAAGCTTGGAAACATGTTCATAAGAAAGGACGAGAGTCTCTAGGAAAACCGGACTGTGTCTCGGTGGAGCCTTACCTCCATTGGGTACAAACTAGAGCTCTCAAGCTAAAGATGCCTTATCCTCGTTACAGAATTCTTCTGCCAAGGGAATCTGTCATGTACTTCATGACGGAAACTGAAAAGCTTCAGGTTACTCTCAACAAAGTTCAACGGGAGATAAGGTCTTGGAAGAACAAGTACCGCACCCTCGACATAGAGTGCATCAAAATACAGCAATTACTGAAAGAGAAAGATGCTCTGATTGAAATTTTGGAGCAACATGCTGTAGAGAACCAAGATGACCAAAGGAATTTGCTCACTCCTTTCACCTGGCAAAGGAATGACAACCCGACAACGGCCCAAGAGCCCCGGTCAAAGAAAAGGAAAGTCCCAAAATCAGCACCCGATTTCTCTTTAGAGAGGACTCGAGACCCATTAGCTTAGGTTTCTATTTCTGCATTTTGTAATCTACTGTATTTCCATTTCTGTAATCCTTCGAATTCAATAAAAAGGGGTTTCCCCACTGTTTGATATTTGCAATCTAATTGTCGAAGTTTATTTTGATTAAACCAAAAAACAATTAATATAATCATTGCATTCATCATTCTCACATCGCGTATTCTTCTTCCTTACGAATCTCACGTTTGTGTCTCAATTCTAGAGTCCAATTGTCTCATTCGTACAATACTCGGGCCAATCGTCAGAAAAAGATGGATGATCTTGAGGAAGAAAATAGAGAGTTGAAAGAAGAGATCGACGCTCTAAGAGAGGATATGAGAAAGCTTCGTAACGACATGCAAGCCATGGCAGAAGCTCAGCTACAAAGAACTGTGATCTCAGAGATCACCTCAATGCCCGTAGTGGAGAGGTATGATCCTAGGTATCAGATACCGAAAGATCGTCCTTGGGGCATGCGTATTAACTATATCCCGGAAGGATATGTTCTGCCGATCACTGAAGATCAGGGAATCACAACAGAAGCCGCTGGGCCTGAAGGTTACAAACTTCGGGAAAGCGAAGATGCCAGGGGCATACTAAAGACTCCTGAAGGTTACAAACTTCGGGAAACGCCAAGACTCACTGCCGTAGTCACGGTACCACCCCCTGTGGTGCACACTGTCCCAGAAGGACAGATTCCACCAACACCTTCTGGTAAGAAGGAAACTATGTTCGATAGAATGGATGAATTCCAGGAATAGTTCCTGGAGATGGAGAAGGAGTTGTAAGCCATTCACGGTCAGGATATATTTGGAAAGGACGCCGCGGATCTCTGCTTGGTCCCCAATGTGAAAGTCCCGCACAAGTTCCAAGTGCCCGACTTTAAAAAGTACAAGGGTAACTCTTGCCCTCAAAGCCATCTGGTGATGTACGCTCGGCGGATGTCAGCTCAGACGGAAAATCAGGACCTGTTGATTCACTACTTTCAGGATAGTTTAACCGGTGCCGCACTAAAATGGTACATGGGTTTAAACCGTGCCACGATCAGCACTTTCAGAGATCTTGGCACTGCCTTCGTCCAACAATATAAATACAATTTGGACATGGCACCCGACAGAGATCAACTCAGATCGATGTCACAAAAGGACAAGGAAACCTTTAAGGAGTATGCTCAAAGGTGGCGTGAAATTGCCGCTCAAATTTGTCCACCTCTTGAGGAAAAAGAGATGACAAAGATCTTCTTAAAGACCTTAAGCTCGTTTTACTATGACCGAATGGTTGCCAGTGCACCCAGTGATTTCACCGAAATGGTCGGCATGGGTGTACGTCTTGAGGAAGCCGTCGGAGAAGGACGTTTGGTAAAAGACATTGGATCGACGAGCGGTACTAAAAAATACGGTAGTGCTCTCCCTAAGAAGAAAGAGCAAGATATTGGGAATATCTCTCTCGGAAAGCAAAGGCGACGTTATCAGCCAGTAGCAGCTGTGACTCCTGCTATTAGCCTTGCGCTTATTCCTACGTATCAACCTCAGGTTGCACAGAGCCAACCTGATCAGCAAAGGACGCAACAGCCTCTTCAGCAGGCTCGTCCCCAATACAACAATAACCGTACAACACGGCCATCAGGATTTGATCCTATACCCGTGACGTACACAGAACTGTTTCCATTACTACTGGCTAAGGGGCACATTCAGACTAAGTCCCCTCTTACAGTTCCGGAAAATCCGCCTTTTTGGTTTAAGGTGGATCAAACATGCCCTTATCATCAAGGAGGTTCAGGGCATAACATTGAAACTTGTCTTAATTTCAAGTCCGACGTTCAAAATCTTGTTAGGAGCGGGCTCTTATCTTTCAAAGATACGATTCCTAATGTTCTTACGAACCCGCTGCCTCAACATGAGAAGGCTGCAGTCAATCTGATTGAGAAAGAGACTAATGATGTCTATCAAATTCATGATGTACTCTTGTTGAAAACCAATCTGGTCAAGATGCATTGTAGACAGAGTGAATATGGCCATGTGCCACCTCATAATTATCATCAGTGTGATATCTGCTCTAAAGACAATCAAGGATGTTCTGTAGTGCAAGCAGCTCTACAGGAACAGATGGATCTCGGATGGATCCAGGAGCACCGAGTTCGTGGAGTTAACATGGTCTACACGAATTCTAACGTCATTCAGAACCACGACATTCGTGCAATGAATGTAAACTTGGTGACGATGCACTCAAGGCAAAGCCAGTATCATAATCTGCCGCAGCACGATTACAGTTCTTGTCTGATTTGCTCGGTAAACAAACAGGGATGCTCTTTCATACAAGAGGCCCTCCAGCGTCAGATGGATCTGGGATGGATCCAAGACTACCATGATAGGAACTCTTATCAGATCAACATGGTTCAGATCTTTGACATTCGCATGATGAATACCAACCTGGTAGAGTTACATGCTGAGCAGGTCCGACTTGGATTCTTAATATCACATAACTATCAAAGCTGTAAAGTGGGTTGCGAAAACGATCGAGGTTGTACCCTTGTCCAGGAGGTACTTTAGCACTTGTTAAATCACTGGTGGATGCTAATCTACATGGATGAAGATACTCAGCAGATTAGCATCAGTAATAGAAACCCCACTCGACGTCAAAGTCAGGATGTCTGAGCAATGGAAGGTAACCTAGTGAGGTTACATTGTATTCAAAGTGGGTGTGGCTAGGTGCCACTGCACAATTACGACCGTTGTAGCGTCTGTTCGGAAAGTAATCAAGGGTGTTACCTTGTGCGAGCGACTCTTCAGGGTCAGGTGGATCGGGGAGAGATTCGTCCATATCCGGGTTCTGGACCTATCGACTAGACGCCAAACTACCTTGCCAATCAAGTCGAGGATGTTGTCACCATCTCTGCTCATCACAGGACCAGGGATGTTTTCGCCATTATTCCTCTACTTGCCGAAGCTAAAGTTCCCAACCGGGAACGGATCGAGATCACTTATGATGGTCAGAAAAATCAGAAGGCTCCTGTAGTCATCTATCTACCAGGACCATTACCGTATGAATCAGCTAAGGCGATCCCTTACAAATACGGTGCAACAACAATTGAGAATGGAAAGGAAATTCCATTACCCTCCGTCGTGAATATTGCAGACATCAGTCGTGTAACACGGAGCGGTCGAATCTTCAACCGAGGAGTTGGAGAACCTAACAAAGAAAAGGAACTTCAGACAGAAGCTCCCGATCCACTAGTTGGTCAATCCAGTAATCCCGACCTTTCAAGAAACAATGATGAGATGCTGAAGCTCATCCAAAGGAGTGAATACAACATTGTTGATCAACTGTTATAGACTCCTTCAAAGATCTCAGTGTTATCACTGTTACTCAGTTCAGAAGTGCATAGGGAGGCTCTACAGAAAGTCTTGGAGCAAGCCTTTGTGGAACAGGATGTAACAATCAGACAGTTCGATAGCATTGTCTCTAACATCACTTCCTGCAACAATTTGGGATTTAGTGATGAGGAATTACCCGAAGAGGGTCTCCGTCATAACATGGCACTCAATATCACAGTTAACTGCCAGGACGATGCTTTAGCCAGCGTACTGGTAGACACAGGGTCAGCCCTGAATGTTATGCCGAAGTCCACTTTGATGCAATTATCATTCAAAGGCCCGCCGATGAGAGTCAGCGAGGTCGTCGTCAAAGCATTCGACGGATCCAGAAAAATAGTTATCGGCGAAGTTGATCTTCCCATAACTATCGGTCCTCACACTTTCCAAGTCACTTTCCAGGTCATGGACATCCGGGCAACGTACAGTTGTTTATTAGGAAGACCTTGGATACGTCAGGCTGGAGCGGTCACTTCGACCCTCCACCAAAAGCTAAAGTTCGTCAAGAACGATCAACTTGTCACGGTTTGTGGGGAACAAGCCTTGCTTGCGAGCAACTTGTCATCATCTACTGGTATAGAACCCGAGGAGGTTATTGGAACGCAGTTCCAAGCACTGTCGGTAAGCAAAGACAATCAGTTCAAAGAAGGAACTTTGATTTCTTCATACAAAGATGCTATCAAAGCGGTCGAAAGTATCTATACAACTGGATGGGGACGGCTTGTCATTCCTATTGGCAATAAAACAAAGAAGGGTCTTGGTTTTTCTGCAACCTGTACCCAGACGGCTGCCAATGATGAAAATCTTCATCCCCTTCAAAACTTCTTCCACAGTGGAGGTTTCCTTCACCCAGTGTCTCATACAGTTCATGCTATCAATGAGGAAGATCCCTCTGACACAGATGAAGAGTGGAAGTCCTATCTTAATGAGGACGGTTATATGTCTCAGGAAGAGGTGCCTATGCCTTTTTGCTTTCCTACAGAAAATCCGAGATTTATACCAAGGTCAGATGTCGAAATGATATATGGAGATTGTGATCCGGAAGGATGTCGTGCTCCGCCCAATTCATTGGAGGAGGACACTCTGATGAAAGACAACTTTGACCACAATTACTATGGCCCAATGGATGGTCTGCCAATGTGGCACCCTTACCCAGGAAACTTGGGGCAAGAAAGTCAGCCAAACAATGAAAATCAACTGAGTCTCATTGAACAGAATACCTGTGTCCCCACCATGTCATGGGATCAACACTCAGGTCATTCAAAAGCTACTCAACATGAAGATGAATTCGCAACGTTTGCGGGACTTGAGTTCATCAACTATGCTTTTCCCGAGGTCAACGTCATTGAGAGGGATGACTCCTCCAGTTTCAAAGAAGTGTGGGACACCCTGGGACAACCAAGTGGAAAGTACGACTTTATGGTCAAGTACACTGCGCCCGAAAGCTCTCGTATCAGGTTCGAAGATATCCAGCCAACTGGATGGGGAGATCTGCCTGAGAGCACAACTACTCTGCAAAATACAACTGAGGAATTCTCCTACGATAACTCTGCCTGGGAGACAGATTCCAATGATCCCGCTCCATCAGAAATCAGCGTCATTTCTGAAGACAAATCAAGGAAGGTGCCAGACTTTGTGATTCACCGAGGAGTTCGCCGCCAATGGGTTGCTGTCGAGGTTCCGAAGGTCGTTCATCAGTCAAAGTAATTGCCATCTTTAACCTTTCACCCTTCCCAGGTGAAACGGATGTTTTGATAGGGCTCGCTTTCTGTAAATGTCACTCTTCGCTTTGCCCAAAGCGACAGAGTTTTGTTTTATAGGGTTGTAGTTTCAAGGATCGACTTGTTCATTAATAAAATAACGTTGTTCTGTAATTTCCACATTAATTGCTATTTTTTCTTTTTTTGCTTTTTCAGAAAATGGTAATCCTAAAAAACTCGATAAATAAAAACAAGCAGTAAAATAAAACACTGCACACACTTGCATTTTTCTCTATCTCTTCTAAACATGAATCGTCACATCATGCAGATTGCTTGTTTTAAACCCCGTTGAAACATACGATCTGATGCCTTCTCCCAACTTTGAGTTCCCAGTATTCGAGGCTGAAGAAGAAGATGACAACGAAATTCCAGAAGAGATCTCCCGAGTACTCAGACAAGAGGAAAGGTCTATTGAACCTCACCAAGAACCGTTGAAAACGGTAAACTTGGGTTCAGAAAAAGGGAGAAAAGAAATCAGGATTGGGGCACTACTCGGTCCAACTGTCAAAGAAAGTTTGATAAAGCTTCTCAAAGAATTCCCCGATGTATTCGCTTGGTCATATCAGGATATGCCAGGGTTGGATACCAGCATCGTGGAACATCACTTACCATTGAGATCGGAATGTCCGCCAGTAAAGCAGAGGTTGAGACGCACTCACCCGGACATGGCCATCAAAATCAAAGAGGAAGTACAGAAACAGATTGACACAGGTTTCCTCGCCACATCAGAATATCCTCAATGGTTAGCCAACATCGTACCCGTTCCCAAAAAGGACGGAAAGGTCAGAATGTGTGTTGATTACAGAGATCTGAACAAGGCAAGTCCAAAGGACGACTTTCCTTTACCGCACATTGACATGTTGGTTGACAGCACAGCAAAGTTCAAAGTTTTCTCCTTCATGGATGGATTCTCGGACTATAACCAGATCAAAATGGCGCCGAAAGACATGGAGAAAACTTCGTTCATTACCCCATGGGGCACCTTTTGTTACAAGGTAATGCCGTTCGGTTTGAAGAACGCCGGGGCAACCTATCAAAGGGCCATGACTACTCTGTTTCATGACATGATACATAAGGAAATCGAGGTATATGTCGATGATATGATTGCAAAATAAAAGACAGAGAGTGAGCACATTGAACATCTGTCGAAATTGTTCGAACGTTTGAGAAAATTCAAGCTCCGCTTGAATCCCAACAAGTGCACCTTCGGTGTCCGTTCAGGGAAACTACTAGGGTTCATCGTCAGCCAGAAAGGAATTGAAGTTGATCCTGACAAGGTCAAGGCCATTCAAGAAATGCCTTCTCCGAAAACTGAAAAACAAGTCAGAGGATTCTTGGGACGTTTGAACTACATCTCCAGATTCATATTCCTCATGACCGCCATATGTGCGCCGAATTTCAAATTATTGAAAAAGAACCAGGATTGCGTTTGGTCAGAAGATTGCCAAACCGCCTTCGACAGTATTAAGGAATATCTGTTGAATCCTCCGATTCTATCACCTCCAGTGGAAGGAAGACCACTGATCATTTACCTCACAGTCCTAGAGGACTCAATGGGATGTGTACTTGGCCAACAAGACGAAACCAAAAGGAAAGAGTCTGCCATCTACTATTTGAGCAAGAAATTCACCGACTGCGAGACTCGGTACACAATGCTTGAGAAAACTTGTTGCGCTTTGGCTTGGGCAGCCAAACTTTTACGTTAATACATGATTCGTCATACTACTTGGTTAATCTCCAAAATGGATCCAATCAAGTATGTATTTGAAAAAAATGCTCTCACGGGAAGAATTCCCCATTGGCAGATGCTGTTATCAGAATATGACATAGAGTACCACGCTCAGAAATCCATTAAGGGAAGTATTTTAGCCGATCATTTGGCTCATCAACCGATTGACGATCAAGAATCAATCGGGTTTGACTTCCCAGACGAAGATGTCATGTATTTAAAAATGAAAGATTGCGATGAGCCGCTACCCAGTGAAGGGCCAGAACCAGATTCCCAATGGGGACTGATCTTTGACGGAGCAGTTAATCATTATGGAAACGGAATTGGGGCAATCATTGTTACCCCTCAGGGTACCCACATTCCTTTCACCGCTCGACTTACGTTCAAGTGTACAAATAACGAGGCCGAATACGAAGCTTGTATTATGGGTCTCGAAGAAGCGATTGATTTAAGGATCAAGAACTTGGACGTATACTGCGACTCAGCCTTGGTTATCAATCAGATAAAAGGAGATTGGAACACATACCAATCAGGATTGATTCCTTACAAAGACTATGCAAGAAGGTTGCTACCTTTCTTCAACAGAGTTGAGTTTCATCACATCCCTCGTGAGGAGAATCACATGGTTGATGCATTAGCCACTATCTCTTCCATGATTAGTGTAGGTCGACGGAACGACTTACCTAAGATCAACATAATGCGCCTCGAACGGCCCGCTTACATCTTTACGATTGAAGTTGTCATAGACGACAAACCTTGGTATCATGATATCAAATGCTTCCTTCAGAAACAGGAGTACCCATCTGGGGCACTCAGAAAAGACAGAAAGACCCTCAGAAAACTAGCAGGCAGTTTCTTCCTGAGCGGCGACACTCTTTATAAGAGGAATTTTGACACGGTTTTGCTCTGATGCGTCGACAGGCCAGAAGCAGACACACTTATGAAAGAAATTCATGAAGGATCCTTTGGTACTCATGCCAACGGACATGCAATGGCGAGAAAAATTCTCAGAGCAGGGTACTATTGGTTGACAATGGAATCCGACTGCTATAAGTACATGAGGAGGTGTCACAAGTGCCAGATATACTCCGACAAAATTCATGTACCGCCATCACATCTCAAAGTTTTTTCTTCCCCGTGGCCTTTTTCCGTATGGGGAATCGACATGATTGGCATGATTGAGCCCAAGGCTTCGAACGGACATCGGTTCATCCTTGTAGCCATTGACTATTTCACCAAGTGGGTCGAAGCAGCGTCATTCGCTAATGTAACCCGACAAGTGGTGGTCCGATTTATCAAAAACAATATCATCTGCCGTTATGGTGTTCCAAGCGAGATCATTACTGATAATGGATCTAACTTGAACAATAAGATGATGAAAGAATTATGTGTTGAGTTCAAGATCGAACACCATAAATCATCTCCCTACCGACCCAAGATGAACGGAGCGGTAGAAGCGGCCAATAAGAACATCAAGAAGATCGTTCAAAAGATGGTTGTAACCTACAAAGACTGGCACGAGATGCTACCCTTTGCTCTTCATGGTTATCGCACATCTGTCCGTACTTCAACAGGGGCAACCCATTTCTCTCTAGTATATGGCATGGAGGCAGTGCTCCCCATAGAAGTAGAGATCCCGTCAATCAGGGTATTGATGGAAGCTAAGCTCACCGAAGCTGAATGGTGTCAAAGTCGACATGATGAACTGAATCTGATTAAAGAGAAGCGAATCACGGCACTATGCCACGGTCAGTTGTATCAACAGAGAATGAAGAGGGCGTTCGAAAAAAAGGTCCGACCTCGTGTCTTCAGGAAAGGAGACCTCGTGCTCAAGAAGATACAATCATTTCTCACTGATGCTCCAGGCAAATGGACCCCAGATTATGATGGCCCTTATGTGGTCACAAAATCTTTCACAGGCGGCGCCTTGAGACTTGCAACCATGGACGGAGAGGAATTTGCCTACCCCATGAATGTTGATGTAGTCAAGAAATACTTCGCCAAAACTAAAAAAAAAACGTCTCGGTGGGTTGAAAACCCGAAAGGGCGGTCCAGGCAAAAGTTAGAGACATGAAAAAAAAATCATCCCGATGGATTGGAAACATCAAAGTACAATCCAGGCAAAAATTAGGGATAATGGCTAGTAATTATGTTTAACAGAGGCAAGTCCCTCAGCAGCAGTTACATCATCCGTCAGAAAACTCCAGTCAAGGTCATCTTCGACAGAAGCTCAGGATGTCCCGAATTCAAAGTTGGTAGAAGGATAGTGGTCGTTATGTTTCAACGTAGCCCTTTTCCCTGTAAATTACCATTTTCTAACTTTGTAAATACTCAATGGAATTACGCTTTTGGCTGATCTCCATCTTATCAATAAAATTTGAGCCCTTGTGTTTTTGTTTGTAATTCTGATTTGTTTTAGCTTTACAGAACGACATTTTAACATGATCAACGATTCTTGAAATAAAACAAAAATGAATTTACTTGTTAAAACTTTTTCTGCTTTTAAAATAAAGTCGGTAATTTCTTTTGACTGTTGAACATCAGAAGAATCTTGATCGCTTCTCCAAAGGTGTTTGAACCTCGAAGTGCAGAATCAAAGTACTCCTTCTAACCCAGTACACCTGAATGAAGGGATTAACTGTGTCAGAGACCTTGTTTCGTCTGACACGCCTCGACCGCGTTCTCATCTCCTAAGCCCGATCAACGGTATTCCCCGCGAGGACTACTTCTCCTAAGCAAGGTGGAATTTCTATTTTGAACCAACGATATTTCTATACGCCCCGCGATGGCCGAATATCCAGTCGGGTTCACCCATTAGTTTGTATGTCGCGTCAGTTTTGTCAGCATATACATACATACATCATGCATTATTGATTTGCATTCACATTTCATATTGCATCACCATCACTCTAGTCGGTCTTGTCCCCTAGTGGTAGAAGTCCTCTCAATCGAGTTGTCAGTTCTTGCCTCGTCAGGAAGCGCTGCGTTTGGACAACCTCGCTTCCAGTTTATTTCTGGAAAGAAATTGGTCCTTGACCACTTTGATAACTTGAACCTCTGAAAAACCAGAGGAACTTTCAGTCAGCATCACTCTTCGCCATTGAAGATGAAGTCCTTGCTTTCCCGGATTGAGGAAAATCCACAGAGAAAGCCTCTTAAGCAAAGATTCGGCAGCATGCCAGTTTCGCTCCAAAAAGATCGCTGATGAAAAGGTCATCGGCACCTCAAAATTGGATCACATCATATGGCATTTCTCCGAAAAGATCTCCGAGAAAAGTATGATGTAAAGACCCCCAAATGAAAGTAGTCTTCCAAGAAACTCGCTTTCTCCAGTAGAAACAAATGACGTCTCCAACAGAGAAGTTTGTGCAACTCTATAACTTAGACGATTGGGTTCCCCCAGCAAGTCTGACATCGAAACTTTTTTCACTCAAATGGCATCTCCCCAGGAAAATTCGGCGAGAAGTTTGAGGGAAATCCGCTACAAATAGCGTCCCTTGTCAATAAAGTTTATTGACAAAAGAAACTAAGACCAGTTCCTTGGTAGGAAACCAGGATTGAGGGGAAGTTTAAATCAGAAACTAAGACCAGTTCCTTGGTAGGAAACCAGGATCAAGGGGAAGTTTAAATCAGAAACTAAGACCAGTTCCTTGGTAGGAAACCAGGATTGAGGGGAAGTTTAAATCAGAAACTAAGACCAGTTCCTTGGTAGGAAACCAGGATCGAGGGGAAGTTTACCTTTTCTGAGCATCATTGCTTAGCAAAAGAAGATGAATGTGTGCGATACCATTCATAACCACCATCAAAATTTCGGGTATTCCGATATTTAATCCTCTTGCACCCCGAATGCCCGAATACCTTCGTCATTCACACCTTCGGGTCCAAGAAGATTAAATAGGGGCATCTGTCATACCCCAAATTTTGACCACTAAGATTTCCCATCATTGTGCAAATCATCATCACAATATGGATGAACCATCATACCTTGTCAGTCTCCCCAAAGATGGGTGAGCATACACTACAATCAAAATTAGGGTTTCAAGCCCTCTCAGAGCCTTAGACAAAGGATCAATCAAGAAATGACATGATCTTCAACTTGTCTAACCTCTCAAACATTCACAAAGGATCAAAAAGGACTCCCACTTCAAGGATTAAGCACAAGCTGCTCCCTTCTAGGTGGATCAAGCCTCAAGATCGCCGGTATCACCAAATTAGGGTTTTGGTCGATCAGGACCTCCAAAGGGAAATTTTCCTCTGGGCATGAGCCAAGGATCCAAAACACAACCTAATATACTCCATGTAACCTCATGGACCCAATCATCAAGTCAATTTGGCCTCAGGGGATGCATACATCAAAAATCAGGAATTAGGGTTTCTTGACCTAATTCACCCCTAAGTTGACTTTTGGGAAAAATCATGAACCAAGACCTCAAGAGAGAGTTTGAGGGTCTCTAATGAACTATATTGATCCATTTGGAACAATGGATTAATCCAAGAAGCTTGAGCAACAAGTCTTAATTTCATCTGCACCACAATTAGGGTTTTAAGGAAAAAGTCAACTGCAACTTTGACTTTTGATCAGGACATGCTCCCAAACCCTAGGACATACATCAATATACCCTATGACACCCATGGAACATGTCCATCAAGTTTGATTTAGGTCAAGGACATGATTTCCTGAAGAATTTCACAATTTGGAATTCATCTGATAAAAAGTCAACTGTGCACAAAAGTCAACTTTGACTTTTTGAGATTTTTTACCAAAATGGATTTTTAACCCTAAAATGATGTTTATGTGTGATTTGAATCATCATTCATCAAGAAAAATCAAGAAAAGTTGGATAACTTGTAAAAGGGGTAACCATAAAAACTTAGAAAATTTTCTAAGTTAAAAGATAAAGTGACAAAGGTACCAACTTTCAAGGACCATAACTCCTAAACCACAAGGCCATTTTTTTTTCCATCTAAAGCTTGATTTGTATATCTCATTGCCCTCTACAAAAACTTCAACTAGGCCTAACTCCAATTCATTAGGTATTTTGAGCTATGAGTGAGCCAAAGTGGCTGAAAACATGAAAGTGTACCATTTTCCAACACTTAGAAAAATTCTGTCCAAGACAGATTTTGTTGAAACACCAAAACTTGTGAGATCTTTTCACATAGATACAAGCTGAATCAAGTCCAAAGTTAAACATCAATGTTGTTGCATATGTTAGTAAGAATTCAAAGAGCTCAACAACATGAATTGATTCAACTTAAGCCATGAGAAATCCATGCCCAAAGTCATGCTGCTGTAAGCTGTTTTGGAAAAATCAGTTTGTATGTTTGCTTGCCACACACGATTTTGGGCCAAAGACTAAGGATCACTATGCCACCTGTGTTCAAACCAATCACATTGCATCTGATCCAACTGATAAATCTGAGTCAAAAAGCCAAGGAATCTTCCAACTTGAAGTTCATCCACTTTGGCACATTTTGCCTTGAATTCAAAGTGCATTAATGTGGAATAGTGCATTGTCAAGGTAGCTACCCTACTCAGTCAATTTCTCTGATTAAACAACATTAAAAACATCTGAGGAATGTGGTTTTGGTCAAGGCATAGCCCTGCTCTTGGGAATGGCTAGCTTGCTTTGCTTGAGAAGAAATCCTCCAAGCCAATCCATGCAAATGTGATCTGATCCAGCAGCCATTCACTATTCCTCCAAAACAAAAGTTGATCACCTATAAATAGAGGTCCCAATGGATCATTCAACTCACACCAAAGCCAGTTACAGCACTGCTTTCTCTCATTCTTTCTTAAACCTCAAGTTTTCTTGTTTTTGAGTAACCACTATCGGGTTTTGAGTTGCAGCCACAATCAATCCATTCCAATTGCTCAAACACATCACATATGATGTATTTGAGGTGTCCAAACACTTAAACACCAACTGTAACACCCCAGGCTCAAAATCACTCTTCAACCAAGCCATTATGCTTCAATTTTGCAGGTGGAGGTCTCCAGCTTGATCCAAAGAATTTTAAAGTGTTCAAAAGCTTGCAACACACTCCATAACATCCATTGAAGCTATAGGGATCACCAATTCACGACTGGAACACCATCTGGGCAAAGTTCCATTTCAGCTTGCATCAAGGTGAGCTTCAAACTCAAACTCCATGATCCATGCATATTTCCTCGCATGATATTTTTGCCATTTGATTGCCATCATATGTTGATTGTTTTGCCTCAAGAAATTGGATCATAGACCTTATAACCATGCCTGCACGATTGCTTTTGCAAATTAGGGTTCATCTGTGTTCATCATGATTATTTTACTCCACACTGAAAATGAATAAAATTGGGTATTGCCATCTTATTCCTTGTGAAAAAACGCACGGGTTTGGTGTTTGAATCATGTCTAATGGTTGAGAGATGAGTGAGATATGGTGCTTCACGCACGAGCTCGAGGAAGAAGATGGCCATGGCGCCATTCTTCAGGTTTTCCAACTAAGTTTGATATATATTTTTCACTTGCCATGTTATTAATGAATTGGCATTGCGCCTCAGTGGTTCATCAGCTGGTTTTGTAAGTATTGGCAAGCGAGAGGTCTGGGGTTCGAATCCCCCTCGCCCCAGACTTCTTTTTATCACTTTTTTATTTTGTTATTTTTCATATTATTATTTTTAATGATTTGAAAAATTAATAACTCCTTCAATTTTTATCATTTTTGATTGGTTCTTTTTGCAATAATTCACAAAAATGTTTAAATATTTGATTTTACCAAAAAAATCCCAAAAATATTATTTATTTCATATATTTGATATTTTTACAAAGAATTAATGTTTTATGTGTTTTTAGCATTTTAAATATTTTTTCTCCCTTTGTTTTCTAACCCTAATTTGATTTCAATCATTTTGTAGGAAGAAACATGATTTTTTGGAACATTGATCCAAGATCATAATTTGTTTTCACATATTTAACAAACATTGATCCTTTTAATTGAATTTTTATTTAATTAAAAATACACTTTGAAAACAAATTAGGGTTTTGAACCAATTCAACCCTCATCAAACTTTTTTCAAACACAAATGGGCCTCTATTAGAGTGTAAGACCCAACACCCTTGTACAGAAAACCTTTTTGGGCCTCATTCGTTGTATAAGTCCCCCTGTACATTTTCAAACAAACGGCGCGATCGTCGCCTTTTCAAAATAACTTTTGGGCCTCTCCTTGAGCTATAAGACCCATTCAAAAACACTTTGGGCCTCTAATAGAATGTAAGACCCAATCCCCTTTTAACCAAAACAATTTAGGCCTCACTTATTGTATAAGTCCCTCCGCGTTAAAAGAAAACCTCGGCGGGATCGCCATTTTTAACGGAAAAATCATCTGGGCATACCCTCGTGTTATAAGCCCCACTCTTTTTCTTTAAACCTTTTGGGCCTCTTGAGAGAATGTAAGACCCATCCCTTTGTACAGAAAACCTTTTCGGGCCTCAGTCACTTGTATAAGTCCCTCTGTACCAAAATAACAGTGCGCTCACGGAAAAAACCCTGGGCCTCTCCTTGAGCTGTAAGCCCCAAATCTTTCTTTTTCAAAGCACTTTCTCCTTTGATTTTGAATATACTGTTGTTTTCAATCTTTCTTTGTTGAACAACTAACCAAACAGCATGGAAGCTCTACAACCGAGTAAGTGGTTATCGCTTTCATTTACCGTTTTCATATACATATAACTGTATTGTGGGGCTATTTCATTGTAAGTCTTCTTTCATAAACTCATATCAACTGTGTAATAATAGTATAGATATTTTGAGTTTCCCCGGTGACGTCGTTTCATTTATTCGTAGAAATAGACAACTAGATCCCCAATAGGATCACCAGATACAGTCTTCTCTTCGACTGTCCTCATTAGGAACTGTCAAGAAACTCTACTCCCAAAGATGAATGTATTCTCCGTGAAATGGCATCTTTGAGTTTCTTCCAAATTCTCGAACTTTCCTGACTTTGATCTATTCTCAGTGAATAGCATTGCCTTGAATTTCTCGGGGTTTGGGGACCCATGGGCTTCTTAAAAGCATCGGCCTCCTATTGGGCATCGTACAAGGACCCACAGGCTTCCTAAAAGCAACCCAGCCTCCTCTTGGGCTTAGTACAAGGACCCTACGGCTTCTTAGAAGTATTCACAGCCTCCTCTTAGGCTTCGTATAATGATCTCTTCCTCCGGGAAGGATAGCCTCCTCTTGGGCTTAGTACAAGGACCGATCGGCTTCTTAAAAGTTTCTAGCCTCCTCTTAGGCTTTGTACAAATTGTCCCAACGACCTCCTAGAGGTATAGGAACAGAACTTAGTCATATGCGTAGAGCAGTCCTTTCATAGAGTCTACTACTGTTTCTCAAAGCATAGTACAAAAGACAAAACTCTAGACTTAGACAATCTAATTTCCTTGAGTCTCAAAGACATTCTCAAGCACCCCTTCAAGAATAGGAAGGAAACCCGCAGACTCAGACAATCTCAATACCCTTTGGATTTCCCGCTTCCTTAAAAAATAGGAATAACCCGGATCCTTGAAATCAGATCCTTGAGTACAGTGTTGCTCATATAAGAACTGATTTTCTCTTTTAAAATCAGTATATTGGATCTGTCACTCAACTGAAACAGTAACCATAGCCTCCTCTTTGGCTTTGTACAATGGTTCTCCCCGACGGAGTCAAACAAACGTTTAGCCTCTCTCTCGGGCTTTGTACGAGACACATAAGAGACTCCCTCGTTGAGTCAATCACCCATTTAGCCTCCATCTCGGGCTTCGTACGAGATACAAAAAAACTCTCTTGTTGAGTCAAGTCGCCTCCATCTCGGGCTTTATATGAGATACAAAAAGGTTCTTATTGAGCCAAATAAACAAATCGTCTCCATCTCGGGCTTTATACGAGATACCAAAAGACTCCGTCGTCGGGTCAAAAACCTTTTCGCCTCTCTCTCGGGCTTTGTACGAGACACATATTAGCCTCCTCTTAGGCTTTGTATAATAAAACCACTGGTTAATCCAATTAACCTTTTAGCATCAAAGTTGTGCCTCGTTCACAGTACACAAACATCAACAACTCCTTCTTCTTCATCTAATCGCTGTAAGCGGTAAGCCTCTGGATCGTCTATATCCACGCCACTGTCCCTCGTTTAGCATGAGAAATTCCTAAGGAAAGATAGCATTGCTCTACACTGAGTTAAAGTCTTCTCCTTCAGGTTAAAATCCCCTATAAAGGAAATTATGGCATTTCTAGGATCCGCGTATCCCGGTTAAAGTAACCCCCCTTTATAAACCAACCACCCAACAGTTGTGACAAACAGACCTCTTTAGAGATGGCAAATTCTCTCTAAAGTCAGACCTTTTAGCTTCATATCTTGGGCTTTGAACAAGATACAAATCACCTTTCGCTTCACGTCTTGGACTTTGAACAAGACACCAAAAACACCCATTTCCTCCCATAGAATAGGAGGAACTACGAACGCTCTGATTTCCCTGTTTCGGTAAACGGGAATACGTAGGCATAAGATTGAAAGAAAAATCTTAGCGAGCACAATCAACAAAAAAAACCAAATCCCACATCAGTCCTAACATCCTAATCCTTGTTCCCCGCCCAAAAACTTCTGCCTAGATAAACAAACCAGTATTGGCGAAAATACAAATAACCAGTACAAAGGGCCCCCCCACATTGATAGCATCTGTAACCTAACAGGCCGCTGTTTAAACTCAGTATGCAAAGCAGGGTTAATTGGAGACATCTATTTCCCTTCCTTATTCAGCTCACAATAGGATAAAAAATGAATCGACCTGTAGTCAAAGCTCAAACCGCAGAGAGCGGCCAGCGCTTAAGAACCGCGTCCAAAATCGCTCGCTACAGGTAGGAAACCAGGATCGAGGGGAAGTTTGAATCAGAAACTGAGACCAGTTCCTTGGTAGGAAACCAGGATCGAGGAGAAGTTTATATCAGAAACTGAGACCAGTTCCTTGGTAGGAAACCAGGATCGAGGGGAAGTTTATATCAGAAACTGAGACCAGTTCCTTGGTAGGAAACCAGGATCGAGGGGAAGTTTACCTTTTCTAAGCATCATTGCTTAGCAAAAGAGGAAGGATGTGCGAACTGCCATTCATAACCACCATCAAAATTTTGGGTATTCCGATATTTAATCCTCTTGCACCCCGAATGTCAGAATACCTTCGCCATTCACACTTCGGGTCCAAGAAGATTAAATAGGGGCATCTGCCATACCCCAAATTTTGACCACTAAGATTTCCCATCATTGTGCAAATCATCACCACAATATGGGTAATCCATCAGGCCTCATTAGTCTCCCCAAAGATGGGTGAGCATCCACTACAATCAAGCTTAGGGTTTCAAGCCCTCTCAGAGCTCATAGACAAAGGATCAATCAAGGAATGACATGATCTTCAACTTGTCTAACCTCTCAAACATCCACAAGGGATCAAGAGGACTCCCACATCAAGGATTAAGCACAAGGTTGTAACCTTCTAAGTGGATCAAGCCTCAAGATCGCCAGTGTCACCAAATTAGGGTTTTGGTTTACCACGCCCTCCAGATGGAAATTTTCCCCTGGGCATGAGCCAATGCTTCAAAGCATAACTTGAATTACTCCATGGGACCTCATAGACCCCATCATCAAGTCAATTTAGCCTCAAGGGATGCATTCACTAAAAATCAGGAATTAGGGTTTCTTGATCTAATTCAGCCCTAAGTTGACTTTTGGGACAAATCATGATCCAATACCTCAAGAGATGATTTGAGGGTCCCTAACACATCACATTGATCCATTTACAACAATGGATTGGTCCAAGAAGCTTGAGCAATAAGTTTCAATTTCATCAGAACCACAATTAGGGTTTCGCGAGAAAAGTCAACTGTGCGTTTGACTTTTGACCAGGACATGCTCCCAAACCATAGGAAATGATTCAATACACCCTATAACACCTATGAAATCAATCCATCAAGTTTTATTTAGGTCAAGTGTAACACCCCAATTCCCCTCGCGAATAAATAATACAAATATAAATCAGAGTAACTAAAAATTTATTTTTCCAACAGGAAACAGGGATGTCACACTTAAAGAAAGAAAATACAAACCCTGCTCAATTATTTTGATACATAGCACAAAATAGGATAACCCCATAGGGAACCTTTTTCCATATAAAATGAATGTCAATTATGGAATAAAACGGAAAGATCCATAACCGACTTGTTTTACAAAATGAATCGTTTTAGAACATCAAAATATACATACAAAGGTCATACAAAACATATTCAACAATTATATACAATTAACTTAAAGCGTTCCCCGACTCCCGTGCTACGTATCAGAGCAGACACCAAGACCTAAGCAAACGAAGATCTAACTCTTCCACTTGCCTCCACGCCTCTAAAGCTGACAATCTGCACTATGCCATAAAAAGCATATTCCAGCAGAAGGGTGAGAAATAACAACTAAACCAAGATTGCATAATAATATGCAAAAACACATAAAATCACATACACAGTTATTCTCACCCCACACGTCACATACCAATACATATAGCAAGCCATAGATGTATAACATATTTCTAACAATCCAACCACATAGCATATAACAATTATACCAACATAATTACACATTTGCACATAAGGCATACCAAGTCATAGCATTTATCACATATGCACATCAAATTACCAATGCTATTACAATCTCAACACATAACAAATCAATGCACAATTTCCACACATAATCAATCAAATCATGATTTTTCACACATAATGCATCCATTCACATTTCTCACACATAATCACATATTCCAATCAAACATATACCATTCAATTCAATTACACATATTTCATCTCATCAATCACAATCACATTTCCATGCACAATTAATTCATGATTTATGCAAATGCACATAGATCGACACAACGACTCTATGCACATGCCATGCGGTACCGACTTCCATTGTCACGTCATTTGTCACGTCATTAGTCCACTCAGGAACTATTGGAACCATCGCTCGTTACTGAGAATCTCAAGTAACTCCCCGCCGGGCCTACGATGTTCACCCGTCGCTTTAAGTCCTCAGGCATCGCCTCATATTTTCGAGGCCCACGACGTTAAGGGTTGCTTTAAGTCTCCAAAGGAGCCCACAATCGTCTATACCCATCGCTTTAAGTCCTCAGGCATCGCCTCATATTTTCGAGGCACACGATGGTATAGCATATTCCCTCAGGAATCAAACCGTCACTCAGGACGTTTCCACAATGCACATTATGATGCTTGGCATACAATGACTCATGACACTCACATTGCATCCATGCACACATTCATAATCATGCATAAATCATCAAATACAACACTTGGCATTTTCTTGCCTTTCGGCCACAAATCACAACCACAACAATTACAACAACTTATCACATGCTTCCACATCATCACATTCATGCATTGCAAAGCAATTCAAACAATGCATTTCAAACCCTAAATGCCACCACACAACATACATTGAAATTTCACATAAACAATGCACTTCATCACAAGCCATAAAATACCACAATCATATCACATACCACAAATCACAACAACATCATAGTTCCTCACACAAGGGATTTACATATCAAATGCTACTCACAACACATCATTATCGCACATTGAAATCAAAACCCAAAACACACATTTATTCCTCCATAACACCACAAACCATCATCACCAACACTTATCACATATATTCACATAATATACCAGCACACAAGCCATATGATACATATTAAAAGCCTATAGCATGATAACACATCATTCGCACACCAATACGACGGTGAAAATCCAACAAACCAACACTTTTTCAAAATCACGACTTAAATAATTCATCTACTGCCCTCCAAATCATTTTAAAAAGAAATAGCTTTTCATTGGCTTTCCAACGCTTCGAACGGCGACCAAAACGGACTTACGGTTTGAAAATTACGACGAAAACAAAATTGGAAAATATCATGTTCGCTCCAGTATTCGCTAGGCGAACCCTAGCGAACCAAGGCAGTGGAAAACAGACATAAAGTTCGCTAGGCGAACCTTCTAGCGAACATTCACCAGTTCCTTCGCTGGGGTTCGCTAGGCGAACCTGCGAAACCCAGAATTCGCAGCAGCGTCAACCTAGGTCATATGGGACCAAAATACATCATTTTTATCACCCAAACACTTCTAATTCATACCAGAACAACCAAAACATGTTTAGACATAATCAACGAGTATTCTATGCGGTTTATATCGAATTTCATCCGTGAAAACATCGATTTCTATCAATTGCTCCTAATTTGAATCGATAAGAAAAGTCGCGAAACCACCAAAACAATTACAACAAACAACACATATACATACACAAGCAAGATATAATTGAAACTTCTCACCCTTACCCGATTATTCGCGCTCGAAACGGAGAATCTTTGATTTCCTCTTTTCTCCTCTTTTCTCTCCTCTTCCTTTCCTTCCCTTCTCTTTCTTTCCTTTCTTTTTCTTTCCACTTCCTATTTATATAAAATATCTAAACCCCTAAAAGACTATTTTACCCCTCAAACTCAAATATCTCGCAAACGCCCTCAAAATGCGATAAAACATAAACAATGATGAAAAATAACATTTTGTCAAATAAAAGTCAATAATAAAATAATATAAAACCAAAACCAATTAAATCTACTCTTTTAAATAAATCTAACAAAACCGGGGCGTTACATCAAGGACTTGATTTCATAGAGGATCGTGCAGTTTGGAATTCATCTGACAAAAAGTCAACTGTGCACAAAAGTCAACTTTGACTTTTTGAGATTTTTCACAATTATGGTTTTTTAACCCTAAAATGATGCTAATGTGTGATTGGAATCATCATTCATCAAGAAAAATCAAGAAAAGTGGGATAACTTGTAAAATGGGTAACCATAAAAAACTTAGAAATTTTTCTAAGTTACGGAATAAAGTGGCTAGGGTACCAACTTTGGAGGATCATAACTCCTAAACCACAAGGCCATTTTTCCCCATCCAAAGCTGGATTTGTAGCTCTCATTACCCTCTAAAAAAGCTTCAACTACACCTCATTCTAATTCATCATGGATTTTGAGTTATGGAATTATCAAAATCAAGAAAAGTGAAAATGTCACTTTTTTCCAACACTTAGTGAAATTTTCACTAAGTAAGAATCTGCCTTCACTTTTTTCCAAATGTAGGGGCATTTTTCACTTGGATCCAAAATGTATCAAAACCAATTATGAACAAACAGTTGTTGTATCATATGAAGGCTTTCCAAAATGGCCAAGAACTCCATCAAATTCCACTTGAGCCATGAGATATGACAATGACAACATGCCTTGCTGAAAACTGTCAAGGCAAGGTAGATTTTGGAGTTTTACTCGATTTGCCAAATTTGTGCAATTCCAAGCAACTATATCCTTCTGAACACCTCAAGGGGGGACCAAGGAGGGACCAACTCTGATCCCAAGCCTCCTAAGTCTTTGGAACCAAAAATAGCATGTCAACCCTAGAATTGCCTAAAAGAGGGACAAGACTCCAATTTTGGATTAGAGCATTCAATGCATACACCAAGGTGGCATAGACTGAGCCATTGCCAACTGAATTTAGTCAAGACTTATCCAAGACCAAGGGAACCAGCAGCATGTGCCCTAACCTCTAGTCAATGGCTAGAGGAGACTTGGATTCTAATTGCTCAACATTGGCAAAACCTATGCAACAGTTGCCATTCACTATTCCTTGCAAAACAAACTTACACTATTATAAATAGAGCATGTTTGTGATCAGTTTGAGTACACCAAAGCCATCAAACAGTTGCTTTCCTCAAAATCTCCTTCTTCACTTCAAAATTTCCTTCCAAAGCAAGTCACTATCGGGTTTTGAGTTTGAGAGCAATTCCAACCAAACCAATCACACACACACCTCATAAACATCATATAGAAGTGATCCAAACACTCACATAACATCTGGAACACCAAAATCACAAAATCACCAGCCAACTGCTCAAGCCTTTGATAGATTTGCAGTTGAGGTGCCAAATCAAGTTCCAGCTCAAAAAATCAATCCACTCCAACCATCCAGACACACTCCATAGCACCTAGGGAAGTTGTCCATAACCTTGGAACCTAGTTGTAACACCTCTAACACAAAACACGATCACCAGCTGCAAGTGGTAAGCATGAGCTCTTCTAACTCTATGATCCATGTAATTTTTGCTGCACAATAATTTGGCCATATGTTCATAATCATGCATGGAGTGTTTCCCCTCAATCAATTGCTTTGTATGAATCGTGTATGGAATTTCTGAACCTTCATACAGAATTTAGGGTTCTTGAGGTTTCTCTTTGATTTCTTATTCCATGCTTAAAATAAATGAAATTAAAGACCATAGACATGATCGTGAGGTTGAAAGGAGTAGATTGATATGTAGATTGCATGATATAATCAAGTATTCAGTGAGATTGGATAGAAAACGCAAATCTGAGAAAAACAGAGCACGCGGGCAAGGCCAAGGTGTTCTTGGCGCCCTTTTTCAAATATTTGAATTTTTGAATTTTTGTGATTTTATTTAATTGATTCAAAAATTAATTTCTCTCTGAGTTTTAATGATTTTGAGTTGATTCTTTTTTTAATAATTCACAAAAAATGTTAAAATATTTTATTTTACCAAAAAATCCCAAAAATATTATTTATTTCATATAATTGATATTTTTGCAAAGAATTAATATTGTAATTGTTTTTTACATTTAAAATATGTTTTCCTTCTTGATTTTGCAAATTTTAATGACTTCTAATCATTTTGTAGGTCAAAACTTGATTTTTGAAACATTAATCCAAGATCACAATTTGTTTTCCGCATGCTAAACAATTTTGATCATTTTAATTGAATTTTTTATTCAATTAAAACACATTTTGGAAACAAATTAGGGTTTTTTTTATTAATTCCACCCTCATCAAACTTTTTCAATCATTTTGGGCCTCTAGTAGAGTGTAAGACCCAATCCTTTGTAAATACAAACCTATTTTGGGCCTCAAATGTTGTATAAGTCCCGTTGTATTTCAAAAAGTTCGGCGCGATCATCGCCCGTTTAAAACAAACCATTTGGGCCTCTCCTCGAGCTATAAGACCCATTCAAAATCATTTTGGGACTCTAATAGAGTGTAAGACCCAATCCCCTTTTTGAAACCAAAAACTTTTGGGCCTCAGTCATTGTATAAGACCCACGGTGTTTTCAAAACCTCGGCGCGATCGTCGCCCTTTTCAAGATTAACCATGGGTTTCTCCTTGAGCTATAAGACCCATCTTTGTTCACTTTAAATCATTTTGGGCCTCTTGAGAGAGTGTAAGACTCATCCCTTTGTACAGAAAACCTTTCTTGGGCCTCAGTCACTTGTATAAGTCCCTGTACAAAACGACAGTGCGATCACTGATAAAACCCTGGGCCTCTCCTTGAGCTGTAAGCCCAAACAATCTTTTCAAAAGCACTTTCTCCTTTGATTTTGAACATAACATTGTTATCAAAGCTGTCTTTGTTGAACAAACTAACCAAACAGCATGGAAGCTCTACAACCGAGTAAGTGTTTACCCGCTTTCATATGTATATAACTGTATTGTAGGGCTATTTCACTGTAAGTCTTCTTTCATAAACTCATATCAACTGTGTAATACTAGTATAGATATTTAGAGTTTCCCCGGCAATTACGTCTAGAACTAGACAAAACCTCGTCTCTTTACATTCGACATTCTCCTGGATATTTCAAACATAACCTAAACCATGAGAATTTTCTTTTACAACAATTTAAGATAACTAGATCTAAGAAATCTCCCCCTTGAACAGTTCATATACAGAAGGCCAATGTTCCAAGTGAAACCCCTTCTGTAACTGTTCATCAGCCTCCTCTTGGGCTTAGTGCAAGGACTCACAGGCTTCCTAAAAGCATCCCCGCCTCCTCTTGGGCGTTGTACAAGGACCTGTCGGCTTCTTAGAAGTTTTCACAGCCTCCTCTTAGGCTTCGTATAATGATTCTTCCTCTGAGAAGATAGCCTCCTCTTGGGCTTCGTACAAATTGTCCCTTCGGCTTCTTAAAAGTGTTTCTCGCCACCTCTTGGGCTTCGTACAAATTGTCCCGACGACCTCTTTAAGGTATAGGAACAGAAATTAGTCATCTTATCAGAGCAGTCTTTCGAAGAGTCTAGATCTTTCTACGACGAACATAATGTCTCTGGATCTCTCTTAAGCATAGTACAAAAGATAAAACTCTAGACTTGGACAGTCTAATCTCCTTGAGTCTCGAAGACATTCTCAAGTTCCTTTCAAAAATAGGAAAAAACACCCGTAGACTTTGGTAGTCTCAATACCCTTTGGATTCCCCATTTCCTTAAAGAACAGGAAATAATCCCGGTCCTCAGATCAAATCTATGAGTACCACAATTACCCATATAAGAACTGATTTTCTCTTTTAACCAACATACTGGACCTGTCACTCAACTGAAACAGTAACCATAGCCTCCTCTTGGGCTTTATACAATAATTCTCCCCAGTAGAGTTAACATTTTCAGCCTCCATCTCGGGCTTCGTACGAGATACAAAATCACTCTCTTGTTGAGTTTAAAAGACTCTCTTATTGAGTCAAACCTTTGTAGCCTCCATATCGGGCTTCGTACGAGATACAAATCACTCTCTTGTTGAGTATAAAAGACTCTTTTGTTGAGTCAAACATTTTTAGCCTTCATCTTGGGCTTTGTACGACATACAAAACACTCTCTTGTTGAGTATAAAAAGTCTCTCTTGTTGAGTCGATCACCTTTAGCCTCCATCTCGGGCTTCGTACGAGATACAAATCACTCTCTTGGTGAGTATAAAAGACTCTCTTGTTGAGTCAAACCCTTTTAGCCTCTGTCTTGGGCTTCGTACAAGACACATATAAATGTACTCTCTTGTTGAGTCAACCCTTCCAGCCTCTCTCTCTCGGGCTTCGTACGAGACATATAAAAGCATCCTCTCGTTGGGTCAATAGCCTCCTCTTAGGCTTTGTATAAAGAAATCCCCGTTTGATTCAATCAACCTTTTAGCATCAAATCATGTTTTTGTCACAGCATACAAACATCAACAACTCCTTTTCCCTCGTCTAATTGCTGTAAGCGGCAAGTCTCTAGATAATTTACATCCATGCCACTGTCCCTCTTTTAGTAGGAGAAATTCCTAAGGAAAGATGGTATTGCTCTAAACTGAGTTAAAGTCTTCTCCTTTAGGTTGAAAATCCCCTATAAAGGAAATTATGGCATTGCTGGATTTGCATATCCCAGTTAAAGTAATTCTCCTTTATAATCAGTCACCCAACAGTTGTAACAAACAGACCAAATACCCCCCTTTAGAGATGATAAATTCTCTCTACAGTCAACACCCTTTTAGCTTCACATCTTGGGCTTCGAACAAGATACAAATAGACCTTTCAGCTTCACATCTTGGGCTTTGAACAAGATATAAACCACCTTTAGCTTCATGTCTTGGGCTTTGAACAAGACACCAAAACACCATTTCCTCCCATAGAATAGGTTCGCTCTGATTTCCCTATCCCGGGAATACGTAGGCATAAGATTAACAAAGAATCTTAGCGGGAACTCTAATCAAAAAACCCCAAAGTCCCCTACCTCCAGCCAATCTAGCACAGTATCCCAACAAATTCCCCATGAACAATCCCGGTATTTCGTTCTGAACAAAATAAGAAGAGAGAGGCCCACGAACTAAAGCCGCATCTGTAAACCAACAGTTTTGACTGTTTAACCTCAGTATGCAAGCAAGGTTAATTGGAGACATCTATTTCCCTTCCTTCATCAGCTTCAATAGGATAAAAAATGAATCGAACTGTAGTACCAAAGCGATAGTGATTCGAAACCACAAAAACCGCGCTACAAAGTGACATATCCATCTAACACATATTAATAACTAACTAACTACTATATATAACTGTTATGGACTAGACAGGCACATGGACCACATCAGGACACAGCCCAACCCAGTCCAGCTCTTGGCAAGGCCCAATAACGAGATTCAATCAATCTTGTCGTTGGGTACAATATGACCGTTGGGCACAATCTAGCCGTTGGGAACAATATGACCGTTGGAGACGTCCACCTCTCGTGCTTGACAGTTCACGCGACCAACCGCCCCTCCGGAGTTCACGGGGACAGTTGGACCAGGTCAAAAGGTCACGCGCTAGACCTTCCACTTGGTAGTCTCCCATTGGCCGACCAGATATTTCGGCCACATGGGAGACCTTGGCCCCGCGCTGGTGGATCTCTCTATAAATACCCTCTCACTTGAGAGGGTCAGGTTTGATTGATATTCAATACACTAACTCAATACATATACGCTTTCTACTTGCTTTCTCTCTAGCCCAAACTTACTTTGGCATCGAAGTACCTTGCAAGTACACCCACTCATCTCCTACCACCATCATCGCTGCCCTACACGGAAGGCCATAAAGATCCATTCTGATTACCTCAGATCAGTGGCACCGTCTATGGGAAACATCGCTTCCCCGTCTATTCAAACCAAGATCCCTCATCTTTTCAACCTAAAGACCAAAGCTTACTCTCTAAAATTCCCTTTATCATCATGGCCTCCAACCAAAACGATGATACCCATCAAAATTCTATTATCGCCGTTACCGTGGATAACGTCGACCACCACGATCCCGGAGCTGCGATCCATGAGACCGACCACCGGGACGGAAAGACTGCATCTCTGTATTCCGACGATGTGAAACCACACATGCAGACTTCCGGTCACGTCTTTGAGCCCATACTTATCCCTCAAAATGTTGACCCCAGCACTGCCGCCCTCATTGCCTCTCTCAGCAAGTCCAACTACTTAATCTTCCAACAGGGCGAGAAGATCAACATGCTGGAGCATGCCCTTTAGGAGCGACTTTCTTCGCAAAAGCCTCGCAGTCCATCTCCACACCCTCAGTCTCCCCCTCAGAAACGTCAGTGAGACAGATCTAGGAGCATTTCCCCCATCAGAGGACGATCAAAATTGGAAGAACCTGAGCAAGAGGTCACTAGGAGACGACACCGTACTCCTCCTCGGAGATCCACACGTTCTACTGCCCCAAAGAGGACCAAGCCCTTAGAAAAACATCATGAACATCGTCGTTAGCGCAGACATTCTCCTCGACGTAGTAAAAGTCGCAGGCGCAGCCACTCTCCATGCAGGTCATCGAGCACGAGCAACGATGACTACGTCCATTGACCTCTATCTCAGGAGATCATGGACACCCATATTCCTCGCGGGCTGGAGAAGGCTCCTCCTCTAGCTCTCTATGATGGCACCACAGATCCTGGCAACCACATAGAAAACATTGAAGTCATGCTCCATTACCACAACGTGAGTGGAGTTATTAAGTGCAGGTTGTTCCCCATCACCCTCAGGAAGGGGGCCATGACCTGGTATAAGAGTCTTCCTCGGGGTTTAGTCACCTTGTGGAAGGACCTGAAGAACCAGTTCGCCCGACACTTCACTGCTTCCAGACGTCATCCCAAGTCGAAAGCCACTCTCGAAGGCATTATTTAGGGCAAGGATGAGCCCCTGCGTGCCTACATTGAGAGATTTAATAAAGCTGTAGAGGTCCACATAACGGACCATATGAAGAAATACCTCCTCGAGAAGGGGCTGAGGCCGAAAAGTGAGTTCCGCAAAGCAGTGGGAATCGAAACACCCTGCACCCTGGCTGAACTCCTCCGTAAGACCCAAGCTTATATACAGTACGAGGAGAAAAAAGCCGCCTACAAGGCTCGAGATTCAAGGGATCAGGAGAGTTCCAGGGCAACAAAAAAGGACGACTCAGAGGCTCCCTGGCGTGACAAGAAGAGATGATGAGACGACCGTCCTCGCGAGCATAAGGGACCTGCTGGTCGCTTCACAGAATACACCTTGCTAACAGCTCCCCGCGAGCGCATTCTCTCTGAATGCATTAACGCGGAGTTTAAGCAAGGGGGTGTCTGTTTCCCCAAACCAACAGCGTCTAAGGACAACACGGAAAAGAGAAAATATTGTCGCTTCCATCGCAGTCACGGCCACGTGACCGAAGATTACGTTCATCTGAAGGATGTTATTGAGATCCTCATCAAGAAGGGTCACCTGAAACAATACAAGAAGAAGGTAGAAGCTTCCCGGCGAGAGGCCTCTGAGTCTAAGAAGGAAACGGAAGCTTCACCATCCATTCCTCCGCCTTAAGTTGCCATGTCTGTCACGCGGCCATAGGAGCTCTTCGTCCCTGACTACCTCGAGGATCCTCCCTAGATCACCACACACAACTCTTGGGATCCCTTCCCCACAGAGATGGTTATCTCTTGTGGCGGATATAATAAGCTTAATGTAGGGTCGATCAAAAGGAAATTTGACCAGTTGGTTGACTTCAACCCTGACCGACTATCCACGCTCGAGAAATTCTAGGGGCATTCTCAGCCCATCACATTCTATCATGAAGAGCTTCCTGGGGGCTTCCCGAACTCACGCATTCCTCTGCTCATCAGGGCAAGACTGGCTAGCACTGATGTTCGACGGATCCATGTCGACCAGGGCAGTTCGGTGGACATCATGTACACCAGTTAGTTCCGCCCTTTAAAGCTCGACCAGAAGAATTTGTCACCATACGTGGGATCAGACCTGCAAGGATTCAACGGGGCTACCGCCAGTCCTTGGAGGTACGTGGAGCTCCCAGTCATGTTTGGGGAGGAGGAGGCCTCCAAGTCAATCAAAACACAATTCTTGGCCATCCACTATCCATCGTTGTACCAGTGTATCTTGGGGAGACCAACCCTCGTGGAACTTATCGCCGTCCCTTCAACAGCTCATCTCAAGATGAAATATTACACGGAGAAGGGCCACATCACGACTTAGCATGGAGATATAGAGGCTACGAGGAGATGCTTCAAAGCAGCTACCAAAGGGCAAAGCTCGATTGGCGCAGCACCAAAGGCTGCCAAACGGGCAAGGGACGAAGATCTTCCCAGCGAGGAAAACCAGCCCGATAAAAAATCAGCTCTCTTAGTGCACACAATCGACCTCGAAAGCCGAATCTCTGAAGAAGGAGAGGAGGACAATAATGAAGACACTCCTGCAGTGATAGGAAGCTCCCCTGCATCAACCATCATGCGTCTTGTACACGATGGGGAATTCGAAGTGATCACCTTCAAAGACAACCTGAACATAGGAGTCAAGATAGGCGCAGGGTTGCCCGAAGAGGTAAAAAAGCAGATGAAGGCATGCCTGAGAGATAATGCAGACTTATTTTCTTGGAGAATTGCAGACATGCTCGAACTTGACCCCGAGACTACCTGCCATCAACTCACCATCGACCCAGCATCTCGAGCGGTAGCATAGCGCAGACGCAAACAGTCTGACGAAAATGTACAGGCTGCCAAAAAACTTGTAAAAGACCTCTTAGAGGCGAAATTTATTTCGGAGGCCATGTATACAACCTGGCTGTCCAATATTGTACTAGTCAAAAAACATAATGGAAAATGGAGGATGTGCATTGATTACACTGATCTCAACTGGGGTTGCCCGAAGGACGCTTATCCTTTGCCTAGCATAGATAAGCTGGTAGATAATTTTGCAAGTTTCAAACTCTTGTCCTTCATGGACGCCTACTCGGGATACAACCAAATTCCCATGGCCGAAAAGGACAAGAGATATACCGCTTTCATGACCTCGTCGGGGAACTATTACTACAACGTAATGCCCTTCGGTCTGAAAAACGCTAGGGCCACGTACCAGCGCATGATGAACAAAATCTTCCTATCAGAAATCAGAGACATGTTTGAAGTATATATGGACGACATGATCGTGAAATCCCAAGAGGAATCCAATCATACGATCCACTTGCCGAAGGTCTTCGACCAAGCAAGGAAATGCAAAATGCGTTTTAACCCAGAAAAATGCACCTTCGACGTACGGGCGGGGAAGTTCCTCGGCTTCTACCTCACCGAGAGGGGATCGAGGCCAACCCTGACATATGTCAAGTGTTTGCTGAATTTCTGACGCCAAAATCGAAGAAATCTATACAATCTCTCAACGAGATGCTCGCCTCACTATCTTGCTTCGTGGCCAAGTCTGGCCAACACGCTCTACCCTTCTTCAAGCTTCTACGAAAAGAGGCCACAATCGAATGGATAGAGGAATACGAGCAGGCTCTGTTCCACCTCAAGCGAGCCTTATTAGAACCCCCTGTTCTGTCATGACCAGACAACGGGGAGACGATGTACCTGTACCTCTCCGTCACTAGCGAGGCCATTAGCGCCGCCCTCATTCATGAAACACCCAATGAGAAAAAAAACCCATATACTTCACAAGCAAGGCATTGCAAGGGCCAAAACTCAGATACTAGCAAATCGAGAAAGTTGCCCTCGCCCTCATCAATGCCGTGAGAAGATTAAGGCACTACTTCCTGGCCCACATGATAGTGGTGCGAACATACCAACCCATAAGACAGCTGCTTAGTGGGCCAGACATGGCCGGCAGAATGCTCAAATCGTCTTTAGAGCTGTCAGAATTTGACATCTACTACGAGGGCAGGAAGGCCCTCAAGGTACAAGCCTTATCCGATTTCATGGCGGAAATGACGCCTCCAGCATCTCCATCAAGTGGAGCACACAGGTGGACCATCTTCGTGGACGGAGCGTCCAGCTCCACAGGTAGTGGTGCATGCATCATCCTCGAGAATGAAGAAGGAATCCTAATTGAAGTATCATTAGTCTTGTCCTTCCCTACATCGAACAATCAAGCCGAGTACGAGGCATTCCTCGCAGGCTTACGGTTGGCCAAGGACTTGGGCGCCAAGGAAGTGAAGATCTTCAAAGATTCCCAGCTCGTGGCATCCCAAGTATGATGAGAGTACCAGGCCAAAAATGATCACCTCGTCGAATACCTGACGCTGGTAAAAGAAAGGATAACTAAGTTCGACGCATGGGAAGTCCAGCACATCCCCCGCGAAAGAAACACTCGAGCAGATGTCTTGTCAAAACTGGCTAGCATCAGAAAGAACGGTGGCAATAAATATGTCATACAAAAGATACTCCCCCACCCAAGTATCGAAAAGTCTCCATGGCTGCTCGACGTCAACGCCATTGGCGACAACAGCTGCTGGATGACCCCGGTATACAATTACCTCGCCATGGGGGAGTTGCTCGAGGATAATAAGGAGGCCAGTATGACCAAGCGAAGGGCCTGCTCATACGTCCTAGCCGATGACAAGCTCTATCAACGGGGATTCTCCATCCCCCTCCTAAAATGTGTTGAGGAGAACAAGGTCCCCAAAGTTCTCCAAGAAATTCACGACGGTATCAACGCACAACACTTGGGAGGGAGGTCCTTAACACAAAAGGCCCTGCGGGCAGGATACTACTGGCTGACCATGCACCACGACACTAAGGAGCATGTCAAGAAATATGACAGATGCCAGCGCCACAAGACATGCATTTGGCACCCGCTAACGAGTTGAAGACTTTGTACTCCCCATGGCCCTTCGCCTGGTGGGGGATGGATATCCTCGGCCCCTCCATAATGAGGTCCTATCAAAACAAATTTCTGATTGTGGCCGTCAATTACTTTACAAAATGGATCGAAGTCGAAGCTCTCGCCAAGATCACAGCCTTCAACATACTTTGTTTCTACTAAAGGAATGTCCTCGCACGGTTCGGGGTTCCCCAGGCCCTTGTGACCGACAACGGAATCCAATTCACGGACAGGAAGTTTCAAGACTTTGTTGTCAAACTAAGCACAAAGCAACACTTCATCTTCGTCGAGAATCCCCAGAGTAATGGGCAAGCAAAGGCCGCGAATAGGGTGATCCTTCGAGGTCTAAAATGAAGGCTGGGCGAAGCCAAAAAGAGATGGGTTGAGGATCTACATAGCGTAATATGGGCCTATAGAACGACCCCACACTCCACTACCGGGGAGACTCCCTTCTGACTAGCCTACAGAATTGAGGCAGTGATCCCGGTGGAGATCAGGGAGCCATCCAGACGAACCGAAACTCCTCTCGACGAAGAGCTGAACAACGAAGCTCTAAGAGAAGAACTCGACCTGGTCAAAGAGATCCGATTAGGGGCAGCTCTCCGCGAAGCATCGCTGAAACAAAAAATAACTCTGCACTACGACGCCAAAGTCATAAAGCTCAACTTCCAAGTTGGCAGCCTAGCCCTACACAGAAATCAAAAAGATTCACGCGAGGGCAAGCTGGTCGCAAACTGGGAAGGGTCGTACCAGGACAAATCAAAAACATGCATCAGTGTCTACTACCTCGAACAACTGGACGGGGAACCATTTGCTTGACCATGGAATGCTGAAAAGCTCAAACAATATTATAGTTAGAACCAGTCAAGACTAACTGGCGACAAGCTTCCCCCACTATGGAGAGGCTGCTCGGCTACGGGTCCGTGCCCTGGTGTAAGCAAAATCCTTAAAATTACAACGAAGGCAAGTTTCTACTCATGGGACGAGCAAACTCCGTGCCCAAAGGGGATACCTTGTCGCTACGCGAAAAATGACACAGAGTCGCCACCGAATTTTATTTATCCCAAAGAGGGAAAGGGAAATATCGATAAAACCTTTAGGGAAAGAACGTGGTATTCGCAACCAAGTTTTAGGGTCGGAAGTCGGTTATGTGAGGGGAAGGTAGTGGGAATGCATTGAACGTGGTACTTATCCCCAGGTACACGGTTCGATTCCCACGGGAGGCAAAAACACTAGTATAGTTGAAAAAGGGGGCTAGTGATTAAGCCTGAGTTGGTAATAGTGTCGGGACTCTTGCGCGAGCGGCCGCGGGCTGTTACAGTGGCCCTTGTGCCTACGTATCTTCACTTGAAAGAAGTGAAGATTCAGAGTGTCCGTAGTTCATGCGACTACAGGTAAGAAAATGGGAAGTTTGTGTGGACGATGTTAATGTGCGCATTCTAACAGTTAGGTGAATTGCAGCTCGCTCATGGAGTCATAGGCGTTACCTGTTTGTGGTAGAATGGACGTAACATGTCCTTTTGGGGGGAAGAAAATGGAAGTGTGTGGAAAATGGAAGATGGATAGAAGGTGGCTCGCCAACATCATCGCAATCTTGTGCCTACGTATCTTACATTCGGACGAGAATGAAGAATCAGACCTATCGTAGTTCAGACTACAGTTTGTTGGTGTTTTTATGGACGATGTTAACGTGCGGGTTCTAGCAGTTAGGTGTTTTGCAGGTCGCTCGTGGAGTCTTAGGCGTTACCTGTTTGCAGTAGAACGGATGTAACATGTCCTTTTTGAAAATGGTTTTTGAAGGAATTCTAAAGGATGAAAAGATTTGGATTTGTTGAAGTGTTTTTGTTAAGCTTTTCAATAGAAGTTTGAGATGCGTGTTGCACTAAAGTTTATGGGTAGAGGTGAATATTTCGAATGACCAAGTCGAGCATCTTGTATTCAAAATAATTGGAGTGAGTGTAAGGAAGCTCCATTCTCACTCCTTCTCCACCACGTACTACACACATCATGTTTATTAAGTGTTTTTGAATTTTATTGAGAAAAGTGCCACTTGACGTTGGATCAAGGGTTTATTGATTATTAAGAAAAAGTATGAGGTGAATGCGAGCAAGGTTGATGGTGATGCACGAAGCAATCGGCTTACAAGTTGGGGTATGGCTTGATATGTGGGTCAAGAATGCTTTTGGGGTTCGATCGATCCTAATTCCTAAAATGGCAAACTAGCGGAAACAAAACAAAGGAAAACAAGATAACTAATTACATCAAACGGGGGAGGGATACATGAAAAAGTACAAGGGGTGATCAATGCAAGAAATAAAGAAGCTTATTATCAGGTAGCTCAAGAAGAAGCTATGTGGGTGCAAGTGTCCTAGACTAAACAGTAAACAGAGAAGTTCACAGATGATTTTTTTAGGGTTTTTGTTATTTATCATGTTTTTGTGCTTTTGTAGTGAAATGAGAAACAATAAAGGGTTAGACGACAATATAATGAAGATGCATGAGTGATACAATGATAATGAATAGTGTACAAATGATGAGAATGTAAATGAAATAGTAAAGGAGAACGGTCTCGTCGCAATCGCGGATCTCCATCGATAAATCGATAATCCATGATATTCAAGATCTCATTGACTGAAACAAACTTAAGAGCAAATCCAAAAAGGAAATGAAAACGGTCTCATCATAATCAAGATTTAAAATCGACAAATTGACAAATCCATGATTATATTTGATATCATCGACCAAAAAGAAAATTGAAAAGCAAATCAAAGATGAAGATAAAAATGAAATGGAAATTGACATGAAATCGAAATGGTCTCGCTTAATCAAGATTTTAAATCGAGAAATCAATAATCTTTGATATTTGACTTTCATTGACCAATAAAAAAGATAAAAATGGCCTCATATTGATCAAGATTTTGCATCGAGATCTTTCGTTATATCATTGGCCAAAAATCTAAATGAAAAATTAATAATGAGATGAAACATAGATGTGAATAAAATTAATGGAGAAGAACACAAAAATAATTAGACAAAAGATTAATAGTAAAATATTAAAAACTATTATTTTGAAAAAAAAACTAGAAAATAAAATAATAAAATGTTAAAACAAATTAAGAACATAAAAAAAAGGATGGGTGTGAGAAATCCTTATGGGCCTCAAAGGCCCATTCATTCACACGGTCAACATTTGAACAAGAAAACAAAAAAATAAAAGAATGCTCAAAGTGTTAAAATCATCATACTATCAGCATCAACAAACGAGAACAGGGCATGGTCAAAAGTCAGAACGAGATTATGATGAAACAACACACGGTCGAACGAAAAACCCAACCTTCTTCTCGTCGGATCTCCGTCTCGATTTCGTCGTGATTCTGTTGATACTTGTACAATCTCCATGAAAATGAACAACAATCAAGAAAATGTAAAGACTGATAAACAAAGAGGAAGGAGAAAGATTATTGTATTGAATGATTCTGTTACACATTCATGATTGGTTAGTTATAAAGACATGTGATCTCAACTACTTATAGCTCACCTAAGGCCCAATATACTTATTTACACTTTACACCTCTTAACCACGTAATTACTACCCACACCTCTAATACTCCCCCTCAAGTGGGAAGGTAGATATCTAACAGTCCCCACTTAGACATAAGAAATTCATACAAGGGCTTGGATAATGCTTTTGTAAGAGGATCAGCTAGCTGTTGTTGGGACTTAACATGTACCAGTTTCAAAAACTACGTCTGCACGTGCTGCCGGATGAAATGACAGTTAATGTCGACATGTTTAGAGCGTTCATGGCTTAGAGGATTGGAAGCCGGTTAAATGGCTGATTAACTATCGCAGAAAACCATAACAGATTGTAGATTAAGCTCAAAGGTTCGGAACAACTGCTTAATCCATAGGAGTTCCGATGTAAGAGATGCTAAAGTGCAATACTCGGCTTCTGCAGATGAATGTGCCACGGTGGGTTGCTTCTTTGATTTCCATGCGATCAAGGCATCACCTAAAAAGATACAAAATCCAGTTGTGGATTTTCTTGTAACCTTGCAACTTCCCCAATCAGCATCAGCAAAAGCAGTAAGACGCAGAGATGAATTTGCAGGAAAAAATAGCCCTTTTCCTGGAGTACCTTTGAGATATTGCAAGACATGATGAACAACAGTCAGATGGGTTGTACGAGGGTGCTGCATGAATTGACTTAATCTGTTCACTGCATAGGTGATATCTGGGCGAGAAATGGTCAGATACATAAGTTTTCCAATCAGTCTTCTATATCCAGAGATATCAGTTAAAGGTTCACCATCAATGTTGTTGAAAGATATTGAAGAATCCAATGGTACACTCATAGGTTTTGAAGCCATGTAACCAGTATCCTGAAGGAGCTGAAGAGTATAATTCCGCTGACACAAATGAATTCCTTTCTCAGATTTAGCAATTTCTAAACCAAGAAAGTACTGTAAGTCTCCCAGAACTTTTAGCTTGAAATGCTGCTTCAGTAGGTCTTCAACTTGTCTTAGTCTTTGACGATTAGGGCCTGAAAGTACGATATCATCTACATAGACTAGTAAGATGACAAAAGATGAACCAACACCACTACAAAATAAAGAGTGGTCAACTGGAGATTGTTCAAAGCCTAAGGAAGTGAGAGTGATGCTGAATTTTTTATACCATTGTCTGGATGCCAGCCTCAATCCATACAATGATTTATTAAGCTTACAAACCAAATTCTCCCCCTTGATGGGATAGCCCTTAGGAAGCTGCATATACACTTCTTCAGTTAACTCACCGTTGAGAAACGCATTATTGATATCTAATTGAACAAAGCTCCACTATTTTTGAGCAGCCACAGAAAGTAATATTCTCACAGTTGTGAGTTTTGCTACAGGTGAAAAAGTATTCAGAAAATCAATCCCAGCTTGTTGAGTGAAGCCTTGAGCTACAAGGCGAGCTTTGTACCTATCCAAAGAACCATCAACCCTATATTTCACTTTATACACCCAACGACATCCCACAGATTTTTTACCTGGTGGCAATACTTGAATAGACCAAGTATTATTAGCTTCTACGGCAGCAATTTCCTCAGCCATGGCCTACCTCCATTCAGGGCTTGAGACTGCTTGGTGATAATAAGAGGGCTCATAGATGGTGGATATGTGACATATGTAATTTCTATAAGAGGGTTGTAATGCAGCATAAGATAAATGATGCTGAATGGGATAAGTAACATTGCACTGGACATCCTGCAAGTAAGAAGGGGTTCTGCGTACTCTAGAGGACCTTCTAATGGGCTCACTTTGTCCACTAGGTAAAGCAGAATTGTTATGTGCAGGTAAAGCGGAATTATCATGTGTAGTGTCAGTCATAGGGGGTGAAGAATCGCTAGGCTCAGGACTGCCAGGCGGTGACTCAGGATTGTTCACAAAAATGGGAATTGTATGGCTTGTAGAGTCAGGAATAGATACAGGTAGGACTGTGTCACAAAAAATGATGTGTAAAGCATTGTTATCTTTGATGGAATGAAAAGGAAAAATAGTCTCTTGAAAAGTTACATCCCTAGTAGTAATGATCTTTCTGGTTTCCAAAACTAAGAGTTTATAACCCTTCACACCAGATGGATAACCAAGCAAGATACATAGTGAGGCCCTTGGGTAAATTTGTTCCTATATGCAGGAATGGTGGCAGTAAAACACAAGCATCCAAATACTCTTAAAAAAGCATAATCAGGTACCTTATTGTGGAGGAGTTCATAAGGGGACTTGTTGTCCAATCCATGAGAAAATGTTCTGTTGATTATGTAGGTAGCAGTAGTAACACAATCACCCCAGAAATGAATAGGAACCTTGGACTGAAACATGAAAGCTCTTGCAACATTCAAGAGATGTTAATGTTTTCTCTCAACCACTGAATTCTGTTGAGGCCTATGAGGGCATGAAAACTGATGCAGTGCTCCTTCAGCTTGTAAAAATTCAGTCAGTTGTAATTCTTTTGCATTGTCACTGCGAATGCCTTTGATAGAAATGTTAAACTGAGTTTTGACAAACTTAAAGAATAGTTTAATTAACATAGTTGCCTTGGATTTATGTTTCATCAAATGAATCCAAGTATATCTGGTGTTATCATCAACAATAGTTAGAAAGTAGTGATAACCATCATAAGTAGATTTACTAAAAGGACCCCACACATCACAATGAATCAAATCAAATGGTGATACACTATGATTATTATTAGAAATAAAAGGTAAACGATGAAATTTTGCAAGAGGACAAATTTTACAAAATTCATGATGATGAGCATTTAAAGGTACTAACTCAGGAACTTTATTGTGAATAGCTTGTAACACTTGATTAGATAAATGACCAAGCCTAGCATGCCAAGTAGAAAGAGAGACATTACCAACTGAATTACATGTTGGTATGATAGGCATGCTCTTATTAAAAGTACATTCAGGGTCAATTTTGAGGAAGTAAAGGCCATGAGTTAATTCACCCTTGCCAATCACCTTCCCCTCTTGAGTATCCTGAATCAAAAATTTAGAGTCGCAGAAAATAACGAATAAGGATGATTGCTATAACAACTGACTAACAGACAGAAGGTTGATTTGAAATTGAGGGATATACAAGACCTTTTTAAATGTTAACTGAGAATTTAACACAATAGTGCCTATAGCAGAAACTGGGACTTTTGTGTTGTTAGGCAAAGTGACAAATTTATTGGACAGAAAATTGTATGAACTAAACAATTTCAAAGAACACACAATGTGAGACGTAGCTTCTGAATCTACTATCCAAGTGTGAGAAAAAGGATATTCATTGTGATGTGATGAAGTAAGAATCATACCAACTGAATCTTCTGCAGCAGATCCAAATGAGGTTTGACGAACCATTTGACCTTGGATGTAAGCAATCAGCTGTTGATATTGTTTTGTGTTCAAAGGCATTTCATCTTCAAGATTATCTGAATTAACTGCATTTGCTGCAGAATTTGAAGTAGCAGCCACTTTACCCTTTCTGTATCCAGGTGGATAGCCATGAATCTTGAAGCACTTATCTTTGATGTGGCCAAGCACACCGCAATGAGAGCATAGCGGTCGATCCTTCTTCCCATGCTTGGATTTGGCACCATTTGAATCCTGTATTGCATAAGCTAATGCTTCAGCATTGTCAACTGGTATAGCATTTACTACCCTTTATTTTTCTTCTTGAATCACAAGAGAAAAAACACGGCTAACTGACGGCAAGGGATCCATATGGAGGATCTGACTGCGAATGTGATTGAAACTTTCGTTCAAACCGAGTAAGAAGGTGAGAACATACTCACGATTGATATGATCGATCAAGGGAGTAACACCACCGCACACACATTGATGAATTGGGCGAAACTCATCTAACTCTTCCTACAGGCCTTTGATCTTGGAGTAGTACGCACTAACAGAAAGAGTACCTTGAGTACACGTGATGAAATCTTTACGCAGCTGAAACAACCGAGGACCATTGTTCTGAAGAAACCTTTCTTGAAGATCATTCCAGATCGCCCCCGCGGTAGATGCGTAGATGATGCTCACAGTGAGTCCCTTTGAAACGGAATTCAAAAGCCAAGACGCAACGACATTGTAATTGCGCTGCCATAGAAGAGATTGAGGATCACCATCTGGAGGTTGCAGAATCGAACCATCGACAAATCTAATCTTGTTCTTCGCACGGAGGGCAATGAGCATTGCACGATGCCACGACGGATAGTTTTCTTCCGTCAAGAGGTGTGAAACCAAAATGAGACCGGGATGATCGGAATGGTGAATGAAAAAAGGATTCAGCTGTTGATCTTCCATGATGATGAAACACAAGAAAAACGATGGAGATGATAGAGCAAGAAGAAGATGCGGAACGAAACTTCAGATCTTGTGGAAACAAGATGTGAAGAGAAATGCTACTGATACCATATTGATACTTGTACAATCTCCATGAAAATGAAAAACAATCAAGAAAATGTAAAGACTGACAAAAGAACAGGAAGGAGAAAGATTATTGTATTGAATGATTTTGTTACACATTCATGATTGGTTAGTTACAAAGGCCTGTGATCTCAACTACTTATAGCTCACCTAAGGCCCAATATACTTATTTACACTTTACACCTCTCAACCACGTAATTACTACCCACACCTCTAATAGATTCAGGACCTCTCACGGCTCAACGGTTTCACAGATTCGTTCAATTATTTCGTTTCTGGGTTTTTCGAATCAGGTTTGTTGATTTACGATTCGTCTCGTTCTTCTCATTCTATTTCATCTCAACCCCTTTTCTGGGTTGAAATCGATTTGGAATTTACTGAAGGGTATTGTTGATTGGGTGATTAGTTGGTGAGGATAGAAGACAGTTTGAAGACTGTGTTTATAGTGGAGGTATTGTCATGAGAGGGTGTCGTGTGGCTTTGTTAAGTGCAGGTTTAAAGTTGAACAACAATGGAGGTTTGTGGTTTTATTTGAACATGGTGAGAGCAATGTTAGTGGGCTGTGTTGGGATGTTCACAGAAGAATGAGGGAGCTGAAGATGGCGTGATGGTTTTGTATGGTTTTGTTTGGAAGTTGACGTGGGTGATATGGAGTGGTTTCTGATGGCGGAAAGTTGTTATGGTTTTTTAGTGGTAAGATTAGGGTTTGAAACTGTGATGTTGTTGCTGAACTCTTAATTCTTTTGCAAGGTCTGTAGTTACTTTCCTAGATGCTAAACAATGCTTTGCCAAACCAGTGAATTTCATGTCTGTACTTGCTGCCCCTGCTCTGACTTTTTGTTTGCTTGTGCATTTTTGAACTTTGTGGTCCCATGAGTACCTTCCTTGTCTTGTAGCTTTTTGAAATATGATGATATGTGAATGGAATGTCATGAAAATTGATATAAATGTTACTATGTGAATGAAATGTGTTATAAATATATATGTGGATTTTGAGAATTGTCTCGGTTTTTTAATATGCCAAGGAGAAATCTTGATTGAATTGAAACTTTTTGTGATTTTTGATGTGATTTCGAATGATGAATTTTCTTGTAGAAAGTGGCATGAGTTGAACGGTTTATGGTTTCGGTTTGATATTGAATCTTGAATGGGGTTTATGGATGAATTAGATTTATGATTATGGTTTGAGTTTTGATGATTTTTTTGGCTTTTGAATGCGAAATGTGACGTGTAAAATATGAATCAAGTGAGTTGAATGTGTTTGATGAATTGGTGAATTTGGATGTGGTAACTTGTGGTGCACATTTGGCTTGGTTTATGGATTGATATGGTTTATGATGTTTGTAGGTGAAAAAGACATGAAACATGAGAAGACACGGCTAAGAATGGAAGACACACGAAGGAAAAATCATGGCGTGGTGAGAGGAAAAGCATGAAGATTAAGATTGTGGAATTAGGCTTGAGATTGATCAATATTTATGACAAAAAACCTTGTAGTAACCTTTCTAATTACAAACTTTGTTGTGAACTTTGGTTCTTTTTTGGAATGAATTTGTAATTTGCAAATCTTGTAGTACTTTGAATGATCTTGAATGCATCCTTGGTTCCTTACTTAACTTGAAAACTTTTTTATGGCTTGAAGAAAAATGGCTTGTAAACAATTCTTTGATTTTCCCAAATTCATCATGAATGATCACAAGTCGAACCTTTAACTAGTCATAATCTCATGGCCTAAAACCAAAGCTTAACTCAAAACCAATTAATCGTCATTTGAAATCGATTATAATCATGGTTGGAAACAAAGTTGAAGCAAATCAAGACTAAACTTGAAACAATCGTTCTAACCATGTCTTGTAAATGAGTTTGAACCACTTGAAACACTTCTTGAAAGTAACCCGGGACATGGCCTAAAATCATCTAGAATCATTTTGAAATATGACTCAGAATCGAATAGAAACCAAATGATCATGTCTTGAAATTCAAGCAACTCATTTACCAAGAAGTCCATTTAAATTCATCCTTAACCAAACCTCGATTAAATTGGACTCATGGATTCGCCTCTCTTCAAAAAATCCATACTAAATCTCCATTTCTCAAATCCAAATCAAATTGAAATTTATCAAAATTCAAACATAAAGATCGAGAAGCCTTAGCCCTCTTGCCTTGAATGCATATTGCTGAAGCAGTGGATTGAGAAGTTGAAAAGAACCAAAACCCTAGTTCAAAGCCTTCTCACTTACAGCCTGAGGAAAAGTAAGCTCACCCTGACCAAGAATCCAGAAACCCTAGTTTCCAAACATGACTAATGAAGAAGCAACTTGAATCAACCTGAATGAGGAAGAGGGTTTCACAGAAACAAAGAAACCTCAACTTGTACAGAATACCGGGATTTGATGCCTTAAAAGCCCAATGAAATGCATGATTAATTATGACCTAATGGGATGCATAAATGATGAAGATGATATGAAAAGGGTAGGGTGAAAATGAGGGTGTGACATACCTCAACTGAGTTAACAAAGCATACACAAATGTTAACAAAGCATACACAAAGAAGATGCAAGGCATACAATGTCGAACTCAAATATACATATAATACGGCCACAAGGCCAGAGTTGTCAATATATTACAAACATGGGCCAAGCTCAACAGTCAATTACAATCAAAATGGCACGCAGGCCAACAAAATACAAAGGTACAAAAATAGAAACTAAACTGCATCGGTGGGAAGCGCGGGAGGAACCACCTGGCCGTCAACAACTTAGTTCAAAATGCCCATGCCCTCGGTGACCAGCTAGACGTCAGAATTCAAGGCCTTCATCTGCTCCACCGCAACATTGAACCCAAACTCAGCCGCTCCTAGGTTATCCTGCTCGAGGATATGGATTCTCTCAATTAAGTCTCTTCGGGTCTTCAAGGCCTTTTCCTCCTCGGTCTTATCTTGACCGACCACCGATGATCTCTCCAGCCCAGCAACCTTCGCCTTCAGAGTTGCATTCTCCTCCTTCACCTTTTTCAGCTCCTCCATCACCTAGTTCATGTCCTTCAAGAGTTCGATCTTGGCTTCCAGGTTGCCTTCAAGAGTTGTCATCCTGTTGTGTATGTCGACATTCTCCAACTCAAGCTCGATAACCTTGGTCTGCGCCTTCTTGAGCTCTACAATCGGAACTGTCTCCGCATCCCCGAGGGCCAGTGCCGCCTCCAGCAATCTCATCACAGCAGCTGCATCCTGGCACAGGAGTTTCCTTCTCACTTTAGGATCAGCGGACCGAATGGTCGACACCTCAAGGTCAGGGACAACTACAGAACCTTCCTCGTCGAAAATCTTCCCTTGCAGATAACAAGGTGGCAGTACAAATTTTCCCCCGACGAAGCCGCTCGAACCACCAGTCGGGGAAGAGCTAATATCATCCTGCTTCCTTTTATTTGCCATGTCCGGGGTAGGAGGATTCGATTTGCTACCCAGAAAAAAGGTGGAACCGCCGACGAACTTTTCAAGCATCTCCTGTTGTTTGGCCGCGTCGACCTTCGGCACCGGAGCCTTTTTGATATTCTTGGCCGCCGCAGACTTAACCAAGTGCTCTCGCATGTTCAGCATTCTCCCTGCAGAAATAAGAAAAAGGATTAGCATATTACACAAGAAATTAACAGGTCAGGAAAAAGGTTAATCTATACCGAGAAGCTCGAATGCGACATCCTCGTTTTCACATTCAAGGAGGGCCATGGTGTTTATATAGCGGGCCGCACGGGCAGGCTCCCCATCCTCCCCGAGCAGCACCTTGTTGTCCTAGTCTACCACAAAAGCAATGGTGAAGCTTTCCACGAAATTTGTCAACGCTCGATAGGACTTCTTGTCCTCGGTACTCAGCTGGTCATGCTTAACGAGGAACTGATCGGTCCTATATCTAAAGTGAGCAAACACCCATTCCAGTGGGAATTTTGATACCACCCTCGTTACTTCTCGGCCATCAACCTCCACAGTTTCCATGGTAGCCAGAGATTCCTTGGTCGTCTCCGAGACAGGCTTCACGACCAGGAACCTCTATTTAAAGTTTCGGACAGACTTCGAATATGGCCAAAACAACCTGCTATATTGCTTAAAGGACACCCAACTTTGTTTTGGACCAGCCGTGCTCCTTTGAATCTGGAAGATGCAGAAGAAAAGCTCCACTGTAGCCCTGATCCCCAGATACCAGCAGACCAACTCAAAGGCCCGAATAAACGCCAGAGCGTTAGGATGAAACTGGCCAGGACATAACTCCAGGTGGCAAAAAATAGTCCCTTGAAAATCAGTGAAGGGCATTCGCTACCCCGCCTCCGTGAAAGCGAATTCGTACATGGGAAATCTCATCCCCGAATACACCGAACATATTCGGTCATCCTCTGTGGGGCAAAGTGCTTTCCAGTTCACGGGTGCATCCTAAGCCCGGTCTTCAAGGCAAGGGGACGAACGGGCCTCCTCCTCAGTGAAAGTTGATCTTGTCGACATTGACTCTTGCGCGATCCAGACAAGACCCCCCTCAGCTATCCTGACATTGGCATGCTCGACAGGTTACTCCGCCTCCCCGTTAACAGCCCCAGCGTCAGGGACGACTCCGTCGTTCCTATCGGCCATTTCACTTGAAAAGCAGAGGAAGCAAAAGTGAATTCGACGACATAGATCAAATCCACCCTTCTACCACAAATCAAGTGAAAGGGCGAGGAATAAGTTTGAGGATGCCCTCAAGCCCTAGTCGACAGTACCGGGACACGGCGAAATCCTTCCCCCTCAAGAACAGGGACGAGTCTTCGCGACTCTACAAAAGGATCTCACGAGGACAAGTGCCCTCGACAAATAAAACTTATCAACTCTCGCACCGAGGGGGCTAATGTCCGACTACGAACATAACATACTTCTAACCAGAAACCTACGGAGATCTACACAGTTCTAAGCAACATGCAAAACATTCATCCTAGGCTCATCATGTTCTTCAAGATCTTCATGAATTTTCCAGATAATTCATGTGTTCATCAACGAACGCATGAACTTCAACCGAAAAATTTATGTGTTCATCAACGGACGCATGAACTTCAATCAGAGAATTCATGCATTTCAAGAAAAGCAAAAACTATTCTAAAAAGGATGAATAACTTACTTGAATTTGGAGGTTGAAGATAAAGATCTGGATGTAGAGGATGAAGATTGACGGCGGCGAGATGAACTCCGACGAAGAAACAAATTGCAAAGCAAAGAGGTTGGGGAGAGAAACAAGATTGACGGCTAGATTGTGCCCAACGGTCATATTGTGCCCAACAATCATCTGTTTAAACTCGGTATGCAAGCAGGGTTAATTGGAGACATCTATTTCCCTTCCTTCATCAGCTTCAATAGGATAAAAAATGAATCGAACTGTAGTACCAAAGCGATAGTGATTCGAAACCACAAAAACCGCGCTACAAAGTGACATATCCATCTAACACATATTAATAACTAACTAACTACTATATATAATTGTTATGGACTAGACAGGCACATGGACCACATCAGGACACAGCCCAACCCAGTCCAGCTTTTGGCAAGGCCCAATAACGAGATTCAACCAATCTTGTCGTTGGGTACAATATGACCGTTGGGCACAATCTAGCCGTTGGGCACAATATGACCGTTGGGGACGTCCACCTCACGCGCTTGACAGTTCACGCGACCAACTGCCCCTCCGGAGTTCACTGGGACGGTTAGGTCAAAAGGTCACGCGCTAGACCTTCCACCTGGCAGTCTCCCATTGGCCGACCAGATATTTCGGCCACATGGAAAACCTTGGCCCCGCGCTAGGGGATCTTTCTATAAATACCCTCTCACTTGAGAGGGTCAGGTTTGATCGATATTCAATATTCTAACTCAATACCTATACGCTTTGTACTTGCTTTCTCTCTAGCCCAAACTTACTTTGGCATCCGAGTACCTTGCAGGTATACCCCCTCCTCTCGTACAACCATCATCGCTGCCCTACAAGGAAGGCAACGAAGATCCATTCTGAATACCTCAGATCAATAACTAACACGTTAATAACAAACCTAGCCAGTTAAATTGAAATTGATGTATTAAAACCTCAACAATTACCAAAAAAATAGAAAACTTTATCATTTTGAATATAACTTTTTTTTTTTAAAATTTAGATTTTCTCTACCAACTCTAATCCAATTGGAATCATTCATAAACATTAAAAATAGAAAACATTTTTTTATAAATAAGATATCTTTACATACAACAAAGACTTATTATCTGACATAAAAAATACCACAATTGGTGTCAAAGCTCTTCATTAAAAGAGTTTAAAATAGACAATGGTATTTATTTTATATCTTCTTCTATTTTTAATTGTTAGTACTTTTCACTCAAACAATACGACAAATTTAATTGGCGAAAACTGAGTTGCTTGTTATTATAAACATTACTTCTCGTCTCATAACCATTATCATATTAAAATTATTTCACATATTAAAAAAAGAAAATATAAAGCATATTGTCATTATAAAATAATTTTTCAAAAACATTCAATGATGACTGTATATTTTATCAAATCACACACGTATATTTTAAATTTATTTATATAACATGATAAAATTGACTCTTTATTTAAAGACAGCATAAAATTATTTTACACGAAACTCTATTAAAATAATAATAAATTTTTATTAACTTTATTAATCATGATGTATTGTCATTGCAATAAATACAAAATAACTACAAAAAAAAACTTGGGAATAACGTACTAATTAAATGATAAAAATAAAAAAAATATATAATTCAAATTATATTCAAGTTAAAATTAACAATTTTATAGAACAAAAGATATATTACTATAAAATAGTAATGATATTAAAATCTCTCAAAAGATACGTAATTATTTAGTGTACATTATCCAACATCACAAAACCCAATTTCATAACGGTAGCATGCACGTTACTTTCATTTATTGATTCCACAGTTTTACGTTACAAGACGACATTCATCAGTTGCTAAAACCTATGCAACCAGAAAAATTAATATTACTACTTCTATTTTTATTTTAATCCCCTGAAATTCATCAGAAAGTATACAGTTTAAATCAGAACAGTATATATTTTATTTTGCAACTGGGGCTTAGCCTTCCTAATAGTAATTCATTACAGTCATTAATTATGTTGAATTTAACAAGAAAAACGAATCTTACATAATTTAATGTGCACATATAATTGGTACAACAATTGTTCATATTACTATAATTTTGAGATGTTTGATTCTCTGTTCATGTGATACTGAAATAACTGTATCGTGATAGTGTATGAGACAATGCCGATACTTAAATGTATAAAATTGATGAATTTGACAAATAGAGCCGTTTGGGAAATGATCAGAAATTTTCTATGCTTTATATTCAAACAGAGAAACACGTGTGTTATGATTTTAATTAAGGTGGAGAGAGTCAAAGTGATTCTAAATACATAAAAAAAATGTTATCATTCATTTTGCATCATAATTTGTTTTGAATAAGATTTATATATTGATCGAAAAGAAAAAATGATACAAATGAGAAAAAAAAAAAGAACTAAGTTAGCCTCATCAAAAAAAATTATATATATATATATATATATATATATATATATATATATATATATATATATAACTTATGATAGAACTTTTCTATATCCTTAACAGAATGGAGTCAAAAAATATGATAGAATTTTTAACTTACAATTGATTCAAACTTATTTAGAATTTTTAGCTTTCAGTTCAACCATAAATGAACATACTCAAAAATAGATGATTTTATATTAAATTTATATTTGATTTAAAGTTTATTCATTATAATCAATTTTTCTCAATAAAAAACAAAATACAAAATAATTACTTTTAAGTGGATCCAATCATTGAATCCAACCGTCTACATTTGAACAAATTAATTTTGGGGATTGTTTATTGCATTCTTAGCGGTGTTCATGCATTATGGTGAAAAAACGATAATATTTTTAAATTTTATAATACACTTGCAGACACACTATATCATATTACCTCTATTTTTAATTATAAGTCGTTTTGAAAAAATAATTTGTACTACAATATAAGTCGTTTTATAATAACAATGAATCATTAATTTTATTTTTCTTATTATACCATTAAATATTTATTATTCTCTCTCATTTCTAAAGATCTGAGGCAAGGGGATCATTTATCCCCTTTCCTCTTCATTTTGGTTATAGAAGTGTTGACTCAACTGATTAAGAAAGCAGAAGTTAAGAGATTGTCACTACTACGAAAATCTCATTTAACGACGCCAGCTTTACCACGGTTTCGTATCCCACCGTTGTAACAGGATTAAAAATTTATAACGTCATATTTAACGACGGTTGTATTACATAATCGTTGTAATACAAGCTGTGTAACAAGCTTCGATTCCCAGCTCTATATTTTTTTTCCATATTTTTACATTTTAACACGCTTGTATTAGAAGACCGTTGTACTACATGTATCACGCTTCGATTCACAGCAATGTATTCTTTAGTATTTTTAAGTGCAATAGAGTATATATATAACTTTAAAAATAAAACTGTAAGAGATGAGCATATATAGACATAATTTTATTTTAATATTCCATTGAGAGTACATTGATAAACATATTACATATCAAGATCATTGTCAGAGCCCATAGCATAAAATGCATCTCCATAATATAGACATCTCTCATCACTCCTCTCATCGGAATCATAATATACAGGCCTCATTTTCTTCTTTATCTTCATCTTCTTCGGCTTCTTCTTCTTCTTCTTCTTCTTCTTCTTCTTATCCTTCCTTACCCTTAAGGCATCCTTGAAGTTGGCAGTTGCTGGTTGGACGACCTCCTGGATTGGCGCCTGATGTTCCTCATTGAGGTTTCTAGGATTCTCATTTGTTGAACTCATTGTTACGAAGAATATATTATTTAGATATGTAAAATTGTCTATTTATAGATAAGGTTGAAGATGAAAAAACTAATAGTTTAATGCTTGTAATGATGAAGACTTGTAAACCGTTCATATTCTTGGGAAGTGCAACGATTAATAATATCACGACGGTTATAAGTAATGACCGTAGCGATATCACTTATAATCCAGGCGTAATTTTAGGAAAATGTTGTTGCCTGGTGTCGAACCTTGTACCACGTATAAGGGGTATCGCTACGGTTATTATAACTAACCGTTGTGATATTTTTAAATTAATATATAATCTATCATAACAGTTATTTAAGAAAACCGTTGTGAAACATTTACCTATATAAGGGAATTAACTTTCCTTTTTTGACAGTCGCGCCGTTTCCTTCACAGCGAAACCCTAGCACCCAAACTTCATCTTTTTTTAGAATCTGCGAAATGAAATTCAAGAAGTATGAAGCATAATGTACATATTGTTTATGGAAAATAAGGTATTCTTCCACTTCAATCTTTTTGTTAGATAGTACTCATTATCTCGTTTGCTTCATGATGTTTTTGTTGATTGTTCTCTTTTTGCGCAGATTCGTCTTCAATGCTTCACAAGCAAGGTGAACTTCATTGTTATCGTACAGTCCCACTTCTTAGCGTTTTCTTTCAACTTTTGCTTGTTTTGTTTTGAATACTAACTAATTTTCTTCATTGCTTCCCACTTCTTAAGGTTTGTTTCTAATTTTGCTTGTTTTGTTTTGAATAATAACTAATTTTCTTCATTGCTTTCCCACTTCTTAGATTTGTTTCACATGGTGATGATGATGGTGGTACATACATATATATATATATATATATATATATATATATATATATATATATATATATATATATATATATATATATATATGAATTCATTCTAATAAGGTACATATATATGAATTCATTCTGATATTGTACATATGAAATTTAGTTTATTATTCTGATATTGTACATATGAAATTTAGTTTATTATTCTGATATTGTACATATGAAATTTAGTTTATTATTCTGATATTGTACATATGAAATTTAGTTTATTATATACTATGTATATTGTTTGTTTTACTATCCTTTTACTGAAAATGCAATCTGTTAAATTGGTATCGAAACTTATAATCTGAAAATTAAGATGTATTTGAAAACCAACCATTATCATGTCAATGTTTTTCGAATCGCATCCATTTCATTCAGTACATTGAATGTTCCTTAACGCATAATATACGATTCAATGGTCTGATTCCTTCTACACATCGATATCTTTTATATTATATAGTTTACCTATTCATCGCCAAAAATCATTGTGGTTTTTATGATCATGATTGTTATGATGATAAAATCGCGATGATTTTTGGCGATGGAGAGGTAAACTATAATAAAAGATATCGTGAGTAGAGTGAATCAGACCATTGAATCGTATATTATGTGTTAAGGATCATAAAATGTGCGGAATGAAATGGATGCAATTTGAAAAACAGTGGTGCGTTTAAGTTGGTTTTCAAGAACAGTTTAATTTTCAGATTATATATTTCCTTACCAATTTAATGGTTGTAATTCTTTAACTAGGTGTATGGTAAAACAAGCAATATACATTTGTATATAATAAACTAAGGGTACATGTAACAACGGTTGAAACTAATATCCGTTGTGATTGATAATATATTTCACAGCGGTTGAAACTAATATCCGTTGTGATTAATAATATATTTCACAACGGTTGATACAACTAACCGTTGCAATATATCGCGCATTTTCCAGAATACAACAACGGTTTCCAGACCGTTGTAGAAACAGCGGAGATACAACAACAATCTACATAACAACACCTTCGCCCGCGTCATTATATGTCATTCCCAACCGTTGTTAAATGGGTTTTTCGTAGTAGTGTGTATAGAGGGTTTTGAGTAGGTGAAGTAAATAGTTTCAGTATAACTCAATTTGCATATGATACCTTGCTGTTAGGTGAGGCAGACTGGAATAACATGTGGTGCATTAAGGTAGTCTTGAGAGGCTTTGAATTGCTTACAGGTCTTAAGGTGAAGTTTTATAAGAGTAGGATTGGAGGAGTTAATGTAAATAATGAATTTTTTTAGAAAGCTTCTTCTTTTTTACATTGCGAAAAAATGAAGTTACCTTGTGAATTCCTTGGAGTTTTCATTGGAGAAAGCCCTAGGAAGAAACATATGTGGAGAAATATTGTGGAGAAAGTAAGGAGAAGACTGGCTGATTGGAAAGGAAAGCTCTTGTCAGTGGGAGGAAGGTTGGTCCTTTTAAAATCAGTTATCAATGCTCTGCCTCTGTTTGCTTTTTATTTTTATAAAGTTCCAGCTGGGGTTGAGAAAATCTTGCAGGGCCTGCAAAGTAGATTTTTTTGGAGGAGCAGTGATAATAAGAGGAAGGTTCATTGGGTTGACTGGAAATATATGTGCTTACCTTTGGAGAAAGGTGGGCTGGGTATTAAAGATTTGGCCAGCTTCAATAAAGCTTTGCTATTGAAATGGAAATGGAGGATGCTTAACTCTGAAGAAAGTGTTTGGAAAATCATTATTGAGAATAGGTATGGTTGTATGATGGCTCTGTTGATAAACAACTTTGAAGGTGAAGCTGCAAAGCAGTCAGAATCTATATGGTGGAGAGATTTAAGAGGCCTGAGTTTTGATAAAGAGAATAGGAGGGACATTTTTGTAGAGAATTTGAGCTACAAGTTAGGGAATGCCAAAGATATATCTTTTTGGCATAACTCATGGTTACTTGAAGAACCTCTTAAGTATGTTTTTCCTAATCTTTTTCAATAGGCTTACAACACTAACTTTTCTGTAGCAGATTCAGGGAGATGGTGTGAAGAAGAGTGGGAATGGAACGTGAACTTTTCCCATTTTCAACAAGGTTCTGTAATGGAAAGGGAATTGGTCGATCTAATAGACTTATTGGAAACTAATTTCCCTAAGAAGGAGAATGAAGATGTGTTTGTGTGGAAACCTGTTAAGTCGTGTAATTCTTTAAGTTCTGTTGGATTTTCTGTCAAGTCATGTTACGATCTGCTGTGCCAAGACAGAGAAGATATGAGACTTGGAGACGACTTATTAGTGGCTTTGAGGAGAATGTGGAAGATGACATTGCCGTCTAAAATAAAAGTGTTTCTGTGGCGTCTTATTAGGGGCAGGATTGCAACTAAGGAAATGTTGGCAAAGAGGAATATTCTTGTTGGTAATGGAGAATTGTTTTGTTCTTTGTGTGATCAAGTTAAGGAGACGAGAGAGCACGTTTTTCTTGAGTGCACGAAAGCTGCTGAAGTTTGGAAAGGAATTGAGATGTGGCTAGGGATATCGTGTAACAGACAGGGAGACTGTATTACTTTCTTGAATGATTTTGAAGTTAAGGTGAAAATAGCATCAGGTTCTTCTGCTGCTATGGTTGTTTGGGGCACTGTTGCTTGGTTCATACGGTATGACAGAAATTGTAGAGTTTTTGATAATAAGAATAAGTCTGTTTTAGATATTCTGAATTCTATCAAATTTTTCAGTTGGAAATGGATATTTGAAAATAGAGTCTGTAATACGGTATCGTTCTATGACTAGTATACGACACCTCTATTGTGTTATAAAGGGTAGTGGTGCTGGTTTGTAAGGGTTTCTGCACCCCTTGTGCAGTTTGGTTGTTAATTCCATTGTTTTTAGAAAAAAAAAAAAAAAATATATATATATATATATATATATATATATATATATATATAAATTTGTCTTTCTAATATCATTAATGAAGGACAATTTTGTAAAATCATTCATAATTTCTTTTTTCCATACTACAATTATTACATTTCTTAATACGTGTGAAAAGTCAAAAATGATTTATAATAAAAAACGAAGGGAGTAATATTTAGTGAGTCACCTTCGTTTTGTCAAAAAAAGTAATTTGAAAGTATACTTTCGTAGGAAAAATATGATATACTCTTTCCAGTTTCAAGTATACATTAATATTTGGCTTACCATTATGGTCTTACTTGTGTTTTGTGTTTATGAAAAACAAAGTCTTTAGACACTATTTTGAAGGGGGTTGCTCTTCTTACTCTTAATTAGTGGTTTTGTGTTTTGTGTTTATGGAAAGCTAAGTTCTTAGACACTATTTTGAAGGGGGTTGTTCTTCTTACTCTTAATGGTGAAGAGTCATTCTATAAAAATTCAAATTTATCTTTTATTAATTCAGAAGTATACTTTCATACGCATCACATATACACCACATCCCTTCGTAAGTCACACTTTCATTTTGTTATAAACTAGTCCAGAGATGCATTTCTGTAAAATTTACGGAAGTGTATTTCTGTAATAACCCATAGGCAGTAATGTTTGACATTTATTTTGAGAAATACACTGATGAAATAAGTATATTGATGTAATAGACTATTTATAATAAGTATACTATCATAATAAATTTGTTATCGATTAAGAAATATACTGATGTAATAAGATAAAAATGTCATATATTAGAATCAATCTAAATTTCATAATACCATCAAAATGACAAATTACAAATCATAATATTATCCATAACCCATAATACAAATACTATAAAACACTACTGTGTTTGTCTAACCTCATTATTTCTTCTCAGTCTCTTGTACTACAATGTCGTATGTGCCTCGGATAGAAGAATATCTAAAGTATCCGTAACAGGAGTGTCATCTGAAAATTGTCCTCTCTTTATATCCGTTTACGCAATATCCATGATACAAAGACATGCAGGTAAACATCAATAATATAATTTTCCCTAGCCTACCCCTCTTCTAATATCTCCTAATGAGCTTGCCTAGATGGATCTTCGTGAGCATCTGGTTTCATGTAAGGATATAACACTCTGAAATACGATTGGATGTAGTCCAATGCACTACTTCATTGGTGAGGAGCTATCATACTTCATGTTTCATCTGGTACCATATGATTATAGAAATCATCATATATCGCATCTACATCTCTGCGGACCATAGCAGGAGGAGCAGACACTGAGGGGTCTCTTGGAACAACCTGATACACAAACTGGCATGTGACTCATTCAGACAAATATGGGAGCATTTAACTTGCCACCCCCCAGTTGTACTTGGCACCCCCTAAACTCAATGAATTGACTATATTAGCCTTGCCAATTTTTCAATCATTTTCAAAATCCAATAAAAAAATTGCATAAATTCCAAAAACTCCATAGCGATATCGAAAATTCCAAAGTCTCAACTGAAAATTTTGAAAACAGTAAGTTTTTTTCTGGAAATTTCAAATTTTCTGTGAGAATCCTTTGAATTTGTATCAGGAAATTCTGAAATTCCTATATTTATATATGCATTTTTTCCAGAAATTTCATAATTCCTGGTATTTTTTATAACAATGTACCAGAAATTTCTTAATTTCCAGCAGTTCAAAAAATTTGGATTTTTCCAAGAAATTTCAAAATTTCCGATGATATGAGGGAAATTTCAAACTTTCTGGAAATTAATTGTTATTTTTTTGTTTTTTTTCGTTTTTGTAGTGAAATACAAGGGAAATGACGACATCATTACAGGTAGGGCCAAAGATAGAGCAGCAGCCCAGGCTAGGGCTGCTGAGGCTGAGTTTTCCCAGTTATGGGCTAGACGAATAGTTCCAATCGATTCATACCGAAAACGGTTGGCTAAGCAGGGGTAAATCCGAGCACCCCGTAGCACTCGAAGCCGAGCGGTGAGATCAGAGGATCGGCCCAGAGATTATGCTGAGTCTGTTCATGCTCAGAAAGTGCAGGGTCAGGCTATTCATGACCCACCAGTCGAGACATATGCGCTACCTGTTGCTGATGAGGTTGCAGTTGAGGTGACTGAGACAGATGCTCCTATTGCTAATGAGGTTGCACCTGAGGTCCATTCTACTACTGTTTATACAGATGTTATGACTCATACTTCAATGGAACTATTTGTGCACACGAATAGAGAGTTCATAGGAGTACCCATTAACCGATCGGTGTTTATCGAGTATGTTGACCATGTGGCATATCAATTATGGCAGGGATATATATATATATATATATATATATATATATATATATATATATATATATATTATGTTTAACTTTAATTTATTTATTATTGTTTCATAATGTGTTAAAATTTAACGTTGTTTATCGACCCAGAGATTTTTCCAACTTTGTTTGTTACAGGATCATCCCATGCTGAAGGTGACATCGCACGGGTCGAAGATGAAGAACTTCCCTAAGACTCTGATGCTTGAGCAGGTTAGGCGAATTGTACGTGATTTTAGTTTCCTTTCATTTGTTGACTACTCACTCACCATGCTCTACGTTTCACTTCTTACTACTTTTGTTGAGAGGTGGCACAAAGTGAAATCTTTCTTTCATCTTCCGTTTGGGGAGATGACTATCACTCTAGATGATGTCTCATACTTGTTCCATCTCCCCATCGGTGGTAGATTTTTCGTCGCTCTTGTTGTTAGCTAATCACTTGCATGTGTGGTGGCTATACGAGATTTGGGAGTTAGTGAGGAGGTCGTGCTAGAGGAGTTTGATTTTAACATGGGTGCTCACTGTCGTTTGTCTTGGCTTCATCATAGGTACGACGAGCTTGTTGAGGCACAGATGTATGAGGCTACCGCTAGGGTGTACATGCTACATCTAGTAGCATGTACTCTCTTTGTAGATAAGTCACATTTTTATATTGCCGCTCGGAACATGTGGTTGTTCAGTAGCCTTGACAATACCAGTTGGGCTTTGGAGTACGCTGCGTTGACCATCATATATATAGTACTTGGAGTTGCGACTTCCTTTGAGACCAGACAACTTATTGGCTATTTGAGTAAATTCCATGTATACTTGAAATTATTATTTGTAGTTTAGTTCTTATTTAATTGTTACAAATAAAATTTCTTAATTATTATTTGTTTTGTCTATATTCTTTTATCGGTGTTGAATATACAAGCATTTCCCTACCATTTGTGACAGGAATGTGCAGCATTCCCTTACGGACGCCCCACAGGAGAGGAGATAGAACGCCAGAAAGGCACATCCCGGTAGTGTTGTAGAGTACAGGAGAAGGCTTGATGTGCTGACTGTATATGATGTCATATGGACACCATACACAGGTCACATAGTCCACCGCGAGTTTGATAAGTCTTCTTTATTTTCTGGTTATATGCAGTGGGAAACCTTAGTCGCTAGACACTTGCCTGAGAGGTGTATGCGATAATATGATTACGTCCAAAACATCCCATGACCGGTTTCAGATGTTCCAGCTGTAGGCATTGACATGTGGTTTCGAAGTAACATCATTAGCTCTACTCGTGCCATTATAGATAGCGCAGTGAAGGTTCAGCATGATTTGCAATGTGATGATGGTTACTTGGAGTGGTACCTCACTATATCACACCCACGCATCATCCCACCTGTTGAGCATATGAATGATTATGGGCCTTCCGATGTTGTGGTACCTGTCGATGACGTGTCACCGCCCCCACCTCCAACTGATGTCGATGACTAGCAGTGTCTGTAGATGATTATAGTTAATATGGATAACCTCATGGGTTTGGTAAACCCATATGGTGAGGTTTTTACTAGATTATCGCGAGCAGCACACATAGCCCCGTGGGGACCTATTTAGACATTATTGTTATTTTTATGTATTACTTGTATATTATTTGTATATTATGTGTAACACTACTCAAAAATCTACACAACACTTTTTATTAGAAAACGTTTTGGATCTTCCATAGATGCATGATGAACATAAGTTAACATTTGACCAAGGGTTACATAACTTAGACAGACGATTACATAACTTAAGAAAACAATAATAAATAAGAAAACATAAACACTACCAGATGATTTAATATCTTCGCATCTACCTCAATCAGTCCCTTAGTTAGCCTACAGCGAAATGATCTCCACATAACATCTAATCTTCATCGGTCTTCAACTCAATAAGGTTGTATTTTGCCCTTCCATTAGTATAAATTCAATCTTCATAAAACTTAATCTTTCTCACCTTTCTGTTATCGATATCATGCAACAATTCAGTCAACTTTAATGTCAAGGCGGCGAGAGATGTGGTGTCATCTGAAAGCTAGAACTCTACAGGAGGTGCAACTATGTACAAGTACACTTCTGACTTAATTAAAAATTAAGGAAGAGGCATTTTGAGATGTTTTTCTCAACAACAGGTGACCCTTATTTGTAAACCTTTAAATTCATTTTGGACCACACAAACGGTTGGTACAATCACAGTCGTCCAAAACTGTTGGCAAAATCCTAACCGTTTGAAATCTTATAAAATTGAACTACTGACAAATTTCACTTTGGTTGAAATTTCTAGTACAACATGGTAATTTTTAAAAATATCGATAAAATTAAAAACGCTGGTATACCAAAATTATGAATACACTATCGAAAATTTTGGATGTATCGAAATTTTTAAATTACCTACCGGAAATTTTGTACGCAAATTTGATTCAAATTTTTAGCAGGGACATTTTTAGAATTATGAAATTATGTGGGTGTGTCAGGTACAAAAGAGGGGGTGGCAAGTTAAATGCTCCAAATGTGAATACATATAGAATGACCCATAAACCAACCATCCAGAATATAAGATTAGTGAATTTCTTATAGCACCCTATGCATTTCTACCGCACCATGTGAAATTCCACATATGCCCCCTGATTCCGGAGATACATCTTCGGACGCACCCAAAGTTCAATGAAAGTTGAAATATTCTGAAGATATATCTCTGAAATAATTTGGAGCATAAGTCGTGCCAGACTCTTCTCCTCCCTCATTTCACAGTTTTCACACACCCTCAAACTCACCAAAAAATCTTCGCAATACACTTCAACTTCACAACATCAAATTTCACCAAACAAGGCTCAAAGGAACATCAAAAATCATCAATAACATCATTCAACATCATCAAAACCATAAATTTCAGATAAATTTTCGAGTTTTCGGTAAATATTTTTTTAGTGTAAATGTGTAAAAATCAATTATTAGGGGTAGAAATGTGTAGGAACCGCTAGTAACATAATTTAGACTAAATGTATGACTTGTTTGTTGGCTAAAAATGGCGATCGGATCATGTTTTTTCAACATGCATGAGCCACGTTACGCCATTGTCGCGACCTCTAAGTTGCAGAACTTTTCGGAGATACATATTCGGAATAGTTCAGCATTCCATGTACTTTGGGAATTTCCGGAGATGCATCTTCGCAACTCTTGAAAGTTCATAGTTTTGAGATGTTTCCGGAGATGCATTTCCAAAATTGTTCAACGTTGTTGTTGTATGGTGTTTTCGAAGATGCATCTCCGGAATTTCCTGCAGTTTGTTTTTTTTTTTTAATTTTCTTATTTGTTTTGTTTGCGTGCACTAATGATATGTCTTACTTTACCTTACATGCATACTGGCTGACAGAGTTGACAAACTGAGACATGGCATGGTAGCCCATCACGCATCCGTTCGGCGGGAGCAGAGCCAGCAGGTTTTTGATGCAGTAGGTACCTCTGGTCAGACATAGGCGTTGACTTCTGGGGCGTAGTCTACTTCTAGTGATCGTGTTTTACCTCAGGCCACTCCATCTTCTTCTTCTTCTTCCCGTAGGAGACGAGATTCACCAGCTGATGTGTCACTTCCCCCATCCTCCAGCAGGCGTCAGGATTCACCAGTGCCACCTCCTGCTAATCCAGTGCCACCTCCCGTTGATGATCCTGCTGATCCAGTGCCACCTTCGGAGGATGAGGCCGCTGCGGATGTCAAGCCAGAGGGTTTTGGAGGAGGTCCATCTGATTTGTCCTTACTTACTCTGTATCCATACCACACTTCCAAACATATCTGGGATAGAGAGGTAGCACTAATTGGATTTTTTATTTAATTTTTACGTTAATTTTAATTGTTGACATTGATTATTATTGGCATTGTTTATTTCTGGAAAATTTCATGTGCGTGATCCCCAGAAATTTCTGAACCATGGGAGGAAGATTGATGGGTTATCTCATCCGGATGAGGATTAGTTTCGGTCGGTTCTGACCTTATCTAGTTTGAAGGACCTATGGATGACCGGATACACTGGTCAACCACGGGATGCTTAATGCATTCGTGGAGAGATGACATTCTGAGACCTCTTCTTTTCATCTTCTGCATGGTAATATGTCTATCATACCAGACGATGTCTCGTGTTTATTACATCTTCTGATCAGGGGGAGATTCCTCGAATATGTTAGGATAACTAAAGACGAGGCAGTTGAGATGATTGTAGAGCATCTGTGGGCTGATCCAAGGAAGGAGATTTATGAGGTGGATAGGACCAGAGGTGCTCATGCTAGGTTTAATTCCTGAAGGAGAGATATGATGATGAGATCCTTGATGCACAACAGGCTCAAGGTGATGCTGAGCAGGTGCCTTACACATGACTCATGCATTGAGGGGATATTTTCTTTTTTTGGTTAGCACTTACATTTTTGTGGACACGGGTGTCACTTATACTGACGTTGCATACCTCTGGTACTTCTTGGATCTCACTCAGATCCATGAGTACATCTGGGGGGCGGCTCGCCTATGATATCTTTATTTGAAGTTGAGAGATGGATGTCGGTGGAAGACGAAGTAGGTCACGGGGAACGTGACACTACTGGTGGTAATAATTCTTGATCTTTGATTTTTTTTTGTCATTTTCATATAATATTTGTGAAACCATTGCCTATAATTCTTGATCCTTGAATATTTTATTTTATTTTAATTTCAGGCTTGGATCCTCCAGCACTTACTGCGCATCGCTAGCTGGGCGGGGTGGATGATTAGACTGAGGACATGCCTCGTGACTGTGCTTTTATCCCGCTAAGAGGGAACCAGGCAGTCGAGCCTTTCAGAGTCTACCTTGACTGTTTGGTTGCTGAGGACATGCACTTCAATAGCTACGTAGATCACCGTCAGACGGGGTTGTCGTACCTCGAAAAATACGATCCTTCACGATGAATCGTATTTTTCGCGGTACGACACGGCCATTTGACGAGATATCGTTATACTCTAGATGGTTGGCTTGCGGATCACATATCACTACTCCTCACCTGCGTGAGCGCGTCATGCGACAGTTCGGGTACACCCAGACCATCCCCAGACACCTTAATGTCTCTGCTCCTCTTACCTTGTCTCGTACACTAATAGAGGATATGTTTGCTGATTATGAGAGTCGTCTGATTCTAAAGGAGGCACTGGCTATCATGCCGCCGAACGACTAGAGCTGCGTGGACGAATACATCAAGTGGTTCTTCGGGGTGTCACATTCGTACATGGTGCAGACTGTTCCAAGAGATCCGCCTAGACCAGCTCATCAGAAGATACTTTAGGAAGAGCAGGTTCAACTAGATCATACTGATGATGTCTTACCTCAGTGTCATCGAATAATGGAGATTGCGCAGATAGGCATTGACGAGAGTATCTTCCCTGAGGGGTCTGCTGTCAGGCGAGTCCTGGATGCCATGGTGGCGGAGGCACATGGGGCACTGTTGTATCGGAAACATCGTCGGAGGACGGGGGGATTGATGGCCGAGCAGGCAGAGTAGGCAAATGAGATATTGTCATACCACCCATTAGTAGTCTGTTATTATTTTGTTGTATTACTATACTCTCTACTTTATTTTTACGGTTTTATCACATTTTGGATTTATATTGTACGACATTTTCTACATATATTGTTATATTTCATTCAATATTTGTCTCTTTATTATTTTGTACGTCTATTTTTTTTATTTTAGATCGTGTGTTATACTTCATTTGAAAACAAATACACAACTTATAGCAAAAAATTACTTGTTCTGTAACACTTCGGAGATGTATCTCTGAAAAATTATCAGATACACATCTCTGGAACAATTTAAATGTAAATTGTGTCTGAGTGACATGTTTTGAATGTTTAAAATGGTCTCAAAGATATATCTCTGAAATATGTCAACGTTTATTCAAAAATAAGTATGTCCGAAAATATATCTCCGGAATCAGAGCGCTTACGTGAAAATTTACATGGTGCATTAGAAACATATAGAGTGCAATATGAAATTCTTTAAAATTATGTCATCCAGGAGATGCATTAAATGATGATTGTCATATGGTGTGTAATGTATATTATATCTACTATAGAACAGTCCAGACACACAAAGGTTCGCCAAATTTCCTCTAAGCCATATCAAGAGGAAAAATAACTATAACTACTCCTATTTTAATTTTAATCCACTACAAAGGAAACATATCAAGAGTTAAATCAAATAATGGTCAGTTTAAATCAGAAGAGTATACAATTTTATTTGACCATTTCTTAATGCACCACCCTAGTTTCTTATACACCACGTGAAATTTCGTTTTTGCCCCCCAGTTTCGGATGTGCACATCCGGACGCACCGTTTTTGTAAAAAACGCTGATGTGTTCCGGATGTGCACATCCGGAAACATAGCATAGCTTTATTTTTTTAAATTTCGGAACTGCAGATCCGGAAAATAGCATAACTTTATTTTTTTTTAAAATCAATTTTGTCGATTGGTCGCATACGTTAATATATCATCGCAATATATTTCGGAGATAAACCCTTTTCGTTATTGAAAATAAGTAATGTGGCTGGTGCACCAGTAGCAGTAATGTCATCAGAAGTTATAACAAACTCTAGGGTTGGAGTCTCTTGTTATTAAGAGTAGTTACTAACTTACACGATACAAGAAAAATGTTTGAATGCATAAATAACTCATTATTATTTACCATTTTGGTTTTCAGGGAGTGGCGTGTGGCTTTCTATAAATCAACTGGATTTAAGCCTAAAAGGATTATATTTTCCAAGTTCGAAGATTGTTGGACAAATCAAGATCAACAGTAAAACATTACTTCTTTGACGTTATCCAAGATAAATGACATTGAAACAGTATAATATATACATATACATCAATATACATCAGTATGTATCATTTAGAAAAATCAATGCCGAAAGCCACACGCCACTCCCTGAATTATTCTATCATGAGGAATACACAAATCTAACAAAATTATTTTATCATTCCAGTGGGCCGATTTCCCTTCTAAGGATCCACTGTTATTTTAAAGAGATATTGAATTATCTCCTCGCAATGAACCTGAGCAGAAACAATTCCTCTCTATCTTGTGACCCAAAGTCAGTCCATTGGTTCTGCAAGTGGTAATATGAGTACCATCAACTTTGTGTCGACTCTACTGCCATTTATCTTGGATAACGTCAAAGAAGTAATGTTTTACTGTTGATCTTGATTTGTCCTACAATCTTCGAGGATACATTTGGGAGTTCGAATAACGTCAAAGAAATAATGTTTTACTGTTGATCTTGATTTGTCCTACAATCTTCGAGGATACATTTGGGAGTTCGGATAACGTCAAAGAAGTAATGTTTTACTGTTGATCGGTATTCTTTTAAAATACATATTATTATTTCTTAAAATAAATATACCTTTTTAAGTTTCAGCCATTTTTCCGGATATGCACATCCGAAATATGCATAACTTGTCATTCTGGATATACACATCCGGAACAAGGCAACGTTTTTTAAAAAAACGGTGCGTCCGGATGTGCACATCCAAAACTGGGGGGCAAAAACGAAATTTTACATGGTGTATAAGAAACTAGGGTGGTGCATTAAGAAATGGTCTTTTATTTTGCAAATGGGGCTTAGCCCTTCCTAATAGTAACTCATTAGACATTAATTATGTTGAATTTAACAAGAAAAACGAATCTTACATAATTTAATGTGCAACTATAATTAATACCAATTGTTCATATTACTATAATTTTGAGATGTTTGATTCCCTGTTCATTTGATACTGAAATAACTGTATCGTGATAGTGTATCAGACAATGCCGATACTTAAATGTATAAAATTGATGCATTGGACAAATAGAGCCGTTTGGGAAATGATCAGAAATTTTCTACACCCAAACAGAGAAAACGTGTGTTATGATTTTAAGGTGGAGAGAGTCAAACTGATTTTAAATACATTTAAAAAAAATGTTATCATTCATTTTGCATTACAATTGATTCAAACTAAGTTATACTTTTTTAGGGTTTCTTAATTCACCATCAAAGTTTCTTAGGCACCACGTGAAATTATTTTTTTTCCCTGATTTCGGATGTGCACATTCGGACGCACCAAATTTTTAAAAAACGCAGAACTTTTCCGGATATGTATATCCGGAAACAATTCTGATGTACACTTCCGGAAGGATTTCTTATTAATTCGCGACAGACGTTCTTCCTCCCCCTCATTCTTCACTTTTCCATTTCAAAAATCTCTCAAACTCTCAAATTTTCAATCACCACAAATCTCGATTTTTCCACTCGAGTTCGGCGCAGAGCAACTTCTACAACGATCAACACACTCCAAATCCTCCGTATCACATTTTAATCGGTAAGTTTTCAAATTTTAGAGTTTCGGAGGAATTTTCGAGTAATCGATTTAGAGTAGACATTTAGGTGTAGAAATTGTTAGGTTGTATGAATAACATAGGTTAGAAACAATGTAGGTCATTTTTACTGCTTCAAACGGACGATCAGGGCATTAAAATGCCCTTTTGCATGTTACAGTGGCCATGGCTGCCATTTTTAAACTTCAAAATACGTACCGGATGTGCAGATCCGAAAATATTATAAAGTTTAGTTTCTGAGTGTTTCCGGATGTGCACATCCGGAACTACCCAACGTTAAAAATTCGGTGTCCTTCCAAATGTGCACATCCGGAAGACTATTTTTATTTTTGTTTATGTTTAATTATTTTTAAACAAAATTTAATTTATTTATTATGCTTTGTAGATTAGATGGCTGACAGAGACGATCGTACCATACATGGACGGACAGCTCAGCACGCATCTGTCCGACGTGAGCGGATGCAGTTGTTTACTGTGAATTTTGGTAAACAACCTCTGGTCTATCAATTTTAAATAAAACTGACTAACTTGCAGGATCGACCACACAAATCCTAGGACATGTGTTAAATTTAAGGGAAAATGTAACTGACAATGATAAATGCAAGAAATTTAAATTGAACTCCACGTTCGACAGTAAAAGAAAACTACATGAACTCCACGTTCGGCTACTTGCAAATAAAGTAAAGGCTTGGAAATGTAAAGGGCTGTAAATAAATGATGCAGAATTCAAAGGCGTCGAATGTAAAAGACAAAAAGGTAAATGACTTTGAAAAATAAAAGTGCAGGAAGATAAATAATTGTCGAAAGTAAACAACAAAAAATGTAAAAGTGCTTGAACTCCACGTTCTTAAATGTAAAAGGTGCAGAAAGAGTAAATGACTGTCGAAAGTAAACAACAAGAAAATAAATGACTTTGATGGTAAATGCAGTAATGTAAAAGCTTTTGAAAATAAAATGCAATGAACTCCTCGTTCTTGAAAATAAAGACTTTAAAGGTAAATGCTTGAATATAAAGGTGCAGTCGAAAGTAAATGCAGGAAGTTTAAATGAAAGTTTAAAAACAAGACTTTAAGTAAATTTGACATGAAAAGTAAAATTCAAGAAAACGTAAAGACATGGAAAGTAAATGCTTGAAGCTTAAACATGATGAAGATAAATTGCATTAATGAAGAAATAAAGGGTGGTGTTATATTACGTACATTCTCACGAACTCGTTTCTCTACACGCGGGTACTTTGAGTTTCTTTGAGTAACTTGTACAAAAATATGAACACCCTTATTACATAGAACTAACTCCTATTTATAGTGCTAAGAAATAACTACTAAGTGGTGGTTATGTTTCCAAACGTGTCCTCTTGGCGCCTTTCTCCATTTCAACTGCTCCCACGTTCAGCAACTGATCCTTTTGAAATTCAAACATTTGAGATTTTCCCTCCAGCCTTAATGTGATAACTGCAACGCGCGTTTCAACAATCTCACGGTCGAAGCATCTCCCAACACTTAGCCATTTTTTAGGCTTCCCAAACCCCTATTCGACTCAGGCTTCACCAAAGCTGGGTCGAAGCCTCCTTTATGTTAAAAATAATTTTTTAACTTAAAATAGCTTTAATTCCTGCTAGCGTCGAAAGTGAGGGTTAACAAATTGCCCCCCAAGAAATGTCCTTTCGCCAGAATTGGTGAGAAGGTCATTTTTTTTATTCAACACCCACTTCGACGCTTGTTTGCATGGCTTCAACTGAATAATCCACCAATCACTCAGTGGCTCAACTGTTCAGTTTCTCTAACCCACGCTTATGACGTCATACCATCATGACAAATCCTTAAACGTCTCTTCAGCCGCACTCATCATAACTCCTTTCTTGAAAATATATGTTTGCAGTCTGAACATAACTGCTACCACTCATCATACTTCCAAGAGAAAGACACGCGTCCCACGACCTTCTCAACTTCAACGGTGGATCCAAGGCTCTTGGGATTTTCAAACGTCTATAAATATCCGTTTTCACCATTTGGTGAACTTTTCGCACTCTCATAGTCTCAAGCGAACATCTTCTTCTCTTCAGTTTCTCTTACGCAAAACCCAGAAAAACACCATCTTTTCGTCTTCTTCAACAATGGCGTCTTCCCAAACCAATCCTCAACCAAAGAAAACTCAAAGAGGCAAGGCTACTCAATTTAAACAAGCCATTCCTCCATTTGCTAATATCCCAGGCCCCCAAATAGTGGATAACCACCGTTGCATGCCGAAACCCACCACTGAAGAAACACGAGCCATATATAAGTCTCAGGTAATGATTCCTTTAGTCGTTTCTAACAAACCTTATGCATTGTCTGGTCCTCTAGCTGATGTTGACATTTCTAATGAGAAACTAAGTGAGTTTCTCCCCTCTTACCGGAAAACAAGGTCGTTAGGGCAAAAGAGTTTTCCCAAAATCAACGCTGCTGCTGAAACTTCTCCTGAAGAAATCCCCCTGCCCAAAATCAACGTTGGCTATCTCACTGATGGCACCAGGCTGGTGAGAGCTGTCAATCCCTTGAAGGAATTTGACCAATGGATGGCGAAGATGGAGAATGTCAAAGCTGAACATTGGAAGAATATAGGGATTTATGACCTTCTTATACTGTCGAAGACCAGCATACCATACTGTCTGAACATGTTGGCAGCGTCCTTATACTTTTGGGACAGCACCCATTATACCTTCCATCTGACATGTGGAATGGTTACCCCAACCTTGTTCGATGTTAGATTTTGCTTGACTGGTTTTTTTCCAGGTGTCATAGGTAACCTGTGTTCGACCAACTCCCTGCTCAAACCTGGCATCTCATCATAGTCCCAGGCGAAGCAGTCCTTGAACTCTTTCACTGAACCACTTCAACCTTCAACTGGGGATCAAGGTTGGCACTGATGTAGGTAGGCATTTTGGTTGTCCCCTCACTGAGGTCAACTTCTTCTAAAGGATCTTGTGCTAGCATTTTGATATTGTTCGCCAACGGATCCTTCTCAAATCCCAAAGGCTCATCTTCATAGATGATGTCGAGCCTCTGGGTTTGCTCTCTAGTTTCAGCCTTATCTGGAGGTTTTGGGTCGAAGTCCTTACCAGGACTTTCTTGATAAAATTCAGAAATGGCTTCGCCAGCCATATAGTCATTGGTAGCTTCCAAAGCCGCTTGTAGTTTTGTTTCAGCCACATAGGCCGAAATTCTTTTTAAAGCTTCGAACTCAGTCATGATCACTGAATTCATTTCCCCATCCTGTGGGCTCTATTGGAGGTGAGCCTAAGCATGGCAACCTTCCTCTTGGTACTTCCCTGTCCCATCTGAAACCTTCGACATGGTGTAAATACAATGAATAAAATGTTTCTTCATCAGGCGTAAACTCAAAGTCGGCTGGAGGACATGGAGCAATGTTCGCCAAATGTTTCTCAAACTGTCTACTATCCACATGACTAATAGGCACCTTAAAGTACCCTTGATCAGCTTCAATATTTTCAACTATCCCATCTGGTCTCCAAATGGTGATTCTTTGATGCATAGATGACGGTACAGCACCTATTCCATTAATCCACTCCCTACCCAAGAGTAGATTGTAGTTAGCTTTCGTCTCAACGACCATAAACACTGTTGGTCTGGTAATGGTTCCCACAGTAAGATCCACTTGAATCACTCCTAGAGTGGAACCAACTTTTCCTTCATAGTTCGACAGAACCATGTTGTGGGGTTTGGTATCAGTCTCAAACTTCCCAATCTTGCTCAGCAAAAATCTTGGCATTAAATTAACAGTTGCACCACAATCCACCAAGATTTTGTTAACAGGAACATTTTCTACTTTGCCAGTAATGTAGAGAGGCTTCAGATGACCCTTCATTGCCTCTGTGGGGCGTTCAAAAAAAGCATTATGTTCTTCGACGCACCCATTGTTCATGATGTAATAACACACAGGCTTGTGTGCCAACATTTCAAATTCAGCAGTTTGATCCAAGTCTTCGACCTCTTAAACTTGACCAAATTCTTTTGGCATCACTGATACCACATTCACAAGAATATCTAGAGAAGCTGCTGACTCACTGTCGAAATTATCAGTCATATTCTCATCATCTTCAACTTTCTTCTCTGGCTGAACATTGAACAGCTTTCGCCTTATGGGCATCTTCTCAATTGTCCCAGCTTGATTATCCATATTGGTGCTTGACTCTCCTTGTACCTGAGTCTTCCTGATAGCTTTTTGCCTACGTTGCTCTCTTCACCATTGTGATCAAGACATGGGATTTTTACCCTTGTAATTTTGAGAAATGTATGCTGACTTGTAGGTGGTATGGTTCTCTTTTCTATACTCAAATGAAGAACCTCTTTCCACATCAAATTTCTCCCACTTCTTCTTCTGTCCTCTTCCTTCGATAGGCTTGATCCAACTACCTGTTGGCACATTCGCAGCTGGTTTGAATGTACCTGGCCTAACTCCTGGTACTTGGTTTTTCAACCCTGTCGAAAGTCGTCTATGGTCAAAACTTCTTGGACCTTTATTTACCTTCTGCCCCCAGCTTCCACCAACTTTTTTGACACCTTCTAACTTGTGGGCAGCTTTCTCATCAAAAATGGCGTTGCATCTAGGACATAGCATTACTCCAGAACCTTTCTTCTGGCAACGGTGCAGAAAATCCACAATTGTCTCCTCTTGCTTAGGATAAGCTATTTTGTTGCGCTCTTTTTGTTCATCTGCCTTACCCACTTGTTCAGCTTTTTGATCTGTAATTTCGACCATATTGACATCAATTTTATCCTTTAAGCGCATCTTGGAGAAATGAGCTTCAAGACTTTCAGTGGTCTTCGCCAGACACCCACCACTTGTTGCTGCTCCTGCAGCTTTTTGGGAAGCCTTCTGCCAAGCAGTCTTTTCAACTTCAACCATTTCTTCAGCATTAACCTTTTCGACATTAGGAGACATCTTGAAAAACTATTCAGCAGCCATACATATCCAGTTTTCTACCAAACAACCATCCATGTCTATCATCTCTCCTACCAATAGCATGCCATCTTCCAACTCTTTAACAACTTGGACTTTGGGGGCGTTCCTGCCCATAGCCTCGTTGGTACTAATACTGCCTGAGCTAGCATCAGATTCTTCAACCAATTCAACCATGTTAATGCCCTCAGTGGCATTTATCTTCAATTCGCTTACTGCTATATCCAATATCCTGGCAGCATTATCCATCTCAACAAACTTGTCAACAGCTTTTTTGGTCACCAACATTAAACTGGCCCCATCAGCATTCAAGCCACTCGCAGCCTTATTAAAACTTTCAGTTACCACAGGATTGGTGGCGAAGTCCTCGGTGACTTCCACCATGTTGACTGACTGATCAAATCCTTCTGTGGCTTCGACCATGTTGACTGACTGATCAAATCCTTCTGTGGCCTCGACCATCTAAACCTCGTGAGGCTCTGTATAGTTAGCCTCTGCAACTTGCAATGGGTCAGAATCAATCTTCATCTGAGCTTTTCCTTTGTCACCAAACTTCAGCCTCCCTTCTTGAATAGCATTTTGCACCAAATCCCTGAAAAGAAAACATTGAGAAGTTTTATGACCCAAAAAATTATGGTACTTACAAAAACCTCTTTTCTTTCTTTGTTCTAAAGGTGGCATCTTAGCACCAGCAGGCACTATCATTTGCCCATCTTTAACTAACAAATCAAAAATTTCGTCACATTTAGTGACGTCGAAAGTGTATGTTTTCTTAGGAAATTTGTCGTTAGATTCGACAGGATTTTTTCCATTCGAAGGAGCTAATAATTTGCAGGCATAAGGTGGACCTTGCTTTAACTCAGTAATGTCAACCTCATTTCCGTCGAAATAAGATGTTTCATCATACAAATTCTCCACATCTTCATTACATTCGACAAAGGCTACTTTTTTACCCCTGCTGAATTTAGCCTTTTCCTCTTTCAGCCTTTCTAGTTGTCGAACCCTATCAGCCAACTGGGCCATATCTCTAAGATATTGGGTATCTAATTTCTTCCTAATGGAATAATCAAGACCCCCAGCAGCCATATCGACCAACTCATGTTCTGGCACTTGTGTAAAGCACCTGGCTTTAAGAAGTCGAAACTTATTCAAGTAATCATCAATTGGCTCAGTAACCTTGCGTTTGATTCTAGCCAATTCTTTCAAACTAATCTTAGTTTGCCCTATGTAGAACTGTTCATGAAACAAACGTTCTAGTTGGGTCCAATTGTATATGGAATTTGGGGGCAAAGTAGTAAACCATGTGAAGGCATTCTTGGTAAGGGAACTTGGGAAGTATTTGATTCTAAGGCTTTCGTCAGCTGCAATTTCGCCTGCTTCAATCAAATACCCAGCCACATGTTCGACAGTAGATTCAGTAGTATCTCCTGAAAACTTGCTGAACTTTGGAACCTTCGTCCTAGGGGGTAATTCTGCTTGGAGAATATAATCCACTATAGGCGAAGTATAATTTGGCCTTGTGAAGCTAAGATTCACACCATTTCTGGTCATTACCCTTTCAACCATGGCTGCAAGATTATTTTCTTCTGCTTGATTTTGATGTCGAACCTGTCTAAGGAACTGATCAGCATTTTGGTTCCTGTTCACCATCACTACTGGCTCTTCCTCTATCTGGATTGGCATCTGGTTTCTTGGTGGTTCGACTCTAAAATGATCAATCATCTCTTGATCTTCCAAGTGCACCTCAGGTACATGACGTGGATGACGTCTTGGGATATCTTCGACAACAGTTGCTCTTCGATCCACCGCTGGTACTCCCATGAAATCAGCCATGCGTGCCAATTGTGTAGCCAATTGTTGGTCAGTTTGAGTCGTATTCTGAATCAAGGGTTGAAAAACTTCTCTCATGGTCTGAGACAACGTATGCACCATTTGCATGTTACTCTCATCCATCTGCTGTCTCAAACAATTTATGGATGTATTTGTAAGACTAGGCGCTTGCACGGAGTAACCAACACCTATACTCTGATTGTTTTGACCCCCTGATCCTGATCCTTGTAATGGCGAAGACACTACGTTCTCTGAAAATACAGATGGCGCATTCTGCAGATTTTGCATCATTGATGTAGGCATACCATAGGGTTGACTCCTTGACCCTGGATGTGGAAAACCTGGAGGAGGGAGATGCCGGTACACTGAATTTCCTCCTGGGGGTGTTGGTGAATTAGGACTTTGTGGTCCTATGTATTCTAACACAGGTTGAGTATATGATTTTGTGCATGTTGATCTTGGTTCAGACACTACTAATGAAAGTGACGTCTGTCCTCCTGTCGAAGACACTGGTGATGGTGTGCTTTGAGACCCCATACTGCTACTTGACTGAGTGTTTGAAATACTCCCTTGAGGATCAACTTGTTGGTTGGCATTAGTTGCCATTCTCTTAGTGTATCTTCTCTTTGGTATTCCTTCGTTTGTTGTGGCTAACTTCCCACTTCTCAATAACATACAACGAAAGTATTTCTTCACCAAGAAAGATAAGGTTAACAAAAAGTATAAAACTTAGCACTAGGTCCCACCGGGTGTGCCAATTTGTTTACTGTGAATTTTGGTAAACAACCTCTGGTCTATCAATTTTAAATAAAACTGACTAACTTGCAGGATCGACCACACAAATCCTAGGACATGTGCTAAATTTAAGGGAAAATGTAACTTACAATGATAAATGCAAGAAATGTAAATTGAACTCCACGTTCGACAGTAAAAGAAAACTACATGAACTCCACGTTCGACTACTTGCAAATAAAGTAAAGGCTTGGAAATGTAAAGGGCTGTAAATAAATGATGCAGAATTTAAAGGCGTCGAATGTAAAAGACAAAAAGGTAAATGACTTTGAAAAATAAAAGTGCAGGAAGATAAATAACTGTCGAAAGTAAACAACAAGAAATGTAAAAGTTCTTGAACTCCACGTTCTTGAATGTAAAAGGTGCAGAAAGAGTAAATGACTGTCGAAAGTAAACAACAAGAAAATAAATGACTGAAGGTAAATACAGTAATGTAAAAGCTTTTGAAAATAAAATGCAATGAACTCCACGTTCTTGAAAATAAAGACTTTAAAGGTAAATACTTGAATATAAAGGTGCAGTCGAAAGTAAATGCATGAAGTTTAAATGAAAGTTTAAAAACAAGACTTTAAGTAAATTTGACATGAAAAGTAAAATTCAGGAAAACGTAAAGACATGGAAAGTAAATGCTTGAAGCTTAAACATGATGAAGATAAATTGCATTAATGAAGAAATAAAGGGTGGTGTTATATTACGTACATTCTCACAAACTCGTTTCTCTACACGCGGGTACTTTGAGTTTCTTTGAGTAACTTGTATAAAAATATGAACACCCTTATTACATAGAACTAACTCCTATTTATAGTGCTAAGAAATAACTACTAAGTGGTGGTTATGTTTCCAAACGTGTCCTCTTGGCGCCTTTCTCCATTTCAACTGCTCCCACGTTCAGCAACTGATCCTTTTGAAATTCAAACATTTGAGATTTTTCCTCCAGCCTTAATGTGATAACTGCAACGCGCGTTTCAACATTCTCACGGTCGAAGTATCTCCCAACACTTAGCCATTTTTTAGGCTTCCAAAACCCCTATTCGACTTAGGCTTCACCAAAGCTGGGTCGAAGCCTCCTTTATGTTAAAAATAATTTTTTAACTTAAAATAGCTTTGATTCCTGCTAGCGTCGAAAGTGAGGGTTAACAGCAGTCTACAGCTGAGGCTTCCGGCGCAGAGGGAGTTAGGGTAGCCCCTACAGCTGAGGGACATCCTACACCACAACCATCCACATCACAGGTTCAGGCCACTTCCACATCACAGGTTCAGGCCACTCCCCCGTCAGCCGCCGATTCTACATCTCGGAGGCGTCGGGATTCTACTGCTAGTTCATCAGGGTCCCAGCCCGCACGCAGGCATCGTCGGGAGACTCCAGCTCCATCAGCTGCTCCTCCTCGTTCCCCTGTTCATGTTCCTGTTCCAGAGGGTGATCATCTAGCACATGAGGGTGTTGACGCTGATATGTCCCTACTCGTGGGGTACTCTGAGCATACTTCCAGATATGTCTGGCTAGGACAGGTAACCTTTCACGGTTTATTTATATAATTGTATTCGTTGAAAATATGTTCATTTGTAACATTGTTTTATTTGAAAATTTTCAGGAGAAGGTTATGGACACGATTGAGATGCTGCCAGAGGCTGAATGGTTCACGTCTGCACTTGCGGAATCTGGTCTTGGAGGCCTGTCTAGGATTGGGTATTCCCAGATCAAGTACGGTATCCTGGTGGCATTTGTTGAGAGATGGCACCCTGAGACATCCTCATTCCATCTACCGTACGGCGAGATCACGATCACGCTGGACGACATCTCGTGCCTCTTACATCTACCAATCACGGGTACCCTTCTCCGTCACGGTAGGATGACGAAGGCGGACGGCATGGAGTTGCTGGTTACAGAGCTTGGGGTTAACCCAGAGAAGGCACGTGCGGAGGTGCGCCAGTTGAGGGGCGCACACGTCCGGTTCTCGTTTCTGATGGATAGATTTGCTGAGGCGCTTGCAGAGGCAGGACGGGCAGATGGTGATCCAGCTGAGGTGACGATCCACAGGACGCGTGCCTTGAGATGCTACTACTTGTTTTTGCTGGGCACGCAGGTGTTTGTGGACACCAGCGCCTATTATGTTGATATCGTCTACCTCAGGTACCTTTCGGATCAGACAGAGATCCATGGGTACAACTGGGGGGCGGCTACGCTGGCATTCACCTATTCCAGACTCTGATGGTTGCCGCTGGGCAGCCAAGACTGTGGCAGGCAGTTGTACGCTATACGTGGTAACAATCTAATATTCTAAGTGATTTTTTCATTTCTTTTCTTTCTGTATTCATTATAATGTTTGACACCCATGTTATGTTTTTCATTTCAGGCGTGGATTTTGCAGCACTTTCCCTACATTACTGGTTGGGAGAGTGTCCAGGGGTACACTAAGGATATGCCACGTGCTGCTGCATTTGTCCTGCTCAGAGGGAACCAGGCGCCGGACCCCTTCAGAGTGTATCTAGATCGGATGGCTGCTGAGGACGTTTTGTATTGCCCCTATCCCGCTCACCGTGTGATGCGCCCGTTCGATGAGATTTGTTTGTTCTCAGGATGGTTGGCATGCAGTTCGATCATTACTGCCCGATACCTCCCGGAGTGCGTCTTGCGTTAGTTCGGTTACACGCAGACGATCCCCAGGATGCCTCATGAGTCTGCTTCTCTAGGCTTGACCCGCAGGCAGATAGATGAGATATATGCTGACTACCAGTCCCACTTGGTACCGGAGGAGGCTCGGGCGACCAGAGCGGAGACAGACTAGAGTGTTGTTGTCGGGTACATCGTGTGATTCTACACAGTCTCACACCCATGCATGGTGCCCACTGCTGAGGGATCGCCACCCAGACCTGCTCATCAGGAGATATTAGAGGAGCGGCAGTCTCAGCTGGACCATACTCAGGATGTCCTACCACGTTGTCGTCAAATAGGACAGCAGGCCATTAGGCCAGTCACCTCCCTGAGGGCTCTGGTGCCAGACTTGCTGTGGATAGGATGATTGTGATTGCTGGGGGGGCACTTCAGTATCGCAGACATCGATCCAGGTTGGGGGGTAGGAGCAGAGGAGCAGGGGAGCCAGGAGAGATCCTTCGCCATACACAGTAGTTTTTTTTTATGTATCATATTTATATTACATGTATGCACTGTATTTTGACAGACGTTTATTTTATATATATATATATATATATATATATATATATATATCATTTTATTTTATATATGGATGTTGTCAAATGTATATTAAGTTGCGACGATTTATTAACATATGCGACCAAGCAAAAAAACTGATTTAAACAAAATTCTACTGTTTTCCAAATCTGCAGATCATGAATGTTTCCGGATGTGCACTTCCGGAACGCATCAGTGTTTTTTAAAAAAATAGTGCGTCCGGATGTGCACATCCGGAATCAGGAGACAAAACCGAAAATTCAAATGTTGCCTAAGAAACAAGGGTGGTGTGATAAAAAATGCTCTAATTTTTAACTTTCATTTCAACTATAAATGAATTTACTCAAAAATAAATGATTTTGTATTAAACTTATACTTAACTTAAAGTTTATTCATTATCAGTCATTTTTTCTCAATACAAAACCAAATACACACAAGCTCTACTTTAAGTTCACCAATCTACATTGTAGACATTAATTTTATAATCCAAGAATTTGATGCCACTCACTTCTCCAATGAGCAAAATATAAGTTCCCATTAGTAAAAAGACAACAAAAATTCAAGATCGAGAAAAACTCAATGATTAATTTTCAAATTAATCTAGATGTTTGCTTACTTTTCTCTCTCAAAAGATGCAAAATATTAATAGCTTTATTGCATAATTTCCGGGTGTTGACAACATCATATGTCACATGTTAATACAATTATTGGCTATGAAAATTATTTTAAAAAAAGTATAGCAAAAAAAAAGTAAAAGTAATAAAAGGTGAACTGGAGTAAAATGGAGATAAACTTGCACTTAGGCTGTGTTTGGCAATGAAGAGAAAGTGAGAAGAGAGAAAGAAGTGAGAAAGTGTATGAGAAGAGAGAAAAATGAGAGAAATATAATAGATTTGACTTATTGATTGGTACAAGAGAAAGAAGATAGAAATAGAAGAGAAAGAGATGTATATAATATTTAAAAAGACAAAAACACCCTTATATAAAATATTCTATTATTTAAATTTACTTTATTATTAAAATTAATTTAACTTTTTTATTTTATTTTAGTTACGACAATTTTAATTAAAATAAACAAATTACTTGAATGAATTCATTTAAGTTGATTTAAATAAGTTATAATATTTTTATAAAAAATTAAGTTATCATATTGATATAATTTAGTTCAGTTAAATTTATTTTATTTTGATAAAAAGTAAGGAAATGTTAGTATATTTCAATATTATTATGTTTGAGAAAACAATATATCACTCTTTTAATATGTTTTAGAGTCTACGTTGTGTAAATGTGGTTATTTTGTACAAAATTAAAAAATAAAATATTTTTCTAATATAAAGTGAACATTTTTCATTTGTGATCATTACAGTTGAAAATGGTTAATGTTGATAATTTATGAAACAATTGAAAAGGGCAATGGTGGAACAAAAACTGAATAGTATTCCCTCTCCACTTTCTTTGCATGTTAGAGGAGAAAAGAAAAAGTAATGGGACCCACCATTATTCTTTCTCTCTTCTCAAGTTCTCTTCAAACCAATCAAAAGAGTTTGACACTCTCCCCTCTCTTTCTCTCTTCTCTAACTCTCTCTCGTGTATCTCTCCTAAAACAATCAGACCCTTAAATATGATAGAGTCTAAAAATTTTAACTAATAAAAAAATGTTAAAAGAGTTATGTTCAAAAGGTACCAAAAGGACATAATGTAGAAAATAATGTAGAAAATACAATGTAAATTTGAATTATTCTTTATCACAAACTACCAAAAGGTTATGTTCAAAATGACCATAAAAGAAATAGTAAAAAAATCAATTATGTATCTTCATATTTAACAAAAAGAGAAATGGAATCGATTGGTGGAACCAAATCTTACAATCTTACAATGGCTACAATCAAGGACTTGAAAAAAAAATCATGATCAATCTGGATTCATGATGCATAATACTGAAAATACATTATTTTCACTTTTTCTTCCCTAAAAAATAATATGAAATGAAAACAAATGCAAAAGGCATTTTGGAATTACTTTTGTCAAGAGAGGCGACTCAGCAGGGCTGCTACTAGGAGGAAATGACATAGAAATAGGACATAGTACATTACCTTACCTTCTCTAATAATCATTTTTTTTTGTCAAGAGGTTGATATATATTTTACTCCCTCCGTCTCATAAAAAGTATCTCATTTGCACTTTTTTTTGTCTCAAAATAATTGTCCATTTACACTACCAATGTAGCATTTATTATTATTTTTCCACTACTTACCCTTATTCATTAGCTTTCACTTTATTCAATTACTCTATTAATTATATTTAATAGATGTATTCTAGTAAATGTCAATAGTTTTTTCACTAAAATTAACACATCTAATTATTTTCTTAAGAACCGCACATTGTTCAAATAAGACACTTTTTATGAGACGGAGGGAGTAATATGTAATTGGGAAATTCAAATAGTGACTGATTCTAACCATTTGGAGTAAGAATAAGTAATGGGAGAGAAATGGCCAGCTGGGAAATATAAACTAATGTAAATATATCTTAAATGAAACTAATTGAATATTTGAATTGGTCCTCCATGATGGCTACACCTTAACGATTTAAAGACATTATAAATACTTGGTCTTTCATTCAGCTTTTCACAGTACTCACTACCACCAAAACATCTTCTTTCTTTCTATCTTTTCCTCCTCTTCTTCTAAAGAATATTTGTTGGGATATCTAAAAACATAAGAATTGAAGTTACCAAGTTTTTTCTTTCTACTCATGACTGCCATGGCCAGTAGCCCCAAAAGGGGTCATAACTGGCCCCCAATGGCAATGGCATTGGCCATTGTTTTGATTTCAACTACTGTGGTTTCTGCTGCTGCAGATAGTTATATTTACTCTTCACCTCCACCACCTTATGAGTATAAGTCACCACCACCACCGTCACCTTCACCACCACCACCTTATGTGTACAAGTCACCACCTCCTCCTCCATATGATCATAAGGCTCCCTCTTATGTGTACAAATCACCACCGCCTCCATCTCCTTCACCACCACCTCCTTATGTGTACAAGTCACCACCTCCACCATCCCCATCACCACCTCCTCCGTACATTTACAAGTCTCCACCACCACCACCATATGAACACAAGGCTCCATCATATGAGTACAGGTCACCACCTCCCCCATCTCCATCACCACCACCTCCTTATGTGTACAAGTCACCACCTCCACCACCATATGAACACAAGGCTCCACCATATGTGTACAAGTCACCACCTCCTCCATCTCCATCACCCCCACCACCATACTATTACAAGAGTCCTCCACCACCCTCTCCCTCACCTCCACCTCCTTACTACTACAAATCTCCTCCACCACCTTCACCTTCACCTCCCCCACCATACTATTACAAGTCTCCACCACCACCATCTCCTACTCCCCATACCCCATACTACTACAAGTCTCCCCCACCACCCAAGGTCCTTTCCCCACCATACTATTATAACTCTCCTCCTCCGCCTGTTGCGTATCCTCACCCACATCCATACCACCACTCATTGATTGTGAAGGTAATCGGTAAAGTCTACAGCTTCAGGTGTTATGACTGGGAGTATCCTGAAAAATCTCATAACAAGAAACATCTCAAAGGTACATTACAATACTAAGGATTAGACTTCTTTAGAGTAATGAGTTTAGAGTATTCTTAACTAATTTTCTGTTAAATTTTTTATTTACTTTTTAATTTGATTTTAATTAATACAACATTACTATAGTTTTGATCATTAATGTTTTTGAAGAAAATAAAATACAATCTATTTTGTTTTATGATATATATCCATAAATAAACAAATCTAAAATGTAACTTAATTTCTATACATAATACAAAACATAAATTACTAAGAACCAGCCTCATAAAATTAATTTTGACAAGTACTGTTTAACATTCTGCTATTTTAATAATATTGTCCAATATAATAAGTGTCTTCATATTTTACTAAACTAATTTTGTTTTGGGGCAGGTGCTGTTGTTGAGGTGACATGCAAAGCTGGGAGCAAAATCATTAAGGCTTATGGTAAAACTAAGATCAATGGAAAGTACAGCATCACAGTTGAAGACTTTGACTATGTCAAATATGGTGCCACAGTGTGCAAGGCCGCCCTTTATGCTCCACCTAAAGGCTCCCCCTTTAACATACCTACTAAGCTAAACGAAGGATCTAAATTGTACTTGTATTCCAAAGACAAGTACGAGGTGGTGCTTAAGGCTAAGCCATTTGCTTATGCTTCAAAGAAACATTTTAAAGAATGTGAGAAGCCCAAGCCTTCACCAACTCCATACTACTACAAATCACCTCCACCACCCACACCAGTTTACAAGTACAAATCCCCACCTCCTCCAGTCCATTATTATTCACCTCCATATTACTACAAGTCACCACCTCCTCCTGTGAAATCGCCACCAACTCCTTACTACTACAAATCCCCTCCACCTCCCTCACCGATTTACAAGTACAACTCACCACCTCCACCGGTTTACAAGTACAACTCGCCTCCTCCCCCAGTCCATTATCCCTCACCGGTTTACAAGTACAACTCACCACCTCCACCAGTTTACAAGTATAAGTCACCTCCTCCTCCGGTCCACTATCCCTCACCAGTTTACAAGTACAACTCACCACCTCCCCCAGTCCATTATTATTCTCCTCCATATTACTACAAGTCACCTCCACCTCCCTCTCCGATTTACAAATACAACTCACCACCTCCACCGGTCCATCATGATTCTCCTCCATATTACTACAAGTCACCTCCACCCCCCTCACCGGTTTACAAGTACAACTCTCCACCTCCACCGGTTTACAAGTATAAGTCGCCTCCTCCTCCGGTCCATTATCCCTCACCGGTTTACAAGTACAACTCACCACCTCCCCCAGTCCATTATTACTCTCCTCCATATTACTACAAGTCACCCCCACCTCCCTCTCCGGTTTACAAATACAACTCACCACCTCCACCCGTCCATCATGATTCTCCCCCATATTACTACAAGTCGCCTCCACCCCCCTCACCAGTTTACAAGTACAACTCACCACCTCCACCTGTTTACAAGTATAACTCACCACCTCCCCCAGTTCATTATTATTCTCCCCCATATTACTACAAGTCACCTCCACCTCCCTCTCCAGTTTACAAATACAACTCACCGCCTCCACCGGTCCATCATGATTCTCCCCCATATTACTACAAGTCACCTCCACCCCCTTCACCAGTTTACAAGTACAACTCACCACCTCCACCAGTTTACAAGTACAAGTCACCTCCTCCCCCGGTCCATTATCCCTCACCGGTTTACAAGTACAACTCGCCACCACCTCCATATTATTACAAGTCCCCACCTCCACCATCCCCATCCCCTCCTCCACCATACTATTATAAGTCCCCACCACCACCATCACCATCTCCACCACCACCTTACTATTATAAGTCACCTCCCCCACCTAAGGAGATTTCAAACCCACCATACTATTATAAGTCCCCACCTCCACCATCACCATCCCCGCCCCCTCCATACTATCACAAATCACCTCCACCACCATCACCATCTCCTCCCCCTCCATACTATTACAAATCTCCACCACCTCCATCACCATCTCCACCACCTCCCTACTATTACAAATCACCTCCACCACCCTCACCATCACCGCCACCTCCTTATTATTACAAATCTCCCCCACCTCCATCTCCATCACCACCACCTCCTTATCACTATCAAAGTCCTCCTCCACCATCTCCCATTTCTCATCCTCCCTACTACTACAAATCCCCTCCACCACCGTCGCCATCTCCTCCACCTCCTTACCTTTATGTGAGTCCTCCCCCACCAGTAAAGTCACCTCCACCATCAGCTTATATCTATGCTTCACCACCACCACCTATCTACAACTAAGCTCAAACTGCAGAAGCACCATTCATGATAAATCATGTAAGTTTATCATTTTTATTGTTATTAGTTTGTGTTTGTGTGTGTGTTACATACCTGATAATAACCAAAATTCCTATTCTTATTTGTTTTCAGGTTCCAGTTTTCATCTAGGAATAAAGTCAATCTCCATTTGGAGCAAAGTGAAACTTCTAGCTTCATGTCTAAATTCGTTAAATAAATGTCTGAATATATCATCTTTGAGTTACAATATTTATGATCCAGACAATATTTATTTTATTTCTTTGGTGCCAATCTTGCACTTCCTTGTCTTATTCTATTCAAGGGATAGACAAATCAAAAGGGAGAAGCAAGATTAGTTTATTTGTGATGTGTATAGGTCAATATGGATGTGTATTATAGTTTTTTATTTATTGAAGAATTTTTTATTGTAACCAGCTATTGTGTTTGCCAAAAGTTGTTATCAAATAAGAATCACATTCAACTTCTGTCAATTATTACTTGTTTCTTTCTAACAGCTACCATCCAAGCAAACGTGGCTATTTAAAATAGCGCCAACAAACATTAAAAGCTTTCAAACAATGCATAGACAAAGATGCATGCTTACTGTTAAGAATGTGACAGGGTTACTCGGGTACCTTGTTAGTTGTCCATGAATTTATGTTCATAGGAGTTATATGGTGTAGCTGCACTTAGTTGCTTTATGTATGCAAGATTTTCCTTTCTTTAAATAAGCTGGTATATTGGTATATTGGTATATTGCTCAATCATGAATTGCTCATTCATATAAGATAAGATGGTATATTGGTATCAGAGTCAGCATACCTAGTGCTCTACTTCAAGAGTATCAGTTCATTACTGCCGGAAACATTAAGATCCCTAATTGAAAGAGATCATAAAGTTTTAAGGTTTCTATTAACATTTTTGAGAAAGGGTTCAAAATATTACATTCTCATATTTTGCAAAGTTTGATATAATTATTCTCATGTGGTATTATTTATTCTAAGGAATAAAATTTACTCGTGTTTTCTCTATTTTAAATTGTAATATAATAATAGAGGCTGAGAATCTTTTATTATCTTGAGAATAAAAATAACTAATAACAACTTCACACGTTCCTATATTTTGAAGTAAATAAATTGAAAAACAAAATTCTTGAAATTAACATGTACATACCTAACCTAACACATTTGAAAACTGTTATTCCCAAAAAAAATATTTTTGCTAATAGAAATTGCCAGGAACTTCATTACTAAGAATATAATTCTATGCCAAGAGAAATGCTTATGCATTGATACATAACAAGACTATTCCATATCCTAATCACAATCCTACTTTCACTTGAGTATGGTCTTGGAAGGGACAACTAGCTACAGGTCCCTTATTTGAAAACTTGGTCATGGTTAAATGCTGACAAATGGTAAAACCCTACACCACCAAAACCTGATAATTTTTAGATCATAGAGGTTGGTGGAGTGGTCATCCATATAACTTTAACATAATTAACTGTTCAAAAAGGAAAAAGCTTTATTTATTTTCAACGTGATGTGATTTACTCTTATCTGCTCAACATTTTAAGAATCCAAAGTGACTCCCTAATCCCTCTCTTTTTTCTAGCTTTTTCACATTACCACTGTGGTTACCACATTTCCTTATGGAATCAGTATCCAAGCTATGTTTAAAATTATTTGAACATTTTGTGTTAAAAATCATCCAATAGAATGAAGATTATATATCTCTCTAAAATTCAACAATGATCGTGAATTTGATGTTCTATTTGCCATTGTTGTCGATGGCGGATGGCGTTCCATGGAGGAGAGCCAAAATCCCGCCATTCCAACCACTTTGCGGTGCCGTTATAGCAGATTATGGCAGAAAACTCTACAATATCGGCCAATAACCCAAAAACCACCATGTGTATCTGCCATATGACTGATATTTGATAACACTGCTATTTACATGATTCGGACATTCTATTACACGGCATTGACTACCATAAACAATGTGTGTGTGAGAGAGGTGCACTATAGCATTGACGAATTTAAGTATATTATTAGTAGCTTCACATGGGGACACAATTGATGCACAAATTTTATATATGCTTGGTAACTATAAAAATGGGGCATATGTTCTGTCAAAAAAACACAAAAAGGGTACATGCAACGGAAGTCACCGCCAGCTTAGCACTAAGAGAGTAAATAAATTGATCTGTTGGAGAAAACCAAAACGTTGCTTCTTGCAACACTTCTCTTTAAACTAGCACATCTGTCTATTTTAATAATATTGCATCTCTCTCTAATCATAAACTCCTTTCAATAAATAAAATTATTGTTAAATATAAGTCTATTTTAAATAACTATATATACTTTTTTTTTCAAATATACTTCTTATAAGTACTATTAATTTTTCTTAAGTGATAAAAAGTCAGAGTTCTATAGATCTATAAACAAAAACATATTTTAGTAACACCTACACACAAAAAACAACAACCAAAGTGGGATTATATGATCAAATTACGCCTATAATGTTCCATTGATAACCAATACTTTTATCCAACTCATTAATTTTTAGATTTTTCTTCACATTTTCTCATAAAAAATTTATAGATTTTTCTCTACCTCTAACAATTTGACTATCCTATGTCCTCACACTAGTTGAGACTCCCTAGTACATATACTAGATAGAACACACATTAGTTGAGACTCCCTCGTACATATATTAGATAACTTAAATATAGACAATCATAATCCCTATTTTCTCTAATGTTTTCCACGTGATCTTTCTAGACACTCTATCATACGTTTTTTCTTGATCGATAAAAACTAAGTGCAATTCTTGATCCATCTGATACCGCTCTATCACATGTCGTAGTAAATAGAATGCTTTCGTAATCGACCCCCTGACATAAAACTAAATTGATCATCTGTAATTTAAGTCTCTTTTTTTAATCTACATTCAATCACTTTTTCTCATAACTTCATAATATGACTCATAAATTTAATCCATATACAATTTGCACAATTTTGTACATCTCTCTTGTTCTTATAGATCAAAATTAAAGTGATTTATTTCTATCCATCTGACATTTACTTTGAACTTAAATTTTGTTAAAAATTTTGGTGAGTTAATTAATGCCTTTATCTCTAAAACTTGTTTACACCCAATAGATGTATTGTCTAGCACAACTATATTGCTATTACTCATCCTTTTTAACATTGTTTACCTTAATTATTTGAATTCATAGATGGTAGTTATAGTTTCGATCATCCTCTTAAATGTCTAGTCAGTTTAAGTCCGATAATATCTCATATCCTCCATTTAATAACTTGTGTAAACAAACACATTAAATAGACCATACTTCTTTCAGTACTACTATATGTAAAAAACGTCAAACACATTAAATAGACTATACTTCTTTCAGTACTACAATATGTAAATAGACTGGTATAAATAATTAATTAATTTGTTGTTTTTATTAGTAATTTAAGTTTGGATCTTTAGTAAGGTCAATTAGATCAGAATGCTTTATTTAAAGAAATTAACACTTGTATATTCATAATTATAATATATTAAATTATTCAGTTTTGATATGGTATCACGAGCTCTCGTTCGAAAGAGTCTCGCTTCCGCATAAAAAACCCTAGCCACCTTAATTGCGGTTCTTTGGTAAAAAACAAAAAAAAAAAAAAAAAACCTAGCCACTTTTCATTGTGGTACTGTTCACCATTACGGTTTGAACTAGTCAACAATACTGCTGCGATATTGTTCATCGCACTGTCCGGTATTGTTCAGCACACTGTGCGACACTGTTCATCACACTGCTGAGAGACTGTTCAGCTCTGTTTTCGGCACTATTCATCGTTGTTATTTGTGGTACTTCCAGCACTGTTCAGGGCTACTGTTCTAGCACTGTTCAGGGTACTTTTCAGCACTGTTTATCGGTATTGTTTGTGGTACTGTTCATCACCCCTGTTAGATCAACCTCGCACTTGTGGTTTTTTACTTGCATTTGTTTCTAAATTTTTTCAATGGCTGACAGTAAAAATGAAACAAATGCATACAAATCTGAATCAGAATTACCTATTATTCCTCAACTTTACAAATTGAATGGAAAGAATTATTTAAAGTGGTCTCAACTCGTGAAAACGAACTTGAAAGGTAAGGGAAAAGCAAAACACCTTACAGACGCACCTCCCAAAGAGAAAGATCCCAAATTTGACAAGTGGGATACAGAAGATTCAGCGATCATTACATGGTTATGAGCTTCAATGACTCCAGAAATTAGTGACACTTGCATGTTCCTAAGTACAGCAAAAGAGATTTGGAAAGCATTAGACGAAACTTATTCTAAAGGCAAAGATGCTGCCCAAATATATGATGTGCAGGTGAATACACGGGGAACTAAACAAGGCAACAAAACAGTTACAGAATATGCTAATCATCTCAAAGCCTTGTGGATGGAGTTAGACCACTACAGAGTTATCAAAACAGAATGTACAACAAATGCAACAAAACTTAGGGAGTACATTGAGCAAGATGCAGTCTACGACTTTCTCGTAGGGCTCAACTCTGACTTTGACCATGTTAGCGTACAAATTCGTGGCAAAGAAAAAGTACCGAACATTAATGATGTAGTGTCTATAGTGATAAGTGAAGAAAGTAGAAGGAAATTAATGTTGACACCGTCATCTGTGGAAAGCTCAGCAATGCTAGTTGAGAAGAGTTCAACCATGTTAGTTGATCAGAAGAAATTGGGTGACACATATGCTGAGAAGAAGGGCGAAGGAGTGTGGTGTACCTATTGCAACATGCCTCGTCATACTCGAGAAAAATGTTGGAGATTGATTGGCTGGCCTCCTAATAGAGAGTGGGGACAAAAAAGAGACTTATCTAGAAAGGGAGGACATGCACACATGGCTGGACGTACTAGTGGAGACAATCTAGAAGGAGGGATGCACCTTAACCTAAGTGAATTAGAAAGAGTGAGATATCTCCTCAGTAAGTTGGAGAAACCAACAGGTACTTGTTCTTTAACACGCCCAGGTACATTTCTATTATCTTTTCCATTTGGCAACTCTCCATTTTTGTTTAGACTTAATGCCTCAAATATACCCTTTAAACAATACTGGATACTAGACTTTGGAGCCACTGACCATATGACACCCTTACCCACACACTTCTCCACCTATTAAACCTTTCCCCAGTAACAAAAAAATATCCACTGCAAATGGCACCCTTATAACTGTTGCACGTGAAGGAAGAATTAAAGTTAATTCATCCATGACTCTTAACAACATCCTTCATATACCAAAATTGACTACTAGCCTAATTTCTATACATAAACTCACAAAAGACCTATCATATAATGTTATTTTTTATAATGAATCTTGTGTTTTTCAAGACAAGAATTCGGGGAGGACGATTGGAAGTAGGGGTGGAAATAGGCTGGTCGAGCTAGGTTTTGCCAAGCCTAAGTCTGCCCTGCCAAAAAAACTAAAGCCTAAGTCTAGCCGGTAGCCTGGCATAGGCTTATTTTTAAGTCTGAGTCTGACCTTTTCTAAGGCCTAGTTAGCCTGTTAGCCTGCATAAAAGCCTATTATTTTAGACATATGTAAATAAACTATTAAAATAATGTTTAAATAGATTAACAAACTAAAAAACATATGAGACTAAAAGTTTGTTTGCATTGACTTATTTTAACTTACATATTAGCATAAGTTTTGTGAGACTATTTGTTTAAGATAACTTATGAAAACAATTTATAACATTGTTCATAAGGTGTTTTCATCTTATTTTCATAAGTTCTCCAAGATAACCCAATTTTTATTTATGTATTTTAATTCAAAGTACAAAACATAACATAATGATAATAAAAAAAATTATTTTTATTTATTTAAATAGGTCGACCTGTTAGGTTTAAAAGGCTTTTTTCATGGCATAGGGCCTAGCCTTTTTAACTAATAGGCTTATAAAAAAGTCTTTTCTATTTAGAAAAAAAGTTTGGCCTAGCCTGAACCTATGTAGGCTAGGCTGTAGGCCCCTGTCATCGGCCTGGCCTATTTCCAACCTTAATTGGAAGTGCTAGAGAATGAAATGGTCGTTACTACTTATATAACAAAGATTCAAACCCATATTTTCTCAGCAGTATTAGAAATTGGAGAGAGAGAGAGAGAGAGAGAGAGAGAGAGAGTTTTCATTTCTGTAACTAACTTTTCTTTCTGTTATTTCATTGAATGATTCAGTTATACTTAGAGTTTCACATTTATACAATGATAGCACTGACCTGCACTAGCAGGTTATAACAAACTCTATCACCTGCACTAGCAGGTTTTGCTAAACACACCTAACCTGCAGTAGCAGGTTCTAACAACAGAAACATGTAGTGATAGGTTACAATAAGTTGCTCAGACTGACACTTGTCAGTTTTGAGATATACAAGGCTACTATTCCAATAAGCAGCAATTCATTTTTGTCAGAATCAATAAAGACCAATAGGGAGAAGGTTCTCTTATACCATTATCGCCTTGGGTCATCCTTTGTTTAGAGTCATTAAGCAGTTATTTCCTGTTTTATTTAAAACATAAGATGTTGAGAGTCTTCATTGTGAGGTGTGTGAGCTTGCTAAACACAAGCGTGTACCTTTCTCCAATAGTAATAAAATGAGTACTTTTCCGTTTTATCTAGTTCATACAGATGTGTGGGGTCCATCAAATATTCCAAATTTTTCAGGTGTCCGTTGGTTTATCATCTTTATTGATGACTGTACTCGGGTTTACTTACTTAAACAAAAATCTGAAGTTAGTCAGGTGGTTCCTCAATTTCTCTCTGGTTAAAAATCAATTTGGTATGAGTATTAAGAGGATTCGGTCTGATAATGCCAAGGATTATTTTAATCATATTCTTAATTCCTTGTGTCAAAAAGAAGGTATCATTTATGAGTCTTCATGTGTTAAAACACCCCAACAAAACGGCATTGCTGAAAGAAAAAATGGGCATTTGTTAGACCAAACACGTGCTATGATATATCAAAATAAAGTACCAAAGATATATAGGGACGAGGCAGTATCGTATCTCATAAATCGTTTGCCTTCTACTGTCCTTGCTTCCAGAACTCCTATGGAAGTCTTACCCTCGTTCTATCGTAATGTGTCTACCTCTAGTAACCTCACTCCTAGGATATTTGGGTGTACATCATTCGTCCATATTCATAATGATGGTAGAGGGAAGCTTGATCCTAGAGCCTTAAAGTGTGTCTTTATAGGATATTCTTCCACCCAAAAAGGTTACAAATGTTATCATCCACCGTCTCACAAGTTCTTTGTCTCTCGAGACGTCACTTTCCATGAACAAGAAAGTTACTTCATTCAAACTCATCTTCAGGGGGAGAACGTAAAAAGGAATATGAGTCCCTTATACTTCCTAACCTTACTCTTGGAACTAAACGTGATTCTGAAAAAAATGAAATTGATGTAAGATATGGGAAGAATTTAGTATATACAAAAAGGAAGACCATTCCTAAATCTACTCATATCCAAGAGTCTGGTCCGACATTACATGAGGTAAATTCTAACTCTAGCGATTCAACTTCTGAATTTTCTCATGAACAGGAACCAGAATCCAATTCAACTCCCCCACCACTACCATCACACTATCAAGTTACATCTTCCAATTGTCCTTAGGAAAGATACCAGAAGTTGTACCAAACAACCACTTTACCCTCTATCCAACTACCTAAGTTTTGAACATGTTTCACCTACCCATAAAGTCTTCCTTACAAATCTTAACATTATAAAATTACCTACCTCTCTATCTGAGGAATTGTCTGACAGGAAATGGAAACAAGCCATGGATTTGGAGATGGAGGCATTGGAAAAGAACAATACTTGGGAATTGGTTTCTTTACCAAATGGAAAGAAACCTGTAGGGTGCAAGTGGGTATACACTATTAAATACAAGGCAGATGGATCGATTGAGAGGTACAAGGCAAGATTTGTAGCTAAAGGATTCACTTAAACCTATGGAGTAGATTATTCATAGACATTTGCTCCAATTGCAAAAATGAATACAGTTAGGGTGATATTATCTTTAGCAGCTAATTGTAATTGAAACTTAAACTAATTCGATGTGAAGAATGCATTCCTTTATGGTGAACTCGAAGAAGAAATCTACATGGATGTACCCCCTGGGTTCCGTGAACATACTATCACCAACACCGTGTGCAAGTTAAAAAAATCTTTATATGGGTTAAAGCAATCGCCACGAGCATGGTTTGGAAGATTCACTAAAGTTATGATAGGTTTGGGCTTTAAACAAAGTCAAGGAGATTATACCTTATTTATCAGACATTCTGAAGCGGGGGGAGTAACTGTGTTATTGGTATATGTGGATGATATTATAGTCACAGGTAATGATGAGGAAGGACAACAATTGTTGGATATATACTTAGCAAAGGACTTTGAGATTAAATCCTTGGGAAAATTGAGTTACTTTCTGGGAATTGAAGTTGCCCACTCTAAGAAAAGAATTTGCATATCTCAACAAAAATACATTAGTGATCTTCTGCAAAAAACTGGCAAGACAGCATGCAAGCCTGCAAATACACCAGTTGATCCAAATGTAAAGTTGGAAAATGCTGAAGATATAGCGGTTGATAAGGAAATGTATCAGAGATTAGTTGAAAAACTTATATACATCTCACATACTAGACCTGATGTTGCTTTTGCTGTTAGCTTAGTCAGCCAATTCATGCACCGACCAAAGGAGATTCACTTACAAGCTGTGCTCCGAATTGTACAATATTTGAAAGGAACACCTGGTATAGGAATTGTTTGAAAGAAATGGGAGTGTAGTTCTTGAAGCATATACTGATGCCGACTATGTAGGGTCAATTGTGGATAGGAGATCAACTACAGGTTATTGCACTTTCCTAGGTGGAAATCTTGTGATTTGGAAAAGTAATAAACAAAATGTAGTATCGAGATCTAGTGCTGAAGCAGAGTTCATAGCAACGGCACAAGGGATATGTGAACTAATATGGCTGAAATCAATCTTAGAAGATCTGAGGATAAAGTGCGATGAACCGATCAAACTTTATTGTGATAATAAATCGGCTATCAGCATTACTCATAATCCAGTGCAACATGACAGAACCAAACATATTGAAGTTGATAGACACTTCACTAAAGAAAAATTAGACAGTGGCCTTATTTGCACTCCATATGTGTCCTCCCAAGACAACCTTGCAGATCTTCTAACAAAAGGGCTGAACAACAATAACTTTGAAGAAATTGTTTCCAAGCTGGGAATGATAGATATATATTCACCAGCTTGAGGGGAAGTGTTATAAATAATTTATTAATTTGTTATTTTAATTAGTAATTTAAATTTGGATTTTTAGTAAGGTCCATTAGGTCAGAATACTCTATTTAAAGAGATTAGAATTTGTATATTTATAATTATAATATATCAAATTATTCAGTTTTGATAGAGACTTGTAAAAAGTAACAGAAATATTATGTATTTTTTCACTAACATGTTGATAAGAAACAAATAAAATACAGAGGAATAACTCTTTTGTCAAATTTTAACAAGGGAGAAGCGATATCACATCATTTTAGAAGAGAGATGATAACAGATCTAAGTTTGAATAGTAGAAAATCACCCTTTCCTGTCTTCTGAGGAAACTTCATATAATGGGATTAATTCGTACAGTATAGTACAGATAATTCTGTTATGGAAGATTGACTTTCCAAATATTTTTAATTGGCAAAGGCTTAGCTGTCTATTTATAAATATATACGATTACATTATCTAACAGCACCAAACCCAATTTCATAACGGTAGCATGCACGTTTCATTCATTTATTAGTGCCTTCATTTTGTGTTACAAGCCGACATTAATCAGTTGCTAAAAACTATGCAACAATTAAAAACAAACAAGAACAAAAAAAAATATTGTACACACACTTTCACAGGTATTATAAATAGTATTATAAATTAACACTAATAATTTTTCTGTCATATTTAACAAGAAAACTAGTATAATATGATTTTATTATTATTATTATTTTGGTATAAACCGATAGTGCGCAACTGAAGAAACTAATCTTCGAGCCAAGGTGGATCACAATAGGCAGTAAAACTCTCCTTCAAAAGATTTAATACTGTTTCATGTCCAGGGCTGAATTCAAACCTACGACAACTAAATAAGCTAGAAAAGAACCTTACCTTCTCAACCAAGTGCTCTTGGGTAGTATCATATGATTTTAAGCGCCACAATAATTAGAACAAATTTTCCTAAGCATTTGGATTTATGATGTTTTGATTCCGTTTTTATAATCATTCTCTTTTGTCAAGAGGCTGATATATATTTTAATAAGTAGTTGAGAAATTCAAATAGTGACTGATTCTAAACCATTTGGAGTAAGAATAAGTAATGGGAGAGAAGTAGCCAGCTGGGAAATATAAACTAATGTAAATAATATCTAAATGAAACAAATTGAATATTTGAATTGGTCCTTCATGATGGCTACACTTTAACGATTCAAATATGTTATAAATACCTGGTCTTTCATTCAGCTTTTCACAGTAATCACTAACACCAACACCTCTTCTTTCTTTCTTTCTATCTTTTCCTCCTCTTCTTCTAAGAATATTTGTGGGGATATCTAAAAATATAAGAATTGGAGTTAACAAGTTTTTTCTTTCTACTCATGACTGCTATGGCCAGTAGCCCCAGAAGGGGTCATAACTGGCCCCCAATGGCAATGGTATTGGCCATTGTTTTGATTTCAACTACTGTCGTTTCTGCTGCTGCAGATAGTTATATTTACTCTTCACCTCCACCACCTTATGAGTACAAATCACCACCACCACCATCACCATCACCACCACCACCATATGTGCACAAGTCACCACCTCCTCCACCATATGAACACAAGGCTCCATCTTATGTGTACAAATCACCATCGCCTCCATCTCCTTCACCACCACCTCCTTATGTATACAAGTCACCACCTCCACCATCCCCATCACCACCTCCTCCTTATGTATACAAGTCACCGCCTCCACCATCCCCATCACCACCTCCTCCATACATTTACAAGTCTCCACCACCACCACCATATGAACACAAGGCTCCATCCTATGAGTACAAGTCACCACCTCCCCCATCTCCATCACCACCACCTCCTTATGTGTACAAGTCACCACCTCCACCGCCATATGAACACAAGGCTCCACCATATGTGTACAAGTCACAACCTCCTCCATCTCCATCACCCCCACCACCATACTATTACAAGAGTCCTCCACCACCCTCTCCCTCGCCTCCACCTCCTTACTACTACAAATCTCCTCCACCACCCTCACCTTCACCTCCCCCACCATACTATTACAAATCTCCACCACCACCTTCTCCCTCACCGCCACCTCCATATTACTACAAATCTCCCCCACCACCCTCACCCTCCCCTCCCCCACCATACTACTACAACTCTCCTTCACCACCATATATACACAAGGATCCACCATACTATTACAAGTCCCCACCACCACCTTCACCATCTCCTCCACCACCCTACTACTACAAATCCCCCCCACCACCTTCACCATCTCCACCACCGCCGTACTACTACAAATCTCCTCCCCCTCCATCTCCTACTCCCCATACCCCATACTACTACCAGTCTCCACCACCACCCAAGGTCCTTCCCCCACCATACTATTATAACTCTCCTCCTCCGCCTGTTGCGTATCCTCACCCACATCCATACCACCACTCATTGATTGTGAAGGTAATCGGTAAAGTCTACAGCTTCAGGTGTTATGACTGGGAGTATCCTGAAAAATCTCATAACAAGAAACATCTCAAAGGTACATTACATTACTAAGGATTAGACTTCTTTAGAGTAATGAGTTTAGAGTATTCTTAACTAATTTTCTGTTAAATTTTTTATTTATTTTTTAATTTAATTTTAATTAATACAACATTACTATAGTTTTGATCATTAATGTTTTTGAAGAAAATACAATACAATCTGTTTTGTTTTATGATATATACCCATAGATAATCAAATCTAAAATGTAACTTAATTTCTATACATAATACAAAACATAAGTTACTAAGAACTAGCCTCATAAAATTAATTTTGACAAGTATTGTTTGATATTCTGCTATTTTAATAATATTGTCCAATATAATAAGTGTCTTCATATTTTACTAAACTAATTTTGTTTTGGGGCAGGTGCTGTTGTTGAGGTGACATGCAAAGCTGGGAGCAAAATCATTAAGGCTTATGGTAAAACTAAGATCAATGGAAAGTACAGCATCACAGTTGAGGACTTTGATTATGTCAAATATGGTGCCACAGTGTGCAAGGCCGCCCTTTATGCTCCACCTAAAGGCTCCCGTTTTAACATACCAACTAAGCTAAACGAAGGAGCTAAATTGTACTTGTATTCAAAAGACAAGTACGAGGTTGTGCTTAAGGCTAAGCCATTTGCTTATGCTTCAAAGAAACATTTTAAAGAATGTGAAAAGCCCAAGCCTTCACCAACTCCATACTACTACAAATCACCTCCACCACCCACACCAGTTTACAAGTACAAATCGCCACCTCCTCCAATCCATTATTATTCACCTCCATATTACTACAAGTCACCACCTCCTCCTGTGAAATCGCCACCAACTCCTTACTACTACAAATCCCCTCCACCTCCCTCACCGGTTTACAAATACAACTCACCACCTCCACCGGTTTACAGACACCAGTCGCCTCCTCCCCCAGTCCATTATCCCTCACCGGTTTACAAGTACAACTCACCACCTCCACCAGTTTACAAGTATAAGTCACCTCCTCCCCCCGTCCATTATCCCTCACCAGTTTACAAGTACAACTCACCACCTCCCCCAGTCCATTATTATTCTCCTCCATATCCCTACAAGTCACCTCCACCTCCCTCTCCTGTTTACAAATACAACTCACCACCTCCACCGGTTCATCATGATTCTCCCCCATATTACTACAAGTCACCTCCACCCCCCTCACCGGTTTACAAGTACAACTCACCACCTCCACCGGTTTACGAGTATAAATCGCCTCCTCCTCCGGTCCATTATCCCTCACCGGTTTACAAGTACAACTCACCACCTCCACCAGTTTACAAGTACAACTCACCACCTCCACCGGTCCATTATTATTCTCCTCCATATTACTATAAGTCACCCCCACCTCCCTCTCCGGTTTACAAATACAACTCACCACCTCCACCAGTCCATCATGATTCTCCCCCATATTACTACAAGTCACCTCCACCCCCCTCACCGGTTTACAAGTACAACTCACCACCTCCACCAGTTTACAAGTATAACTCACCACCTCCCCCAGTTCATTATTATTCTCCTCCATATTACAACAAGTCACCTCCGCCTCCCTCTCCAGTTTACAAATACAACTCACCACCTCCACCGGTCCATTATGATTCTCCCCCATATTACTACAAGTCACCTCCACCCCCCTCACCAGTTTACAAGTACAACTCACCACCTCCACCAGTTTACAAGTACAACTCACCTCCACCCGCGGTCCATTATCCTTCACCGGTTTACAAGTACAACTCGCCACCACCTCCATATTATTACAAGTCCCCACCTCCATCATCCTCATCCCCTCCTCCACCATACTATTATAAGTCCCCAACACCACCATCACCATCTCCACCACCACCTTACTATTATAAGTCACCTCCCCCACCTAAGGAGATTTCAAACCCACCATACTATTATAAGTCCCCACCTCCACCATCACCATCCCCACCCCCTCCATACTATTACAAATCACCTCCACCACCATCACCATCTCCTCCCCCTCCATACTATTACAAATCTCCACCACCTCCATCACCATCTCCACCACCTCCCTACTATTACAAATCACCTCCACCACCCTCACCATCACCGCCACCTCCTTATTATTACAAATCTCCCCCACCTCCATCTCCATCACCACCACCTCCTTATCACTATCAAAGTCCTCCTCCACCATCTCCCATTTCTCATCCTCCCTACTACTACAAATCCCCTCCACCACCGTCGCCATCTCCTCCACCTCCTTACCTTTATGTGAGTCCTCCCCCACCAGTAAAGCCACCTCCACCACCAGCTTATATCTATGCTTCACCACCACCACCTATCTACAACTAAGCTCGAACTGCAGAAGCACCATTCATGATAAATCATGTAAGTTTATCATTTTTATTGTTATTAGTTTGTGTTTGTGTGTGTGTTACATACCTGATAATAACCAAAATTCCTATTCTTATTTGTTTTCAGGTTCCAGTTTTCATCTAGGAATAAAGTCAATCTCCATTTGGAGCAAAGTGAAACTTCTAGCTTCATGTCTAAATTCGTTAAATAAATGTCTGGATATATCATCTTTGAGTTACAATATTTATGATCCAGACAATATTTATTTTATTTCTTTGGTGCCAATCTTGCACTTCCTTGTCTTATTCTATTCAAGGGATAGACAAATCAAAAGGGAGAAGCAAGATTAGTTTATTTGTGATCTCTTTGATTTATTTGTGTATAGATCAATATGGATGTGTATTATAGTTTTTTATTTATTGAAGAATTTTTTATTGTAACCAGCTATTGTGTTTGCCAAAAGTTGTTATCAAATAAGAATCAAATTCAACTTCTGTCAATTATTACTTGTTTCTTTCTAACAGCTACCATTCATGCAAATGTGGCTATTTAAAACAGCGCCAACATACATTAAAAGCTTCAAACAATGCATAAACAAAGATGCATGCTAACTGTTAAGAATGTGACAGGGTTGCTCGTGTACCTTGTTAGTTGTCCATGAACTTATGTTCATAGGAGTTATATGGTGTAGCTGCACTTAGTTGCTTTATGTATGCAAGATTTTCCTTTCTTTAAATAAGTACAGTGTGATTTAATTCAAACAATGAAGTAAGAACCATTCCCCTCCATATTCCTTTCTATTCTTCAATCATGAATTGCTCATTCATATAAGATAAGATGGTATATTGGTATCAGAGTCAGCACACCTAGTGCTCTACTTCAAGAGTATCAGTTCATTTCTGCCGGAAACATTATGATCCCTAATTGAAAGAGATCATAAAGTTGTAAGGTTTCTATTAACATTTTTGAGAAAGGGTTCAAAATATTACATTCTCATATTTTGCAAAGTTTGATATAATTATTCTCAGATATTATTTATTCTAAGGAATAGAATTTACTCATGTTTTCTCTATTTTAAATTGTAATATAATAATAGAGGCTGAGAATCTTTTATTATCTTGAGAATAAAAATAACTAATAACAAGTTCACACGTTCCTATATTTTAAAGTAAATAAATTGAAGAAAAAAATTCCTGAAATTAACATGTACATACCTAACTGTTATTCCCAAAAAAATATTTTTGCTAATAGAAATTGCCAGGAACTTCATTACTAAGAATATAATTCTATACCAAGAGTGAAGCTTATGCATTGATACATCACAAGACTATTGCATATCCTAATCACAATCCTACTTTCACTTAAGTATGGTCTTGGAAAGGACAACTAGTTACAGGTCACTTCTTTGAAAACTTGGCCATGGTTAAATGCTGACAAATGAAGGACATTCCAGAATCTGCCCTCAATGTCCTGACTATCCAGAAACAGTTATGCATATACGGATTATTAGGCGCAAATTTTTTCAGCTCAGGACTCCAACAATGGCTGAAGTGGAACCTTTCAGCTTCTAATATTGGTAACTATCCAAGGAAGTAGGCATATTTACTAGTTAATTAAGGCAATTCCTCCTCAACTTTTGATTGGGCTCTAGTTGATTCCATTTTCCCATTTACGAGTACTTTATTGGCAGATAATGAACCAGTTTGTTTCAAATTTAAAAAAATAGATTTTTTCTTTGTATTTTTTAAAATGGAATCTACAAAAACGTTTTTTAAAATATTACAAGTTTTTTTAAATTTGTTTTTTATAAATTAAAAGACTAATTTTGACATTCAATAACATTAATATACATTATTGAAGACCAAAACATAGTCAAAATCACAATTTTTTCAAAAAGTTTTATTTCAAAAATGATTTTCATGAAAAGCTATTTGAAATAGCTTCAAAATTAAGTGATTTTTTGAAATTTTGATATTCAAAAAAAGTTTCGATAAAATGATAAAATACCTAAAATAACATTTTAAGAATACCTATTCAAATCAAATTTTCATTTGAAGCTTTTATGAAAAGTTTCTTTGTAAAATTTTTTTCTACAAAATTATGTTACACTATAAAAATCATTTTTAAAAAAGACCAAAACAAACGGGCCTTATGTTAGAGGTTGTAGCATGCCTCTTTTGATTTCTTAATACAATCATTTTTGTGTTTAAAAAAATAACGACCCCACATAAGATTAATGGTTTGGGTTAAGATAACTTCAGTCATAAAAAATGGTAAAACCCTACACCACCAAAACCTGATAATTTTAAGATCAGAGGTTGGTGGAGTGGTCATCCATATAACTTTAACATAATTAACTGTTCAAAAAGGAAAAAGCTTTATTTATTTTCAACGTGATGTGATTTACTCTTATCTGCTCAACATTTTAAGAATCCAAAGTGACTCCCTAATCCCTCTCTTTTTTCTAGCTTTTTCACATTACCACTGTGGTTACCACATTTCCTTATGGAATCAGTATCCAAGCTATGTTTAAAACTATTTGAACATTTTGTGTTAAAAATCATCTAATAGAATCAAGATTATATATTTCTCTTAAATTCAACAATGGTCGTGAATTTGATGTTCTATTCACCATTGTTGTAGATGGCGGATGGCGTTCCATGGAGGAGAGCCAAAATCCCGCCATTCCAACCGCTTTGTGGTGCCATTATAGCAGAAAACCATGCAATATCGGCCAATAGCCCAAAAACCACCATGTGTATCTGCCATGACTGATATTTGATAACACTCATGGTTGTCAAAATCGGGATCCCACTAAAGATCGTTCGAGTATAGAAAAATCGTAAATCGTAGGATCGTAATCAGGATCGTAAGATCCCACATAATAGATAAAGTTAAATAAATAAATAAATAGAAAAAAAAACATGATTAAAAAACATAAGTAAAAGAATATTCTTCTAAAAAAACATAATTTTCCAACCCCCAAACATAATCATTTTAAACATGATTAAAAAACTAAAAAACCAAAGATGAATTGAAATATTAGAGGTGGTAATAGTTGAAAAAAGTAATTTAAATTTATGAAAGGGATAAAAAAAAGGGAGGAATTGATTCATATTTAATGAATATTAAATGATTATAAATTTTCATATTTCCAATACGTACTAAACAAAAAAGCAACTGTTCCCAAAACAACTTTCGGCGCTGCTGCTAAACCTAATTTCAAAGAGAACCAAGTCAAAACTTGGCCAAACGGGTCGGTTTAAGTGATGTGAATCCGGGTCAAAGGTTCAAACAGGTCATATTTTGGCCAAACCGAAACGAAATAGATCGCAGATTTCATGCGTTTACGATCTTCCTCAGCGCGCCAACCGCTCTCCCATATCCAGCGATCTTTGCACCGATCCGACTCGCTGGCCGGTTGAGGAAGCGCAAAATCGTACGATCTCAGGAGTTAACGCGCGCTCCTGACAACCATGATAACACTACAATTTACATGATTCGGACATTCTATTACACGGCATTGACTACCATAAACAATGTGTGTGTGAGAGAGGTGCACTATAGCGTTGACCAATTTAAGTATATTATTAGTAGCTTCACATGGGGACACAATTGATGCACAAATTTTATATATGCTTGGTAACTATAAAAATGGGGCATATGTTCTGTCAAAAAAACACAAAAAGGGTACATGCAACGGAAGTCACCGCCAGCTTAGCACTAAGAGAGTAAATAAATTGATCTGTTGGAGAAAACCAAAACGTTGCTTCTTGCAACACTTATCTTTAAACTAGCACATCTGTCTATTTTAATAATATTGCATCTCTCTCTAATCATAAACTCCTTTCAATAAATAAAATTATTGTTAAATATAAGTCTATTTTAAATAACTATATATACTTTTTTTTTCAAATATACTTCTTATAAGTACTATTAATTTTTCTTAAGTGATAAAAAGTCAGAGTTCTATAGATCTATAAACAAAAACATATTTTAGTAACACCTACACACAAAAAACAACAACCAAAGTGGGATTATATGATCAAATTACGCCTATAATGTTCCATCGATAACCAATACTTTTATCCAACTCATTAAGTTTTAGATTTTTCTTCACATTTTCTCGTAAAATTTTATAGATCTTTCTCTACCTCTGACTGTTTGACTATCCTGTGTCCTCATACTAGTTGAGACTCCCTCGTACATAGACTAGATAGAACACACACTAGTTTAGACTCCCTCGTACATATACTAGATAACTTAAATATAGACAATCCTAACCCTTATCTTCTCTAATGTTTTCCACGTGATCTCTCTAGACACTATCATACGTTTTCTCTTAATCGATGAAAACTAAGTGCAATTCTTGATCCATTTGATACGGCTCTATCACACACCGTAGTAAATAGAACGCTTTCATAATCGACCTCCTGACATAAAACTAAATTGGTCATCTGTAACTTCTCTTTTCTTAATCTACATTCAATCACTTTTTCCCATAACTTCATGATATGACTCGTAAGTTTAATCCATATACAATTTGCACAATTTTATATATCTCTCTTGATCTATCTTATAGATCAAAATTAAAGTGACTTATTTCTATCCATCTTACTTTGAACTTAAATTTTGTTTAAAAACTTGGTGAGTTAATTAATGCCTCTATCTCTAAAACTCGTTTACACCCAATAGATGTATTGTCTAGCAACACCATATTACTATTACTCATCCTTTTCAACATTTTTTACCTTATTTTTTTGAATCCATAGTTGGTAGTTATAGTTTCAATCCTCCGTCTAGTCGGCTTAAGTCATGTAATATTTCATATCCTCCATTAAATAACTTGTGTAAACAAACACATTAAATAGACTATACTTATTTCAATACTACTATATGTAAAAAATGTCAGACTTATAAAAAGTAACAGAAATATTATGTATTTCTGTTAGTTGATAAGAAACAAATAAAATACGGAGGAATAACTCTTTTGTCAAATTTTAACAAGGGAGAAGCAATGTCACATCATTTTAGAAGAGAGATGATAACAGTCAAATTTTAACAAGGGAGAAGCAATATCACATCATTTTAGAAGAGAGATGATAACAGATCTAAGTTTGAATAGTGGAAAATCACCCTTTTCTGTCTTCTGAGGAAACTTCATATCATAGGATTAATTCGTATAGTATAGTACAGATAATTCTGTTATGGAAGATTGACTATCCAGCAAAATAAAACTACATTTTTTAATTGGCAAAGACTTAGCTGTCTATTTATAAATATTAGTATTACATTATCTAACAGCATCAAACCCAATTTCATAACGGTAGACTGCACTGCACGTTTCATTCATTTATTGGTGCCTTCATTTTGTGTTAGAAGCCGACATTGATCAGTTGCTAAAAACTATGCAACAATTAAAAACAAACTAGAACAAAAAAAATATTGTACACACACTTTAACAAGTATTATAAATTAACACTAACAATTTTTCTGTCAAATTTAACAAGAAAACTAGTATAATATGATTTTAATATTATTTTTTTTTTGGTATAAACCGAGAGTGCGCAACTGAAGAGACAAACCTTCGAGCCGAGGAGGATCACAATAGGCGGCAAAGCTCTTCTTCAAAAAGATTTAACACTGTTTCATGTCCAGGGCTGGATTCAAACCTAGGAACAACTGAATAAGCTAGAAAAGAACTTTACCATCTCAACCAAGTGCTATTATAATATGATTTTAAGCGCCACAATAATTAGAACAAATTTTCACTAGCTTTTGGATTTATGATGTTTTAATTCCGTTTTTATAATCATTCTTTTTTGTCAAGAGGCTGATATATATTTTAATAAGTAGTTGAGAAATTCATATAGTGACGGATTCTAAACCATTTCGAGTAAGAATAAGTACAGGGAGAGTAATGGCCAGCTGGGAAATATAAACTAATGTAAATATATTTAAATGAAACCAATTGAATATTTGAATTGGTCCTTCATGATGGCTACACCTTAACGATTCAAACTTGTTATAAATACTTGGTCTTTCATTCAACTTTTCACAGTACTCACTAACACCAAAACATCTTTCTTTCTATCTTTTCCTACAATTCTAAGAATATTTGTGAGGATATCTAAAAACATAAGTATTGGAGTTAGCAAGTTTTTTCTTTCTACTCATGACTGCTATGGCCAGTAGCCCCAAAAGGGGTCATAACTGGCCCCCAATGGCAATGGCATTGGCCATTGTTTTGATTTCTACTACTGTGGTTTCTGCTGCTGCAGATAGTTATATTTACTCTTCACCTCCACCACCTTATGAGTATAAGTCACCACCACCACCATCACCATCACCACCACCACCTTATGTGTACAAGTCACCACCTCCTCCACCATATGAACACAAGGCTCCATCTTATGTATACAAATCACCACCGCCTCCATCTCCTTCACCACCACCTCCTTATGTGTACAAGTCACCACCTCCACCATCCCCATCACCACCTCCTCCTTATGTGTACAAGTCACCACCTCCACCATCCCCATCACCACCTCCTCCGTACATTTACAAGTCTCCACCACCACCACCATATGAACACAAGGCTCCATCATATGAGTACAAGTCACCACCTCCCCCATCTCCATCACCACCACCTCCTTATGTGTACAAGTCACCACCTCCACCACCATATGAACACAAGGCTCCACCATATGTGTACAAGTCACCACCTCCTCCATCTCCATCACCCCCACCACCATACTATTACAAGAGTCCTCCACCACCCTCTCCCTCACCTCCACCTCCACCTCCTTACTACTACAAATCTCCTCCACCACCTTCACCTTCACCTCCCCCACCATACTATTACAAGTCTCCACCACCACCTTCTCCCTCACCACCACCTCCATATTACTACAAATCTCCCCCACCACCCTCACCCTCCCCTCCCACACCATACTACTACAAGTCTCCTCCACCACCATACATACACAAAGATCCATCATACTATTACAAGTCCCCGCCACCACCTTCACCATCTCCTCCACCACCCTACTACTACAAGTCCCCGCCACCACCTTCACCATCTCCTCCACCACCCTACTACTACAAATCTCCCCCACCACCTACACCATCTCCACCACCGCCGTACTACTACAAATCTCCTCCCCCTCCATCTCCTACTCCCCATACCCCATACTACTACAAATCTCCTCCCCCACCATACTATTATAACTCTCCTCCTCCGCCTGTTGCGTATCCTCACCCACATCCATACCACCACTCATTGATTGTGAAGGTAATCGGTAAAGTCTACAGCTTCAGGTGTTATGACTGGGAGTATCCTGAAAAATCTCATAACAAGAAACATCTCAAAGGTACATTACATTACTAAGGATTAGACTTCTTTAGAGTAATGAGTTTAGAGTATTCTTAACTAATTTTCTGTTAAATTTTTTATTTACTTTTTAATTTGATTTTAATTAATACAACATTACTATAGTTTTGATCATTAATGTTTTTGAAGAAAATAAAATACAATCTATTTCGTTTTATGATATATATCCATAAATAAACAAATCTAAAATGTAACTTAATTTCTATACATAATACAAAACATAAATTACTAAGAACCAGCCTCATAAAATTAATTTTGACAAGTATTGTTTAACATTCTGCTATTTTAATAATATTGTCCAATATAATAAGTGTCTTCATATTTTACTAAACTAATTTTGTTTTGGGGCAGGTGCTGTTGTTGAGGTGACATGCAAAGCTGGGAGCAAAATCATTAAGGCTTATGGTAAAACTAAGATCAATGGAAAGTACAGCATCACAGTTGAAGACTTCGACTATGTCAAATATGGTGCCACAGTGTGCAAGGCCGCCCTTTATGCTCCACCTAAAGGCTCCCCCTTTAACATACCTACTAAGCTAAACGAAGGAACTAAATTGTACTTGTATTCCAAAGACAAGTACGAGGTGGTGCTTAAGGCTAAGCCATTTGCTTATGCTTCAAAGAAACATTTTAAAGAATGTGAGAAGCCCAAGCCTTCACCAACTCCATACTACTACAAATCACCTCCACCACCCACACCAGTTTACAAGTACAAATCCCCACCTCCTCCAGTCCATTATTATTCACCTCCATATTACTACAAGTCACCACCTCCTCCTGTGAAATCGCCACCAACTCCTTACTACTACAAATCCCCTCCACCTCCCTCACCGATTTACAAGTACAACTCACCACCTCCACCGGTTTACAAGTACAACTCGCCTCCTCCCCCAGCCCATTATCCCTCACCGATTTACAAGTACAACTCACCACCTCCACCAGTTTACAAGTATAAGTCACCTCCTCCTCCGGTCCACTATCCCTCACCAGTTTACAAGTACAACTCACCACCTACCCCAGTCCATTATTATTCTCCTCCATATTACTACAAGTCACCTCCACCTCCCTCTCCGGTTTACAAATACAACTCACCACCTCCACCGGTCCATCATGATTCTCCTCCATATTACTACAAGTCACCTCCACCCCCCTCACCGGTTTACAAGTACAACTCTCCACCTCCACCGGTTTACAAGTATAAGTCGCCTCCTCCTCCGGTCCATTATCCCTCACCGGTTTACAAGTACAACTCACCACCTCCCCCAGTCCATTATTACTCTCCTCCATATTACTACAAGTCACCCCCACCTCCCTCTCCGGTTTACAAATACAACTCACCACCTCCACCCGTCCATCATGATTCTCCCCCATATTACTACAAGTCGCCTCCACCCCCCTCACCAGTTTACAAGTACAACTCACCACCTCCACCTGTTTACAAGTATAACTCACCACCTCCCCCAGTTCATTATTATTCTCCCCCATATTACTACAAGTCACCTCCACCTCCCTCTCCAGTTTACAAATACAACTCACCGCCTCCACCAGTCCATCTTGATTCTCCCCCATATTACTACAAGTCACCTCCACCCCCTTCACCGGTTTACAAGTACAACTCACCACCTCCACCAGTTTACAAGTACAAGTCACCTCCTCCCCCGGTCCATTATCCCTCACCAGTTTACAAGTACAACTCGCCACCACCTCCATATTATTACAAGTCCCCACCTCCACCATCCCCATCCCCTCCTCCACCTTACTATTATAAGTCCCCACCACCACCATCACCATCTCCACCACCACCTTATTATTATAAGTCACCTCCCCCACCTAAGGAGATTTCAAACCCACCATACTATTATAAGTCCCCACCTCCACCATCACCATCCCCACCCCCTCCATACTATTACAAATCACCTCCACCACCATCACCATCTCCTCCCCCTCCATACTATTACAAATCTCCACCACCTCCATCACCATCTCCACCACCTCCCTACTATTACAAATCACCTCCACCACCCTCACCATCACCGCCACCTCCTTATTATTACAAATCTCCCCCACCTCCATCTCCATCACCACCACCTCCTTATCACTATCAAAGTCCTCCTCCACCATCTCCCATTTCTCATCCTCCCTACTACTACAAATCCCCTCCACCACCGTCGCCATCTCCTCCACCTCCTTACCTTTATGTGAGTCCTCCCCCACCAGTAAAGTCACCTCCACCACCAGCTTATATCTATGCTTCACCACCACCACTTATCTACAACTAAGCTCAAACTGCAGAAGCACCATTCATGATAAATCATGTAAGTTTATCATTTTTATTGATATTAGTTTGTGTTTGTGTGTGTGTTACATACCTGATAATAACCAAAATTCCTATTCTTATTTGTTTTCAGGTTCCAGTTTTCATCTAGGAATAAAGTCAATCTCCATTTGGAGCAAAGTGAAACTTCTAGCTTCATGTCTAAATTCGTTAAATAAATGTCTGGATATATCATCTTTGAGTTACAATATTTATGATCCAGACAATATTTATTTTATTTCTTTGGTGCCAATCTTGCACTTCCTTGTCTTATTCTATTCAAGGGATAGACAAATCAAAAGGGAGAAGCAAGATTAGTTTATTTGTGATCTCTTTGATTTATTTGTGTATAGATCAATATGGATGTGTATTATAGTTTTTTATTTATTGAAGAATTTTTTATTGTAACCAGCTATTGTGTTTGCCAAAAGTTGTTATCAAATAAGAATCACATTCAACTTCTGTCAATTATTACTTGTTTCTTTCTAACAGCTACCATCCATGCAAACGTGGCTATTTAAAATAGCGCCAACAAACATTAAAAGCTTTCAAACAATGCATAAACAAAGATGCATGCTTACTGTTAAGAATGTGACAGGATCACGTTTACTCGTACCTAGTTAGTTTGTCTATGAATTTATGTTCATAAGAGTTATATGGTGTAGCTGCACTTGGTTGTTTTATGTATGCAAGATTTTCCTTTCTATAAATAAGCACAGTGTAATGTAATTTAAACAAATAAGTGAGTTCATAAAATATTCATATAAATCAAAGCACATGACTCTTGAACTGCATAAACAACTATGAAGAAATGTTGAATTTAAACTCAAATTTGATTGAAAACACAAAAATTACACTTAAAACTTTGTAAATTTAGAGGGTAATTTTGAATTTTAGAGAGGAAAAAGATAGCGGGCCAGAAACCACTCAGGGCCAGGGCTAGCTCCATTATTCTGCTATTTACTTTATAACGGCTGCTATAGTGTTTTGTGTAGCTAAGGCTCTTCTCATGTGGGTCTCCGCTCCGCGGAGCTCCGCTGTAGGGTGATAGCGCCGCTATTGCCTATTCAGGTTAAAAATTATCTGATTGAATGAAGATTATATAATTCACTTAAATTCAAGAATGGTCGTGAATTTGATGTTCTACTTACATGATTCAGACATTCTACTACACGGCATTGACTTCCATAAACAATGTGTGTGAGAGAGGTGCACTATAGCATTGCCCAATTTATGTATTATTAGTAGCTTCACATGGGACACAATTGATGCACACATTTTATTTTATATGTTAGTAATTTTAAAAATGGGGGCATATGTTCTGTCAAAGAAACACAAAAAAAGGGTATAGGCAACGGAAGTCACTGCCAGCCTAGCACTAGGAGAGAGTAAATAAATTGATCAGTTGGAGAAAATCAAAACGTTGCTTCTTGCTACACTTCTCTTAAAACTAGCACGTCTGTCTATTTTAATAATATTGCATCTCTCTCTAATCATAAATTCCTTTCAATAAATAAAAGTATTTTTAAATATAAGTATATTTTATATAACTATATGTACTTTTTTTTCAAACATACTTATAAATACTATTTTTCTTTAAGTGATAAAAATCAGAGTTTCATAAACCTATAAATAAAAAGACATTTAAGGAACACCTACAAAAAAAAAAAAAAACCAAACTTCATTTTATTAAATGGTACTATATGGATCAAATTACATTTTTGTTATAGATTTTTAGGTTTTTCACTCTACCTCTAAAAGTTTAACTATCCTGTATCATCACACTAATTGAGACTTCTTTGTACATATGCCAAATAGCTTAAATATAGACAATCTTAACTCCATTCTTCTCTAAGACTTTCCACATAATCTCACTGGACACTAATACTTTTTTCCTAATTAATAAAAACTAAGTGCAAATCTTTTTGATACATCTGATATCGGTCAATCGCATGTTGTAGTAAATAAAACGCTTTCATAACGACCCCTTTGGCATAAAACCATATTGATTATTAGTAATTTGAGTCTCTTTTCTTAATCTACTTTCAATCACTCGTTCTCATAACTATGACTCATAAATTTAATCCATCTATAATTTGTACAACTTTATATATCTCCCTTGTTCTTATAGAACGGAATTAAACTGATTTCTTTTCATCCATCCAACATTTGCTTTGACTTTTTTACACTTCAATAGATGTGTTGTCTAACCCAACAGTAATTCTATTACTCATCATTTTCAACGTTGTGTTTACCTTATTTTTTAATTTGATGACAGTAATTTTGATCCTTCTCTCCAATGTCTATGTTGAAAAATCAAACTCTAGACAGAAAAATATCTCTCAAATGTTGAGAATGATTCTTATTCAAAAGAAAATATAACAAAGGCATAAATAGCTACTACAAAGGAAACAAACTGCTGCCCACGTTTTACAAGCCTAGCAACGTGGAAGTGGCTAAAATAAAGGAAAAACTCAGTAACTGATGCAAAACTATCTCTCCTAAAAATTAGGATTATTGACTCAGCAAAATGAAACAACAAACTTGACTAAAACTACTCATATTACCACTAATTATGCTCCACTTACTTAACATTTCCTCCCCTAAACTGAAACTGTTAATAACAATCAGTTTACATCTGTTGTTGGTCGGACTCCAAGTAACCCACGAAACCTTTCAAATACTTCTAGTTTTAGTGGCTTGGTCATGATGTCTGCTAATTGGTCATCTGTTCTGCAGTGCTTCAGCTCCAGCATACCATCTTTAGTCAGATCACGCAAAAAGTGAAATCTCACATCGATATGTTTGCTTCTTCCGTGCATAACAGGATTTTTGGATAACTTAATTGTGGAACTATTATCACAAAATACTGTAATACACTTACAATGAGAATGACCAATTTGATCTAGTATTCTTTTTATCCAAATGCCTTGACATGCACAAGCAGCTGCTGCAATAAACTCTCATTCAGTTGTGGGCAATGATACAACAGGTTGTTTTCTTGAACTCCAACATACAGCTCCATTAGACAACAAAAATGCATATCCGGATGTACTCCTTCTGTCGTCTATATCACCTGCGTAATCACTGTCGGTGTAGGCCAGCAGCTCATCCTTGACTCCTCTCTTGTAGAACACCCCCATTTCTATGGTTCCTTTTAAATAACGAAGCACCGGTCGGGTACAAGTTAAATACATGAGACTTCCAACCATTTGTTTAAACAATGTTGCATCCACATCTGCACCTCCACTGTTTTTTGTTAACTTAGTACCTGGAACAATAGGATTCTTCACTGAATTGCAATTTTTCATTCCAAACCTATCAAGGGCTTCATGAGCATACTTCCTTTAGCACATATGAATACCTTCAGAACTTTGTTGTATTTCAACACCTAGAAAGTATTTTAATTTTCCAAGGTCTGTCATGTCAAACTCTAATTTCATAGAGCTTTTGAACTTCTCGCAAATGCCAACATCATTCCCAGTAAATATCAAGTCATCAACATAGAGACTAACAACAAGAATTTTACCTCCTTCAATCTTGACAAACAAAGTAGGCTCATACCTGCATCTTTCAAACCCTTCTTTAATAAAGTATCCTTCAATCCTGCTATACCAGGCCCTAGGTGCCTGTTTTAATCCGTATAAAGCCTTCTTAAGCTTGTAGACTTTGTCTTCCTTTCCTTCTTTCACATATCCCAGCAGTTGTTCTACAAATACAGCCTCATTTAGTTTACCGTGCAAGAATGCACTCTTCACATCCAACTGAAACAATGTCCATCATTTTTGTGCCGCCAAAGCCAAAACAATGCGAATGGTATCCCATCGTGCCACCGGAGCAAATACTTCATCATAGTCTATTCCATATTTCTGGGCGTAGCCTTTCACCACCAAGCGTGCTTTGCATTTATCAATCTCCCCACTTTCATTTAATTTGATTTTATACACCCATTTGACACCAAGTCTTTTTGCTCCACGTGGCAAGCTCACCAACTCCCAAGTGTCATTTTTCTCTATGGCTTCAATCTCTAAATCCATTGCATTCCTCCACTTATCACTCTTTGCAGCCTTTTCATAATAGATTGGACCTTCTTGTGACATAAAGAAAGCTAAGTCTTGCACATTTTCCTCATCGTCAGACAATCCTTCTCCACTAGCATAATCTTGCATCCATATTGGTGCTCTCCTAACTCTTTTTCCATCTGAACACAAATTATTTCCTTCATGTGAGCTTGGTTCACTTCCTTCATTTGAGTCACTTGAGGCAGATGCGTCTTCTTGTTGTTCTTCGTCACCTTGTTCAATTTCACCAATGTCACTAGATTCATGATCAATATCTCCCAAATCAACCTTTACCTCTTCATTACTCCTCCCCCAATTCCAGCTCTCATTTTCTTCAAATACCACATCTCTACTTGTCACCACAACCTTAGCAATGGGATCAAAAAGACGGTAAGCCTTAGACTCATTACTTACCCCTAGAAGCACACATTTGTAGCTTTTGTCATCCAACTTCAATCTCTTTCTATCTGGTATATGCACATGACCAATGCACCCAAAAATTCTGAAATGCTCTATATTAGGCTTGATTCCACTCCAACATTCTTCAGGAGTTTTATCTTTCACAGCTGAAGTAGGGGCTCCTATTTAACACATGCACAGTCCATTAAGCAGCTTCTGCCCAAAAATTCTTTGGCATTGGTTTCTCTGTAAGCAAACATCTGACCATATTCATGATGGTTCGGTTTTTCCGCTCCGCAACTCCATTTTGTTGGGGCGTGTAAGCTGCTGTAAGCTGCCTTTTAATACCATGGGCCCTGCAGAAATCATTAAACTCGTGTGAATTAAATTCACCGCCTCGATCAGTTCTTAAACAACATATACCACTTATCGTCTCCTTTTCAACAAGGTTCTTGAAAATCTTGAATGTTGAAAATGTTTCACTTTTTTCAGCTAGGAAATAAATCCAAATTTTCCTGCTAAAATCATCAATAAAGCTTAAAATGTACCTCTTGTTGCTATTTGGCATTGGTGTTATAGGGCCACAAATATCATAGTGTATCAATTGAAGTCTTTGAGATGCTCTCCATTGGCTGATCTTTGGTATTGTTTCTCGGTGTTGCTTTCCCACATTGCAAATAGTGCACACCTTATTTGTAGCTTTGAGTTGAGGCAAGCCTTTAACTAGTTGCTTGGACTGCAACATTCTAAGACTTTGATTGTTCAGATGTCCATATCGTTTGTGCCAAAGATCCGTGATGTCCTCGAAAGTTGCTTGAAAGCAGGTTATAGCCTGTGGTATAGAGGAAAATAGTGCAAACATTCGATTTGTTGAAATTTGAGTGTGCATTATAACCCCTCTTCTAGAATGATAAACTTTGCAAGCTCCATCTTGTATCAAAATAGCCAACCCCTTTTCTTGTAGTTGGCCAATGCTTAACAAGTTATTTTTGAGTTCAGGAATAAAAAATACATCTGTTATTATCTGAGTTACTCCTTCAAACTCAAGCTTGATATTTCCTTTTCCCATCACCGGCATTTTTGAATCATTTCCAAGCTTCACTGAGTGTCTGAATTTCTCATCCAAATTCACAAACCATTGCTTGTCACCTGTCATGTGGTTAGAGCGGCCCGAGTCAAGAAACCAAATTCCTTCCCTCTTTGCTTTGTTCAATTCTACATAGGACATCAAAAGAATCTCCTCTTCTTCATCTACCTCCGCATAATTTGCAGCATTCCATCCGGTAGGGCATTCATACTGATAATGCCCTAACTTATGACATCTATAACATTCAACAACAGCTTTGTTGAATCCTTGCCTACCTCTTCCTCGGCCTCTTCCTCTGAATGCTACTCGTCCCCTTCCTCTACCACCTAACTTGTCGTCGTAGGAGACTTTAAGTGCTTGTTCTTCACCTCTATGTCCTTTCATCCTTTGTTCATGTACCAATAAACTGCTCTATAATTCATTGATTGTCAAAGTGTCCAAATCATTTGATTCTTCCACTGAACAAACAACATAATCAAATTTAGCAGTCATGGATCGTAAGATCTTCTCGACAACAACCATTTGGTTCATCCTTTCACCGTGCATCTTCATTTTGTTAGCAATTGTTAAAGTACGAGAAAAGTACTCATCAACTCCTTCTCCTTCCTTCATCTGCAACATCTCAAACTCCTTTCTTAGTGCTTGTAGTTGGGCTCTTTTGACTTTGGTTGTTCCTTGGTACTTTTGTTTCATAGAATCCCAAATCTGTTTTGCAGTATCTTTCACAAGAATAGTCTCCAATATTGTTCGGTCTATAGCCTGAAACAAATAATTCTTGACTTTCAAATCTTTTAATTTCTGCTCCTCGATTTGCTTGCTTTGGGCCTCTGTCGGTACTGATCCACTTGGAAGTGAAGCAATGCCGGTCTCCACTAAGCCCCAATACTCTTTCGAACGTAGAAAGTTTTCCATTAACATGGACCAATGGTCATAGTGACCATCAAATTTTGGATTTGCAGGTTGAACAAAACTACCTTCAGTAGTCATCTCTCTTTTTGTTTTTCTCTTTTTTTCTCACACAATCAGGCCCCCGGTAAGGAGCTCTGATACCAGATGTTGAAAAATCAAACTCTAGACAGAAAAATATCTCTCAAATGTTGAGAATGATTCTTATTCAAAAGAAAATATAACAAAGGCATAAATAGCTACTACAAAGGAAACAAACTGCTGCCCACGTTTTACAAGCCTAGCAACGTGGAAGTGGCTAAAATAAAGGAAAAACTCAGTAACTGATGCAAAACTATCGCTCCTAAAAATTAGGATTATTGACTCAGCAAAATGAAACAACAAACTTGACTAAAACTATTCATATTACCACTAATTATACTCCACTTACTTAACAGTCTAGCCCGTTTAAGTCCTCGTATCCTTTATTAAATAACTTGGGTATTAGAACACATTAAACAGACCATACTTCTCTTAATATTACTAAATAACTTGGGTATTAGAACACATTAAACAGACCATACTTCTCTTAATATTACTATATGCGAAAATGTAGACTTATAAAAAGTAAGGTAACCGAGATATTATGTATTTTTCCATTAACAATATTGATAAGAAACAGATTAAGTATGGAGGAATAATCCTCTCATGTCAAATTGTAACAAGGGAGATGTGATATGACATCATTTTAGAAGAGAGATGATAACAATTAACAGATCTATTTTTTGTAAGTTTGAATTGTCGAAAATCACACTTTTCTGTCTTATGTAAAAACTTCATATCATGGGATTCATTTGTACAGAAAATTCTGTTATGGAAGATTGACTTCCCAACAAAATAACTATATTTTAATTAGCAAAGACTTAGTTGTCTATTTATAAATATTAGTATTACATTATCTAACAGCACCAACCCAATTTCATAACGGTTGTCTGCACGTTTCATTCATTTATTGGTGCCTTCATTTTGTGTTACAATCCGACATTGATCAGTTGCTAAAAACTATGCAACAATTAAAAACAAACTAGAACAAAAAAATACATTGTACACACACTTTCACAAGTATTAACAATTAACACTAACATTTTTCTGTCAAATTTAACAAGAAAACTAGTGTAATATGATTTTACGCGCAACAATAATTAGAACAAATTTTCACTAGCTTTGGATTTATGATGTTTTGAGTCTGTTCAAATTTCATCTTTTAGAATTATTCCCTTCTATGTTAATGAAATGATTGAGTAAAATAAAATGTTACTGAAATACTGTGATTCAATCATCTTCCATTGACATATTTCCATAATGCCTGCACGTTGCTTTCTCTTTTTTTATATAAATAATTTCTTCCTTTGTTACTAAGATAAATAAGTTAAATACTCCCTCCGTCCCAAATTATAAGACGTTTTGGGTTTTTTACACAAATTAAGAAACTTAATTATTACTTTATGGGAAAGACAAATTATGTATAACTTTACAGTAATGCCCCTCATAATTATATAGGAGAGAGAAATTAAAAAAGTTGAAAGAATAAATAATAATAAATATTTGAGGGTATATTGGGGAAGATGTCATTTATATTGCATTGGGAATGTAAGGTGACTTATAATTTGAGACAAATTTTTTTGGCAAAGTGACTTATAATTTGGGACGGAGGGAGTAATAATAGTACACTCTTCAACACAGATTTTTTCAAAACACTTCTTTCTATTAGTTGAAATCCATTTATGTGAATCCTACATAATTTAACAAGTCTCATAAATTTCATCCAATAAGAAATTATATTAAAAAATATATGTTAAAGATTGTGTTAATATCACATCTTATATGAGATAAACCCTACACTAGAAAGGTAGATGCATTGTACAAATAGAACAACAGCTATTTAGAAAGTGTTCTCCCAAACAAAGAAATATTAAGGAAAGTTAAACTTTTGACTTAAAGACAACTAAAATTCAAGATCTAAATAAAAACCCCATCCATTGGTTACTTCTTGCGCAAAATTAAAATAATCTGAATTTGCTAATAATTTTTCCTGGTTATTGTTTCTATTTTTTCTCCTTTAAAACCGGTAATGTGCTATTATGCATTTCATCAGGGATATGGCAGCATCCCATGTTCATCTCATAATTGAGAAAACACATGTTTGGGAAAAGTCTTAAAAAAAGTGATTAAAAATAAGAATAGAAGTAATAAAAGGTGAACCACGGTGAAGATTAAGTTTTATTCATTCTTCTTCACCAGTCCTTTCCACACAATCCCCACCCAGGCCTCACATTATATGCATTTAGGTAAATTAAGTTTTATAATTATAATGCATTTAGGTAAAGTACATTTGAAATTTATCCAAAAAAAATGTAGATAAATAAACAATGAAAGTCAAATGAATAAATAATAAAAGGGAAAATATTTGGTAAAAAGAAGTAGTTTGTACTAGTTTGTTTTTCGACAAGATAGGCAAAGTAGTAGGGTTGCTAGGAGGAAATTACCATTTTGTCAAGATGCTAAATTATAATTTAATTAATAGATAGAGATTGTAATAGTGACAGGCTCTAGCTAATTTGAGTAACATAATGTCATGGGAAAGAAGTGGCCAACTAGGAGACTTAATTTAAAGCATTTAAACCAATATGAAAACAGTTGAATATTTGAGTTGGTCCTACACGATGGCAGCCTCTTAACGATTCCCACACTATAAATACTTAGTCTTTCATTCAGCTTTTCACAGTAATCACTAACACCAACACCTCTTGTTTCTTTCCATCTTTTCCTCTATTCTAAGAATATTATTAGTGAGGATCTAATAACATAAGCATCGGAGGTGTCAAGTTTTTTCTTTCTACCCATGACTGCTATGGCCAGTAGCCCCAAAAGGGGTCATAACTGGCCGCCAATGGCAATGGCATTGGCCATTGTTTTGATTTCCACTACGGTAGTTTCTGCTGCTGCAGATAGTTATATTTACTCTTCACCTCCACCACCTTATGAGTACAAGTCACCACCACCACCGTCACCTTCACCACCACCACCTTATGTGTACAAGTCACCCCCTCCACCACCATATGAGCACAAGGCTCCATCTTATGTCTACAAATCACCACCACCTCCTTATGTTTACAAGTCACCCCCTCCACCATCCCCATCACCACCTCCTCCATACACTTACAAGTCTCCACCACCACCATCATACGAGCACAAGGCTCCATCATATGTGTACAAGTCACCCCCTCCTCCATCTCCATCACCACCACCTCCTTATGTCTATAAGTCACCACCTCCTCCATCTCCATCACCCCCACCACCATACTATTACAAGAGTCCTCCACCACCTTCTCCCTCACCTCCACCTCCTTACTACTACAAATCTCCTCCACCACCATCACCTTCACCTCCCCCACCATACTATTACAAGTCTCCACCACCACCATCTTCCTCACCACCACCTCCATATTACTACAAATCTCCCCCACCACCCTCACCCTCCCCTCCTCCACCATACTACTACAAGTCTCCTCCACCACCATATATACACAAGGATCCACCATACTACTACAAGTTTCCACCACCACCTTCACCATCTCCTCCTCCACCCTACTACTACAAATCTCCCCCACCACCTTCATCATCTCCATCACCACCGTACTACTACAAATCTCCTCCTCCTCCATCTCCTATTCCCCATACCCCATACTACTACAAATCTCCTCCCCCTCCATCTCCTATTCCCCATACCCCATACTACTACAAATCTCCTCCCCCTCCATCTCCTATTCCCCATACTCCATATTACTACAAGTCCCCACCACCACCCAAGGTCCTTCCACCACCATACTACTATAACTCTCCCCCTCCACCAGTTGCATATCCTCACCCACATCCCTACCGCCACTCATTAATTGTGAAGGTAGTCGGTAAAGTCTACAGCTTCAGGTGCTATGATTGGGAGTATCCAGAAAAATCTCATGACAAGAAACATCTCAAAGGTACATTAGAGTAATAAGTTAAGAGTATTCTTAACTAATTGTCAGTTTAAAATTTTATTTATTTATTTATTTATTATGAATACAGCCTTACTATAGTTTTAATCATTAAAATTGTGAAGAAAATAAACAATATTTTGTTTTATTTCTAGATATTTATCTATAGATAATCAAATCTAAAATCTAATTTAATTTCTATGCATAATGTAAAACATAAGTTGCTTAGAATCAGCTGCAGCCTATCATTAATAAAAAAAAACAACCAATATGTAAAATAATGATATATAATCTACTCATTATTACAGTTTAATAAGCCGGCCTCCTATGAAAATTAAATTTTGACAAGTATTGTTTAACATTCTGATATTTTAATAATATTGTCCAATATAATAAGTGTCTTCATATTTTACTTAGACTAATTTTGTTTTGGGGCAGGTGCTGTTGTTGAGGTGACATGCAAAGCAGGCAGCAAAATCATTAAGGTTTATGGTAAAACCAAGATCAATGGAAAATACAGCATCACAGTTGAGGACTTTGACTATGTCAAATATGGTGCCACAGTGTGCAAGGCAACCCTTTATGCTCCACCTAAAGGCTCCCCCTTTAACATACCAACTAAGCTAAACGAAGGAACCAAATTGTACTTGTATTCCAAAGACAAGTATGAGGTTGTGCTTAAAGCTAAGCCATTTGCTTATGCTTCAAAGAAACATTTTAAAGAATGTGAGAAGCCCAAGCCTTCACCAACTCCATACTACTACAAATCACCTCCACCTCCCACACCAGTTTACAAGTACAAATCGCCACCTCCACCGGTCCATTATTATTCACCTCCATATTACTACAAGTCACCTCCTCCTCCTGTGAAATCGCCACCAACTCCTTACTACTACAAATCACTTCCACCTCCCTCACCGGTTTACAAGTACAACTCACCACCTCCACCGGTTTACAAGTACAAGTCGCCTCCTCCCCCAGTCCATTATCCCTCACCGGTTTACAAGTACAACTCACCACCTCCACCGGTTTACAAGTACAAGTCGCCTCCTCCCCCAGTCCATTATCCCTCACCAGTTTACAAGTACAACTCACCACCTCCCCCAGTCCATTATTATTCTCCTCCATATTCCTACAAATCACCTCCACCTCCCTCTCCGGTTTACAAATACAACTCACCACCTCCACCGGTCCATCATGATTCTCCCCCATATTACTACAAGTCACCTCCACCCCCCTCGCCGGTTTACAAGTACAACTCTCCACCTCCACCAGTTTACAAGTATAAGTCGCCTCCTCCCCCAGTCCATTATCCCTCACCAGTTTACAAGTACAACTCACCACCTCCCCCAATTTACAAGTACAACTCACCACCTCCCCCAGTCCATTATTATTCTCCTCCATATTACTACAAGTCACCTCCACCTCCCTCTCCGGTTTACAAATACAACTCACCACCTCCACCAGTCCATCATGATTCTCCCCCATATTACTACAAATCACCTCCACCCCCATCACCGGTTTACAAGTACAACTCACCACCTCCCCCAGTTTACAAGTACAAGTCACCTCCTCCCCCGGTCCATTACCCCTCACCGGTTTACAAGTACAACTCGCCACCACCTCCATATTATTACAAGTCCCCACCTCCACCATCCCCATCCCCTCCTCCACCATACTATTATAAGTCCCCACCACCATCATCACCATCTCCACCACCACCTTACTATTATAAATCACCTCCTCCACCTAAGGAGATTTCAAACCCGCCATACTACTATAAGTCACCACCTCCACCATCACCATCCCCTCCCCCACCTTACTACTACAAATCTCCTCCACCACCATCACCATCACCACCACCTCCCTACTATGACAAATCTCCACCACCTCCATCACCATCTCCACCCCCTCCCTACTATTACAAATCACCTCCACCACCCTCACCATCACCGCCACCTCCTTACTATTACAAATCTCCCCCACCTCCATCTCCATCTCCACCACCTCCTTATCACTATCAAAGTCCTCCTCCACCATCTCCCATTTCTCATCCTCCTTACTACTACAAATCCCCACCACCACCATCGCCATCTCCTCCACCTCCTTACCACTATGTAAGACCTCCCCCACCAGTAAAGTCACCTCCACCGCCAGCTTATATCTATGCTTCTCCACCACCGCCGATCTACAATTAGTCTTGGAATACCAAAGCACTAAACGCGGTAAATCATGTAAGTTTACCATCATTACAATCACAAACTTGCATTTTCGCCCACCCACACACGTAAATATCACAATATTATATCATGTGTGAATTAACCCAAATTTTCTCCAGGTTCTAGTTTTCATGAAGAGATAAAAGCAAGCTCCATTTGGAGCAAAGTGAAACATCTATCTTCCAGTCCAAATTCTTTGAATAAAAGTCCGAATATACTTCTGAGCTACGATATTCGTGATCTACATGTGATTGAGTTTATTTATTTGATGGTCATCTTGCACTTCCTAATCATACTGTGTTCAAGTGTCGAGAAATCAAAAAGTGAAAGCAAGAATAATTTATTTGTGATCTATTTGATTTGTATGTGCATATATTATTATTCCGTGTTTGATAAATTTTATTTTTATTCAACATTTTATGCATTGTACCTTGCTGCTGTGTTTGGAAAATATGCATTATTAATGAAGAGTTACTTTCAATTTCTTTCCTCCTAATTAGTTCTTGTTTCTTTTATACAACTATCAAGTATGTTAGCAACACAAAACACACCCCCATATCACCATAATATGCATCCTTATTCATTGCATGAGATAGAAAAATGAGCAAATTATTTCTAACTATTAAGAGGAGGGGGGACTACTGGAGACAAAATATACCGTAGGGCTTTGATATATGTGATAGAAACCCGAGCTTTTAATAGCTCTTTCAAAGAATCTATGTTTCTATAACTGAAGTTCCTATATTAATTGATTATATGAGAGACTTGTGTTGCAGACCAAGAATAGAAGTGACTAAAAAAACATTATTTTAAAATGCAAAGCTTGAGCTATATAACCTATATTCATGTAAGCAGAACATAGAAGTATAAAGGGTCATAAATATAAGTATCACCATTATTCATGTGTATTAGTCCTTAACAGTTGCGTACCCAAGTTACCGCAACTCACAGAATATAGAGAAAATAGATTAAAATGCACAAATACCGGAATAATAGTGCATTATTCTATAAATGAAAGATAACTGCAAAAGGATTAATATCCTAATGCCTACAAAGCCAAGCTCCTATAGAGAACAATTCTCTCTGTTCATAAATAACTCAATAATTCTCTAAGATACTCTTCCTCTCACCCCTCAGCCCATATATAACTAACTCCCATAAGTTGTGTAACACACTATCATCGCCCTCTACCACATCAGCATTCTCTCGTATATTTTCCTGACATATATCTCCCAACTGTGGGCTAGGAAATAAGAGTCATATGAGCCCACAGTTGGGGTCCTAATAATAACTTTTAGCTTAATAGAGGATAATATAAAATACTGGTTTCTTCCTATTGTATCATAGATTTAACTACTATATCTTCTGCATTAGATCAGATGAAACAAAATTTAATTTTTTTATCAATAAAAATTGAAAATATTGTTTTCAACCCTAGAATTATTCTGTCATATAATTGCATGATGACTTCTGTAACTCTAGCAATTCTAGATGGACATATTTGCAAACTAATTAAGAACCGGTCTTGATTTCGGTGTTAACCAATTTGAAGCCATAGTAAAGTGTTTAGGTTGTAGAGCTCGCCAACATGACTAAGCATTTGTTTAGATTGATTTATTTGAACTTATCTACTTGTATAATAAGCATTTGTTAGATATTTTAGATAGTTTGTGGAAACATACATGTCCATAAGTTGTTTTCAGATTATTTCTAAAAGCTCTCCAAAATATTTGATGAAATCAGCTTATATGATAAAGGCTTATACATGAACATTCATATGATAAGTGCTTATGCTATAAGTGCTTTTAATCAACAAAGGAAATAGAGTTTCTCAAAATTCAAATATCAAAAAACCCTAAAATGAAAACAATTGTTGAATCAAAGGCGGAAATGGAACCTGGCACTGCGTTGGAGAAGCATGTGGAGGAGAGGGCGTTCGTCAAAGAATGATTCATTCGAGGTGAGTTCTGCAACGAGAGGTGGCTCCGTTTCAGAGCACTGAGTTGCGGGCAAAGATTATCGCGGGAAAGGTACAATACCTTTTATAGTGATACTACATATTTTTGTTTACAAAATTTTTATAAAAATCATTTTAGAGATATATCTTGTCGAAAAAATTGAAATTTAAATCATATTTTATTTATATTACAAGATACTAAAATTAATCTTTCAATTTATAAAAAATAAATTAATAAAGCTTTTAATATTTTAAATATGTTTTTTAAAAAATCATGTTTGAAAATATAAAGAAAAAATTTATTTTTTTTTAAGTTAAAACAAATGAGCCCTAAGTTAGCCTACACAAATTGTTTCTAAAATTAGAGAGTAATTACATTTCTCATTTTTTTTCAAAACTAATTTTGGACAAGAGAGCCGTATAAGAGGGATTATAGACTGAAATGTCCTAACTTAATCATTTTGTCCATACATGTCTCGTACTTGAGGGACTGCAGATTGTGATTTTTTTTATAAATGCTTAAAGGGTTTGGTCCATCTACTTTCCAACATTGCAGTAATGTGGCAAGTACTTAGGTTGTGGTTGGCGAGGTCATATGGTGAGCATGTGATATAATACCACTCACTCCCTTATGGGGGAGGACGTGATGAGGCACGTACTAAGCAAGTGGAATAAAACTCACTCAAGGGATAACACAAATGTTTGTTGGACTAATCACACATTCAACATAATAGGATATCTCACCCTAGTTATTCCCTTAACGAGGCAAACCCGATAGACATATAGTTAGTTTTATATGCGTGAGAACCATTATCCATGTTGACTCCTCCATCAATGTCATAATTTATAAATACTCAACTAGTCAATTGAGTAAAGCATTCATTTTTTACATATCATACCTTAAGCCTGCTTAAGTACCTTATCGCATGTAGTGTAATATCTATTATACTCACTACAAGTATAGTTGGCATTCAATGTGGGGACCAGAAATTCCTAGGTCCTCAAACCCTCTCCGCCAGAATCAGGGTAGCGCTAGTACCATAGAATTTTAAGCCACTGTCACTAGTAATCTTTGACAAAAAAAAGCGACCCACGTGAGTATATTATCGCCATCAACACTTAGATGGCGATAATAGGCCTCACCAACTCCCTAAAGTGTAAACTCTTTTTCAATACACTTAAAAAGGAAGCGTTGAGATGGTATATAAAACTACATATGTTCTCTGTAACTAACTACCAATACCTCTCTGCGAAGTTAATTCACCAATTCTATCTAAGCAAACACCAGAGGGTCTTAACGACCAGTTTGTTCAATGTTTTCCATGGGCATTCGAAATCCATAAAAGAATGCCTAGCGAGGTTCTGTTAGAATTTTGGGTCACAAATGTAACATTTAAGGTGTTAGTGACATTATTTTAATTAGTCAAGACTTAAAGGGGTCTAATTAATATAATATTAAGTTTGTGGCTAAAAGCATAAATGTCATGAAAGGTCAGGTTATTGTGTAGATACCGTAAGTCAATATCTAATTTGATGAGGGGTCAAATTAGAATATTAAAAACTAAGAAATAACCATAGAGTTATTTAAATGGGTTATGGTCCCCATTTATAGAGTACAGTCAAAATAAGGTTTACATGTTTTCTCTCTTCATCACCGTCAGATGAGATTCAAGAAACCCTAAGGAACTCTACAAATCGGAAGATCACATACCCGGAACCTTCAACGATTTCAATGGCAAATTTAGGTACGCTTCCGCCTTTATTCTCTAATTGAATTCTGATATGGGTTTAACGGTTTAGAGTTCTGTTGTTGATTTCTATATCTGTAGAAATTCATAAGGTTATGAACAGATCTAACAAGTGGTATCATAGCCACACATATCTGATTCAATTTGTTTTTGAGTTATTTAGGATCATTTGATCTTCCAATTGTATAAATCAATATATGTTGTGTTTTTTAGGGTTTTTTTATATTAGGTTTCTAAAATTAAAATCATTTTGATCTTTTAATTTGTGTAAAATTTATCTTTTAGTGATGATAATCATTATTATAATTATCATAAATTTGTTTCTATGTCATGGATTAATGTGTAGTTATAAAATTTGTTCCCGTCAATAATTGCAATATTTGTTAAGTTATTGAAATTATATAAATTCCATGACGCCAATATCAATGAGTTTTGTGCAATATCGTTACAACGATATTTTTCAATATATGTTGGATATAATTTCTTTTCGATAGATTTATTCATGTTCAATATATGTACAAATATATTGAGATACATATCCTTTAGTGGCAGTACCATTCTTTGGATGATTGATGTTATATATTTTACGGTTTATATGTTTCGTTAAATTGTCATTGGTAAAGCATTCTACACAGATATATTTATTCATGTTTAAGCCATTAGCAGTTATGAAATAATATATGTTAATGCTTGAAAAGGTGCATATTCTTTTAATGTACATTATAAGGACCACTTTTAAAAGATATTATAATGAAGTTAGCACATGTGTGTATAAAGGGCACCTCATTATAACTGTATTGACTGCATTGTCCTCTTTAAATTTTTTTTCTCTCGAAAAACTAATGAATAACAGTATAAATAATTTGTTATTGTTTAAAAGAATTATATGTTTTTTTTTATATTATTTATTATTTATTGTAAATAATATATGTGATTTTATATTTTGAAATTAAACTTAGTACCAATGTCGTATCAGTACAATAAAATGCATTGATGTTTTTTATTTGGATTTAATTTCAATTTTTCTTTAGTTCAATTTTGTTCGAATCTGGTTACGGAGTATATTTTTATACACTAATTTAACATTTTTTAGGTAAGTAGTTGAAATGACAAATGTCGCCAAAGTGACCTCTTTTATAACAATTGCTTATGAAAAATGTTAAATATTTTTATGGTTTGTGTATATGTTTGTCCATGCGAGTATCAATTGACCCAAAGAACAATTGGTGGTTGGCAAGTTTTCATACACGTCTGTGATGGTAAACATGTGATAATTATAAGGTCCTACATGTGAATAATAAATCAATCCAAATAGGGGTTTATTATTCGACATATTTTTATTATGAATGTTTGATCGTTACAACAAGAGTACCACTAGCAGTCGATATTACTGTCCAAAGACTTGATATTGGTGGTGCACTGAGTATCTTGAGATGGATCATGCCTTTATTTGAACAACCTTGATGATTCAGTTTTTATTTATGTGAGTATATTTAAAATGTTTAATTTTTGTTATTTTTCAGCTATAATTGCTTCAATATCTGCTAATATAAATAAGGTTCAAGTCCTGAATGAGGTAGATTTTAAGATTTGGAACGAGAACATGGAAATTGTTCTTGGCTGCATGGATCTTGACCCAAAACGTCTATAGTACTCTATAGGAATCCTTTGAAATATCTACGCTTTTTGGTTTGAAAAGATTTGTTTGAAATGAGATTAGGGAGGTGAGAAGAGAAATATTTTTTAGATTTTTGTGTTTGGAGAGAATTCTTAAGCCTCATGCATACGTACCCACAAAGTGCAATATAGAATCAAAACCCCGTAGTTCATGGTACAAATAACAAAAATTGGTTTGTTATGGTTGATTTTAAATGTAAAGACAAGTCATCATTTTAAGGAGAAAACTTCGACTAGTCGCCCACAAGTATAAGAAAACAACATTTGCATCATCTTAAGATGGAGGATTTTTGCTTGGATACAAATCAACAAGTCTATCACTCAACATCTAAGTGGAAAATGTTAACATCTTAAATACTACGGAGAATAAGAGAATTACATCTCAACTATGAAAATGACTCATGTTTAAACTTTTTGAAAAGTTATAAATGAAAAAGTGCACAAAAGCACAAAAGGTTTTGTGAGACTATTGGGTCGAACTCATGATGTGTCGAGGGAAAGCTTCATGTGTTTCGACAGGAGACAAGCATGAAGTCGAAGTTGGGTCACATGTTGTAGTTGTAGTATACATATTATAGTCGAAGTATGTTCAAATATGTATTGTCGAAATGTATTGTCGAATTGGGCCTCTGTAATGGATCCAATTGTTTAGGTAGCTTAGGCTGCAAGTTATCTAGTTAGTCTATAAATAGGCTAGTACACGCAGTTTGTTGAGTGTGGCAAATTGTGATATTCATTTGTAACCCTAAATGAGAAAGTGAATAGTAAACAGAAATTTTGCCTTAATCCTTCTTTTTTCTTTTTTTGTTTCTTTGTTAACCCTAACCCTTGTGAGTTTCTTGATCATAAAGAAACCGTTTATATTTTGTTTCAAGGCATCCTATTCACAACAAATTGGTGTGGTGAGCGTGGAGAAGATGTCTTCAACAAAGTATGAGATTGAAAAGTTCACCAGAGTGAACGATTTCGGTCTGTGGCGCTTGAAGATGAAAGCCCTACTGGTTCAGCAGGGTTGTTTAGAAGCGTTGAAGGGAATGGCAGCCATAGACGTTGCGTTAACGGAAAAAGTAAAGACCATCGTGATAGAGAAAGCACACAGCGCAATATTGTTGAGCCTTGGTGATAAGATTTTGTGACAGGTATCAAAGGAGACGACGGCGGCGGGGTTATGGGTGAAGCTTGAAAGCTTGTACATGACCAAATCGTTGGTAAATCGTTTGTACTTGAACCAGGCTTTGTATTCATTCAAGATGAATGAAGATAAAGCGTTGATGGAGCAAGTTGATTCTTGATCTTGAAAATATTGACGTTTCCATCAACGATGAAGATCAAGCGCTGTTATTGTTGTGTTCTTTACCTAAGTCACATGCTCACTTCAAAGAAACCCTCTTGTATGGAAGAGAGTCCCTAACCTTTGAAGAAGTTCAAGAAGCCTTGTATTCGAAGGATTTGAACGAAAGAAAGGAGCAGAAACCATCATCATCAGTTGGCGAAGGGTTGTCCATGAAGGGGAGATCGTCAAAGAAAGATGGTAGGTTTGAGAAGAAGAAAGGTAAAACTCAACAGAAGTCTTATGGTGGTGATATGTCTGGTATCAAGTGTTATCATTGTAAGAAGGAGGGTCACACAAGAAAGATGTTGTTGCACCCCAAAATTTGCCCTCCTTACTTTAGTACTAACTGGCTTATGTTTCATTTCATTTTTGCATTATCATGTGTGCATATCATTGGTTCTTAGCATGGGGTCAAGGTGCCTGAGACATGTTCAAGAGGAGAAGATGTTCTTCAAAGGGTCAAGCAAGAGAGTTCAAGTGGATCACTTTCTCCTAACCAGTGCAGAAATTAGGGTTTTGAGATTCTTTGGTTTATTGCTCCAATGGGCAAGCTCCTTGGGTTTTTATCATCACTAAATGGCATATCTTATCTTTGTTGGAGAGAATACACATCATATTCAGAGGAATTTGGGTTTGGAGACTGTGTTATTTCCTCCTAGACTGAGGATACCAAAACTAGGGTTTGCTATAAAGTCAGTTTATTTCTGATTTTTTGGGCAAGACTTGATTCCATGGTGTTCCTTGGGTCCCTAAGTATCTAGGAATGGAAGATTGTCCATCAGTTTGGTTCAGGAGGAGTTCAATTGGCCAATGGATTGTAAATCAGGTGAATTGGGTAAAAGTCAACAGTGAGAGGGGAAGTCAACTGTGGAATTTTGAGGTTCTCTCCAAGGTTTTCAAGATCTCACATCTTCATATGGTCATCAAGGGTCAAGTTTCATGCCATTTATCAAGAATCAAGGGTTGGTGCAAAAGTTACTAAATATGGAAATGACCTATAATTTGAAAGTTTCCTTTTTGGGCAAGTTCTTACACTACATTCAACTTGACTTTTCATCATCAAAGAAGCTTTAAATGAATTTTTCTCCAACATGAAAGTTGAAGATATTTTTCTCCTCTTTCCAACAAGTACTAGTGGGTCTCCATATCATTTATGAAACTTAGGTTATGGTCAAAAGAAGGCAAAGTGGTTTTTAGGGTTTCATTTTCACAACTTTTGGATTTTGGGACATATGGACCTATAATTGATTCCATTGCTTTAAGGTACTTTTTAACATCAAAGGACATTCCTCAAGGATCATTTTAGGCCTTTAAATCAAGTGAATCCATGGTGTATTTATCACTTATTCTCCATTATTCAAAATTGTCAAGTCATTAAAAACTCATTAATCAAAATGTTTCAAGGCCCAATTTCAATGTGGGTGTGATTAGCAATTAGAAGTTAAGTGATCCATCATGAAATGTTTGAATATCCATGCATGGAAGAGGGTGTACTTAACATTATGTGATTTTCCAAAATTGCCCAAAACTCACTAAACAAGGCCCAAATCATTATCAGTAAAAAAACCCTAATATATTTAAACCAATTCATGCACTGGTTAGGTCAGATTTCACGTGACATTTGGAAGAGTAGAAAGCTTGAACCCTAAGGCATCTCACATTCGTATCTCTCAATCTACAAGGAGTTTTCAAGAAATTCTTTCACCAACAGAACCCTTGTGATCAATAGAGTGCAAACCATCCCCCATTCGCAGCTAAGAGCAAGGATAAGGGCTGTGCCATCTCAGGTTAGTCATTCTTTTGATGATCATAAAACTCAAATTTTAAGCGTGCATATTGATGTGTGGCATCCATGGATCATGCTGATATAATTTGTTTTGTGTTTGGACGTGTGTATTGCTTGTATGGCGTGTTTAAAGTTTTGAGCCCTAACATATTTCTCATCGTTTTTTATTGTACATTGGTTATTTGAAATTTTTGAGGGCATATTTGGAATCCTCGTTGAATTCTGGACAGAATGGTATATGCACTTGCGTTTTCTGGGTTGTTTTTGAGTTGCAGGTGGTCGTGGGGGCGGCCGGAGCTAGGGCTCCGGCGGCTGTGGTGATTCAGGCCGGCCAAGGATGTAAATGGAGAAGACGAAATCTCATCCGTTGATGAGCTTGATCCTACGTCCCTTGCATTGCCACGTTTCATTTTTTTTATTTTTTTTCTGAGTTTTAATTAATGCTTGTGTGTGTGACATAACATGGTAATTATCGTGAGCTACAAAACCAAACCCCTTATCATGTTGACTTGTGAAGCATTGACTTAATCATGTGGCCATCGTCCTGCCAGCGAATTAATGAGAACATGCGCCAGTCACGTGGGAGTCCTAGGGTGTCTGGACAATTTTATGTGCGTGCGTGCATGGGTATTATGGTGTTGCTCAATCTTGAACGTTTATCTTTATTACTTTTTTGTTTGGTTGACTGATTTTATGACGTTAGATCAATCCAATGGCGAGCATTAGGTCAATGGGCTGACTAAGGTCCATGCGTGTTTCTTTTTATTATTTTTGTTTTTTTCTGATAGATTAATGTCTAGGCTTCCTATTCGCACCACCCCCTTTAGTGTAACACCCCAATTCCCCTCGCGAATAAATAATTCAAATATAAATCAGAGTAACTAAAAATTTATTTTTCCGACAGAAAACAGGGATGTCACACTTAAAGAAAGAAAATACAATCCCTGCTCAATTATTTTGATACATAGCATAAAATAGATTACCCAAAAAGGGGAAACTTTTTCCAACAAAAGGAAAGGTCAATTATGGAATAAAGCGGAAAGATCCATAACTGACTTGTTTTACAAATGAATGGTTTTAGAACATCAAAATCTAAATACAAATTGTAATACAAAATATGTTCAACAATTATATACATATAACATAATTGTTCCCCAACTCCCGTGCTACGTATCAGAGCAGACACCAAGACCGACAACGGAACGGAGGACCAATCTCCACAAAAGCCTCTAAGCCTCTAAAGCTGACAATCTGCACTATGCCATAAAAAGCATATTCCAGCAGAAGGGTGAGAAATAACAACTAAACCAAGATTGCATAATAATATGCAAAAACACATAAAAATCACATACACAGTTATTCTCACCTCACACATCGCATACCAATGCATATAGCAAGCCACAGATGTATAACATATTCCTAACAATCCAACCACATAGCATATAACAATTATACTAACATAATCACACATTTGCACCTAAGGCATACCAAGTCATAGCATTTATCACATATGCGCATCAATTACCAATGCTATCACAATCTCAACACATAACAAATCAATGCACAATTTCCACACATAATCAATCAAATAATGGTTTCTCCACACATAATCTCATAATCAATCAAACATATACCATTCAATACAATTGTACATATTTCATTTCATCAATCACAATCACATTTCCATGCACAATTAATTCATGATTTATGCAAATGCACATAGATCGACACCACGACTCTATGCACATGCCATGCGGTACCGACTTCCAATGTCACATGTCTCATCATCAGTTCACTCAGGAACTATCGGAACCATCGCTCGCTACATCACTGTAACTCCCCGTCGGGCATACGATGTCCCCCGTCGCTCACACCCCGCATGGGCACACGACGTTTATGGATCGCTCACACCCCGCATGGGCACATGACCCGATCGCTCACACCCCACAAGGGCACACGATCGTCTATAACCATCGCTCACACCTCTTATGTTTAAGGCACACGGTCCATCATATCGCTCACACCTCTTATTTTTAAGGCACACGACGTTATAGCAGATTCCCTCTGGAATCAAACCGCCACTCAGGACGTTCAACAATGCATATTATGATGTTTGGCATACAATGACTCATGACATTCACATTGCACCCACATACACATCCATAATCATGCATAAATAATCAAATGCCACACATTGCATATTCTTGCCCTTAGGCTACAAATCAACAACTACAACAATTACAACAACTTGTCACATGCTTCAACATCATCACATTCATGCATTGCAAACAATTCAAACAATGCATTTCAAACCATAAATGCCACCACACAACACACATTGAATTTCATATCAAACCATGTATTTACCGCACAATAACAACATTCTCACAACATCGCATCACAACACCGTATCACAACATCATAGTTCCTCACACAAGGGATTTACATATCAAATGTTACTCACAACACATCATTATCGCACATTGAAATCAAAACCCAAAACACACATTTATTCCTCCATAACACCACAAACCATCATCACCAACACTTATCATATATATATTCACATCATATACCAGCACACAAGCCATACGATACATATTAAAAGCATATAGCATGATAACACTTCATCGCACACATTATACGCGATAAAAACCCGACAACCCAACACTTTTCCAAAACCACGACCTAAATAATTCATATACTGCCCTCCAAACCATTTTTAATAGGAAGAGCTTTTCATTAGCTTCCCAACGCTTCGAACGGCGACCAAAACGGACTTACGGTTTGAAAATTACGACGAAAACAAAATTGGAAAATATCATGTTCGCTCCAGTATTCGCTAGGCGAACCCTAGCGAACCAAGGCAGTGGAAAACAGTCATAAAGTTCGCTAGGCGAACCATCTAGCGAACGTTCGCCCGTTCCTTCGCTGGGACTCGCTAGGCGAACCTGCGAAACCCAGAAATCGCAGCAGCGTCAACCTAGGTCATATGGGACCAAAATACATCATTTTTATCACCCAAACCCTTCTAATTCATACCAGAACAACCAAAACATGTTTAGACATAATCAACGAGTATTCTACGCGGTTTATATCGAATTTCATCCGTGAAAACATCGATTTCTATCAATTGCTCCTAATTTGAATCGATACGAAAAGTCGCGAAACCACCAAAACAATTACAACAAACAAGACATATACATACACAAGCAAGATATAATTGAAACTTCTCACCCTTACCCGATTATTCGCGCTCGAAACGGAGTTCCCGCGATTTTCCTCTTTTCTCTTCCTCTCCTCTTCTTTCTTTCCTTCTCTTTTCTTTCTCTTCTTTTTCTTTTCTTTCCATTTCTCTCTCTCTCTATTTCTATTTATAAAAATATCTAACCACGCAAAAAGACCAAAATACCCCTCAGCTCAAATATCTCCCAAACGCTCTCAAAATGCGATAAAACATAAACAATGATGAAAAATAACATTTTGTCAAATAAAAGTCAATACTAAAATAATATATAAACCCAAAACCAATTAACTCTACTCTATTAAATAAATCGAACAAAATCGGGGCGTTACATTTAGCCCATTTCAATATTTCAACTTGTTTCTTTTACTGAACACACCCCCCATGCGCATTTTATTGTTTTCATTTTAATTAATTATTACATTTCATTTTTAAATTTTAAAAATAGTTTTTTTTGCATTAAAAAAATCCCAGAAAATTCATGCATACTTTTTATCATTTTATAAAATTTTGCAAATTTTATTTTTTATTCTTATTTTATTTTTTATCATCTAAATTAACTATTTGCTTATTTTCTTTTTGAATTACTCATGTCATGCATACTTAAAATTGTTTATTTTATTTCTCTGCATCCATAAAATATTTTCAATCCGTTTTTTTTGCATTTGTTAGATAACATTCTGAAGTGCATTAAAATATTTTTCTTTCATTTTTAAAATCATCTCATATTGCATTTTAGTTCTTCCCTTTTGCATGTTGAACCATGATCCTCTCCTGACTTGGCATAATTGTTTGAGTGACTAACATCTTAAATTTTTGCAGGAGTTTTTGGTATTTGGTTTGTCTCTGGTTGAGCAATATTGATATTTAATTTGGGAATTTTGGGAGTTATTTCTCTAATTATTTGATTGCTTTCACTTGGGATCTTTTTGTATGCATATTTCTGATCATGCCTGAGTTTTTGTTTGAAAAGGCACTTGTGCCATTGTCTTGGGGTTGTTTATTTGACTTCTTAATTCATGTTTGGATTATCATCACTATTATATGCCATTGTTTAGTTTTCATTTGCCTTGATATTATTTATGTCCGTTTGGTACTAACCTTTTATGCAGGGGTTGAGGTAAGTTCTTTGAGGGTGTGGATAGTCATCCACATTCACCCTTACGTTTTCCTTCTCTCATCTTGTCTTTTCTTTAGGTTTAGGTCGTCGTCAAACCTCACTAACCGTAGGTCACCCATGCATGATAACTCTAGGACTCTTAGTCCCCCTTAGAGTTTCCTTTGTGTCTTCTCTCTTCTCATCTCAAAATTTCTTGAAAACACTTAATAAGAATAAAGTGTATTTCGCACGAGCCTTAAGCGTGGGGAATGAGAAATGAGGGGCTTCCTCTCATCTTTCTAGAGTGCTTAGCGAGCGTCCTGTCTTGGGACGATTCGTTAAGTATTCGTCCCTGTGCCCTAGACTTTGGTGCAATACAAGTTATGAATTAACTCAAGTCACTTCTGTCCTAAAAAATACAAACAAACATCAAACCTTTTTGTCCTTTGGGATTGTTAAACTAAAAGCTATTTTCAAAAAGGGCACGTTACTTTCCGTCTGAGTCGCAAACAGGCATCGACCCTAACTGCCGGACGCGAACTTAGCGTCGCTCATAAAAAACACAAAAAAGAACTTGGTCCGAACTACGTTGACTCTGAATTCCCCATTGCACAAGGGGGGTACGTAGGCCTAGGACGTCGACGTCCTACCGAGTCTGTCTTTGTCTTCCCCTCCTGTTTTAGCACAGCCAGAGATGATAGTATAACTCACCCTTAGATTAGACAACAAGTGTGGATCCCATCGAGTACGATGGACGCGTGGGGTGCTAGCACCTTCCCCTCGCGTAACCGACTCCCGAACCCAGGTTATGGTTGCGATGACCATTCCTTTCCCTCTTCCTCAGGTTTATGCGGTGTTCCCTTTCCCTCTCTTGGGATAAATTTACACAGCTGGCGACTCTGTTTTTCCGTGTCACTCTCGCGTTTGTACCTGGATGAAAATCCTGGGAGCGACAGATGTGCCCTGAGCGCCTGAATAATCATGGAGGTAAGGACAATGGGAATGCAGCTATTGTGCAAGATGGTTATGAATCATCTGATGTCCTTGTAGTTTCGAGCAATAACTCTTGCGAAGAGTGGGTTATGGATTCTGGATGTACTTGGCATATGACTCTAAACAAGAATGTGTTTGAGGAATTATGTGATCAAGATGGTGGATGAGTGTTGTTGGGAAACAATAAAGCTTGCAAGATTGCAGGTATTGGATCTGTAAAATTCAAACTCCATGATGAGTCAATAAGGCTATTGACTGGGGTTAGGTATGTACCTGACCTTAAGAGGAATTTAATTTCTCTTGGTGAATTCGACAGGAAGGGATATGTTTTCCAAGGAGAGCAAGGTATCCTGAAAGCCATGAAGGGGTCGAAGGAAGTCTTGAGAGGCGTGAAGAAACATGACTTGTATACCCTTTAGGCTGAGGTTGTAAGTGGTTCGACAAATATTACATCCACAAAACCTGTGTCAAAGACAGAATTATGGCACATGAGATTAGGCTTTGTCAGCGAAAGAGGCATGGTCGAATTGGGGAAGCAGAACCTGCTAGGTGGTGACAAAGTCGAAAAGTTGGAGTTTTGTGAATCTTGTGTACTTGGAAAATCCTGTAGGGCGAAGTTTAACAAATACAAGCAAAGGACACATGGATCCCTGGATTACATTCATGCTGATCTTTGGGGGCCTGCAAGGAATCCTTCACACTCAGGTGCAAGGTATTTTCTATCCATCGTTGATGACTATTCCAGGAAATTATGGGTATTCATTCAGAAGACGAAGGATGAAACTTTTGAGAATTTCAAAAGTTGGAAGGTTCTCGTCGAAACTCAAACTGGTAGAAAGATTAAGAGGTTGAGAACCGACAATGGCCTTGAGTTCTGCAACGAAGCGTTCGACAATTAATGTGTTGAGTCTGGGATTGCAAGGCATAAGACTGTAGCAGGTACTCCTCAACAAAATGGCTTAGCTGAGAGATTCAATCGAACAATCCTTGAAAGGGTTAGATGCATGTTGGTTAGTACTGAATTGAAGGTGTTTTGGGCGGAGGCTGTTTCGACAGCAGCTTATCTGATAAATAGATGTCCCTCGACTGCCTTGGGAATGAAGACACCTGAAGAAGTTTGGTCGGCTCATCCACCAGATCTCGACAAACTGAGAGTATTTGGTTGTTTAGCCTATGCTCATATTAGGCAAGACAAGGTCAAACCTAGAGCTCTGAGATGCATGTTCCTTGGATATCCTGAGGGAGTCAAAGGTTATAGGTTGTGGTGCCTAGAACCGGGTCACAGAAGATGTGTCACAAGTCGTGATGTAGTTTTCAATGAAGTCGAAATGGCGTTCAAGAAAACTGGTGATGCTGGTCAAAGTGCAGAAGTCTCTGAAGAAGAGCTGGAACAGGTAGAGATGCTTGTTGAGGTGGAGCATAGTGATGCTGAAGTGCATAGCCCAAATGAAGTCGAAGAAGAAGAGCTGGAACAAGTAGAGATGCCTGTTGAGGTGGAGCATAGTGATGCTGAAGTGCATAGCCCAGATGAAGTTAATGAAGAAGAGCAAGATGCTGAAGAGGATGAGGAAACTGTCGATAACTACCTACTGACAAGAGATAGGTCGAGAAGAGTCATCAAGCCACCTCAGAGACTTGGTTATGCAGATCTTATAGCTTTTGCTTTAATCTCTACAAGTGAGGTGCTTGAGGAAGAACTTAGAGATTACAAGGAAGCTATAAGGAGTCGAAACAAGACTGAATGGCGAAAAGCCATGGATGACGAGATGAAATCTCTTCATGATAATAACACTTGGGAGCTGATTGAGAAACCTGAAGGAGCAAGGTTAGTCAGCAATAAGTGGATTTTCAAGGTCAAGGAAGGAATCGAATGAGTGATGTCGAAGCGCTTTAAGGCAAGGTTAGTTGCTAGGGGGTTCACTCAGAAAGAAGGAGTCGACTTCAATGATGTATTCTCACCTGTTGTAAAGCATAGATCCATTCGAATTTTGTTAGCCATGGTGGCAAAGTTCGACTTGGAACTTGAGCAAATAGATGTGAAGACAACCTTCCTATATGGCGATCTAGATGAAACGATCCTGATGCGTCAACCTGAAGGGTATGTAGAAAAGGATAAGGAAGATTATGTGTGCAAGCTGAATAGGTCCTTGTATGGCCTGAAACAATCTCCTCGACAGTTGAATAGAAGATTAGACAAGTTCATGGCACACATTGGTTTCACTAGGAGCCAGTTCGATCACTGTGTTTACTTCAGATTTCGACTTGTAAACTCACTTGTTATTTTGTTGCTTTATGTGGATGATATCCTCATAGCTAGCAACAATGTTGAGGAGGTAATGGAGGTGAAGTGTAACACCCCATTTTAATTTATTTAATCGTCGTGGGTTATTTTAATTGTTTGGCCTGTTTAGGGTGTGTGTAGTTGGGCGCAGAGGTGTAGTGTCCTTAACGGATTAGGATCAATAGAGTAACTGGAGAACTCTGAAGAGATCTATTATTAAATGAAGGAGACAGATCAATAATTATTAGTCCAAGAGAGTATTTTAAGGTAACACTAATAATTGATCAATTGGGTTAAAATGACAAAATATTAATTGGAGATATTTTACCCTGTTAGATTATATTATATAATAAGTATTATATATATATATATATATATATATATATATATATATGGGAGAAAAGAAAGAAAAGGAGGGATAGAAGAAGAAGAAGGAAAAGAGGAGAAGGAAAAGGGAGAAGAGGAGAATTGAAGAAACCTCCGTTTCAATCGCGATTAATCAGGTAAGGGTGAGAAGTTTCAATTATATCTCGATTGTATATGTATATGCATGTGTTTGTTTGGTTGGATTTTGGGTGAAATGTTAGAGTTTTAACATTTGTTAGAGTTGGTAAATTGAGTGAAAATCATGAGTTAAGGTTCCTACTTGTTGATACCTGATAGATATAGGTTGTTGTGCATTTAATTGGTAGTATACTGATGTTTAGATAAGATTTGGAGAGGAATTGAGTGAAACCCGTAGCAGGAATTATGCAGGAAAATTCAGGGTTTTCGCTGCCCATACGCGTAATGGGCAAGGCAATACGCGTATTGGGTAGGGCAATACGCGTATGGCAAGGGCGAAATAAGGGCATTACGCGTATGGATCCCATTTAACACGGCCTTCTGTTGAAACACGTAATGGTGCGCGTAAGGGGAAAGACATTACCCGTAAGGATGTAGGCATTACGCGTAATGGATTTAATGTGGAATCAAGATGGAATTTTTGAGAGAAATCAGTCTCTGCTCATACGCGTATCACTTTGGGCAATACACGTATGGTGGGCGAGCGAGCTGGGCAATACGTGTATGGGTGAGGGCAATACGCGTATGGCCAGCGTGAGTGCAGAATTTTGCCGTTTCGTGAATTCTTTCCCGACTTCGCGTCCGATGCGGTTCCTTTTGGTCTGAGAGGTTGAGGTAGGGTCAGAACTTGTTGAACCTTGGATTGGTGGTGGAAATAATCAAAAATTGAATTTAGGTGGATTAATTAGATAATTAACTAATTAAGGCCTCGTGAGGTATTTCCCTTAATTGTGTGTATTACGAGGAATAAATTTGACAGTTGTAGTAATACTAGTGTGATCAGGAGGATCGTGTAAGTGTATAACTAATTGTTATGCGTGTGTTTTGTGCATAATTCTTGTTATGAATGTGTTATGTTGAATTGATTGGATAAGTTGGGTAATACTATTGTGTATTACGGTGAGTGTGTATCTCACGCGTGATCATGAGGATCGTGAAGATGTATAATTGTTATTATACATGTGTTATGTGTGTAATTTGTGTTGTGGTGAATGATTAATTTATGTGTAATCAGGAGGATCGTGAGAATGTGTAATTTTATTATACATGTGTGTTGTAAGCATATTTACTATCGTGCATTCGTGGTGTCGGTGGTGATGAATCATTGCTCAGGAGGAGTGTATGTGATTCATCCGAACTCCATTGTGGAGTGTGGTGGGGATAAATCATTGCTCAGGAGGAGTGATTCATGTTGTATGCATATTTCTTGTTATTATTTACTCCATTTTGTGTTATGTATCAAAGTGATGAGCAGGTGAATGATGTTTTTCTCAAATGTGGCATCCTTATTTCTGTCGAAAATTTTTTATTCACTCTGATTTAATTATGCATTATTTATAAGCTAGATGAGAATTAGGGTGTTACAGTTTGTATCAGAGCAGGTCGGTCGGTCCGGCCAAGTTGTTGAATCGGTGTGGCATGACAGTTGAATACTGTCAATGTTGTTTGTTCCTTAGTACGTGATATGTGTGTGAAACACTGTCAGTGCTTTTTGGGTTTCTAATCCTTTGTTTGCAGGTTGGGAATGAGTTAAGTGGGGGAGAAGCTGGTGCTTCTCCAAGTTGCTTCAGTGGTGGAGCGTTGGTTGCAAGATTATACGTGTTGTTTGGACAGTGTTGTTTCCGATTCCGGAGGGAATGCGGAGGTAAGGTTTATGGCGACTAAGGATTTGTGCCTTAGGTAGTTTTGTGCACAAGATGCAAGAAATGCTATTATGGTCTGGTAAAGATGGTCTATGCCCCATCATGATTGTCAGCTGTCTATTGACAAATTGAGGAACTGATCACCCTTAATCTCTTGTTGATAGTAGACGGAATTATGTTGGATGGAATAGGCGTGTCTTTTCGGCTTTGATAGTGTGTGTAATGAATTGTTGGGAGTTAAGAAAATAATTATGGATTGTTTTGATGAGTCGATGAAGATTCTTATATCGGAAGATGAGGTGGATTAAAGGCTTTGGTATGTTGGTCAAGTCGGGATGTCTCTGAGGGAGAACGATCGGGTATTATTGATGGTTGCTCCTCAGAGAGTAGAAAGTGAACTTAAATTGGACAAAGGTGAATAGTTAAGGTTTATATATGCTAAGTAAGTAGAAAACTCTTAGAAGATGAGACTAAGATGTTTGTGATATTAGTGTTTTGAAATTAACAGGGAAGCCACAGTGAAGGGCTGCCAGTGGTGTGTGATTTCCGAATGTGTTTACGGATGGAATAACAAGCAAGATGTGTATAATGGTAATAAGGCTATGGAAAGCAAAACTTAGAGTTTTGATGAGTTTTGAGAGTTCTTTTTGGTTGATTGTTGATACATGTTGGAAATTTGTGGAATTTGGATTGTCCCTAGAATGAAACTGTGTATGGATTACTGATAGTTGAATAAGGTAACGATTGGGAATAAGTGTCCACTTTCGAGAATAGATGATTAGAATTACAATTGTTTGGAACGTTTGATAAGAGTAGTGAATTTGTGTGAGTTGAGGCTTGGATCGGTTTCATGTGACTGGTTATGTTTGTTATCGTTGGAATAAGTTGTTATTTACTCGATTAAGCTTGTATGTGAGTATGGACAAGTTTGGATGAGGGCTGGTTTGGTTGGGCATTATAATGTTCAGTGATGTGGTTCGGTGCTCGTAATGCGTCGGGAATGATTGTGGAGTATATGAATCGTATCTTCCATATTAAATGGGATAAGTTCGGAGTGGTGTTCATTTGAGGATATGCTGATCTATTACAAAATCAAAAGGAGATCATGTAGGGTGTTGGAGATCGAGTTGCAAGTGTTGAAAAGAAAGGAATTTTTATGCTAAAATATGCAAGTGAGAATTTTGGTTGAAAAAGGTTAGTTTTCCCGGATATGTTATTTCTGAGGATGATATTGTTATGGATCCATCGGAAGTAGATGTAGTTCTACAATGAGAGACTCCGAAGTTGGTTAAGGTGATTAGAAGACTTTTGGGCTTTAGGTGGTTATTACCGGACGTTATGGAAGGCTTTTCCAAGTTAGAAATTTCGTTATTTCAGTTGACTTGCAAAGGGTAAGTCAATTGCTTTGGATGTTCATTGTGAGGAAAGTTTGAGAGGGCTAAAGTAGAATTTGCCTACGGCTTCAATTTTAGTTCTGCGTGATCCTAATAAAACGTTTGTGAGGTATTGGGATGCGTCTTTGATGAGTTTCGTCAGTGTGTAAAGTAAGATGGTAAATTCGTGGCTTATGCTTTACGACAATTGAGGATTCATGATTTCAAGATGACTGCGGTTACTTTTGTGTTGAGAATCTGGAGATATTATTTTTATGGTTTTGAGTTTGAGGCGTTTAGTAAATCAAAAGAATATTGAGTACCTGTTGGGTTGGGAATAAGAGAGTATGAGACAACGAGGATGGTTGGAATTCCTGATGAGTTAAGTCGAAAGTTTTTCTGCATGTCTGTGTTGATGGTCAGAGGATTAGAATTAATTGGGCGGTTCAAAGACTTGTGTCTGGGGTGTGAGATAACACTGTAGAGTGAGAGGTTGGGTATGTTAGAAAGGAACTATGATTTTGCTGGTGAATACTAGAGAGAGTCAGAAGTTAGATATGAAGTTGGTAGATTTGATTGTTGCGAGTAATCAGAGTGCGCAACGGAAGCGTGAGGTGGCACATTTCGTATATGCGTGTGTGACTTGTATGAGTTCATAGGTTGAACATGGGAAACATGTAGGAATGATGAGACCATTGGACGTTTCAGAATGGAAGTGTTAGGTGAAAGGTTTAAATATTATTCTTGGGCTACTAGGTAGATGAATGTTTTGGTTGTATGTTCGATTGGTGAATCGTAGCATTGTGGTAATATTGTTGGGTGACAAGGATGTTGGTATTATGGTTATGTAGAGGCTGTTAAAGCGATGCGGTGTCGTGGAACATTATGTTCTTGTTTTTGCTGTTGCCTCGTTTCCATCGTGATGGTTCGAGTGCAAGTGGTTAATTCCTCTGTGGGGAATTAGGAAAGTGTTACATATGGTGAGGGTAACGATCTTGTTGTATTCTGGTTCTAGAGTGAACCTATGTGTTCGTAACTTGGGTATTCTTTGAGTCGTGAGTTAATCGTCAAACGCAGTGTATGGGTATTGCATCTTGTCGTTGTTGTTGCTGCTGTTAGCAAGGTGGCTCGTCAGTTTGTGTTATTTGTGGTGTGCCTAGTGTTGGCATGATAGTTGGTTAGTCGGATGCGAGAGTCGTATCCGGAGTTGTTCGTCTCAACTAGATTTTCGAGGACGAAACTATTTTAAGTGGGGGAGAGTTGTAACACCCCATTTTAATTTATTTAATCGTCGTGGGTTATTTTAAATGTTTGGCCTGTTTAGGGTGTGTGTAGTTGGGCGCGGAGGTGTAGTGTCCTTAACGGATTATATCAATAGAGTAACTGGAGAACTCTGAAGAGATATATTATTAAATGAAAGAGACAGATCAATAATTACTAGTCCAAGAGAGTATTTTAAGGTAACACTAATAATTAATCAATTGGGTTAAAATGACAAAATATTAATTGGAGATATTTTACCCTGTTGGATTATATTATATAATAAGTATTATATATATATATATATATATATATATATATATATATATATATATATATATATATATATATATATATTTGGGAGAAAAGAAAGAAAAGGAGGGATAGAAGAAGAAGAAGGAAAAGAGGAGAAGGAAAAGGGAGAAGAGGAGGAAGAGGAGAATTGAAATCTCCATTTCAATCGCGATTAATCAGGTAAGGGTGAGAAGTTTCAATTATATCTCGATTGTATATGTATATGCATGTGTTTGTTTGGTTAGATTTTGGGTGAAATGTTAGAGTTTTAACGTTTGTTAGAGTTGGTAAATTGAGTGGAAATCATGAGTTAAGGTTCCTAATTGTTGATACCTGATAGATATAGGTTGTTGTGCATTTAATTGGTAGTATACTGATGTTTAGATGAGATTTGGAGAGGAATTGAGTGAAACCCATAGCAGCAATTATGCAGGAAAATTTTGGGTTTTCGCTGCCCATACGCGTAATAGGCAAGGCAATACGTGTATTGGGTAGGGCAATACGCGTATGCGTATGGCAAGGGCGAAATAAGGGAATTACGCGTATGGATCCCATTTGACACGGCCTTCTGTTGAAACACATAATGATACGCGTAAGGGGCAAGGCATTACGCGTAATGGATTTAATGTGGAATCAAGATGGAATTTTTGAGAGAAATCAGTCTCTGCTCATACGCGTATCACTTTGGGCAATACGCGTATGGTGGGCGAGCGAGCTGGGTAATACGCGTATGGGTGAGGGCAATACGCGTATGGCCAGCGTGAGTGCAGAATTTTGCCGTTTCGCGAATTCTTTCCCGACTTCGCGTCCGATGCGGTTCCTTTTGGTCTGAGAGGTTGAGGTAGGGTCAGAACTTGTTGAACCTTGGATTGGTGGTGGAAATAATCAAAAATTGAATTTAGGTGGATTAATTAGATAATTAACTAATTAAGGCCTCGTGAGGTATTTCCCTTAATTGTGTGTATTACGAGGAATAAATTTGACAGTTGTAGTAATACTAGTGTGATCAGGAGGATCGTGTAAGTGTATAACTAATTGTTATGCGTGTGTTTTGTGCATAATTCTTGTTATGAATGTGTTATGTTGAATTGATTGGACAGGTTTGGTAATACTATTATGTATTACGGTGAGTGTGTATCTCACGTGTGATCATGAGGATCGTGAAGATGTATAATTGTTATTATACATGTGTTATGTGTGTAATTTGTGTTGTGGTGAATGATTATTTTATGTGTGATCAGGAGGATCGTGAGAATGTGTAATTTTATTATACATGTGTGTTGTATGCATATTTACTGTCGTGCATTCATGGTGTCGGTGGTGATGAATCATTGCTCAGGAGGAGTATATGTGATTCATCCGAACTCCATTGTGAAGTGTGGTGGGGATAAATCATTGCTCAGGAGGAGTGTATGTGATTTGTCCGGACTCCAATGTGGATTTGTTTTGGAGATAAATCATTGCCAAGTAGGGGTATATGTGATTTATCCGGGTTCGATTAAATGAACCGTGTGTGTGGTACCACTTGCATTGCATCGTGTCATTGAGTTGCATTGCATTATTATATTGGTTGTTCTGGATCATCGTGAGCCCAGTGGGGAGTATAGCGATGTATCTATGTTTCCTGCGGGAATTGGTGGGTTCTTGAAGGACCACTCTTGATGTGTTATTTATACATCATATCTATGAATATGAATATATGTTGTGTTTTGGTGTGAGACATATATGTCATGTTTGTGAAAATGAATATATGTGATGTGTTAGTGTGTTTATATATATATATATATATATATATATATATATATGTGTGTGTGTGTGTGTGTGTTATAACTTGTGTATATGAATATATGATACCGTTGTATGCTATATGTGTCAGCATGTGGGGTGTGGGTGAGTTGAAGAATATATGTGAATTATCTGATTACATATTATTATGCAATCTTGATTTATGTTGTTATTACTCACCCTTCTGCTGGAATATGCTTTTATGGCATAGTGCAGATTAGCCGCTGTAGAGGCGTGGAGGCTAGTGGGAGAGGTAGATCTTCTCTTTGCTTAGCTCGTTGGTGTCTGCTCTGATACGTAACACGAGAGTCGGGGGGAAAAGTTTTGTTATTTATGTTTATATATGTGAATATATATATATGGATATATTTTGGATAACTTGTATGTATATTTTGATGTTATGAAACAACTTGTTTTATAAAACGAGTCAATTATGGATCGTTCCGCTTTATTCCATAATTGAACTTCCCTTTTGTTGGAAAAGGTTCTTGTTATTATTTACTCCATTTTGTGTTATGTATCAAAGTGATGAGCAGGTGAATGATGTTTTTCTCAAATGTGGCATCCTTATTTCTGTCGAAAAATTGTTATTCACTCTGATTTAATTATGCATTATTTATAAGCTAGATGGGAATTGGGGTGTTACATGAAGGCTGAACTCAGTAAGGAGTTCGAAATGAAGGATCTGGGAGCTGCCACCAGGATTCTTGGGATTGACATCCGGAGAGATAGAAAGCAGTCGAAGTTGTGCTTATCTCAAGAGACATACCTACGCAACCTTCTCGACAAGTTTGGTATGTCGAATTTAAAGCCTGTTGTGACTCCGACAAATCCTCAGTTTAAGCTTAGTACTATTCAAAGTTCGAGTACTGAAGCTGAAAGAATCTATATGAGTAGCATTCCATATGCTAGTATAGTGGGTTTTTTGATGTATGTTATCGTTTGTACGAGGCCAGACATAACGTATGGAGTGAGCCTTGTAAGTAGGTATATGGCCAATCCTGGAAAGGCACACTGGCAAGCTTTAAAGTGGATTCTCAGGTACATAAATGGGTCTATGAGTCGAGTCCTGATTTATGGTGGAGCCTGTGGTGATGATAGCAAAGTCGAAATCGAAGGTTATGTCGACTCTGATTATGCAGGTTGTATGGATTCCAGAAAGTCTATTTTTGGATATGTGTTCACTATGTTCGACGCATCAATCAATTGGAAAGCGACGCTTCAGAAGGTTGTTGTCTTATCAACCACTGAAGCTGAATATATTGCCTTTACTGAAGCTTTGAAGGAAGCATTGTGGCTTGAAGGTTTTGCAAAGGAGCTGAAACTTCAAGGTCGAAGTATCACTATTAAATGTGATAGTCAAAGTGTGATACACCTGTCGAAGAATTCAGCCTATCATGAGCGGACCAAGCACATCAATGTGAGGCTGCACTTCGCCAGAGAGATAATTGAGCATCGTAAAGTCCAGGTGCTGAAGGTTTCAACTGATGACAATGCTGCTGATATGATCACCAAGAGGTTGCCGAGTTGCAAGTTTTTCCACTGTATGCAGTTGATAAAGCTGCATGATGAAAGCTAGTTGATTCCCTGGTTGCTGAGTTAGATCCAAGGTGGAGATTTGTGAGACTATTGGGTCAAACTCATGATGTGTTGAGGGAAAGCTTTCGTGTGTTTCGACAGGAGACAAGCATGAAGTCGAAGCTGGGTCATATGCTGTAGTTGTAGTATACATATTGTAGTCGAAGTATGTTCAAATATGTATTGTCGAAATGTATTGTCGAATTGGGCCTTTGTAATGGATCCAATTGTTTAGGTAGCTTGGGCTGCAAGTTATCTAGTTAGTCTATAAATAGGCTAGTACACTCAGTTTGTTGAGTGTGGCAAATTGTGATATTCATTTGTAATCATTTGTAACCCTAAATGAGAAAGTGAATAGTAAACAGAAATTTTGCCCTAATCCTTCTTCTTTCTTTTCTTTGTTTCTTTGTTAACCCTAACCCTTGTGAGTTTCTTGATCATAAAGAGACCGTTTATATTTTGTTTCAAGGCATCCTATTCACAACAGGTTTGAATGAGTTTTTGTATTTTTTAAGTCTTTTTGAAATTAGTTAAAATATGATTAACATTGATTGACATTTATTAAAGAAAACAAAGTTTGAAAATCACTTGACCAAAGTCAAGGTTTATTGTGAAAGAGGTTTAATTTTGAAAAAAACAAGAAGGTTTTGAAAAAAGGAGAAGATTTGGAAAATTGAGGAAGGGGTGGAGAAGAAGTGACTACCCTAAAACTTAAAATAAAAGGTAAAGAAGGGGACATCTAACCACTCAAGGAGCAAACAATTGACAAAAAGTCAATATGTACATTCCTCTTCCTTTTGGTTTCAAACCACAAGCATAATAACCAGATGAATAAAGCATCCGAGGAAATTCCAAATTAAGCCATAGCCAAGTCGAAGCAAGGTCTTTCCAAGGTTTAAAAGCCAATTCGGAGAGTCGTGTATCAGATGATTTTCAAAGTCAAAGTATTAACACCTGCACACAGAAAATTTCCCAGACAAAATAAACAAGAATAACACCAAAAGGTCCAAGGTCTCAATTCTCCAATAGCAAAGGGCAAGGATCCTAGATCTAAGTCCGAAGTCCGAGTCACAAAGTCCAAGCATTAGGTTATAACAATCCGGAATTAAGAGAACCAAATTTTTTTAAGTGTTTAAGTATTTAAGTATTTATTGTGGACAAAATAAAAATGACATAAACATAAACATGTGTCCTAGTGGACAAAGAGAAAATAAGATGATAATATGATATAAAATGCTAAAAGTAAAGGCATGAAAGTAAATGACAAGAAAATAGAGAGAAAAATTAAAAGGCAAAAAGTAAAGTTAGTGCAATTATATAGTTAGTAAGTTAGTGTTAGTGATGAAGAACATTTCGTGGTTTTTCGGAGAATACTCGACTAGTCAACCATAAGCATGAAAACATGAATCCATACATCATTAAGGGAAGGGCGCCAACTCGGATAAAATCGACGAGTATGCCAACTAACTCCCTTAACAATAAGGAGACAATCTATTTCACACCACACTATGTAGAGTAGGAGATTGACAACTCACTTACAAAAACAGACTGATTTCCAATTTCAGGACAATTTAGAGCTATGTTAAACAATCATAATCGGACTTATATAGAAGCCACGACTATCTGAGGCCGGTAAATAACAATGTTTGTGTTAATACAACTTAGAGAAATGACAAGTAGGTCATTCTCCTAAAACTTGCCACACTAAAAGAAAAGAGGTAGTGGTCTCATCTTGATCATAACTTCAAAGAGAAGTCTAATGATATGTAAGATTTTCATTGACCGAAAGAAAAAAAAGGAAGAAGAGGGGGAAGGAAAGCCAAATTAAATTACAATATTTGAATCATTCTATCTTTAAGTTCCATCACTCATCTTGGTGGATTAAGGTACTAAACCTATCACTAATTCAAAGCACCTAAAATGAATCCAATGATCCACTTAAAGATAAATTTGAACTAATGAAGGTTTATCCAACCTCATCAAACACCCAAAGTCCATGGAATTTAAAGAGAAATTTGATCAACAAACACTACAATTCAATGCAAAACCAAAGGAAATGGAAGAAGAAAGAAAAGAACTCAAAACAGTCCCAAAACAAGCCAAAAAACACAATTCTGACTCTGGTTAATCGATTAACCAATTTGTACATGCATTTGGTTAATCGATTAACACTGGCAGGACAACAAAAAAATCTGAAAAACAAATCAACATTCATGATTCAATCATTTCTTCAAACACCTCATGATCATGAATGCAATTTAGCACGAAAATTCAAGTAAAACAACAACAAATAACACCAATGAAACAAAATTTGCAAGATCCAAAGATCAAGCAATAAGAATAAAAAAGAGATCACATTGTGGAAGATGAATCAAGCACAACAATGGTGGATCAAGAGTTTACCACTTCCAAATTTAAAAATGCTTCAAATAAACTTCAAGAACCACACTCCAAAGCTTTGATCTACAAAATTTGATGTTGATGAAGTGTTTGGATGGAGATTTAGCTCAAAGATTAGTAAGCTTCAATGAAAAGCTTACTAACTTTTAATTGAAGAAAGACTTTTGGTGAATTTGGGTAGATGAAGAAAATTGAGAATGAGGAAGAATTTTGACAAGATGAATTTGGCTATCAAAAGCTTTAAGAATGAATGAAATGAAACCTCTAATTATAGAATTTAGGCTTGGAAATTTTGTTGGCTTGAAGCTTGGTTTGGAGCCAAAATTAGGCTTGGAATTTGAATTTGGAGGCAAAATCAAGATCAAGTGGTGATTAATCAGGGTGTATGGTGGGAATTAATTATGATTATGTAGTGGAATTAAAATGAAGTGATCTAGAATATTCTCATGATGAAACAAGTGGGTTTTAGTGCAAAAATGCTGCAGAATTTGAATTTGTTGTTGCTGGCCAAAATTTGCACGTGTTAATCGATTAACCCTATTTTAGGCAAATTTTGGTTAAACGATTAACACAGTGAAAAAATGAGAAAAATGGCTTTTTGTTGTGCTGTCAGGGCTCTGGCTCGATTTTTTTGACTTGTCAAAGAAGACATGGAAATAAACACATGAACCTTAGGGTTTCTTGAGTAATAAACAATCAAATCTTGGAAACTCTTGATCAGATGATTTTGAATTGTTTGTAGATCAACTTTGACTTTGTTCAGACGAATTTCGTTCGAGCCGAGGAATTGGTATTTGATATTCTTGATCCCAATTTCTTCCTGAAAAAACTAGTAAAGGAAAAACAAACATATTTTTTATTTTAATTAGGGGTTAGTATACATAAACATAAACAAATATAAAACAAACAAGAAAACAGGAGTAGTTGGTGATCTCCCTCAAGAGCAAACCTACAGAGGAGGGTAAGAGAACCAAAGTTTGTGATCTTGTTTGTGGTATGAGATGCAAATGATAACATGTGGGATCTTAGGGGTAAAAATTAGGGTATTACACCATCATTGATAGGATGGCACTAAATGATCATCAAGGTCAATACAACCGTGGTACTTCACAAAGAAACCCTAGAATTATCGAGTTGGGAATGAATGATGTTATTCTTGCTCAAAATAAATTACTCTCGCAACAAGTGGAGTTGTTGACAAAGCAAATGTCAAAATTTCCGCAACAAATCAAAGAGATGCGAGAAATTCCCAACCAAAATCAACATGTAGCAAGTTGTGAACTTTGCAAAGGTGATAATCCTACCGGCTATTGTCCAACGAAAAATTTACCATATTCTATTGCTCATACGAAAGAAGACAATGAGAAGCATTATGCTAGATTCTTGGACATATTTAGTTGGTTGCAAATAACCATTCTATTTTCCGAGGCTCTAGAGCAAATGCCAAAGTATGAAAAATTCATGAAGGACATACTTACAAAAAAGAAGAGGTATACAGATAAAAAAACCACTGAGCTCAATGCAAACTGTAGTGCGATCGTCCAAAGCATTCTTCTGCGGAAGCTATTATTAATTTGATTCCTCTATCCGTAGTCAAAAGACTCGAGAACATGGAGATGAAATCAACCAACATGACGTTTCAACTTGCGAACAAGTCAAAGACTCGTCCTCATGGTGTTGTTGAAGACGTGTTATTGAAAGTTGATAAATTTTTATTTCTGATTGATTTCGTACTCATGGACAAGAAAGAAGATGAAGATACACCAATAATCCTTGGAAGACCCTTCATGAAGACCGCTAGGATGTTAATTGATGTTAATGAAGGTATAATGAAGGTAAAGATAAATGATGAAGAAGTGTGTTTTACACTTTTCAAATGTGTGGTGTATTCAAATCAATTAGAGGTTGATGATCATGTGAAAAAGGAAAATGCTAGAGTTGCAATGAGGAAAAATAAAGATGAAGGTGCTAGAGTTGCTTCAATGAAAAAGAAGGACGACAAAGAAAAAATGGAAGCGGTGTTCAAAAAGAAGGATGAAGAGGCCAAGGAGGCGATGATGAAGCCATGTTGGGATTTTTAATTTTTTAGGAAAAGTGGACCAAGAAATGGTCATGACAATGGTTGAGGACTTTTGTGGTAGAGTGAGTTCATCCGGAAGCTAATTCAAGTGTTTTTAGTTCCGAGGTTTCAACCGTCGGACCGTCGAGATCAAACGACGTTAAACAAAGCGCTAGTTGGGAGACACCCCAACATTGTAATTACCCTTTCATCTTTAATGCTTTTGTAGATTTAATTTGGTATAGGAAGTGTTGTGGTAGAATGATAAGAAAATGGATTTTTTTTTCAAAAATCTGTCTCATTCGCCTTAAGTTTTTTGGGTGAACCTGGGGCGAATGTTCACTGTGCGAATTGAGCGAGACAAAAAAAAAATGACAATTTTTCTTCCACACCACTTAAGTGATATTTTTATGTGGGCCAAAAATTCTTGGGCTCAAACCCTTTTTACTGATTTTGTGGGGCAAACCTTTCCCCACTCCCTTTTTGTCTTTCAATTTCCCTCTTGTTTCTTTAACTTTCAAAAACACACAAACACACATTCTCTTCTCTCTCAACCATATCTGTGCAAGTGAAGAAATTTTTCATGTTTCAATTCAATCTCCATTCTCTCTATCCAATTCATATCATGTTTGAGTTCTTTTATTCATTCTTTGTTCTTATTAGAAACATGTGGTTAGGTTTGATGTGAGAAATTGTTAGAAAATTTCTTCTGGGCTTTGTAAATCTGTTATACATGTTCATTTGTATTGGTTTACATTGCTATGCTTGTTTAGGTATTGAGCTTTAAGAATTTTTTAGAGTTGAACTTGTTTAGGTTAAATTTGAAATTAGTATGAATTAAGTGTATGAACTTTGAATCTTTGCATGAACAATGTGGTGCTAAGTATCAAGAAAAAACCTCTACCGGCGCTAAGCATCAAATCAACATCATTCAATGATCTCAAAATTAATTTTATGTGCTTTGAATCACTTTTAGCCCTCCCTCATGTGAAAGCAAACATACATCTTGAGTCACAACAACGTTTGAAATATTTGTTTGTTTTGCATCCTATTATTTGTTGTTCATGATTACCACGAAGTATTAATTACTTTATTCACTAATATATCCTTATTTCTTGTATTTATACCCACTTAACTACTCCATTGACTATTACTTATAAGGGTACTTTAGTAAATGAAAGCTATTGTTCCCTAGAAATCACGAACATTCAATTATTTTCTTGAAAAGTGGGCTTAAGGATGGAATATGAGTTTATTGTTTCTTTGTGTGGGAGTTGGTTTTGATTATGATATTGGCTTTGAATTTATTTTATTTGATATATTTTATGAAGACATATCTAGGAATCAAAATTTTCGGATTATATTCTAAATGCACTCGTTGCTCTGCAGAACTTCTTATGAAGACTAGTCCGCATCTCGAAAAATACGATCCTTTGTGAAGCGTTCGCGCGCTTACAGAAATAATTGAAACAGAGTCGCCACCGAACTTTAGTTATTCCTAATAAGAAAAAGGAAAATATCGATAAAATCCTTAAAAAGAAAAGAAGATGGTTGTCGCAACCAACTTTATTTCACTAAACATACGAAGCTGACTGGTTTAGTCAAACTTGCAGCGATTGTGCCTGCCCCGTGTTATTGGATGGTTGTTCTTCATTGGTATTATTTATGGGATTAACCATTTTCCGAACGTATCTCCTGGTTGGTTTTCCAACATCTTTTTTAGTTATCCTACCAGTCCTCAATCTCACGCACACTCAGAAATTTGAGAAGTTTCATAAATGAATAATTTATACAAATTTTAAAAGAAAAAGAATGTAAATTTTTGCACAAAGGGTCCCACCAGGTGTGCTAATTTGTTTACTATGAAATTCGGTAAAAAAAAGTTGATTTCATTTAAGGAATTAAACTCGAAAAGATCCAAGGACATGTTGTGCTAAAATTATAAGTTTGAAACATGTGACATCAAAGTCAAAATTAAAAGAAACTTGAAATTAACTTTCAATGCAGTAAATGAATTCAAAATAAAGAATCTAATTCATGTAATGGAACACAAATACATACATTCTCAGATCACTCTTTTCTCACTAAACACTTGGATACTCAAAGTTTATGGAATTTGTGTAAAATTGTGGACCCCTAAAACTACAAGTGAACACTACTTATACACTAGTTCTAACATAACTGTCTGCAATGGTCGACTTTGCAAATTATGCCACGTCTTTTGATCGGAACTCTATGATTCTAGCAGAATTAATTGCAAGTGCACAGTGTATTGCGTAGTTTTAAAAGACATTGAACCCACGAGGACCAATAATCAATCTACCACTATCTATTTGTGCTATATAAATCTAAGGCTATGAATTTATTGATTAGGGTGAAATTAAAATTAAAACTAAAATGAAAACTTGAGAAATTTACCAGAAAGGAGAGACCAGAATGTAGATCTCAGTGCACCTCAGGAACTCAAAAATTCATTGGCGTGTTTTATGTATTAAATCACTTTTCAGTAGAAAATATTAGTTTAAAAAACCTTATCTCACACTGTCGTGCTATTGACTCTAGTTGTACTTCTAGACCATAATGTTTTACCGTCGCTCATCCAATTGAATCAAGAAATACTTTTTGAAAACCAATACGTCCTAATTAATCCTAAAGCGATGTCGTTGTGTTTAGGATTAATGTCTAATTTTTACTATCTGGTTCGAGCCTCACACAGTCGTGCTATTGACTCGAAACCTTATTATTTTCACTCTCATACAAAACCTTTTGGATTTAAAATTAAAAATCAAAACCAGAAAAATAATTTAGAAAAAGGTTACGCCAATTCATTACCGAGTCCCGTCGGAACGACGATCCTCACATACCGGACTCAAAACAATTTAGCCGGACATGGTTTTAAACTTAAACAAACAATTCATGATATTTGAAATTAGGAAAAATACCCTTTTTAGTCCCTTAACTTTACCTCGGGGTCCACTTTGGTCCTTTAATTTTTAAAAAGACCAATCTATTTCTAATTCTCACAAATGGCGTCTATTTTTGCATGTGTGGCATCTGAAGGCATAATTTTAATATTATTTTTTTGTCTTAATACCCTTTTTAGTCCCTTACCTATATCTCGGGGTCCATTTTGGTTCTCTTTCTTTTAAAAAGTTCCAATTTGGTCCCTTACGTTGTCAAACAGAATAAAAAAAGTCCTTTCCGTCAAATATGTATAACGACGTTAGAAAAAGAGGACGTGACAACTGAGGTGGATTGTCCTATTCATCACATGGCGCTGATGTGGATATGCTAATTAAAAAGGTTACCAAAATATTACTCACACCAAGATTCGAACTTGGTACACTTGGGTGAACAACACAATTCTTTACCACTAAACCACTTTCCTTTTGGTAATTAATTTTACACATTAAAAATATCAGCTATTTCTAAAATAACTTTTGAGAGTAAAATATACCAGACTTGTTTTTCTTCTTCCCCAAACAATATAGGGTTTCATCCAATCATGAACTGTGAAGTTTTTCATCTAATTTCAATTTCAATTTCAATTTCAACTATTTTTTCTCTAACAAAACCTCATGCTAGATAAAAGAATAGAAGCAATTTAGATTTATGTGAGGATTTCAACTTGTTAACTCTGTAGTACAGAGCTAAATAATAGCAAGGATATCTCTAAAATCCCTATATCCTATAGGCATGATAGATCTTATGCACTGACCAGAATGATAAAAGAAATATATTATTCATTTATCTAACCAAAGAATGAACTTTATAAAAGAGTTTAGGATTTAGGCGCACCAGAAAAGAGAGGGGAGCATCTGGATGCCAAGACAAGCTCTCTACATGAGATGTGACTGAAAATCTATAGCCACAAGAGGTTATTGGCGTCCTAACATCCTTCTGCAAAGTGCAAAGTATAATGACATTAAAAAACGATACACTGAAATAGAAGACACGATTAAAGTAGCAACCAAGGGATATTGGATGATTACCACAAAAACATTACGATCGGAAGAACCACTAAGAAGAAGATATGGTAAAAGTTCACTCCAAGCAACAACATGAACCTGTGAGATGATTATATATTGAGTCAGTATATTTAGACAAAAAAGAGATCATCTAGTTTAATTCATTCATGCCTTGTTTGAGTGATTGTTCATGGTAGTAACACATTCTCTGGTGACCAAGTCCCAAATCTTAATTTGTTTATCAGCACTAGCACTTGCAAAATGTTTCCTTTGAATGAAAAGACAAGTGTCATTAAAAAAATAAAAACTAAAAAATTTAAAGTTCCAGAAAGCATTAACAAAACATGTCCTCTTTGTTCCATGCAAGGCCAAGTACTGAGTCAGTGTGACCATTAATGGCACCTAAGATTCGGTATGGCTCAACCGCATTAATCTGAGATCAAAGAGAGGTTATTATATTATATTATTAACAAAAGTGCGATTACTAACACCTGAAACATGCAGAGTCAACAACCAACCATTAAAAACATGTTTAACTTTAGCTAACTATCAAGATTATTAATACTCTTCTCTTTATAGTTAGCTGAAGTGCGATTAGTTATACTCTTCTCTTGATATAATATAATAATATATCAAGAGAAGAGTATCAATAATCGCACTCAACCGCAAATCCTGACATTAGGCCAATAAATACCGAGGGTGCGCAGAAGGTACTTGCTTTATTATTACTTTACACGTGTTATATCATTTATGGGGTCAGAGGTTCAACTCTTAAAGCCTTTTTATGGGGTTGTGTTGTGAAACTTGTATGCCAAGTTGGACAAAAGAGAGGATGATTCACCATGGAAGCTTGTGTTGTGAAGCCTTTTTCTTCACAAGGTTGGTTAATTTTTGTGTTCCTGTTGTACTATCATCTAATGTATCTAATTTAGTGATTTAGTGATATGTTTGTTTATGTTATATTAAATATATTGTACTGTGTTTCATTTTGAAGTTTATATATTTGACTATCATAAATCTATTTTACAGGACTGAATTATGGAGCAGTGGGATAATAATTACTACATCAGTGCCATGGCTGGAGCTTGTAATGGGTCCTCATTGGTTGTAATGTCAAAAGGTTAAAGTCCTATTCTTGGTCATTCATATATTTGGAAGGGCATTAGTCATATTCTTGACTTTGATGATGTAATGCTTTGCATGATTGGACCAGTAGCCGTGTTTAAATCGTTGTCTCACTTTTATGGGTGAACTGCTCTTCCTAATAGGGACCCAATACATGCAATAATCCTATAAAGTAAGCGACTCATTTCCATTTAAGTGGATCAACAAAGAAGGATTTTTCGTCACTGCTGGCACTAGATGGGCAATTGTTATGTCTCATGGAGTTGGATTTTCAGACCAGGTTTTTTTTAGGGCATTTCTTAATGCACCACCCAAGTTTCTTAGGCACCACGTGAAATTATTTTTTTGCCCCTATATTCCGGATGTGCATATCCGGACGCACCAAATTTTGAAAAAACGCTGAAGTGTTCCGGATATGCATATCCGGAAACAATTCTGATGTGCACATCCGAAAGTATTTCTTATTACTTCGCGCCAGACGTTCTTCCCCCCTCATTATTCACCTTTCCATTTCCACTCCTTCTCAAACTCTCAAATTTTCAATCACCACAAATCTCGATTTTTTCCACTCGAGTTCGGCGCAGAGCAACTACTACAACGATCAACACACTCCAAATTCTCCGTATCACATTTAAATCGGTAAGTTTTCAAATTTTAGAGTTTCAGAGTAATTTTCGAGTAATCGATTTAGAGTATACATTTAGGTGTAGAAATTGTTAGGTTGTATGAATAACATATGTTAGAGACAATGTAGGTCATTTTTACTGCTTCAAACGGACGATCAGGGCATAAAATTGCCCTTTTGGTTGTTACAGTGGCCATGAGTGCCGTTTTTAAACTTCAAAATACGTACCGGATGTACAGATCCGGAAACAGTGAAACGTTTAGTGTTTCCGGATGTGCACATCCGGAAATACCTAACGTTTAAAATTCTGAGTCCTTTCGGATGTGCACATCCGGAAGACCTTTTTTTTTCCTTTTTTAATTTTGCTTGTTTGTTTGTTTTTGTTTAATTATTTTTAAACAAAATTTAATTTATTTATTATGCTTTGCAGATTACATGGCTGGCAGAGACGATCGTACCATACATGGACGGACAGCTCAGCACGCATCTGTCCGACGTGAGCGGATGCAGTCTACGGCCGAGGCTTCCTCCGCAGAGGGAGTTGGGGTAGCCCCTACAGCTGAGGAACATCCTACACCACATCCTACACCACAAGTTCAGGCCACTTCCACATCACAGGTTCAGGCCACTCCTCCGTCAGCCGCCGATTCTACATCTTGGAGGCGTCGGGATTCTACTGCTAGTTCATCAGGGTCCCAGCCCGCACGCAGGCGTCGTCGGGAGACTTCAGCTCCATCAGCTGCTCCTCCTCGTTCCCCTGTTCCTGTTCCTGTTCCAGAGGGTGATCACCCAACACATGAGGGTGTTGACGATGATGACGATTTCGATGAGCTGGGCGGTTACCCCGGGGGACCGTCTAATATGTCCCTACTCGCGGGGTACTCTGAGCATACTGCCAGATTTGTCTGGCTAGGACAGGTAACCTTTCTCGGTTTATTTATAGAATTGTATTCGTTGAAAATATGTTCATTTGTAACATTGTTTTATTTGGAAATTTTCAGGATAAGGATTCACAGAAGTTCTATAACCATGGGGGCAAGGTTATGGACACGATTGAGATGCTGCCTACAGCTGAGTGGTTCACGTCTACAGTTGTGGAGTCTGGTCTTGGAGGCCTGTCTAGGATTGGGTATTCCCAGATCCAGTACGGTATCCTGATGGCATTTGTTGAGAGATGGCACCCTGAGACATCCTCATTCCATCTACCGTACGGCGAGATCACGATCACGCTAGACGACATCTCGTGCCTCTTACATCTACCGATCACAGGTACCCTTCTGAGTCACGGTAGGATGACGAAGGCGGACGGCATAGAGTTGTTGGTTACAAAGCTTAGGGCTAGCCCAGAGAAGGCACATGCGGAGGTGTACCAGTTGAGGGGCGCACACGTCCGGTTCTCATTTTTGATGGATAGATTTACTGAGGCGCTTGCAGAGGCAGAACGGGCAGATGGTGATCCAGCTGAGGTGGCGATCCACAGGACGCGTGCCCTAAGGTGTTACTACTTGTTTTTGCTAGGCACGCAGGTCTTTGTGGACACCAGCGCCTATTATGTTGATATCGTCTACCTCAGGTACCTTTCGGATCAGACAGAGATCCATCGGTACAACTGGGGGGCTGCTGCGCTGGCATTCATCTATTCCAGGCTCTCTGATGGTTGCCGCTGGGCAGCCAAGACTGTGGCAGGCAGTTGTACACTATACGTGGTAACAATCTAATATTCTAAGTGATTTTTTCATTTCTTTTCTTTCTATATTCATTATAATGTTTGACACCCATGTTATGTTTTCCATTTCAGGCATGGATTTTACAGCACTTTCCCTATATTACTGGCTGGGGGAGTGCCCAGGGGTACACTAAGGATATGCCACGTGCTGCTGCATTTGTCCTGCTCAGAGGGAACCAGGCGCCGGACCCCTTCAGAGTTTATCTAGATCGGATGGCTGCTGAGGATGTTTTGTATTGCCCCTATGCCGATCACCGTGTGACGCGCCCGTTCGATGAGGTTTGTTTGTTCTCAGGATGGTTGGCATGCAGTTCGACCGTTACTGCCCGATACCTGCCAGAGCGCGTCTTGCGTTAGTTCGGTTACACGCAGACGATCCCCAGGATGCCTCATGAGTCTGCTCCTCTAGGCTTGACCCGCAGGCAGATAAATAAGCTATATGCTGACTACCAGTCCCACTTGGTACCGGAGGAGGCTCGGGCGACCAGAGCGGAGACAGACTGGAGTGTTGCTGCCGGGTACATCGTGTGGTTCTACACCGTCTCACACCTATGCATGGTGCCCACTGCTGAGGGATCGCCACCCAGACCTGCTCATCAGGAGATATTAGAGGAGCGACAGTCTCAGCTGGACCACACTCAGGATGTCCTACCACGCTGTCGTGAGATAGAGCAGATAGCGCGGCAGGCCATTGCGGACGGTCACCTCCCTGAGGGCTCTGGTGCCAGACTTGCCGTGGACAGGATTATTGCGATTGCTCAGGGGGCACTTCAGTACCGCAGACATCGATCCAGGATGGCGGGTAGGGGCAGAGGGGGCAGAGGAGCAGGGGAGCCAGGAGAGATCCTTCGCCATACGCAATAGTTTTTTGTTTGATGTATTATATTTATATTAGATGTATGCACTGTATTTTGACAGAGATTTATTATTTATATATATATATATATATATATATATATATATATATATATATATATATCATTTTATTTTATATATGGATGTTGTCAAATGTATATTAAATTGCGACGATTTATTAACATATACGACCAAGCAAAAAAACCGATTTTAAAAAAAAAAATAATGTTCTGCCTTTTTCCGGATCTGCAGATCAGGAATGTTTCCGGATGTGCACATCCGGAAAGAATCAGCGTTTTTAAAAAAATTGGTGCGTCCGGATGTGCACATCCAGAATCAGGGGGCAAAACCGGAAATTCAGGTGGTGCCTAAGAAACAATGGTGGTGTGAGAAGAAATGCACTTTTTTGTATGTTTAAGATTGAAAATCTTGTGACGTTGAATAATTTTGTGTGATGTGTATATGTTCTTTTCTCTCTAAACTCAATGCTAGGTTGTGGAACTTGATTTCCTATACCCTAGTGAAGGTATTCATCGAAGGTGGAAAACAATTACAGCATCACCGCAACTGTTGCGACGCCTGATCAGGCTGCTTTTATTTTAAGTGTCCCTAGAAGAAAATCAACTGATGAAACACAAGAAACGCTTCGCACGTCTGGTTTTCCAAGTACTCATGTTAAGGTAAAATAGTGCACTTGATTTTCATTTATTAATTGTCAATTACTGTTACTACGATGCATATATTTATATGTTTTTTCTATAGGAAAAATGGGCCAAGAACCTCTATATTGCATCTATTAGTTATGGGAGAACAGTTTCATAAATGGATGATATTTTTTTAGATTCCAGCTAACATCATTTTGACTTATTGCAAGATCCTGCTTGCCCACACATCTTTCTGTTGGGAACTGAAGACCCTCCACGACAAATTTCCTGAACAACGCAGTTCACCTTTGATGTATGCAGTATGCTACACCTTTCTTTTTGGTCGCCATCACATATTATATGATACAAAACCTATGCACTGTATTTCAATGTTGTGAAAAATGAGTTGTGAGCAAAATTAGATATTGTGTCAATCGGGACAACTTTTTTATTATGAACTTTGTACAGTTCTAAACAGTAATTATTATGTTGAAAGGCATTAGATACAGGTTATGTTTTTGTTTGATAATGGTATTTTGCAAATGCAACTATAATTTTTCAGTGGGAACGGGGTACAATAAGCAGGGCAACCTTGCACTTTGGCCCTTTTATCCATATCTCTTCTGATTTAAAGCTACTTCTGAGCATTTCAGTGTCTAAATAATTTCATTCTATTTGTGAAGATATTGATTCTGAAGAGTTCATTTTTATTGTGACATCTTTTACTTCCAGTATCCTAAGTCTGCATGATGGATTTCTTCTCCTTGTGATTCATTCTACCTGAGTGGGTGCTTATTTAGTATGATTATTTTCTAATATCAAACACTGCAAGATGCACTACCGATACATACTTGTCAGAAGTTGGGCACGTCTTTGAAGCTCATCTTTGGGGATAATTTGTATACATACCACACTTCACTGTTGAGAGAGTTGGTAACACTTTAAAACAGGTGTATGATTTCATGGAAGATTAGAGCTGCTAAAGACCTGCGAATCACTTCGGTTTCTAGATGATGTTGACAAATCGAGCATAGAACTCATGATTAGATGATGATTTAGGTTTCAATTAGGGGATTTTGGGAAGCATTTTGCGTTAGGGTTGAATTTGGGGGAAAATAGAAAAGTGTTTCAGTAACAAGGAAGAAGAAGGTGATGAATAGACATTCCACCAATCCACCTCAGCTTCCACCTGTACGGTTTTTCATAGTTGTGTAATGAGAAGAACCAGATTTGTTGCACCTTGAGGAAGATGACATTGGAGTGAAGAAGGAGAATTCAAATACAACTGTTAAAGAAAGGGGATTCGAAAACGGTTGTGGAAGAAAGGGGATTCGAAAACGTCCGGTGAAGAAAGGGGATACAAAGATACGAAGAAGATGATAGAGATAAATTAGAGTTTATGTCAACATTTCATTAATAATATCACTATTATTTAAATAAACAATCTACGTCATTAGGCCATTTGTCACAAATAATCCCATCTAACCTTCCCCAAGGCAACCGTTAAGTCATTTTGAAAAGAGTGACCAATGTTGGGAATAGAAAAATTTAAGAGAACGATTGTTTAAATGAAATATTTAAAGGGACTAAAAACGAAATTTAAAATATTTATGAGGATGTCAAATATATTTAATCATTATTATTATTATTATTATTATTATTATTATTATTATTATTATTATTATTATTACTGGCGTTCAAACGGGCACAACGTGCACAACAGAAAAAAATAAACGTGTGTATATTATATATGAGGTTTTTATTGTACTTTACATTAAAAATAATATTTTTTAGACATCCTTAAGTAGACTCAAAGTCAAGATGATAAATATATATTTTAAAAATACTTTAGTGAGTTAACTATATATATACTAATGCTATTATTAGTTTAAAAATACGTTTTCGCAATTATTAGAATTAAATTAATTTAGATAAAAAATATGTTGTCTAAACATGTTAATAATATTATTACATTTTGAAAATGGTAAACAAATATATTCTAAATATATTTAATAACTGAAGTATACAAAGTATTATTTATACTGTAATTAATAATGTTCTTTAAGAGGAAGACCGAACATAAAAATACGTAAGGACCAACTTGAAACTTTTAAAAGGAAGATGACCAAAACGGACTCCGAGACATAGGTAGGGAACCAAAAAGAGTATTAAGCCTATTTTTTTTGGAATTTTAGTGACCTTGTTAAAGAACATATGCCACATCAGATGCCTCGCGTATAAACACATGTCACGTCAGATGCCACACATGCAGAAACAGACGCCGTTTGTGAGAATTAGACGGAAAGGACCTAAATGACGTCGTTTGAAGACATAAGGGACAACATTGCTCTTTTTAAAAATTAAGAGACCAAAGTGGACCCCGAGGTAAAGTTAAGAGACTAAAAAGGGTATTTTGCCTTGAAATTAACAGCAACATAAAAAATGATGATAATTGAATTAATGTGAACAAGTAAAATAAACAACTTAAAATAATAATATAAAGAACCTGAAAATAAGAACTGGAATAAATCATCGAGTATAATGAACGCAATGGAAAATAACTTTTAATGCTGGCACGCTTAATTTAATCCAAGCTTACAATAGAATTCTTGTAAGCTATGGTGTGATAGTCCCTCAATTTAAGAGCTCTATCACTTTGGAAAGTAATTTCTGCTTAAAATTAAGAACAAAACTTATGCGTACAAACTTAGATATTAAAAACTGATGAAAACTGCAAATATATAGTGAATACTGGTGCTGGAAAGTGTCCCAAGTCGTGTTGAATTCGTGGAGAAGAAGTAGGAAAGGTGGGTGAAGACTGAGACAAGTCTGTTTCCTTATTTTTCTGCGCTGAAGGTCCATAGCGAACGCCATGGCTTTAAAAAGTGGAAGACGTGGTTGGTGAGGTGCATGGCGAACGCCATGCATCAGAAAATGGTCATTTCTGCTTCTTTTTCCTTATTTCTTGCTCTTTTCTCCAGTTTCTCGCACATATGTTTTCCTTTGATAATTACCTGAAACAATCAAACAATATCAGCATAATACTACGAAAACATATAAAATCGACACTAATATGCATGTGATTCGAGTCGAAATATACTATGTATTTTCACGTTATCATCTTCATCTCCATGCAATCTTCATTCTCGACAGGCTTCCACATGTTCTAGAATAATTGTCTAATCTTATCCGCTTATACCTCGTTCGACCGCGTGGAGTGATCACTTTGGAAACCTCAAATTTCACTAAGTCCAAAAAACTAACAACCTACTTGGAAATTCGACTAAAGTCACCAATATCATTTGATGGAATCACTTCGTCGAAAAATGCATATTCTGATTTCATGGTCGAATGACCATTACGACCTAAGTAAAAACCTAAGTCATTAAGCAAACTTCAACAAATTGTCAAATCTTTACCATCAAGGCTTACGTCAAATATTCGAGGTAACAATGGGTTTGTGGGAAAGATTGGTTAGTGATTACTGGGGTCCTGGTTTGGGATCTTAGGTGACGAAAGTCATTTTTTTCTTCTGATAGAGCTCCCCACTTTTGAGGAACTTCTCCCAGCTTCGAGACGCCACTCTTTTCCAAGATATAGATAAGTGGATTTGGAAGCATTCTAGAGAGGGAACTTTCTTAGTGGCAACTTCTTATTAAGTTCACATGGTTAGCTCTATCACTTCTTTGACTTCTCTTCCAGCAAGCTTGACCCTCCCCTTATTTGTATTTGGAAATGTTGGGTTCCTTTTAAGATCTCAGTCTTCTCTTAGAAACTTTTACAAGACAGACTCACGTCTAGAAATAATTTGTCTAAAAGAAGGGTGTTTTCTGATCCTATTAAGATCTCTTATCCTTTATGTGAAGATTTGGTTGAGTCGGTGTCCCATCTTTTTTTTTACTTGTGAGCTAGCCATTTTTGTGTTCTATAACATCTTCTAGTGGTTGAGATGGTGGTTAGCTATTCCTAATGACCTTAGGTTTCTGTTTTTAGTATTTTCTTTCTTTAGGGGAACAAGGTTAAGTACAGGGTGGTTATCTTATGATTTGACACATTGTATTGTGATCCATTTGAAAAGCTCGTAATGATGTCATCTTTAATGGAGTCACAAAAAATAGTGAAAGAGGAGGAGGAGATGATTTTTTTAATTGGAAATTATTTCTAGGTAGATCAAGAGTAAACTCTTGCACCTTCTATGAATGGTTTCAGAACCCTATCTCTGTCTGCACCAATAATGGATCAAGTGTTTGTCTTGGTTCAGATATGGGTATTGAATTTGGTTTCAGTGCTCTCTTGATGAAATTGGGTATTGAATTTGGTTTTAGTGCTCTCTTGATGAAATTTAATCTTCTGATAGTGAATCTAATAGTTTTAAATCTAGCCCATTTCGATCTAAGTTGATTTTTAGTTGTTTGACCCTTTATCTTGTTTTATAGTTGTATCTTATTTGTTCTTTTGATAGTCCTCTTGCACTTCTTGTGCTTTATGACTATCTTTTTTATATTAATATATTGTTTTGCCATTAAAAAACCAATAAATTATATTTCTTTTTAATATTTAATATTATATTTTAAAGAATCTTATTTAACGTGATATCATAGTTCAATTCTAGTTATAATAATATATCTAAATATGAAGAAAAATGTAGACTAATATATTTAATTACTGAAAATGTAAGTAAAAGTATAATTTAAATCAAATGGAGAAATCCGCTTTTAGAGTACAGATAATTTTGATCGGTAAGATTGATTGACTTTTCAACAATAAACTAGATTTGTTCTTAACATCATGGAGGAATCTTGATGATTTCCTTCAAAGTCGGTAATGTGCAATTATGCATTCATCCAGGAAATGGCAACATCACATGCTCGTCTCATAATTTATAAGCCGCATGGCTGGGAAATTCTAGAGAAAGTGAAAGAAAAAACAAAAAAAAAGAATAAGTTACACAAGGTGAACTAGAGTAAAGATGAACTTGTATCAAGACACAGCAACTCACTGTTATTTCTTCTTCAGTAGTTCACTTCATTTTACATTCTCCTAAAAACATTAGAAAATAAAAAATATGAGAAAATTATATAAAAACCTTTAGTAGTTAGCATTTTGTCATGATAAACAAACTAAGCATTTTGTCATGATAAACAACCTAAGCGGGGGGCTGCTAGGAGGAGATTGCATAAGAACAGGACATGTCATGTGAATTTCTCTAATCATTTCATTTTGTCAACATGCTGAATGTATTTTCTAATTAGCTATCTGGAGTTAAACTAATGGAAAAGAAGTGGCCAACTGGGGAATTAATTTAAACCATTTAAACCAAAATGAAACCAATTGAATATTTGTATTGGTTCTTCATGATGGCTACACCTTAACGATTCAAACATGTTATAAATACTTGGTCTTTCATTCAGCTTTTCACAGTACTCACTAACACCAAAACATCTTTCTTTTCTATCTTTTCCTCCTCTTCTTCTAAGAATATTTGTGGGGATATCTTAAAACATAAGAATTGGAGTTAGCAAGTTTTTTCTTTCTACCCATGACTGCCATGGCCAGTAGCCCCAAAAGGGGTCATAACTGGCCCCCAATGGCAATGGCATTGGCCATTGTTTTGATTTCCACTACTGTAGTCTCTGCTGCTGCAGATAGTTATATTTACTCTTCACCTCCACTGCCTTATGATTATAAGTCACCACCACCACCTTATGTGTACAAGTCACCACCTCCTCCTCCATATGAGCACAAGGCTCCGTCTTATGTGTACAAATCACCACCGCCTCCATCTCCTTCCCCACCACCTCCTTATGTGTACAAGTCACCACCTCCACCATCCCCATCACCACCTCCTCCTTATGTGTACAAGTCACCACCTCCACCACCCCCATCACCACCTCCTCCATACATTTACAAGTCTCCAGCACCACCACCACATGAACACAAGGCTCCATCATACGAGTACAAGTCACCACCTCCCCCATCTCCATCACCACCACCTCCTTATGTGTACAAGTCACCACCTCCACCGCCATATGAACACAAGGCTCCACCATATGTGTACAAGTCACCACCTCCTCCATCTCCATCACCCCCACCACCATACTATTACAAGAGTCCTCCACCACCCTCTCCCTCGCCTCCACCTCCTTACTACTACAAATCTCCTCCACCACCCTCACCTTCACCTCCCCCACCATACTATTACAAATCTCCACCACCACCTTCTCCCTCACCACCACCTCCATATTACTACAAATCTCCCCCACCACCCTCACCCTCCCCTCCCCCACCATACTACTACAAGTCTCCTCCACCACCATATATACACAAGGATCCACCATACTATTACAAGTCCCCACCACCACCTTCACCATCTCCTCCAACACCCTACTACTACAAATCTCCCCCACCACCTTCACCATCTCCACCACCGCCGTACTACTACAAATCTCCTCCCCCTCCATCTCCTACTCCCCATACTCCATACTACTACAAGTCTCCCCCACCACCCAAGGTCCTTCCCCCACCATATTATTATAACTCTCCTCCTCCGCCTGTTGCGTATCCTCACCCACATCCATACCACCACTCATTGATTGTGAAGGTAATCGGTAAAGTCTACAGCCTCAGGTGTTATGACTGGGAGTATCCTGAAAAATCTCATAACAAGAAACATCTCAAAGGTACATACCATTACTAAGGATTAGACTTCTTTAGAGTAATGAGTTTAGAGTATTCTTAACTAATTTTCTGTTAATTTTTTTATTTACTTTTTAATTTGACTTTAATTAATACAACATTACTATAGTTTTGATCATTAATGTTTTTGAAGAAAATAAAATACAATCTGTTTTATGATATATATCCATAGATAATCAAATCTAAAATGTAACTTAATTTCTATACATAATATAAAACATAAGTTACTAAGAACCAGCCTCATAAAGTTAATTTTGACAAGTATTGTTTAACATTCTGCTATTTTAATAATATTGTCCAATATAATAAGTGTCTTCATATTTTACTAAACTATTTTTGTTTTGCGGCAGGTGCTGTTGTTGAGGTGACATGCAAAGCTGGGAGCAAAATCATTAAGGCTTATGGTAAAACTAAGATCAATGGAAAGTACAGCATCACAGTTGAGGACTTTGACTATGTCAAATATGGTGCCACAGTGTGCAAGGCGGCCCTTTATGCTCCACCTAAAGGCTCCCCCTTTAACATACCTACTAAGCTAAACGAAGGAACTAAATTGTACTTGTATTCCAAAGACAAGTATGAGGCTGTGCTTAAGGCTAAGCCATTTGCTTATGCTTCAAAGAAACATTTTAAAGAATGTGAGAAGCCCAAGCCTTCACCAACTCCATACTACTACAAATCACCTCCACCACCCACACCAGTTTACAAGTACAAATCGCCACCTCCACCGGTTCATTATTATTCACCTCCTTATTACTACAAGTCACCTCCTCCTCCAGTGAAATCGCCACCAACTCCTTACTACTACAAATCACCTCCACCTCCCTCACCAGTTTACAAGTACAACTCACCACCTCCACCGGTTTACAAGTACAAGTCGCCTCCTCCCCAAGTCCATTATCCCTCGCCGGTTTACAAGTACAACTCACCACCTCCACCGGTTTACAAGTACAACTCACCTCCTCCCCCGGTCCATTATCCCTCACCAGTTTACAAGTACAACTCACCACCTCCCCCAGTCCATTATTATTCTCCTCCATATTCCTACAAGTCACCTCCACCTCCCTCTACGGTTTACAAATACAACTCGCCACCTCCACCAATCCATCATGATTCTCCGCCATATTACTACAAGTCACCTTCACCCCCCTCACCGGTTTACAAGTACAACTCCCCACCTCCACCAGTTTACAAGTACAACTCTCCACCTCCACCGGTTTACAAGTATAACTCACCACCTCCACCGGTTTACAAGTACAACTCACCACCTCCCTCAGTCCATTATTATTCTCCTCCATATTACTACAAGTCACCTCCACCTCCCTCTCCGGTTTACAAATACAACTCACCACCTCCACCGGTCCATCATGATTCTCCGTCATATTATTACAAGTCACCTCCACCCCCCTCAGCGGTTTACAAGTACAACTTACCACCTCCACCGGTTTACAAGTACAACTCACCACCTCCCCCAGTCCATTATTATTCTCCTCCATATTACTACAAGTCACCTCCACCTCCTTCTCCAGTTTACAAATACAACTCACCACCCCCACCGGTCAATCATGATTCTCCCCCATATTACTACAAGTCACCTCCACCTCCCTCGCCGGTTTACAAGTACAACTCACCACCTCCACCAGTTTACGAGTACAAGTCACCTCCTCCCCCGGTCCATTATCCCTCACCGGTTTACAAGTACAACTCACCACCACCTCCATATTATTACAAGTCCCCACCTCCACCATCCCCATCCCCTCCTCCACCATACTATTATAAGTCCCCACCACCACCATCACCATCTCCACCACCACCTTACTATTATAAGTCACCTCCTCCACCTAAGGAGATTTCAAACCCACCATACTACTATAAGTCACCACCTCCACCATCACCTTCTCCACCTCCTCCATACTATTACAAATCTCCTCCACCACCATCACCATCACCACCACCTCCCTACTATTACAAATCCCCTCCACCACCATCACCATCTCCTCCCCCTCCATACTATTACAAATCTCCACCACCTCCATCACCATCTCCACCACCTCCCTACTATTACAAATCACCTCCACCACCCTCACCATCACCACCACCTCCTTACTATTACAAATCTCCCCCACCTCCATCTCCATCACCACCACCTCCTTATCACTATCAAAGTCCTCCTCCACCATCTCCCATTTCTCATCTTCCCTACTACTACAAATCCCCTCCGCCACCGTCGCCATCTCCTCCACCTCCTTTCCACTATGTGAGTCCTCCCCCACCAGTAAAGTCATCTCCACCACCAACTTATATCTATGCTTCACCACCGCCACCTATCTACAATTAGACTCGGAACACAAAAACACTAAACGCAATAAATCATGTAAGTTTACCATCGTTTCAGTCATAACATTTACATCTTCACCCACCTACACACGTAAATATCACATGTTTAATTCTTATGTGAATTAACCAATTTTCTTTCAGGTTCTAGTTTTCATGAAGGAATAAAGGCAAGCTCCATTCGGAGAAAAGTGAATCATCCAGCTTCCTATACAAATTATTTGAATAAAAGTATGAATATACCATCTTTGAGCTACGATATTCGTGATCTAGATGAGATTGAGTTTATATATTTGATGGCCATCTTGCACTTCCTAATCTTAATGTGTTCAAGTGACTGACAAATCAAAAAGTGGAAGCGAGATTAATTTTTTTGATAAATTTTATTGTTATTGATTCTTTTTTATATTGTACCTTGTTGTGTTTGGAAAAATAAGTATTAATAATGAAGAATTACATTCAGTCTCTTTCCACCTAATTAGTTCTTGTTTCTTTTGTGCAATTATCAATCATGTTAGCAAGAGAAAGCACACCACCATATCACCATAATATCCATTATTATTCATTGCATATGAGATTGAAGATGAGAAAACTAAAACTATAACTATTGAGGAAGAAAAAACTACCAGGGGCAAAATGTACCTTAGGGCTTTAATATGTGTGTTAGACACCCAAGCTTTTAGTAGCTCTGCAAGATTCTCTGTTTCTACAACTGAAGTTTCTATATTCATCAATTATATATGAGAGACCTATGTTGCAGACCAAGAAAGAATACAAGTGACTCAAAAAAAGACCAAGCATACAAGTGACTAAAAAAAAAGTTATTTTAAAATGCGAAGTTCGAGCTATAGCCTATACACATGTATGCAGATCATAGAAGTGTAAAGCGTCATGAATAAAAGCTTCACCATTATTCATGTGTGTTAGTACATAACTTTTAGTTTAATTGAGGAATCTATACCGGTTTCTTCCTATTGTATCATAGATATAACTACTATTACTTCTGTATTGAATCAGATGACAATTTTTAATCCTAGAATCATTTTCTGTCATCGGTTACAGCTTATTTTCATAAGCTCTTCAAAATAGTTTACAAAATCAGCTTATACATGAGCATATTTGATTAAACGGAAACCACGGACATTAACAATCACATTTGACTAAAAATTGAAAATTAAATAATGAATGGGAGAATAAAGATTCATACAAATTGAGCGTTCAACATCGTATGAGATTAGCCCCTGAAACTCTTGTCTCTTTTCAATCCAGAACACTTCTACTTTTATCTTCAGTGAACGAAACGAATAGAGTTTCTCGAAATTCAAATACTAAAAAAACCTAAAATGAAAAAAAATTGTTGAATCAAAGCGCAAATGGAACCTGGCACTGCGTTGGAGAAACATGTGGAGGATAGGGCGTTCAATTTGACGGTGCGGTAGCGGAAGAATGTGTGGATTTCACCGGAGAATGAGTTGTGCGAAGCGAGTTCTGCTGCGACTCGTCAACTCGGATATGGCTTGCTCCATTTCAGAGCGATGAGTTGCAACCAAGCTGAGCGATGAGTTGCAACCAAGCTCCATTTCAGAGCGATGAGTTGCAACCAAACCCGAAGTCCTTTAACTTAATTTCGAATTTTATTTTAATTTCTTATTTAATAAATGTTTTTAAAAAACGTTAACTTTGCTTCCATGACATGACAACAAAATATTTTTTTAATAAATTGAGTCTACATTTGTATTAAAAAATTAATATTTTATTTAAATTTAAGAGGTTTTTTTTTTGGAGTGATGAGTAACATAACAATAGAACATAAAAAATAAAATCAAAAGTGTAAAAAATCAACAATTACCTACCACAAAGTTATATAATATTGTGATTCACACTATACAAACTAAGAATTAAGAAAACAACTCAACTCTATTATTGATGATGAATTTGTAGCACAAATGGCCATGGATATCCTAAGCAATTTCAGAACTCTGTTGCTCACGAAAAGATTCCTAAAACTTGACATCAAGTTGGTAGTTTTCCCTTTCATCATTTTGCAGAGCTGCCAGAAAAGATTGTGCAACCTGAAAACAAAACAGAAAGTATAAAATTCATGATTCTTCACTTCCATAAATCAATTCACACATCATACTCAAACAGAACAAAACAGTAGAATTTAAGTGAAAAAGAAATCAAAAGATGCAAATTGAAGATATTAAATGATGATCTAGAATTTAGGTGGTTACTTTGACATGTTCTATAAAAAAAAACACCTCAAATTTCTGCTATAAGCTTATAAGGAAAAAATGAAAGAAGAAACAACGCAATGAGGGAGAAGAAAAAGAAGGAAACTCATCATAGGTACTAGTATCAGAAGCTGTCAACGTTTTACAAAATGAATGAACATGAAACCGCAAAGGAGGATCAAAAGCAGCTTCTTTCACAATCGTTTTCTCATCTTGTTGTAATATCATTCAGATCCACAATCCAAAACAAGACATAAGAATGTGTAGTGTTTGTTATTCCAAACCAAAAAAAAAACTTAAGAGATTTAACAATAGATCTGAATGGAATGGATTTAATGGTTGAAAAATGATTAGAAAGAGATAAGAAGAAGAGAGTAAGAGAGGTGACGACTAGGGTTAGGAGAAGCGAGAAAGATATTGTGCATAATAATGTTTGATAAATTATAAATAATAAAATATTAATAAAATAATTCTAAGTCAGCCAAATAAATGTCAGTTGGGTACCACGTCTGCCCACTTTAATAGATTTTGACAAAATTTAACGGAAAGGATTAATGTGACTAACGAAACTTGATTTAAAGGATTTAAAACAAACGTTTATTAAATAAGGGACGAAAGTGAAATATGAAATTAAGTTAAGGGACTAAAGGATGCATTAAGCCTTAAAAAAATATGTATATAATAATAAATTGGTTCAAATGCATTTTTATCTCTCTATTTAAATGTTTTTAATTTTTTAATTCTTTAATTTAAAATTTTTTGGATTTTTTTGTCCTCTCCATTTTTGCATACGTTACAATGATGATTATAATAAAAAAATTATAATGAACACTCTGATACCCTTAGATTTAAGGGAACTAATATGGTAAAGTCACACTGACTACTTTGGTGAAGTCACTTTAATTGGCCAATAGAATATCAGTTGATGTCACATCATCCTTACAACGTAGAAAGTTTATGATGAACCATTTTATTTTTTATCTGAAATTTGAGTTTAAGTGGTATGCACTGACAGTGTAAAATAGTTTTACACTGTCATCCAATATGAATTTACCAATTTGTCATGTCATACAATTAACTTAAAATTTACAGTCTGATGTGGCGGGATACATGACGGTGATTAGTTGACAGTGTAAAATAATTTTAGACTGTCAATGTATACCAATTAAATTCCTGAAACTTTTACTTAGTTACTTATTGCATTACATATCAGTCTTTCATTAACTTAATAATAACTTATAAATTAAAAATAACTTTTATTTTAATTTAAATGAGATAATAATTTATAATAATGGATTTTATTTGACAAAATTAAGGGTCAGTTTGTTTTAGCTTTAAAAAAATGGATTTTTTCTTTGTATTTTTTAAAATGGATTCTACAAAAACGTTTTTCAAAATATTATAAGTTTTTTTTAATTTGTTTTTTATAAATTAAAAGACTAATTTTGATATTCTATAACATTAATATAGATTATTGAAATTCAAAACATAGTCAAAATTACAATTTTATTACGACAGAATGGTTGCCAGTGCGCCCAGTGACTTCACCGAGATGGTCGGTATGGGAGTTCGTCTTGAGGAAGCCGTCCGAGAAGGACGTCTAGTCAAAGACACTGGATCATCAAGTAGTACAAAGCGATACGGTAGTGCTCTCCCTAAGAAACAAAGAGCAGGATATTGGGAATATCTCTATCGGAAAGCAAAGGCGACGTTATCAACCAGTAGCGGTTGTGACTCCTGCTATCAATCCTGCGCCTATTTCTACGTATCAACCTCAGGTTGCGCAGAGCCAACCTAATCAGCAAAGGACTCAACAGCCTCTTCAGCAGACTCGTCCTCCATACAATAACAACCGTACAACGCGGCCACCAGGATTTGATCCTATACCCGTATTGTACGCAGAACTATTTCCGTTACTACTGGCTAAGGGGCATGTCCAGACTAAGTCCCCTCTTACAGTACCGGAAAATCCGCCTTTTTGGTTTAAGGTGGATCAGACTTGCCCTTACCATCAAGGAGGACCAGGGCATAACATAGAGAACTGTCTCAATTTCAAATCCGACGTGCAAAAGCTTGTTAGGAGCGGGGTCTTATCTTTCAAGGATACCAATCCTAATGTTCTCACAAACCCGCTGCCTCAACACGAGAAGGCTACAGTCAATTTGATAGAGGGTGAGACTAACAACGTCTATCAAATTCATGATGTACTCTTGTTAATGACCAATCTGGTCAAGATGCATTGTAGACAGAGTAGATATGGCCATGTGCCACCTCATAACGATCACCAGTGTGATATCTGCTCTAAAAGCAATTGAGGATGTTCTATGGTGCAATCAGCTCTACAGGAACAGATGGATCTCGGATGGATCCAAGAGCACCGGGTTCGTGGAGTTAACATGGTTTACACGAATTCTAACATCGTTCAGAACCACGACATCCGTGCAATGAATGTCAACTTAGTGGCGATGCATTCCAGGCAAAGCCAGTATCATAATCTGCCGCGGCACGATTACAGTTCCTGTCTGACTTGCTCGGTAAACAAACAGGGATGCTCTTTTGTACAAGAGGCCCTCCAGCGTCAGATGGATCTTGGATGGATCCAGGACTACCATTATAGGAATCCCTATCAGATCAACATGTTTCAAATCTTCGATATTCGCTTGATGAATACTAGTCTGGTGGAGTTACATGCTAAACAGGTCCGGCTCGGGTTCCTGGTATCACATGATTATCAGAGCTGTATGGCGGGTTGCGAAAAAGATCAAGGTTGTGCCTTTGTCCAGGAAACCCTTCAGCACTTGTTGAACCACTGGTAGCTTCCAATCTATATGGATGAAGACACCCAACAAATTAGTATTACCAACGGGAACCCTACTCGGCATCAAAGTCGGGACGTTCGATATGTGGAAACTAACCTAGTGAGGGTACATTGTATTCAAAGCGGGCGTGGCTAGGTGCCACCACACAACTATGAACGTTGTAGAGTCTGTTCAGAAAGTAACCAAGGATGTTACCTTGTGCGAGCAGCTCTTCAGGGTTAGGTGGATCGTAGAGAAATTCGCCCATATCCGGGTTCCGGACCAATCAACTGGGCGCCGGACTACCTCGCTGATCAAATTGAGGACGTTGTCATAATTTCTGATCATCAGAGGGCTAGGGATGTTTGTACCATCATCCCTCTACTTGACGAATCGAGAGTTCCCAACCAGGAACGGATCGAAATTGCTTATGATGGTCGGAAAAATCAGAAGGCTCCCATAGTCATCTATCTACCGGGACCATTACCGTATGAATCAACTAAGGTTATCCCTTACAAATACGGTGCAACAACAGTCGATAATGGAAAGGAAATTCCATTACCCTCCGTCGTGAATATTGCAGACATCAGACGAGTAACACGGAGTGGTCGAATCTTCAACCGAGGAGTTGGAGAACTTAACAAAGAAAAGGAACCTCAGACAGAAGTTCCCAATCCACCAGTCGGTCAATCCAGTAATCCCGACCTTTCAAAAAACGATGATGAGATGCTGAAGCTCATCCAAAGGAGTGAATACAACATTGTTGATCAACTGTTACAAACTCCTTCAAAGATCTCTGTGCTGTCACTTTTACTCAGTTCAGAAGCGCACAGGGAGGCTCTACAGAAAGTCTTGGAGCAAGCCTTTGTGGAACAGGATGTAACAATCAGACAGTTCGATAGCATTGTCTCTAACATCACTTCCTGCAATAACTTGGGATTTAGTGATGAGGAATTACCTGAAGAGGGTCGCCGTCATAACATGGTGCTCAATATCACGGTCAGCTACCAGGGCGATGCTTTAGCCAGCGTACTGGTAGACACAGGGTCAGCCCTGAATGTTATGCCGAAGTCCACTTTGATGCAATTATCCTTCAAAGGACCCCGGATGAGAACCAGTAAGGTTGTCGTCAAAGCATTTGATGGGTCCAGAAAAACGGTTATCGGTGAAGTCGACCTTCCCATAACTATTGGTCCTCACACTTTCCAAGTCACTTTCCAGGTCATGGACATCCGGGCAACGTACAATTGTTTATTAGGAAGACCTTGGATACATCAGGCTGGGGCGGTCACCTCGAGCCTCCACCAAAAGTTAAAGTTCGTCCAGAACAACCAGCTCGTCACGGTCTGTGGAGAACAAGCCTTGCTCGTGAGTAACTTATCATCATCTACTAGCGTAAAACCCGAGGAGGTTATTGGAACTCAGTTCCAAGCACTGTCGGTGAGCAAGGACAATCAATCTGAAGAGGGAACTTCCATTTCCTCATACAAAGATGCTATCAAAGCGGTCGAGAGTACCAATGCAACAGGATGGGGACAGCTAGTCATTCCTACTGACAATAAAACAAAGAAGGGTCTTGGTTTTTCTGCAACCTGTACCCAGACAGCTACTACCAGCAATGAAAGTCTTCATCCCATTTAAGACTTCTTCCACAGTGGAGGTTTCCTTCACCCAGTGCCTCAAGAAATGCATACCATCAATAAAGATGATTCCTCTGATATGGAGGAAGAATGGGAGTCCTATCTTAACAAGGACGATTATATGTCTCAGGATGAAATGCATACTCCCTTTTGCTTCCCTACACAAAGTCCGAGATTTATACCCAGGTCAGATGTCGAAATGATATACGGAGATTGTGATCCGGAAGGATACCGTTCTCCACCAAACTCATTAGAGGAGGACACTCTGATGAAGGACGACCTTGACCACAACTATTATGGACCGATGGATGGCCTGCCAATGTGGAAGCCGTATCCAGGAGACTTGGGGAAAGGAAATCAGCCGAACAATGAAAATCAGCTGAGCATCATTGAAAAGAATACCTGCGTCCCCACCATGTCATGGGATCAACAATCAGGTCATTTAGAAAACGTCCAGTAGGACGATGAATTTGTAACGTTTGCAGGACTTGAATTCATCAACTATGCTTTTCCAGAGGTCAACGTCATCGAGAAGGATGACTCATCCAGTTCCAAAAAATTGTGGGACACCCTGGGAAAACCAAGTGGGAAATACGACTATATGGTCAAGTACACTGCTCCCGAAAGCTCTCGTATCAGGCTCGAAGACATCCAACCAACTGGATGGGGAGATCTACTTGAGAGCACAAATGCTATGCAAAATGCAACAGAGGAATCCTCCTACGACAATTCTGTCTGGGAGACAGATTCCAATGATCCTGCTCCACCAGAAATCAGCGTTATTTCTGAAGACAAATCAAGGAAGGTGCCAGACTTTGTGATTCACCGAGGAGTTCACCGCCAATGGGTTGCTGTCGTTCCGAAGATTGTTCATAAGTCAAAGTAATTGTCGTCTTTAACCTTTCACCCTGCCCAGGTGAAACAAATGTTTTGATAGGGCTCACTTTCTGTAAATTTCCCTCTTCGCTTCGCCCAAAGCGACAAAGCTTTGTTTTATAGGGTTGTAGTTTCAAGAATCGACTTGTTCATTAATAAAATAACGTCGTTCTGTAATTTCCTCATTTTGTTGCGGTTTTCTCTTTTTACTTTTCTCAGAAAATGGTAATCCTAAAGAACAAATCAATAATAAAAAACAAGCAGTTTTCCAAAGAAATACATTGCACACACTCTTGCATTTCCTCTATCTCTTCTGAACACAAATCATAACGTCATGCAGATTGCTTGTTTTAAACCTCGTTGAAACATACGATCCGATGCCTTCTCCCAACTTCGAGTTCCCGGTATTTGGGGCTGAAGAAGAAAATGACGACGAAATTCCAGAAGAGATCTCCCGATTACTCAGACAGGAGGAAAGGTCCATTGAACCTCATAAAGAGCCGTTGGAAACGGTAAACTTAGGTTCGGAAAAAGAGAGAAAAGAAATCAGGATTGGGGCACTGCTCAGTCCAACTGCCAGAGAGGGTTTGGTAAAGCTTCTCAAAGAATTCCCCGATGTATTCGCTTGGTCCTATCAGGATATGCCAGGGTTGGATACCAGCATCGTGGAACATCATTTACCGTTGAGATCGGAATGTACGCCAGTAAAACAGAGGTTGAGACGGACTCACCCGTACATGGCCATCAAAATCAAAGAGGAGGTACAGAAACAGATTGACGCGGGCTTCCTCGCCACATCAGAATATCCTCAATGGTTAGCCAACATCGTACCTGTTCCCAAAAAGGACGAAAAATTCAGAATGTGTGTGGATTACAGAGATCTAAACAAGGCTAGTCCAAAGGACGACTTTCCTTTACCACACATCGACATGCTGGTAGACAGTACAGCAATGTTCAAAGTTTTCTCCTTCATGGATGGATTCTCGAGCTATAATCAAATCAAAATGGCGCCGAAATACATGGAGCAAACTTCGTTCATTACCCCATGGGGTACCTTTTTTTACAAGGTGATGTCATTCGGTTTGAAGAACGCCGGTGCAACCTATCAAAGGGCCATGACTACTCCGTTTCATGACATGATACACAAAGAAATCGAGGTATATGTCGATGATATGATTGCAAAATCTAAGACAGAAGAGGAGCATGTGACCCATCTGTCAAAGCTATTCGAGCGGTTGAGAAAGTACAAACTCCGCTTGAATCCCAACAAGTGCACCTTCGGTGTCCGTTTGGGAAAACTTTTAGGGTTCATCGTCAGCCAGAAAGGAATTGAGGTTGATCCTGACAAGGACAAGGCCATTCGAGAAATGCCTTCTCCAAAAACTGAAAAACAAGTCAGAGGATTCCTGGGACGTTTGAACTACATCTCCAGATTCATATTCCTCATGACCGCGACATGTGCGCCGATTTTCAAATTACTTAAAAAGAACCAGGACTGCGTTTGGACAGAAGATTGCCAAACCGCCTTCGACAGTATTAATGAATACCTGTTGAACCCTCCGATTTTATCACCTCCAGTGGAAGGAAGACCTCTGATTATCTATCTCACAGTCCTCGAGGACTCAATGGGATGTGTACTTGGCCAACAAGACGAAACCAAAAGGAAGGAGTCTGTCATCTACTATTTGAGCAAGAAATTCACCAACTGCGAGACTCGGTACACTATGCTTGAGAAAACTTGTTGCGCTTTGGCTTGGGCAGCCAAACGTCTTCGCCAGTACATGATTCATCACACTATTGGTTAATCTCAAAAATGGATCCAATCAAGTACGTCTTCGAAAAACCTTCTCTCACGAGAAGGATTGTCCGTTGGCAGATGTTGCTATCAGAATATGACATAGAGTACCACGCTCAGAAAGCCGTTAAGGGGAGTGTTTTAGCCGATCACTTGGCTCATCAACCGATTGACGATCGGGAATCAATCGGGTCTGACTTCCCAGACGAAGATGTCATGTATCTAAAAATGAAAGATTGCGATGAACCGCTACCCAGTGAAGGGCCAGAACCAGGTTCCCAATGGGGACTTATCTTTGACGGAGCTGTCAATCATTACGGAAATGGAATTGGGGCAATCATCATAACACCTCAGGGTACCCACATTCCTTTCACTGCCCGACTTATGTTCAAGTGTACGAACAACGAGGCCGAATACGAAGCTTGTATTATGGGTCTCGAGGAAGCGATTGATTTGAGGATCAAAAACTTGGACGTATATGGCGACTCATCCCTGGTTATCAATCAGATTAAAGGAGATTATAACACATACCAATCAAGATTGATTCCTTACAAAGACTACGCGAGAAGGTTGCTACCCTTCTTCAACAGAATTGAGTTTCATTACATCCCTCGTTAGGAGAATCACATGGCTGATGCGTTAGCCACTCTCTCTTCCATGATTAGTGTAGGTCAATGGAATGACATACCTAAGATCGACATAATGCGCCTTGAACGGCCCGCTTACATCTTCACGATTGAAGCAGTCATAGACGACAAACCTTGGTATCACGATATCAAATGCTTCCTTCAGAAACAAGAGTACCCACCAGGGGCACTAAGGAAGGACATGAAAATCCTCAGAAGGCTGGCAGGCTATTTCTTCCTAAGCGGTGATACTCTCTATAAGAGAAATTTTGACATGGTCTTGCTCCGATGCGTAGACAGACCAGAAGCAGACATGCTGATGAAAGAAACTCACGAAGGATCCTTTGGCACTCATGCCAACGGACACACAATGGCGAGAAAAAATCTAAGAGCAGGGTACTATTGGTTGACCATGGAATCCGACTGCTACAAGTACATGAGGAAGTGTCACAAGTGTCAGATATACTCCGACAAAATTCATGTACCGCCAACACATCTCAAAGTTCTTTCTTCCCCATGGCCTTTTTCCATATGGGGAATCGACATGATTGGCTTGATTGAGCCTAAGGCTTCAAACGGACATCGATTCATCCTGGTAGCCATTGATTACTTCACCAAGTGGGTTGAAGCAGCGTCGTACGCTAATGTAACCCGACAAGTGGTGGTCCGATTCATAAAAAATAATATCATCTGCCGTTATGGTGTTCCGAGCCAGATCATTACTAATAATGGATCTAACTTGAACAATAAGATGATGAAAGAGTTGTGCGATGAGTTCAAGATAGAACACCATAACTCATCTCCCTACCGACCAAAGATGAACGGAGCGGTAGAAACGGCTAACAAGAACATAAAGAAGATCGTTCAAAAGATGGTTGTAACCTACAAAGATTGGCACGAGATGCTACCCTTCGCTCTTCACGGTTATCACACATCTGTCTGCACTTCAACAGGGGAAACCCCTTTCTCTCTAGTATATGGCATGGAAGCAGTGCTTCCCATAGAAGTAGAGATCCCATCAATCCGGGTATTGATGGAAGCTAAGCTTGCAGAAGCTGAATGGTGTCAAAGTCGACACGACGAACTGAATCTGATCGAAGAAAAGAGAATAGCGGCATTATGCCACGGTCAGTTATATCAACAAAGAATGAAGAGGGCGTTTGACAAAAAGGCCCGACCTCGCGTCTTCAGGAAAGGAAACCTTGTGCTAAAAAATATACAATCTTTTCTCACTGATTCTCGGGGCAAATGGATTCCGAATTATGACAGCCCCTATGTGGTCAAGAAAGCTTTCTCAGGCGGTGCCGTAAGACTTGCAACTATGGACGGAGAGGAATTTGCCTACCCCACAAATGTTGATGTAGTCAAGAAATACTTCGCCTAAACTAAAAAAAAATGTCTCGGTGGATGGAAAACCCGAAAGGCCGGTCCAGGCAAAAATTAGAGACAAAGTCAAAAAATCATCCCGGTGGATTGGAAATCTCAAATTCCAATCCAGGCAAAAGTTAGGGATAATGACAAGTAACTATGTCTGATCAGTTCAACTCCTCAGCAGTCATGCCATCCATCAGAAACTCCAGTCACGATCATCTTCGACAGAAGCTCAGGACGCCCCGAATTCAAAGTTGGTAGAAGGATAGTGGTCGTTATGTTTCAACATAGCCCTTTTCCCTGTAAATTACCATTGGCTAAACTTTGTAAATACTCTATGGAATCACGCGTTTGGCTGATCTCCATCCTATCAATAAAAGTTGAGCCCTTGTGCTTTTATTTGCAATTCATATTTGTTTTAGCTTTACAGAATGATGTTTTTAACATGATCAACGATTCTTGAAACGAAACAAAAATGAATTTACTTGTTAAAATTGTTCTGCTTTTAAAAATAAAGATGGCAATTTCTTTTGACAGTTGAACATCGAAAGAACATCGATCGCTTCTCCAAAGGTGTTCGAGCCTCAAAGTGCAAAATCAAAGTACTCCTTCTAAACCAGTATGCCTGAATAAAGGATCAGCTATGTCAGATGTGAATGCTCCATCTGACCTCTTCGGCCGAGTTCTCATCTCCTAAGCCCGACCAGCATCGCTCCCAACAGGGTCCGTTTCTTCTAAGCAAGGCAGAATTTCTATCTTGAACCAGCGATATTTCTACATGCGCCACTGTGGCCGAGTATCCAGTCGTGTTCATCCGTTAGTTTGTATGTCGCGTCAGTTTTGTCAGCATAAACATACATACATCATGCATTATTGATTTACATTTGCATTCATATTGCATCACTATCAATCTAGTCGGTCTTATCCCCTAGTGATAACAGTCCTCTCAATCGAGTTGTCAAGTTCTTTCCTCGTCAGGAAAGGTTGCGTCTGAACAATCTATCTCCTCCAGTTTATTTCTGGACCAAAATTAGCCCTTGACCACTTTGATAACTTGAACCTCTGAAAGACCAGAGAACCTTCAACCGATGTCACTCTTCGCCATTGAAGATGATATTTTCGCATTCCCGGATTAAGGAAAATCCCTAGAGGAAGCCTCTTAAGCAGAGATTCGGCAATACAGCAGTTTTTCTCCGAAAAAAAACCGTTGATGAAAAGGTCATCAGCACCTCAAAATTGGATCACATTATATGGCGTTTCTCCGGGAAGATCCCGAGAAAAGTATGATGTAATATCCCCAAGCGTGAAAGTAGTCTCTCAATAGACTCGTTTTCCCCAGTAGAGTCGGCAAATGGCGTCTCTAAACAGAGAAGTTTGTACACCTCTACAACTCAGGCGATTGGGTTCCCCAGCGAGTCTGACATCAAAATTCTTCTATCAAATGGCATCTCCCCAGGAAAATTCGGCGAGAAGTTTAAGGAAAACCGCTATGAATAACGTCCCTTGTCAAGAAAGTTTATTGACAAAAGAAACTGAGACCAGGTCCTTGGTAGGAAACCAGGATCGAGGGGAAGTTTATTTCAGAAACTTAGACCAGTTCCTTGGTAGGAAACCAAGATCGAGGGGAAGTTTACATCAGAAACTAAGACCAGTTCCTTGGTAGGAAACCAGGATCGAGGGGAAGTTTACATCAGAAACTAAGACCAGTTCCTTGGTAGGAAACCAGGATCGAGGGGAAGTTTTTACCTTTTCTAAGCATCATTGCTTAACAAAAGAGGATGAATGTGTAAGCCACCATTCATAATCACCACCAAAATTTAAGGTCTTCCGATATTTAATCCTCTTGCACCCTGAATGCCCGAATACCTTCGCCATTCACACCTTCGGGTCCAAGAAGATTAAATAGGGGCATCTGTCATACCCCAAATTTTGACCACTAAGATTTCCCATCATTGTGCAAATCATTATCACAATATGGATGAACCATCGTGCCTCATCAGTCTCCCCAAAGATGGGTGAACACTTACTACAGTCAAAATTAGGGTTTCAAGCCCTCTCAGAGTTCTTAGACAAAGGATCAATCAAGAAATGACATGATATTCAACTTGTCTAACCTCCCAAACATCTACAATGGATCAAGAGGACTCCCACTTTAAGGATTAAGCACAAGGCTGCTCCCTTCCAGGTGGATCAAGCCTCAAGATCGCCAGTGTCACAAAATTAGGGTTTGGTCGACCAGGGCCTCCAAATGGAAATTTTCCTCTGGGCATAAGCCAATGCTTCAAAGCATGTCCTAAAATACTCCATGGAACCTCATGGGCCTAAGCATCAAGTCAATTTGACCTCAGGGGATGCATACATCAAAAACCAGGAATTAAGGTTTCTTGACCTAATTCACCCCAAAGTTGACTTTTGGGACAAACCATGAGCCAAGACCTCAAGGGAGGATTTGAGGGTCTCTAACACACTACATTGATCCATTTACAACAATGGATTAATCCAAGAAGCTTGAGCAACAAGTTTAATTTAATCTGAACCACAATTAGGGTTTCGCGAGAAAAGTCAACTGTACCTTTGACTTTTGACCATGACATGCTCCCAAACCCTAGGACATGATTCAATACACCCTATAACACCTATGAAATCAATCCGTCAAGTTTGATTTAGGTCAAGGACTTGATTTCATAGAGGATCGCACAGTTTGGAATTCATCTGACAAAAAGTCAACTGTGCACAAAAGTCAACTTTGACTTTTTGAGAAAGGGTCGTTGTCATGAAGTCAAGGCTCTACCCATCCCCAAAGGTTTATACTAAGGTGATTTTTGTACCTGTACTCATTATCATCAGCTCCTCCCAGGAAAGCAAAACAACAAGTGGATCGCCAGCGAGTTCTAGAGCAATCTTAGAGTAAATGCCATTCACCGAGAATAGATCACCAGCCTCAAATGAGGGTAGTATCGCGTAACAACTATTTCCGATAGTTTCCGCACTACGAAAGGGTTTGGCTCCTCAGCTTCTCAAGCATCACAACCGACCCATTGTCTAGGTGAGAGAATGGTTACATTAGGATGCCTCCACTGAGGTTGATGGTCGACCTCGTCGCCATCACTTATCTTAAGTGTATACTCAATCTCACCACATGCGGCATCACACGCATTCCCAGTAGCAGAAAAATAAACACATATTCAATTAGGAAAAGCAGTATATATATTTGTCCTAAACATCATAGACTTATAAAGCTAAGAATCCTAAGTTCCTGACAGAAATGGGTTCCCCGGCGGAAGCCCCAATCTGTGGTTTTCACATAAGTGAAGAGAAAAAAGGAAAAAAAAAATTTTAGAAAGACCCGGCCCCACGGTGGGCGCCACTTTTCTGTTGGCGGCCACCGCCATGAAAATGACTTACCCAAGGTTTAAATTGTAAGAAAGAAAGAACCGGCCCCACGGTGGGCACCATTTTTCTGTTGGCGACTACCGCCATGAAAATGACTTACCCAAGGTTTAAATTGTAAGAAAGAAAGAACGGGCCCCACGGTGGGCGCCATTTTTCTGTAGCGAGCGATTTTGGACGCGGTTCTTAAGCGCTGGTCGCTCTCTGCGGTTGAGCTTAAACTACAGGTCGATTCATTTTTTATCCTATTGTGAGCTGAATAAGGAAGGGAAATAGATGTCTCCAATTAACCCTGCTTTGCATACTGAGTTTAAACAGCGGTCTGTTAGGTTACAAATGCTATCAATGTGGGGGGGCCTTTGTACTGGTTATTTGTATTTTCGCCAATACTGTTTCTTTCTTTTTATCTTGGCAGAAGTTTTCTGGCGGGGAACAAGGATTAGGATGTTAGGACTGATGCTTTTTGATGTGAGAGTATGGGATTTGGGTTTTTGTTTAGTGTGCTCGCTAAGATCTTTTCTTTCGATCTTATGCCTACGTATTCCCGTTTACCGAAACAGGGAAATCAGAGCGTTCGTAGTTCCTCCTATTCTATGGGAGGAAATTGTTGTTTTTGGTGTCTTGTTCAAAGCCCAAGACGTGAAGTGAAAGGAAATTTGTATCTTGTTCAAAGCCCAAGATGTGAAGCTGAAAAGTCTATTTGTGTCTTGTTCAAAGCCCAAGACGTGAAGCTAAAAGGTCTAAACTTTAGAGAGAATTTGTCATCTCTAAAGAAGGGTTTGTCTGTCACAACTGTTGGGTGACTGGTTATAAAGGGAGGATTACTTTAACCGGGATACACGGATCCGGCAATGCCATAATTTCCTTTATAGGGGACTTTAACCTGAAGGAGAAGACTTTAACTCAGTGTAGAGCAATGCCATCTTTCCTTAGGAATTTCTCATGCTAAAAGAGGGACAGTGGCGTGGATGTAGATGATCCAGAGGCTTGCCGCTTACAGCAATTAGATGAAGGGGAAGGAGTTGTTGATGTTTGTGTTCTGTGAACGAGGCACAACTTTGATGTTAAAAGGTTGATTGGATCAACTAGTGGTTTTCTTATACAAAGCCTAAGAGGAGGCTAATATGTGTCTCGTACAAAGCCCGAGAGAGAGGCGAAAAGGTTTTGACTCAATGAGGGAATCTTTTGGTATCTCGTATAAAGCCCGAGATGGAGGCTATTCGACTCAACAAGAGAGAGTTTTTATGTGTCTCGTACGAAGCCCGAGAGAGAGGCTAAAAGGGTTGACTCAACAGGAGAATCTTTTATCTCAACAAGAGAGTGATTTTGTATCTCGTACGAAGCCCGAGATGGAGGTTAAAGATGTTTGGCTTAATAAGAACCTCTTTGTATCTCGTATAAAGCCCGAGATGGAGGTGAAAAGGTGATTGACTCAACGAGGGAGTCTCTTACGTGTCTCCTACTAAGCCCGAGAGAGAGGCTAAACGTTGTTTGACTCCGCTGGGGAGAATCATTGTACAAAGCCCAAGAGGAGGCTATGGTTACTGTTTCAGTTGGGTGACAGGTCCAGTATACTGATTTTGAAAGAGAAAATCAGTTCTTATATGAGCAACACTGTACTCAAGGATTTGATTCGAGGATCCGGGTTATTCCTATTCTTTAAGGAAGTGGGAAATCCGAAGGGTATTGAGACTGTCCGAGTCTACGGGTTTCCTTCCTATTTAACGAAGGGGTCACTTGAGAATGTCTTTGAGACTCAAGGAAGTTAGACTGTCCGAGTCTAGAGTTTCATCTTTTGTACTATGCTTTGAGAAACAGTAGTAGACTCTTTGAAAGGACTGTTCTATGCAGATGACTAAGTTCTGTTCCTATACCTCTAGGAGGTCGTCGGGATAATTTGTACGAAGCCCAAGAGGAGGCTGAAAGCTTTTAAGAAGCCGATCGGTCCTTGTACTAAGCCCAAGAGGAGGCTATCATTCCCAGAGGAAGAGATCATTATACGAAGCCTAAGAGGAGGCTGTGAATACTTCTAAGAAGCCGACGGGTCCTTGTACTAAGCCCAAGAGGAGGCGGGGTTGCTTTTAGGAAGCCTGTGGGTCCTTGTATGATGCCCAAGAGGAGGCCGATGCTTTTAAGAAGCTCGTGGGTCCCCAAACCCCGAGAAATTCAAGACAGACTATCCACGAAGAATAGATCAAGCCAGGAAAGTTCGAGAATTTGGAAGAAACTCAAAGATGCCATTCACGGAGAATACATTCATCTCTGGGAGTAAAGTTTCTTGACAATTCATAATGAGGACAGCCGAAGAGAAGACTGTATTTGGTGATCCTATTTGGGGATCTAGGTGTCTATTTCTATGAATGACAGTCTGAGAAATGGTTCAAAAAGAATCTTCCTTTCACATCTCCATATTGTTTAACCCCAAGAGGAGGGAAGACTGTGTCTGGTAATCCTATGTGGATCTAGTTTTGACTGTAAGTTCAGAGTGATCAACATGGCTTTACCTAGTGCTAGACGTAGTTGCCGGGGAAACTCTAAATATCTATACTATTATTACACAGTTAGTATGAGTTTATGAAAGGAGACTTACAGCGAAACAGCCCCACAATACAGTTATATATATATGAGTTTGTGAAAGGAGACTTACAATGAAACAGCCCCACAATACAGTTATATACATATGAAAGCGGTAAATGAAAGCGGGTAAACACTTACTCGGTTGTAGAGCTTCCATGTTGTTTGGTTAGTTGTTCAACAAAGAAAGATTGAAAACAACAGTATATTCAAAATCAAAGGAGAAAGTGCTTTGAAATAAAAGGATTTGGGGCTTACAGCTCAAGAAGAGGCCCAGGATTTTATCAGTGAGCGCACTGTTGAATTTGTACAGAGGGACTTATACAAGTGACTGAGGCCCAAAAAGGTTTTCTGTACAAAGGGATGGGTCTTACACTCTCTCAAGAGGCCCAAAGAGTTTTTAAGAAAAGAAATGGGTCTTACTACTCGAGGGTAGGCCCAATGGTTAATTTTGAAAAGGGCGACGATCGCGCCGTTTATTTGAAAATATACAGAGGGACTTATATAACGAATGAGGCCCAAAAAGTTTTCTGTACACAAGGGGTTGGGTCTTACACTCTAATAGAGGCCCAAAGAGTTTAAAGAAAAGAAATGGGTCTTACTACTCGAGGGTAGGCCCAGTTGGTTAATTTTAAATTGGCGACGATCGCGTCATTTATTTGAAAATGTACAGAGGGACTTATACAACGAATGAGACCCAAAAAGTTTTCTGTACACAAGGGGTTGAGTCTTACACTCTAATAGAGGCCCAAAGAGTTTAAAGAAAAGAAATGGGACTTACAACACGAGGGGAGGCCCAAAATTGTTTGTATTTACAAAGGATTGGGTCTTACACTCTATTAGAGGCCCAAAAGTGTTTGAAAAAAGTTTGATGAGGGTTGAAATAATCAAAAACCCTAATTTCATTTTTTAAAGAGCATTTTTCAAAGAAAAATCAAGTAAAAAATGATAAAAAATATCAAATAAAATCATTAATCATGTTATAAACAGTGATTAAGGTTTATGAAAAAGTATTTTATCCACATGAATATTTAAAATCATTTTGGTTTTAAAAATCAAGAAAAAGAAATCATTTTAAAAGCATTTACAACAATTTAAAACAATATTTTTTAATATATTAAAAATATATCAAATAATAATATTTTTTGTGATTTTTTGGTGGATTAAAATATTATGAAGTATGAATAAAAAGTGTGTAAAACAGATTTGAAAAATGATAATTTTTGCTATGTGAAAGAATTGGTTGAGTTTTGAAGATAAACTAAGAAAAAGAGGAAAGATGTCACAACATCTCATTCGACATCTTTCATGAGTTTTCAACATCTTTTTTATCAAACTTCCAACACCCATAACTTTCTCAAATCTCAATGGTTTGAGACAAAATTTATATGCATCTGGCCCAGAATTTCACAAGGAATCTAATGGTGGTGGTAGTTTTTTTTAGAACACACTCCCTCCTCAAAACCCGATAGTGGTTTTGAAAAGGACCTATAATTGCATTTTCTGTGCTACACTTTGATACAGGCATGGATTACATGGTGAATTAGCCCAAACACAACATATACAACATGTATGAGATGTGTATGATCAGTGGACTTCAAAGCAATGCATGATTTCAAGGATTCCAAGTTGTGATGCTTACCTTTTTTTGAGCTTTTTGGAGTTTTTGTGCAATCTGTCAAGCCTCTTATTCCATAAATGATTTGATGCTTTAGACACACTCAACTGATCCCTTAGAAGCTTTTAGGATGATTGGAATCAACTGATACCTGCAAAAACACAAACTGTCCCTTTCTTGCAAAAGGGATTAAAAGTGACCAAAATAACAACGCTCTCAAATGGTGTTCCAGATATTGGGAACCATTTGGGACAGTTCAAGGATGATATTTGGAGTGTGTTTGAGGTTTTATCTGGTTTGAAAAGTGACTGAATCAAGACATGGCTTGAAAAATGCAAAAAAGTGTCATTTTGAGGTTTTGAGAAGTGACTTTGTGATTTTGTGATTACAGGTCACTTGTGATAGTTTGCACAGCTTACATATGATATATATGAGGTGTGTGTGTGTGATTAGTTTGAGTGAAATTGCTTTCTAACTCAAAAACTCAGAATTACTTGCTTTGGAAGACAAATTTGAGGTGAAAGAAGAGATTTTGAGGAAAGCATCTGTTTGATGGCTTTGGTGTACTCAAACTGAACACAAATGAGCTCTATTTATAGTAGAACAAGTTTATTTTCGCAGCAATAGTGAATGGTGGCTGCAGTAGAGGTTTGGCCAATGCTGTCCAATGAGAATCCAAGTCTCCTCTAGCCATTGACTAGAGGTTAGGGCACAGAGCTTTGGTTCCCTACTTGTTGGAGGAATGTTGACTGAATTCAGTTGCAAATGTGTCAGTCCATTCCACCTCTAAGCATCTATTAAATGCTCCAATCCAAAATTGGAGTCTTGTCCCTCTTTTAGGGATTTTTAGGAATAGCATGCTACTTCTTGTTCCAAGGACTTTGGAGGCTTGGCTCAGTGATTGTCCCCTTTAGATTTGATCCTCAGAGGTGTCCAAAGTGATGACAAGGCTTGGAAATTCGTGTGGCACAAAAAGTGTGCAAATCTGTCCTGAAACATGTCTTAAAAATCAGCTGCAGCAAGCCCTGTTGTAAAATTCATAACTCCCTGCTCGAGTATGCTATATGGACGTTCTAGGACTTTCTGGAAAGCTTAGATGACGTACTTTAACTTTGATGTTTGACTTTGGTCTTGGTTCAGCTTGCAAAGTCATCAAAAATGGTCTTGAACTTGTGTAGTCGAATCTGTCCTAAAAGCTGTCATGAAAATTCTGTTTTATCAATGCTTCTTGCAAAAATCATATCTCTTTGCTCGAGTATGCTACAAGGACGTTCTACACCTTTCTGGAAAGCTGAGACAACGTACTTCAACTTTGATGTTCAAGGTTTGGCTTGAATCAACTTGGATCATGGAGAAAAACATCCTTGAAGTTGGGACATTCTTGCTGGAAAAATATTAATGATGTCCCATGAAATGTTGAAACATTTGACAACTTTGATCATTAATAATTCCAAACTTTAATCACTTGTATATTTTAATCCACTATTATATTTTGAATTGAAGTGAATTGCATCTTTGATGCTTGTCTTGCATGGTGACAAAGCTTGAAAATTGGGTGGCACAAGAAAAGTGCACAAAATTGGTCCTAAAAAATCAGCTCGAGCAAGGCCTGTTGTGAGGTTCGTAAATCCTTGCTCAAGTTGAATTAATGGGAGTTCTAATACATTTTGGAAAGCCCTAATGACATACTTTAACTTTGATGTTTGACTTTGGTCTTGGTTCAGCTTGCAAAGTCATCAAAAATGGTCTTGAACTTGTGTAGTCAAATCTGTCCCTAAAGCTGCCATGAAAATTCTGCTTTATCACTGCTTCTTGCGAAAATCATATCTCCCTGCTCGAGTATGCTACAAGGACGTTCTAGGACTTTCTGGAAACCTGAGATGACGTTCTTCAACTTTCATGTTTGACTCCAGACCTGGTTCAACTTGGATCATGGAGAAAAACGTCCTTAAAGTTGGGGCATTCTTGCTGAAAAAATATTAATGATGTCCCTATGCAATGTCAGAACATTGGACATTAAGAATTCCCAACTTTGATCACTTATATCTTTCAATCCTTATGATATTTTGAGTTGATTCCTTCTACAATGTTGAAGTATCAAATACCCTCTTTAAAAGTAGCTCTTACTCAAAATCAATGGATGCTTGGATCAATAGTTACAACCTTGAAAAGTTGTGCACTTGAACATGATTTTAACTTAGAAAAAATTTCTAAGTTTCTTTCAATTTGATCAAATTTTCAATTTTGCATGATTTCTTGATTTAAATTTGATCAAATTAAATCATCCATCATATTTTCTTGAGTAATGGCTTGTGAAGCTCAAAGTTGACCAAAAAGTCAAACTTTGACTTTCTGCGTCAGTTGACTTTGTATTAGATGAACTTGAGGCTTGATCCACTTGAAATGTTGCACTCTTGTGCTTAATTCTTGATGTGGGAGTCCTCTTGATCCTTTGTGGATGTTTAAGAGGTTTAGACAAGTTGAAGATCATGTCATTCCTTGATTGATCATTTGTCTAAAAGCTCTGAGAGGGCTTGAAACCCTAATTTTGATTGTAGTGAATGCTCAACAATTCCTTGAGGAGATTGATGAGGCACAAAGGTACATCCATATTGTGATGATGATTTGCACAATGATGGGAAATCTTAGTGGTCAAAATTTGGGGTATTACAGATGCCCCTATTTAATCTTCTTGGACCCGAAGGTGTGAATGACGAAGGTATTCGGGCATTCGGGGTGCAAGAGGATTAAATATCGGAATACCCGAAATTTTGATGGTGGTTATGAATGGTAGCTTACGCATTCATCTTCTTTAGCTAAGCGAAGATGCTTAGAAAAGGTAAACTTCCCCTCGATCCTGGTCTTCAGCCAAGGAGCTGGTCTCAGTTTTCTTTTGAGATGAACTTCCCCTCGATCCTGGTTTCCTACCAAGGAACTGGTCTTAGTTTCTGATTTAAACTTCCTCTCGATCCTGGTTTCCTACCAAGGAACTGGTCTTAGTTTCTGAAATAAACTTCCCCTCGATCCTGGTTTCCTACCAAGGAACTGGTCTTAGTTTCTGATTTAAACTTCCCCTCGATCCTGGTTTCCTACCAAGGAACTGGTCTTAGTTGCTGAAATAAACTTCCCCTCGATCCTGGTTTCTTACCAAGGAACTGGTCTCAGTTTCTTTTGTCAATAAACTTTCTTGACAAGGAACACTGTTAGCAGCGGTTTTCCTTCAAACTTCTCGCCGAATTTTCCTGGGGAGATGCCATTTGAGTGGAAAAAGTTTTGATGTCAGACTTGCTGGGGAACCCATTCGTCTGAATTGTAGAGGTACACAAACTTCTCTGTTTTGGAGACGCCATTTGTAGATTCTACTGGGGAAAGCGAGTCTCTTGAGAGACTGCTTTCGCTTGGGATCTTACATCATACTTTTCTCGGGATCTTCCCGGAGAAATGCCATATGATGGGGTCCAATTTTGAGGTGCCGATGACCTTTTCATCAGCGATCTTTTCGGAGCGAAACTGGCGCGCTGTCGAATCTCTGATAACGAGGCTTTCTCTGTGAATTTTCCTTAACCCGGGAAAGCAAGGATATCGTCTTCGATGGCGAAGAGCGACATTTGTTGAAAGTTTTCTCTGGCTTTTCAGAGGTTCAAGTTATCAAAGTGGTCAAGGACCGACTTCATTCCAGAAATAAACTGGAGAGAGATTGTTCAGACACAGTATTTCCTGACGAGGCAGGAACTGACAACTCGATTGAGAGGACTTCTACCACTAGGGGATAAGACCGACTAGAGTGATAATGATGCAATATGAATATGAATTCAAATCAATAATGCATGATGTATGTATGTATATGCTGACAAAACTGACGCAACATACAGACTAAAGGATGAACACGACTGGATACTCGGCCATAATGGGACATGTAGAAATATCGCTGGTTCAAGATAGCAATTTTGCCTTGCTTAGGAGAAACGGTCCCTGTTGGGGGTGACGCTGGTCGGGCTTAGGAGATGAGAACTCGGCCGAGGATGTCAGACAAAACATGGTCTCTGACATTGTTGATCCTTCATTCAGGCGTAATGGTCTAGAAGGAGTACTTTGATTCTGCACTTCGAAGTTCAAACGCCTTTGGAGACGCAATCGATGCTCTTTCGATGTTCAACAGTCAAAAGAAATTGCCATCTTTATTAAAAAGCAGAAAAAGTTTTACAAGTAAATTCATTTTTGTTTTATTTCAAGAATCGTTGACCATGTTAAAACGTCATTCTGTAAAGCTAAAACAAGTAAGAATTACAAACAAAAGCACAATGGCTCAAATTTTATTGATAGGATGGAAATCAGCCAAACGCGTGATCCCAAAGAGTATATACAAAGTTAGAAAATGGTAATTTACAGGGAAAAGGGCTACGTTGAAACATAATGACCACTATCCTTCTACCAACTTTGAATTCGGGGCATCCTGAGCTTCTGTCGAAGATGACCTTGACTGGAGTTTTCTGACAGATGATGTAACTGCTGCTGCTGAGGGACTTGCCTCTGTTGAACATAGTTACTTGCCATTATCTCTAATTTTTTCCTGGATTGTACTTTGATGTTTCCAATCCAACGGGATGATTTTTTTCATGTCTCTAACTTTTGCCTGGACCGCCCTTTCGGATTTTCAATCCACCGAGACGTTTTTTTTTAGGCGAAGTATTTCTTGACTACATCAACATTCGTGGGGTAGGCAAATTTCTCTCCGTCCATGGTTGTGAGTCTCAAGGCGCCGCCTGAGAAATCTTTCGTGACCACATAGGGGTTATCATAATTCGGAGTCCACTTGCCTCGCGAATCAGTGAGAAATGCTTGTATCTTCTTGAGTAGTTTGAAGATCGGCGCGCATGTCGCGGTCATGAGGAATATGAATCTGGAGATGTAGTTCAAACGTCCCAAGAATCCTCTGACTTGTTTTTCAGTTTTCGGAGAAGACATTTCTTGAATGGCCTTGACCTTGTCAAGATCAACCTCAATTCCTTTCTGGATGACGATGAACCCTAGTAGTTTCCCTGAACGGACACCGAACGTGCATTTGTTGGGATTCAAGCGGAGTTTGTACTTTCTCAACCGCTCGAATAGTTTTGATAGGTGGGTCACATGCTCCTCTTCTGTTCTTGATTTAGCGATCATATCATCGACATATACCTCGATTTCTTTGTGTATCATGTCATGAAACAGAGTAGTCATGACCCTTTGATAGGTTTCCCCAGCGTTCTTCAAACCGAACGGCATTACCTTGTAACAAAAGGTACCCCATGGGGTAATGAACGAAGTTTTCTCCATGTCTTTCGGCGCCATTTTGATCTGGTTATAGCCCGAGAATCCATCCATGAAGGAGAAAACTTTGAACTTTGTTGTGCTGTCTACCAGCATGTCAATGTGTGGTAAAGGAAAGTCGTCCTTTGGACTAGCCTTGTTTAGATCCCTGTAGTCGACACACATTCTGACCTTTCCGTCCTTTTTGGGAACAGGTACAATGTTGGCTAACCATTGAGGATATTCTGATGTAGCGAGGAAACCCGCGTCAATCTATTTTTGCACCTCCTCTTTGATTTTGATGGCCATGTCCGGGTGAGTCCGTCTCAACCTCTGCTTTACTGGCGGACATTCCGATCTTAACGGTAAGTGATGTTCCACGATGCTGGTATCCAACCCTGGCATATCCTGATAGGACCAAGCGAATACATCGGGAAATTCTTTGAGAAGCTTTATCAAACCCTCTCTGGCTGTTGGACCGAGCAGTGCACAAAATCTGTCCTAAAAAATCAGGTCGAGCAAGGCCTGTTGTGAGGTTCATAACTCCTTGCTCAAGTTGAATTAATGGGAGTTCTAATACATTTTGGAAAGCCCTAATGACATACTTTAACTTTGATGTCTGACTTTGGTCTTGGTTCAGCTTGCAAAGTCATCAAAAATGGTCTTGAACTTGTGTAGTCAAATCTGTCCCAAAAGTTGCCATGAAAATTCTGCTTTATCACTGCTTCTTGCGAAAATCATATCTCCCTGCTCGAGTATGCTACAAGGACGTTCTAGGACTTTCTGGAAACCTGAGATGACGTACTTCAACTTTCATGTTTGACTCCAGACCTGGTTCAACTTGGATCATGGAGAAAAACGTCCTTAAAGTTGGGGCATTCTTGCTGAAAAAATATTAATGATGTCCCTATGCAATGTCAGAACATTGGACATTAAGAATTCCCAACTTTGATCACTTATATCTTTCAATCCTTATGATATTTTGAGTTGATTCCTTCTACAATGTTGAAGTATCAAATACCCTCTTTAAAAGTAGCTCTTACTCAAAATCAATGGATGCTTGGATCAACAGTTACAACCTTGAAAAGTTGTGCACTTGAACATGATTTTAACTTAGAAAAAATTTCTAAGTTTCTTTCAATTTGATCAAATTTGCAATTTTGCATGATTTCTTGATTTAAATTTGATCAAATTAAATCATCCATCATATTTTCTTGAGTAATGGCTTGTGAAGCTCAAAGTTGACCAAAAAGTCAAACTTTGACTTTCTGCGTCAGTTGACTTTGTATTAGATGAACTTGAGGCTTGATCCACTTGAAATGTTGCACTCTTGTGCTTAATTCTTGATGTGGGAGTCCTCTTGATCCTTTGTGGATGTTTAAGAGGTTTAGACAAGTTGAAGATCATGTCATTCCTTGATTGATCATTTGTCTAAAAGCTCTGAGAGGGCTTAAAACCCTAATTTTGATTGTAGTGAATGCTCAACAATTCCTTGAGGAGATTGATGAGGCACAAAGGTACATCCATATTGTGATGATGATTTGCACAATGATGGGAAATCTTAGTGGTCAAAATTTGGGGTATTACAGTGACAAGTTACATAGTCGACTCTTATTCAATGGGAGTTTCACGAAAAACTTCCTCGTCTTGAGTAGCATCCTCATCCATAACACATTAGTTATTTCCATCTGCCTGACTTGATGTCGGTTCAGAATATGGAATAGAGTATCATGTGATGATCTCCAAACCCAAATTTACTATGGGAGCGATGAAGGTGTATTTAGCAGTGCTAGATACACCCTTTTGTGTTGGGCAGAAGTTAAAAGTTTGCCCAATTTTGTGTGGAAGTTCTGCTAATAGCAAGATGTGGTCCCAAAATGGTAAACTTGGTCTCGAAGCATGGATCCACTCTTATCAAGTCTCTGCTTCTTGGAAACTGTGTCAAGTTGATTGGGTCTGTCTGGACTTATTCCTTTTAAGGAAACATCAACTCCCTTGATTTTAGAACTCCTCGAATCTCTAGGCGCATTATTGGATAAAGATTTTTCTTGACCATAACTGACTCTTTTATTGCATTTTTCCTCTGCACCGCCAGCCAATCAACATGAAATGCATTTGTTTCTCCAGATTATTTTGCTACAAATGCAGCGCTATCATCGCCCACTTCCTGATGTCGTTTTGTTAGTCTTTGCTTATGGATAACATTGTTTTCTAGCACACCTCTTGGTTGCGCCATCGTAGGAAAGGTCGGTTGCGTCAGGTTAACTAGTGTATTATTGTAATCACGGGGTGATGTCCATAATAATCACAGCTGGAGCAAATAATGTGAAAACCTTCATATTGCACGTTGTACTTGTAGCCATTAACATTGACCTTTTTGACAACCCGTAACGTAATGTCATAGCAATCTCCACGCAAATTCTCGCAAACATTTCCTTCTCTACATTCAGGGTATTAGTATCTACCTTAACAGGAGTACCCACAATAAATCTCAAACCAATGACACTTTCATCATAATACAATAAGTTAAGTCCTAAAAATCAAATCCAAATCAGTATCTTCTCCACCTTTTCAAAAGAAGATGCAAAGTCTAGTCCATCAAACCATTATCAAATAATAGTCAAACAGAATCCACGTCTTTTAACACAATTTTCTTCCTATCTGCCAGCAATTCACACTTGACCATAAAAAAATCATTATCATTGTTCATGATCTTAAAACCTCTGATAAACACAATCTAATATGACGAGTGAAATAAAAAAATAAGTTAATAATATAAATTTTAATTTAATAACATTAACGATTAAACTAAATTATAAATCTAAAATGACATATAAAAACATTTATAATCAATATTAAAAAATAATAATTACGATAATAACTACAAAGACTATAACCCACCATCACTATCACGCTCACAGAACAAACACAGTCCAAAACCAGAGCTATTTCAGAAAACCCCAAAATGCAGCACAACAACAACAAAACCCCACCAATCTCACTACACAACACTCACGTCAAGCTCCTAGCCTTCGACCTCCTAACCCTAACCCCACCATCCTCCCCACACCAACCCTTCACCCGCAAATCAATCCCCATCACCCGCCTCGAAACCCTAGGAACCATCACCCTCCGCGATCACAAACCCTCTAAATTCCTCCGTTTCGCTGTCGACGATGGAACCGGTTGCATCCCCTGTATCCTCTGGCTTAACCACTTGACTTCCCCTCACCTCGCTCGCTGTCGAAGTCCACAGGATCTTTGCCTTCTCGCCGACGCCGCCGCGAGGTCCGCGGAAGTAGTGACGGTTGGGGCTGTTGCTAGGGTTAGGGGGAGGGTTATGGCGTTTAAGGGGAGTGTGCAGATTACTGTGACGGATGTTGTTGGTGAAAGGGATCCTAACGCGGAGATTTTGCATTGGGTTGATTGTGTTAAGTTGGCTCGTAACTGTTATAATCTTGTTACTCTTTCTTCTTCTTAGGATTCTCTACCACCTTAAACAACGTGTTGGTGAAAGGAATCGTTGTTGTGCTTTTAGTTTGTATTTTAAGGGAAAGTTACATTACCAATGGTGATATCTTACTTGTTGTAAGAGGGAACAAAATGTGTGTGAGTATGAACAAAGATTTTGGAGATATAAGTGACGCGATAATTCACTTTCCATGTAAAAATTATTGTTATTCATTTTTAACTTTAAGGGGGCAAATACTTTTTTATGATAAAAATTTATTTTCTTTCTAATTTATTCATATTTGTTTACATGTTGGTTTAATTGATAAGATGTAAATTTATTTTTCAAGGGGGAAAATACGTTTTTAATTAGTGAGAAAATGTTTTTAAGAAATTGGGAATCAGATATTTAGAATGTAATTTGAAAGTTATTTCTACTCTTATAAATAACTTTGATTTTAGATTAGGGGATGAAAACTCATCTTTTTTATTTTCAAATTGATCTGAGGTTAAGAAATTAGCATAGCAAATTCTCTTAGTGGTTTTTAACAATTTGAAAATACGGGTGAGTGATGTTTACTTGGATGAGAATTAGTTTTAATTCATTATATACTAATATTTTTCTTATTATTTGTGACTGTCTGAAAGCATTACACATATGTTTGAATTCTCTAGTGCTTGATCGATTAACATGGAAAGACAATTTAGATGGTATCTATATTGTTTGGGATGATTATAAGTGTCTTTTACACACTTGAATTTGTTCAGAATATAACAGGTAATAACTCTTGGAAGTTAGTGTGGCATATTCCTACTATTGAGAAGGTGAATTCTTTCTTCGGATGACTTTAAATAAGTCCATTTCTACGAGATCAATATTGTGTCATTGTGGTATGCTCCCGATGAATCTTGTACTAGATGCAATCAAGAGGTTGAAACGACTTTACATTGCCTGAGAGAATGTGAATTTGATACCTGCTTTTGGAAATATATTGGCTTCCCAGACCCTTATATATGATTGGAATAGACATGACATCAATGGTGGCTCTATCTTTTTAGATGTTTGCTGGTGGTTGTGGCGCGCTAGGAACAAATAATATTGCGAATGAAGTGGTATATTCATATACTTTGAAATTCATCATAGTGAATTATGCTAATCTGTTAAATATTTTCTCAAGCATAATCAATCACATCCAACGAGAACGATTACGTGGAATGCACACAAAGGTAATAATATGATTTTGAATGTTGATGACAGTAGCCTCAGTAATCCCGGTGTCTCAGGTTTTGGTGGATTAATTTGAAATGATGATGATGTTTGGAGTCACGACTTTGCGGGAAATATTGATTATTCCAATATTCTTTAGGTTGAGCTATGACGTTATATCATGGACTGCAGATGACTTGAGAACTTGACATCAAATACCTGATGTGTTATTCTATCTCCAACTCTGCTATCTAACTTATCTCAGAGCATGTTAATATTTGACATCACATTGTCATGATTCTTTACAATATTAAAGAGCACCTCTTTAAAAAATGATGAGTTCAAGATACTCTTAAGAAAGAAAATACTTGTACCGACCATCTAACAAAATAAGAGATTGATAATGATGTTATATATCAATTTTTTTGCGAAATCTCTTATTGGATAATATGTAATGATTATGCAAACTTGAGAAATTTTTTTTATTTATGGACATAATTGTTCATTACACATCCTATATGTTATTCTATTACATACTATAAAAATCTAAAGTGACTCTTTTCAAAACATATTTACTAAAAGTCTCATATTTTTTAAAATGAATTAGTTTAAAATATAACTTTCAAACTCATTCTTTTATTTTGTTATTGAGTGAAAGCAAATAAAAAATAAAGTGTAAGTATATTTAAAAGATAACTTCTGAATAAGGCCGGCCCTAAATAAGAGCAAGAATATTCTTAGCATAAGGTTTTCAAATTTAAGAGGTCTCATTTTTATTTAAAAATATTAAATTTATATTTAAAGTTATATTAAAAGTTTAAAAAAATTGGAAAATTCTCATGTAATGATCACTAATTGAGTTGTAGTAAGGTCGCAATAAGATATTTGTTAAAGAGTATAGTATTTGATCTTTGTGTGTCATTTTTTAATTATTTAAGTTGAATTTTTTTAATTATTTAAGTTGCATTTTTTTAAATTTAAACCTTTTTTATAAGAATAGGATTTCCAAATTGATTAGGCCTTCCTGTTTCAGAACAACATTCAAAAAGATAATTTCTTTTCTCATCTTTGTGGTGTGGCTTATACTTCTGAAAATCCGAAATTATCTTCATAAATTTATGGAGATGCATCTTCAGACGCATCTTGAATCACTTCATCCTTTGTAAATCAAGAAGTTACCACATTTTTGTCGAAGTTTAGTCTAGAGATGCATCTTCAAAAATTTTACGGGTGAATTCGGAGATGCATCTTTGAAAATCCTAAACCCCATTTACTACACGCTTTTTATTGAAAGTAACGTCGTTGTCGAGGATTCTCTGTCGATTTTAACTAATATTAGAGTCATAGGAATTGTATCGTCGCGTTTTGCCCCTTGTGTTCCTGGCTTTACGCGACCTAGTGTAAAAAACTTGGTTTTTTGGAAAATCGAATTTGAATAAAAAATTTATCGTGTCATTTCATCAGAAAAAATCTGGGATCAAAGTCCCATATTTAGCTAAATATGGGCACCGCCCTTAAAATGATAAATTCATTATTTTTCTATTTTATTTTATTAATTTTTTGTTTTTTTTGAAAAAATCCGGAAAAAAATTATAGACTCTTAATTTTGTTTTATTTTATTTTTAGTTGTATTTTAAAAAATTTATAATTTTATTTTAATTTTTTTTCTATTTTCCAAATTTTTTTCTTCCAATAGGGACATTATTGATATTTACATATTTGTTGCATTACTGACACATGACTATTAGGTCTGCCTAGGGCTGTTAAAAAAAACCATGAACTGAACCAAACTGGTGAACCAAACTGAAGTTAAAATAATCTAACTGTTATATTTGGTTAGTAAATCAAACCATATTGAAAAAATAGTTCTAGAAACGTACCAAACCTCAAAGTGAACCAAACCGAAACTGTTACCGAACCAACCAAAACTGAAAATGAAAAATCCTAAAAACAAGTTTTAAAAAAAAATATTAAAAAATAGTTTAATGGTTCGGTTCTTTAATAAATGGTTTGGTTTGGGAAAAATTGTCTTCTAACGGTTCAAAGTTTCTAAACGGTATACCAAATCAATGATTTTGGTTCGGTTCGGTTCTGAATAAATTGAAACGGTTTGGTTCAGTTCGAGTAAATTTGTACTATGGTTTGATTCAATTCGGTTTGATTTTCTCACTGAACTGTACCATGAACAACCCTAGGTCTTCCTATTCGGATACACCCCATACTAAATTAAAAAAAAAACACCATAGTGAACTTTACGGATATGCATATCTGAAAACTCCATTTTTGTAAAAAAAAATATGGTGTATCTAGAGATGCATCTCTGAAATTAAGTATAATAGGGATGAATCACTCGTTTGCGTTCAATTTTGTGGTTTGTGGAAAATGAGTGCGTCCGTAGATGCATCTTTAAATTCTATAGACATTTTTGGGTTTCACTAAGGGTTTGTGAGAAAATATAAGGGAGGGAAAATAAATTTCCTTCAAAAATTATATTTTGTAAACACTCATGTAACTTCTAAAGAGTGAAGTCAAATAAACTATAAAGATCAATGGATGTTCTTTCCTACAGGAGAAATGAATTTATAAAGAATTAATTTTGGGTAATGAGACTCCCCAAAATTTAACTTGTGTGACTTAAAAAAAACATTTTGGTAAATTCAACTAGTGCAAAATTTTAAATAACAAAAAAATTGCCTATTTCACACTTAGTAATGCTTCTACAAATCAGTGAAAAATCAATAATGTTCTTAAAATTCGGAAATGCACTTTCGGACGCACCAAAATGTACACACCTTAGTCAACTCTCAGAAATAAATTGAACAAATCCGAAAATTTAGTTTCGTAGTTGTTACGAAATCATATCTCAAAAATATTCTAAGTTTCTCAAATCACAAACAAATTCAAAAGTAAGAAGAACAACATAAACTAACATCATTCATTGTTAAGACATACATAAAATACGTAATGTTACATAGATAATTATTGATGTAAATCTAACATTAAATTTCTGGTTGAGGACATTTCATGATCTATAGAATATCTTTGGTCGATCTTGCAATCGTCACATCCACATTGATCGGATCTTTTGTTTCATAAAGGTGAAATGTACTCCACATAACCATTAAATATTCATATGTCTTTAGCTCAAACTTGTTGAGCTGTATCTTCCCTTCGTTGTCAATCGAGGGCGAATGATAATAGAGATTCATAATTCTTCAATTGTGTGGGTATCGCAATAGATTCTCTAGTGTGAATTTTAGATCGACAAGACAAGCGATCTCCGTGAACCTAAATTTAAGACGGGGTCTCTCGCAGTTGAAGTAGGCAAATGCGAGATACAAATATTGAGACATTCATTGGTGATTTGGCTAAGAGCGTGAAGGGCATCCATATTTATACAAGTTTTAGATCAATATGGATCATAAAAACCTAATTATGTCTCAGAGGATGTTCTAAAGATGTACTTCCAAATTAACCCTATTTCATTTAGTAAATCATGTAAAAAAGGGTTTTCAACAAAAATGCAGTTCCCATGTTAGTATTTTTTAATAAAATGGTTTGAGTTAGAAAGTACAATTCTGCATTAACCCCTCACAAGTACTGTTCATACATAAATTGTTATGGAGACCATGTTTTAAATTGAAATAGAAAAAATTAGAAAAATGTAACAACCAATATATAATAGACCCACTTGTTTGCTATAATACACTCACTTGTTTTTATGAAGGTGTGTTTTAGTAACATACACCTTATGGTGCATTTAATGACTTTTTAGTTAAAGTTTGCTAAAATAGACCTTCATAAAAACAAGTGGGTCTACGTTAGCAAACTCATATATATATATATATATATATATATATATATATATATATATATATATATATATATATAGTTAATGCTGAATATACATTAAAATGTATCAAGCTTACATCATTGAGAATATCAATCCAATATTACATACAAAAAATGATTCATCGCTTATATACATTATTAGATACAAACTAAAATGCATCAAAACATGTGTCACCATCTAAATCTATATCTATGGATGATTTCGCCTTTGACTTTTGCTTATTTGGTTATCTTTCAATCATGTTCAACTTGGTGAATTCTTCCATCCTATCCAATAAGTTATCAGCTCAAGTTTTAGCTTCTTTGTGGAATGAGTTATTCGCTCCAGTGATGTCTGTGGTATATGACATCTCGGTTTCAAATAAACTTGAACAAAGCGTAGTGATTTTGAAAGTCACTCAATACACATAATGAGTCAGGTTGAATTTTGAGGTGGGTCACTCCGAAGTGGAAAAAATGTTTTCGAGAAGCCATATCTTGTCAGATCAATACACACATTATCTCGTTATGGTGATTTTGGATCATTTGGTTCACAGAGTCTCATTCCCTTCATAAATCACCTTTACTATTTCCCAACCAATTCTTCAATGTGACGTGAGAAGTTTTAACTCTATTAGTTATTGTATTTCCGAAGTGTCTAACCTGATTGGTCCAAACACAAACAATATTCTCCTTTGCCTGATCTAGAATTGTACTTTTAACATATTTCGAGAAATCCAAATATTTCTCACACACCCTCTTGAAATGTATTACAGATTCTTCATATAACTCTTTCCTAGAAGAATTTAGGCTCAATTAGTGCTGAAGTCCCTTATTTAATAAACGTTACAACTTAGTCCCTTAACAACACTTCTGTTATTCAACTTAATCCTTTCCATTAAATTGGCTGAAAAAACGTTAACTGGGCTGATGTGGCATGAGAGGAAGGCTTAACTTTCATTGGTGACTCAACAAGGGCTTATATTAACTTTCATTGTGTTTTCTGAAAAACATTAGGACTATTATTCATATTTTTCCTTCATTATTTTTCTTCCAAATTTCTTTAAGAATCTTCTTCATCTAAACTATCATCTTCATAATTTCTGCTAAGATGTCAATGAATTCCAGCACCTATTCAAAATTAAACAACTAAAGTTGTTGGTCATTTGGATATGTGGTCATAAGAAACAAGATGAGGGATTAATGGTTCCAAGAAAATTGTATTATTCGTATTGTTAGAGATTTGAACAATGTGAATGTTGGAAAAACGTGTTAGGGTTGTAAGAATTACGAAAATCAAATTGAGAAGGGGTGCAACTTTTTCAAGTGGGTAGTTGATGAAGTTGTTGATGGAAGAGATTTGAATATAGAAATTCAAATGAAGAAAATATTTAAGTTGAAGAATGATGTTTTGAGCACAAGAGTAGTGTTGAAATTTGCAGTGGTGTTTGGCATTATTAGTTTAGGGTTTAATTTATTTTTCTTAACCATGTATTTCAAATAGGGTTGTGCTCAAAACAACAAGTAATTTGATGTTCGGAAACTATGTAATTTCAATGTTGTTTAAATGAAATGGGTTGATCAAAACAATGGTAAATGTGGTATGTGTTATCAAATATGGTCTGTAATGAAATTATGTTTTATCATTTTTGCTATAACAAAGGTGTTTTGTGTTATAAAATGTAGTCTCTAATATTGCAGTAAATCAACGTAAATGACACAAAAATATAAAATAAGGGACTTAACTGAAACAATATAATACATAATTGACTATGTTGAAATCTAGATGATTAGTAAAATGACTAAATTGAAATAATTAGGTTTGGTGCTCTAACCAAACTGTAAATACATTATCCCTGTTACGTGTTATTTATCAGAACCAAAATGTTGTTTGCAGTTTATCTTATAGCAAACACACTCAAAAGCCAAATTAAGGAAAAAACAAAATGTTGTTTGCATTGTCATAATCAGAATTAAGATCCTTGTTACATATGTGTTCATTGACACTAATATAAAAATTAAAGTTTGTGTTTATTGCCACTAATACAAAATGCCTAAGTTACATAAACAGTAATACAAAAACACAGCAGACAAGTAGATCACACTCCAATTGCTTCAGGCTGGGTGAACGAAGTCTGACTTGGTCCAGGTTGACTTGCTTCAGTCTGACTTCATTTTCCCTGTATCTTTCCGTAGGCGACAAGTTTCACCTATTCAAGCACCCGTGGCGCCAGAGGTACCCTAGTCACCGGATGTACTCGGGGCACCAGTGCCACCCCAAACACCGGAGGAACCTCAGGATGATTAGCCAGTTCCACCTCATACTAATGTGCCAATATCACCTCAGGTATTTGAAAGAGGCCCGCTAGAGTTGTCACTACTGCCTCTTTATCCAGACCATACTACCAGACATATCTGGGACAGAGAGGCAAAATTAGTTGAATTCATTCTTTTTAAATTACATTTATTATTATATTACAAGTTTTTGACGATGATTTATTTTTCTGCAGGACCGTGATCCATTGAAATTCATTAACCATGGGCGGAAGATTACTAGCTTGCATCAGCTAATGACAAGTGGTTTCAGGCTATTTTACAGCTACCCGGGGTGAAGGACTTATGCAAGACCGGTTATGTTACGGTGAACTAAGGGATGCTTAATGCATTTATAGAGGGATGACATATTTATACCTCATCATTTCATCTACCACTTGGTGACATGTCTATCATACTCGGCGATGTGTCGTGTCTGTTGCATCTTCAGATTAGAGAGAACCTTTAGATTATGGAACAATTAAAGATGAGGCACTTGAGTTGATGGTAGAATATTTGGGAGTTGACTCATAGGCTGCCTTGAGGGAGATTGAAAAAACCTGAGAGGCTCATGACACATTTGAATTCTTGAAAAAGGTATATACAGACGAGCTGTTTAGAGCAGAGCAGGCTATAGGTGATGATGAGCAAGTGGGGAAGCATAGAGTGTATGCTATGAGAGCATACCTGTTATATTTTTTTGGTGTGGACAAGAGTGCCACTTATGTGGATGTCCTCTACCTACGATACTTCGAGAACTTTCAGCGGATCCATGAGCACAACTGAAGGGGCACTTATTTGGTCTACTTGTACTCTAAGTTATCTGAGGGTTATAAGTGGAAGACGAAGCAGGTGATAGGCAACATCACACTTTTGACAGTAATATTTATTGGTCTTTTAGTGTTTGTGTGTCATTTTCATTACATTTTTGCAACACCCTTACTAATGATTCATGTGTTCCAACACTTTTCAGGCTTGGATCCTCCAGCACTTCCCATGCATCTTCGGCTAGTCGTGTATACCGACCTATACTTGGGATATGTCGCGTGCTTATGCATTTTTCCCGCTCAGAGGGAACCAGGAAATAGAGTTGTTTCGAGTGTTTCTTGACCACTTGGTAGCAGAGGATATGCACTTTAACAGTTATGTCGATCACCGTGAGACGCGACCATTTGACGATATAGTGTTATACTCGGCATGGTTAGCTTGCGGTTCACGTCTGACATTTCCTCATCAGCATGAGCACGTCATGCGGCAGTTCATCTACACCCATACTATTCTCAGACATGTTGTATTCTCTGTTCCTCTCGCTATGACACGTAAAGATATGGATGTCATGTTTGATGATTATCTTAGTCATTTGGTATCGGATGAGGCACGAAGTAACATTGCTGAGAGCGACTAGAGCTACGGGTACATCAAATGATTCTTCAGGGTGTCACATCCATATATGGTGCAGGCTGCTCCAGAAAATCCACCGAGGCCAACTCATTAGGAGATACTAGAGGAGGAGCATGTTAGGTTAGATCATGCTCATGATGTGTTGTCTAGATGCCGTCATATTGTGGAGATTGCGCAGGCAGGCATTGACAAATGTATCTTTCCTGATGAATCTGAGGTGAAGGAGGTCCTAGATGCCATCAAGACGGAGACTCGGGAGTCACTAATGTACCGGAAACAACATCGGAGGACGGGGGCAAAGAAGGTCGAGGAGCTCTAGTCCGACATACATAGTAGTTGATATTATTTGTAGTATTTATTTACGTTCGGTTGTTTTTATTTTTACTTATTTCGATTGTATATTTCGACTTTATTCTGTATATCATGATGACTTATTTTGACTCCAAATTTATATATGTCATTTTTTGTATATCAGTTATATGATTTATTGTTCATCACATAACATGGGCCTTAACATTTATAAATCGTCATTTTCATTTGAGCAACCATAAAATTAACTTAACTTGCATTGTTTTGATAGGTTATGCAGATGCATCTCCGTAAACCCTAAACGAAGATACATCTCTAGATCAATAAATGTTTAAAATGGGTCTTAGAGAGGAATGTATGGGATGTATTTTGAAATATTTTGAAGATGCATCTTCAGCTCGATTGTAATCGTAGATGCATCTCCGAAATCTAAAAAATATTTTGAATTATTCATAAGATATTTTTCCATCCCGCAATGGCATAAGAAATCCCAAAAGTTAGAATTACAGGATGATTTCAAACTTACAAATCGTTAACCACTTCGATTTCCCTCTTGGAAATGTGTCTCAAAAACAGCATTTTCTAATTGAAGCTTACACACATTGTTTCTTTGCTATATAATAATTTCCATTTTCATGTTCTTCTATTCCTATTTCTCTTATATCTTGAGTACTATAAGTTCTTGTTTTCTTGACTTCATTATCATAGTTTTCTATTATAATCATACAATGACTTTCCTATTATATTATTTTACACACAATTAAATTCATTAATATCATAGTTTTCAATTAATTTTAAAAATATCATTATCAATCACAAATTGCTTCGTTCATAATCAGTTATCCCAACATCGATTATCGTCGGTTAATAACATATGATATAAGTAGCAAACAAAGGACAAGAAAAGGGAATAGATCACCAAAATTTTATCATCAGATTAGCTATACAGAAAATAACATTGTACATAACAAAACTCTTATCTCACCAAGTCATATAAATAATAATAATCATACAGCTGTGTGCCCTTTTGTATAAAACGTCTATAAATCAAAATAAATTTGAGTAAACAAAAGATACAGAAATTTCCCTTCAATTATCATACACAACCATATACTAAAACAAATTTGAGTCCTTAAACTTCGGCGATCAAATTAGTAAAAGGCATAACAGTTTGCCCGTGTGAGATCACCAAAGAACTCAACCTGTTTATCTTCATAGCAATGATTTTCTCTATAATCGCCCTGATCTCAAAGCTTTTTAAAGACTTCCAAAGTCAGTGTAATCCACAGACACACCCCTTTGGCATTTTACATACAGCATAACACGGTGTGTGGCGAAGAAGGTATATTCAGAACTGAATGCTGAGTATATTTGCCTCGTTGATTATTTGAGCCTAACCTGAAGAATTAGATGCACTTGCTTTTTGAAAATTGTCCTTAGCTCTTCGTTAGCTTCTATTCCTATTCTCCTGTTAAA